>JBAIZL010000003.1:139792760-140005260 GCA_036971475.1 Prosapia bicincta
CCCAAAAAAGCACTGGTTACCGCATGTTTGGAAACAAAGCTGTAAACGGATCGAAAGGACCGCAACTGTCGCCCTTTGTACACGACATTCGGTTCTATTCAGAAACTTTTCTCATCAGAATCGCATTTGACTTGACTCATTTTACATTTACTCAATATTTGAGAGCTCAAAGGCATTTTCAACTCATTTCATTATGATATTTTATCTTTATTTAATTGAATAAAATCGATTAAGGTGAAACTAAAAACATCTAAAATGTATACAACAGCGGGAGAATCCAGATGTGTGACTTACTGGCACAAGTGATATTTCTTATATCCAATTTTTTTAAAATTTAAGATAGAAGTTAAAAACTTTGCATATATATGTAGATAGATAAATAGATAGACATCAAATACTTTGTGATAAACCCAACACAGATCTCTTTATTTGCTTTTTTAAAGATTTTACTTTTAGGTTTTTTACGTAGCTTAAATATTTATAAAAATAAGTATTCCCATTAGGGGCATTTAAAGACTTTCTAAATGCAAATATAACCCAAACACACACACACACACACACACACACATATATATATATATATATATATATATATATATATATATATATGCTGATACGTATTTCTTCACGGATGGAAAAATATGATGAATAGTTACTATCTGCAGTACATCCGTTCATTCTGCAGTCCATAAATTCGCAGTTCCGACGTTTCGCTAGAATCTCATCCAGCATTGGCGAGGTGAACCCAACAACAGTAGAAGAGCGAGGGTTCACTGTTGTTGGGTTTACCTCGTCAATGCTGGATGAGATTCTAGCGAAACGTCGGAACTGCGAATTTATGGACTGCAGAATGAACGGATATACTCCAGATAGTAACTATTCATCATATATATATATATATATATGTGTGTGTGTGTGTGTGTGTGTGTGTGTGTGTGTGTGTGTGTGTGTGTGTGTGTGTGTGTGTGTGTGTGTGTGTGTGTGTGTGTGTGTGTGTGTGTGTGTGTGTGTGTGTGTGTATGTATGTATGTGTGTGTATATATATATATATATATATATATATATATATATATATATATATATTGAGTTTAAAATCATGTAGAAAAAATCCTAATAATTTCAACATTTCACATGACTATTACCTATTTAATTAAATTTGTAACTAAGAGGCAGGACCCTCAAACAAAATACAAAAATGACACATTGTCATTATTTCACTTTTGTTTCAAAAGGAACATTATTTCACTTTTGTTTCACTTTAGAAAATTCGTAATAGTTCAAAAGATTGCATTCGTTTACACTTTTCGCTACATTTAAGTTTTAATTTGTTATTTTAATAAGAATATTGTTTAATGTTTCCAAGTATTAGGTCTACTTGCCCTATTTAGCTAAGCAATAGAGAATATTTCTGTAAAAAAAATTAAAATGTATAAAATTACACTGAAAACTTTCCTACTTTTTTATTGTTAAAACCATTTAATACCATATATTTTTTATTATTTGCTAAAACTAAATAAATATTCTGTAATAAATAACAGAATCTGCCTGAATTGGGTCTAAATACATTTGTTCTACCAAAACAGGCAGATATACTGTTGAATGAATGTTTTGTGATGTTATTTATTATTTATAAATAGATTGTGATGAACGATCTATGTAAATACAAGGAGACAGATAAATAAATTTTATATTTTTACAAATATTATACTTTGGTAACATTTTTTTACCGAGCCAATAAGTAAATAATAAGCGAAATACTAAAGCTGTGGATTGTTACTTTTCACTCCACGGTGCATTGTGTCTGCTTTACAAAGGAGAATACAAAATCCAAAGTATTGTTGGTAATAATAACGCAGCAAAGATATGAAGTGCTGCGCTTTATAAATAAAATGTTTAATATTCATTTTACGTGAAGCATTTGAAAATAAATTTACTTTTGAATTACAGAAACTCCTCTAACTGGTGTTTCAAGCTTATCTAAAATTAAATCTAAAAGTAAAAGACCAACGCTTACACGCCCGTTTTATGAACCTAAGTAGCTGAAACCTTCCAATTTAAGTACCGTTTTCCCTACGGTACTTAAGGAAAATCTAGAATCGAAAGCATTGTAATATAAGTCCTTGATACAAAACCTACTATAAGAAAGTCTTTATAAAGCTGGGATAAGATCAGAAAATGCGGTAAAAATATGGACAATAAAATATATCTCCATTTCAATGACTGTGTATTGAACTACTGAATATTTGCCTAAATTATTACTACATTTCTTACCAATGGCTAATATTTAAATAGCCCTGTGTGTAAATATGTTAACAGTAATATTAACTAAACTATTACAAATCTTTGTTATCCTACGCCTCTAAAAACTTTAAAATCAAATTAAACAACTTGAATATCCTGTGAGAAAATGCATATTCCGTTTTATACTAACAATGTCAATTGAAAATAATGTTGATTCTGAAGTATTGTTTAAAGTCCTGAGTAAGTTTTTTTGCTACAATTGGTTTTTGTAGTACATGTTGCATCAAAGGTCACGGCTGATTCCAGGAGCTGCGGTAGTTTAGAAAACAGATATAATTTTTGTTTACCGGTATGTAAGTGATCTGGTTAATATGACAAATAAAATCATATAATATTTATGGTGGCCTTTCAGCCTTTTCAAATTAACATTATTGTAATATAGATACTATACCGCATATTATAATGTCGGCGGAACGGTCTTTCGCTTCTTCTACCCTTCCAACCGCCTATGTTCCTCCTTCGAAGTCACGTAGTAGGTCACGAGTGACCAAATATACATAACGCTTTTATCTTCCGCAACTGCATAATTTATTGAAAACTGTAAGCAATTAGAAAGTAATTTTATCATGCTATTGTGTAGCGAAAAACATAAAAGTCAATTTTGCTACACTGTACACATATAAATCCTATCTCCTTCTTACCTACCTTAATTTAACCTAACTTAACCTAACCTAAACTAGCCTAGCCTTGCCTAATCTAACCTAACCAAACCTAATCTAATCTAACCTAACCTAACCTTACCTAACCTATCCTCACCTTAGCTATCCTAACGTAACTTAGCCTAACCTACCCTAAAAACCCAACCTAACCTAATCTAATCTAACGTCATTTTACCTAACCTAATTTAACCTAACCTAACCTAACCGAACCAAACCTAACCTAACCTAAAAACCCCAGTTGATAATTTTCAACGATAGTGTAGCGACCACTTTGATGCTATTAAAGTGCTGATTGAGTTTTAAATTTCGATTTTACTTTCTCTTATAGGAGAAAGTATTCTTAAATATTCTCTTAATACAACTTGACTTATTCCAATATTATTTTTACATATATATTTAAGGTAGACCACGATTTAAAGGAAATGTTCTTTTGTTTCAGCCCCTTAATCCGTAGCGCTCTTTATATAATTTCTCACCGGAAGGCATCTTATTTCATTGATCCGGTTTGATCTACCTCTTAAACGCCGTCGGTATTAAGATGTGCAAATACCGATGAGTTTTTACATCCCTCTCTTTAGACTCCTTCAGCCTTAAGGGGGAATGCGATCAAAGAGTTTTATAATTCGGCTAAAAATAGAAAACTGTTCTTTCCGGTAATACGAAATCCGTTTGGGAAGTATTTTGTTACTTGTAAATTAAATATAAACTGTTATAAAAATTAATTATATGCATTTTAAATTGAAAAAAACTGTTCAGGGCGATATGATGTTCATTAAAATTAAATAAAAAACGAAATATCTGTCGTTTTATATTATCTGATATTTGTCCTCTTTCAGGAGAGCTTTTTACAGTAAGTAAAAAATTTAGTGAAGTGTGACGCCTTATATTCAAATGCACTGCCATCGAAAGATTTGATAAAACGAGAAATCATCAATAATAATTTTGAAATAAAATTTAGAACAACTAATTAACTCAGATAATGCTCCACGAGTCGTGAACAGTGCGTTCAAATAAATTTTAAAACAAATAACTACATAATAAATATTAAATAAGTCGTTTACCTGTTGCGAGTCGTCATTAGGATTATGAGTTACCTCTCTCTGGCTCCCTCGGGAATATAGCATGCCGTGGGATGTACTCCTTGGTCACCAGGAAGGCGTGTTCTCTCTCTCGACTACTCTCTCTCTCAGACTCTACTTGACGACTAACTTTTAGTTTTTAACAAAACTATACCGGAAAATCAATCTTTGAACGCACAGCTGTATTGGTATCGGTCAGTTGTCAGTCTCTCGTGACGTAATTATTTACTGTCGGGACTAGTTTGGCGGTAAAATACAAAATAACGTTACAATATTTGGGTAATTCTTTTCTTAGCGCAAAGCAGGCCTTATTTGAATTTATATATTGTTCCTATGAAAGTGGATATTATACAATCTTTATCCAACATAAATACTAAAGGCTCATCAAATATTTATTTACATCTAATATAAGATACAATAAATATTTTTTAAGAAAAGTAAAGAATACATAGACTATTTTAACACTTACGAATTAAAACTGTCCAACAGTTAAAGTAGTTTAATAACTGGTAACACTTTATGGGAGTAGAAAAGCATCTCTTTGAAGACGTGCGCTTAGAAACCAATATAAATCCGACAGAAGAAACCTTTGTAACGTCTATCCCTATTAAATTTTTACTTCGTTCTCTTCCTCGTTTTTAATGAGAAATCTGTTAAAAAGGATTAAATTTCTCCCGTTTCAATATAAAATTTGTCTTAATTAAGAAGGAAACCATTCATCTTCTTACACTTACTAATTAGAAGCCATTGATTTCACCCTCTCCCCATCCCACATTCGATCACGGAAATCTACTGAATCGATTGTACGACTTCATTACGTCCTCTCGACGTAAATAACATTGCTTTCAAAATACGAAAGTAAATGCCGTGAAGGGATTGGGAAAAATACAACTATACACTTTTTAAATAATTGCATTCTAAATGGATTTACATATAACTCATTTATGTCGTAAAATTATAACACGATTTCAAGCAAAGATCGAAATAACTTCACTAGACATAGTTTTAGAACTGAATGAATATTACATAGAAAAATAAAATCTTGTATTAACTTTAACAGATTTTAATTCCAAATGGTATAGTAACTAAGACTATTAGGAATATGAAGGGTTTTGTCACGGCAAAAATTAACACACTTAGTGTTAGTGCATTTGATTACATGACCAATAATCTACATATAGAACAAATATTTTCTAGAATTCTATTCTTAAAGGTGAGAAGCAGACTTCTCTACTTTTAAAACCTTGCCATTGGGGGAAGAAAATCTAATAACAGTAAAGAAGAACATTTAATGTTCTATACGTCATGGTGTGGCTGACTTTACAGCTAAATTACTGTAGATTTTATGTAAGAGTTCACCTTAATAACTTTGAGTATATCGCATCAATAATACTGTGATCCAAAGTTACTGATTAAACATCTCCGCAAAATTATGGAGCTATGTGATGAGCATTGTTTTATAGACGGATTGTAAAAGAAGGAGTTTATTATACAAATTACAAATAACAATATCGTTTTGTTTAACCAATCAATGATAGCAAGGGAAAGTGTATTTTGTGGGAACCAATTTCATAAAATTTTACTATGTACGTGTTCACTTACTTTAACAATTTTAGTTACGTTCCTATATTGAATGCTTATTTAGGTGCCCATATTATTGAATGCTTATTTATCTATGGTGTTTTCCGATTGTAATAAATTATTATAAATCAATACGAATGATGATTACAAAATGTTAATTATTATTTAGAATATTATCTACTAAAAGAAGATAATTATAATAAAGCTAAGGTATGTCAAGACTTAGGTTTGTAAAGCTTTTTCACCTTATGGTGAGAATAATTTCCTCCTGAAATTCGTTTAATTGAGTCTTCTATTATAAAACGATTGGTTTTTTAGTCATGATTTGCTTTATATATTATAGGCCTACTATATTTTCCTACAAATGTTGGGTATACATATCTTGTCCTACATTTACTTTTTGTCGTGAGAAAACACTAAATGAAACATAATAACATAATAGAGATAAATAATACTGCCATTTTTTTAATGTTATGTGCGTGAATCAAATCTGTCATATATATATATATATATATATATATATATATATATATATATATATATATATATATATATAAACACTTTGAAACATATAGACACATTTGAAGATGAACTTGACAAACGCATATCTCGAAATAGCCAAATAAACACACACACACACACACACACATGTATATTTGTGTGTGTGTGTTCGTCTGTGCATTTATACTTGTTTGAGCTTACATCTATATGTTGCTGTCACACCTCAATGCAACACTTGGTTTCCAAAGAGGGTGGAAATTTCGAGATATAAGTTTGTCAAGTTCAACTCCAACTGCTATTGGTTGGCTTTGAACAGTATTGGATAAGATATACCATACGTTCTACTGGGTTATTCCAAGAGACATTTTTCTTACTATTTCGAAATAACAAATATTGTGAAACTTATTATTGGTGTTCAATATTAAGGTAATTAACTTGCACACTGCTAGTAATAACTAAAACCTGGATAAACACATCTACAAAACTGTAGAATACATAAGAACAAACCATCAAACACTAAACTCATAAATAGCAACAGACCTCATACTACAGAACGCATACAAACATTTTATATAACTCCGACCAGACATCCTCAAAACTCAACCTGATACTTCTCACTTGAGATAATTATCCCAAAAATCTAACAGTACGACTAAATATAGTTTGCCTACTCCTATGCGGTTAAACATAGAAATTTTCTATTAACCAACATAAGTTAACAATGGTACACGTATCAAAAAACAGTGGTTATTTTTCAAAGTGAAAGTTTTAACTGATCCAAACACATATCTACCCTATCCCTCAATCATACTGGACTAGCGGTTTTCTACCGCATTTAAAACGTGTAGCGTAACATTTACTATACGGGAAATGGAAAAACTTATGGTGGCCTAATGTTTGGAGATGGTATGGTTTTTCCAAGAAATTTGTACACTTACTACATATATGTGATATTTAACTTGTAGACTTCATCTAAAGCTTTTTATCTCATTTTTCTACTTTTTAATATTGAAAACTGTTTTAAAATATAAATTTGTAAAAACATTTTGTGCTCTCGCTGTACTTTACGATACCACTAAAATAAGCTACATAAATAATTTATTAGAAATACCCTAGATCTTTTAATTAAAAGTAGATATTTTTTATAACATTATAGTATGAATCAAATACTAAAATGTATCATGTACAAAAAATAAACTTCATACCTTATAATTATATAGACCTTTAGACCAAAGCTCTATAAAATTATATAGACCTTTAGACCAAAGCTCTATAAAATTATATAGACCTTTAAACCAAAGCTCTATAAAATTATATAGACCTTTAGACCAAAGGTCAATAAAATTATATAGACCTTTAGACCAAAGGTCTATAAAATTATATAGACCGTTAGACCAAATGTCTATAAAATTATATAGACCTTTAGACCAAAGCTCTATAAAATTATATAGACCTTTAGACCAAAGGTCTATAAAATTATATAGACCTTTAGACCAAAGGTCTATAAAATTATATAGACCTTTAGACCAAAGGTCTATAAAATTATATAGACCTTTAAACCAAAGCTCTATAAAATTATATAGACCGTTAGACCAAAGGTCTATAAAATTATATAGACCTTTAAACCAAAGGTCTATAAAATTATATAGACCTTTAAACCAAAGCTCTATAAAATTATATAGACCTTTAGACCAAAGGTCTATAAAATTATATAGACCTTTAGACCAAAGCTCTATAAAATTATATAGACCTTTAGACCAAAGTTCTATAAAATTATATAGACCTTTAGACCAAAGTTCTATAAAATTATATAGACCTTTAGACCAAAGTTCTATAAAATTATATAGACCTTTAGACCAAAGTTCTATAAAATTATATAGACCTTTAGACCAAAGCTCTATAAAATTATATAGACCTTTAGACCAAAGCTCTATAAAATTATATAGACCTTTAGACCAAAGTTCTATAAAATTATATAGACCTTTAGACCAAAGCTCTATAAAATTATATAGACCTTTAGACCAAAGCTGTATAAAATTATTATAGACCTTTAGACCAAAGCTGTATAAAATTATATAGACCTTTAGACCAAAGCTGTATAAAATTATTATAGACCTTTAGACCAAAGCTGTATAAAATTATATAGACCTTTAGACCAAAGCTGTATAAAATTATATAGACCTTTAGACCAAAGCTCTATAAAATTATATAGACCTTTAGACCAAAGCTCTATAAAATTATATAGACCTTTAGACCAAAGCTCTATAAAATTATTATAGACCAAGTGCATCCTTTTCTTCTTCTTAGTTCACAATATTGATTATAAAAGCAATGCTCTCAATTTACCTTTTAATTTTAAACACGAATTAAACTCATTATTACTGCATTTATTTTTAATTGCATAACTAGCCATGACCAATTATGATTGGAAATTCATAGAAAATGAAGAAAGAAACAGGATTGTTAACGATTGTTAATGTGCGATTGTTAACGTTTTATAAGCAAAGTTCACCTTTGCTTTCCCCATCCACAGTTCAATAATTTATTATCATTATCTCGGAAAATTCTTCGTTTCCATTACATTGAAAATTATAGTGTTTCTTTTACATTGAATGCTTAGTTTAGCCTAATTTCCTCATTCAGATATAATTGGTTCAAATGGTCTGTGTAGGACAGATTGTAATGGTACTGAACATCTTCTCTACTACAATCAAACAACTTCTCCAGTAAGGGCCATATACCTTTTAAATACAAAATGATATTTGTACAACTAAATTTTTTTTTATTTAATAATTTAATTTATGAAGCCAAGATGAGGTTGAGCTATTTATCGGTATTACACAAAAACAATGCTATTTGTTTAAGAATATACGACTGTACTTTTTCTTGTTCTTCATAAAAGCGTTTGTGTTTTTAGTTAACGAATTGTTTCTGTTTAGTTAAGGAAGGACACGAATCGAAATTATAAAAATTTCAATAATCATAATGGTGCGAAGTAATGGTATTAGTTTTGTACCACACCTGTCTAACAAATTGCAAACAAATTAGTAACATGTTAGCTAATTAGAGATAAGCTAGTGAGAACTATTCACAATGGTAAAACAACAAAATAGTCTACTCAAAATCTCACCAAAAATTAGTTTTTAATAAACAAACAAACTAGTTCACAACAGACTAGTTTCGACGGAGATGTAGCTACTGAGTAGTAGATAAACACTGAGGAAGGCAACATCATCGCAGAAACTAGTCTGTTGTAAACTAATGTGTTTGTTTATTAAAAACTAATTTTTGCTGAAATCTTTGAGTTGAATATTTTGTGTTTTATCGTTGTGAAATTAATAGCCTAATTAACCGTTATGCCTTAACGAGACACAATCATATTTTGTTCTAGAAATTGTAAATGCATTGCAATTTAAATAAGTTATAGGTTAGAATCGGTAATAAATAGCAAAACAACTGATATAGAATAGCATAGATGTCTTAGATAAAAGTCCTTTCCTCATTAATCTTTCAACTAAGCAATTTGAACAATGTTTAGAGAAAATTGTAGGTAAAGTAACTGCAAAACATTTTGTAATGTAAACTTAAAGATAAATCTCGAAATAGATTTTTGTTGAATAAAACTTTTTTGCGATCTTACCAAAATGCGTTTTCAATTGACTGCTTTAAACAATATCAAAATTAGTTTCAATGAATATTTATTTAATTTAAATTAGGGATGGGCCGATTCCTAAAATTTTCGATTCCGATTCCGATTCCGATTCTAAAATTTTCCTTTCCATTCTCGATTCTTTAGTCGATTCTCGATTCTTTCAAGTTATATTAGCTTACACGCTAAGTTCTCTAATCATTAATTTAGTTAACATCTTGGTCATATGGCAAAACCTTTTAAAAGTTCTGTTTTAATGTAATAGGCTACACAAAACCTTCAACAATGAGAGTGATATCTGTCTATAATATAATTTATTAAGGTTAAGTTTCGGAGGAATAATACAGTGTATCTGTTATCCGTCTATTCGCTCAACTGTCATGGCCACGGTTTCGACGGTGACGGCTAATCGAGTTTTTACTGTACTTGTTTGTGTTTTGTTCTGACATTTAGTGAGAGAGAGAGAGAGAGAGAGAGAGAGAGAGAGAGAGAGAGAGAGAGAGAGAGACGAGCGATGTCAAACAACCAGAAATGGTTACGATCTTGATTGCTGTTGCTTCATAAATAATAATATTTTCGTTTACTTTAATCATTTAATTCATTCAAATCAACTAATACATAAATAAGGCATAGTTGGTAATTAATTATTTTTCCACACAAATATAATAAATTTTGGTAATAAATTTTGTTTGGTAATAAATTACTCCACACGCATATTTTAATAGTTAACAAGATAGGAATCGGAATCGACCCTTTTATGATGAAGAATCGAGTATCGACGATTCTTCGATACCACCTAGAATCGACGATTCCTGGAATCGAAAATCGGAATCGGCCCATCCCTAATTTAAATACTATAATACAAATTTTATTATCTAAATTACTAATAATATAACTTGGATAATTATTACATTTACAGTCATAAATGTGTTTCACAAAGTTGAAATGAATAAAATCCTCCTTATTAATTTTGTAACCAAAACATACTTGACTCTTAGGTTCTGAAATAGGCTATGACAATGTAGGCTAATCAATTGTGAGAACATTTAGAATAGCACTTCCATTTTTAAATAAAAAAATGAATCTTTCAATACAATTACAGAAAAAAAATGTCAAGACATTTGGTAGTTGTGGGCCTAGACATTTATTTATTAAAGAACAAGTATTTTGAGTTTGTAAAAATAACCTTCACTTTTACGGAGCAGCTGATCAATAGAAGGGGGGGCTTTAAATTAGAGACGTGCCTGCCTCATCACTGTGAATTGTTTAAAGTCGCCACCTCCACCGTGAAAATTCACAGTTGTAAGATCACAGGGGAGATAGTCGGTCAACCATTCCATTACGTCACCGTTCCGGAGAGTTTCCATGTAAATAACTCAGAATTTCTTCGCGTTGAGTGATGAACCGTTTCCCTTGTGTCACATTAAACGCTATCGATTTTGTGTTGTGTTCGAACGCTCTTTTATCTTTAGAGTCTCCTTGATCCCTTCCAACATTTAAATTATTCAAACGCCTAATAAAATTTGTATATTTGATTCTCATGTTTGATGCAAGCTATACTGAGCTCCTTCTTTGTATTGATTCAGACTTTTCCTATGATAAAATTATGACGTCATTGAACCAGTAAAACAATTCCATCATGAGTTATTTGTATGTTTTGTAGAAACTGTGATGAGCTTCACTAAAAATCATTTCAAAATATTTTACCGTTTTAGCTTGATTAACTGCATCCAGTTTGCCTCTGTGAGGTTTCAATATATCAGATCCGTCGATGATAAAGCGATATTTGCAAGCGACTGAAGGGTCTAGAGATGCTAATAAGCTAAATTGCAAAGTAGAGTACCCTTGATCTTGTTAAGAAGGCAAACCTAATTGTAAATGGTAATAACAATAAATTGTCACCGATGGGACAGTGCCGTATATAGAGAGCCAGATCAGCTTTCGTCAAAACGCGGGCGATGTTCACAGGTGACGATTTCACTATCATAACCAAAACAAAAACTTCCAAAATATTACATCTTCACAGAACTACTTAATGAACCAGAGTTAAAGAATCTAACGTAAACCTGTATAAAAAAAAATGAATGCGTTCATGATGTGGTTTACTATGATTTAACAGTCTGTAGTTTATTTAGCAAAAATTTAATTATTAGGCTTTTCGGCTTAGTTCCACTAACTACACTTTTACTGTTTAATTTTAACCGGTCGATTAGGCTTTGGCCTATTTAGAGTTATGTTTGTTTATAATATATTTTAACACTCACAGTTTGTCTAATTTAGTGTTAAGTAAATCTGTTTACATTTCTTTTCCCTATAGTTACCATTTTATATATCATGAATTTTAAATAATTTTAATATTAGGCACTTTGGCCTAGTTACATATTCTGTAATTTGGCCGTTGCAGGTTGCTAGGGAAAATGTTGAGAATATCTTGTCCTGAACAACAGAAGTGTCAAATAGGACGTAAAAGATTATATATAATAAATAAAATAAGGAGTCTCTATTTGTCTACCCTTTTTTGTATAGAAGACAATATTTTCCATTTTTTTACCTTTTTTACAATCCTGGTATCACAGACGTTTTTCCCGCAGCCGTAGAAAGCACCTGCAAGAAAAGTGCCACTGAGTGTGAATTTCATTTTCATCAGTCGTGTTTTGTACTCAAAGAACTGTCAAGAATCTTTATTACGAAATTCTTCACAACTTTTGAACTGCCATCGTCAAACTTTCATACCCTTTGTTTGGTTGTAATTTTACGCCCTATGACTAACGAATGACTCAATGCCCTAATGAACACAGACTACAGGAGGTAAAGAGACTTTTGCCGCCAATTTAGCAGCATGAATTGTCCCTGCTTCAACACGAATAATAAATGTACTGTGTATTTTATATTTTGACACAGGATGGGATGCAGCACAGTAAAGAGGGATATTTTAGTACTTTACGTCCCCCAAGAACGTTGATATTTCTTTTTAATCCTAATCGATAAAAAAACTATATTAAATTATCTGGATTTATATAACATTTATTAATAATTTCATACTGTAGAAAAAAACTCACATATTATAATTTCAAGTAAATTTCCCTACAAAATGAATTGCAGTCAATTAAGCGTTTTTTTTTACATATATGATTAAAATATATGTGGAAAACATTAATGCACGTATTTTCGATTGAAGATATATGATAAATAAAGCTTCCGGAGATCTAGAACCGAATCATGATCCGATCTAGAAGAGCTGGAATATAAATGAACAAGAAGCTAAGACTTGCATCGCTGTAACAAAGAATAAGATTTTTAACGAACTTTCAAAGAAGTTTCCTGGATTCAATGTTTCTTTGTACAGTTGTAACTTCTAAAAATTAAAATTCAATGTTTGCTCTCAAGTCCTTGTTATTTCTTACAAGCCTTTAAGCCGATTTTCTTATTAAATACCATCCCCTGCATATACTTGAATTTAATGGCCATCTCAACAAATTTAACTTGCTCATTTTGTTACTTGTGGTATATTTTGAATGTTGAAAAAAATAATTTATACAATTATGCATTAGTATTACGGTTAATGTTCTTACAAATGGGTGTCAAAGCTTAGGATCATAATAGTTAAAAGTATTTAAATTCTTATTCTACAATATCTTCATTACAAATTTTAACTTTTTTATCATGCAACTCATACTTTTTGTAAAAGAATATTTTTTACAAAAAAAAACATAGTTGTGAAATATTTTTCTAAAAGTACTAGTTGTCATTTTTATAACATTTCTGTTGCAGCGCCTAAATTTTGTTTATTATTTCATTCAAGCACTATTTAGTTTGTACATCACCAACTTCAAAGCTAATTGCTCTTTATTGATCGTACTTTTAAATAAAGGTACTAACGCCTAATTATATAGGCCTACGTTAGTAAAGTTCCATTCTAACAAGTACAGTAAATATATATATATTGTCGTTTATCAATTAAAATATTTAACAATAAATTTACTTTTAAGTGCAATAAATTTTCTTCTGTTAAAAAATACACTGGAAAAAATAAATTTCTATTTGTAAAATAGAAATGTGATAAACGTAAACTTATATTTTTTTACTACGTATAAATAGTTTTTAGTTTTAAAATTTAATCCTCTTTCGTCCTCCATTTATTTTAACCTAACTACTGCCTTTTAAATCATTCTGTATTAGAAGAAAATGCTCTCACTCTCTTTATATATGTATATATATATATATATATATATATATATATATATATATATATATATATATATATATATATACATAATATGTTAAAATTTTTAACTAGTAAAATACATTTCATTCATTCACTCAAGTTCAAAATATTTTTTTTTAACTTGTAATAGATTACACTTGATGTCAATACAGTATTTCACAAATAAATTCATAAATTTAAATAATTAAATAATTCATTATAGTTTTATGTAGGACTTTTTTCGCAAAAGGAATGACGTATGCAATATAGGTATTTTTTCCCACTTGCCTTCAAATTAGTGATCAGATATTATTTTATAAAACAGTTGATAATATGTTATAGGCAAAGTAGTGGAACAGCTGTTTCAAAGCCTAGGTCTTGTTACTTTGTTTATATTATTTTTAATCATGATGATGTTGGTACTGTTTTCAAACGAAAAGCTTTGAATTCTAAATTCAATAATAATTCTTGTATTTCAATTTTGACTTATTTCTTTATTATTACACAAGAATACATATTACGATATATATATATATATATATATATGTGTGTGTGTGTGTGTGTGTGTGTGTGTGTGTGTGTGTGTGTGTGTGTGTGTGTGTGTGTGTGTGTGTGTGTGTGTGTGTGTGTGTGTGTGTGTGTGTGTGTGTGTGTGTGTGTGTGTGTGTGTGTGTGTGTGTGTGTGTGTGTGTGTGTGTGTGTGTGTGTGTGTGTGTGTGTGTGTGTGTGTGTGTATGTGTGTATGTATGTATAAATCACATTAAATCACCTGTTTCAATTCCCCAATATTAAAAATAGTTATTCCTGGTTATCAATTATGCTTTGAAAATGCATTAAATATGTATGAAAATACGCAATAAAAAAGAAATCAAAAAAGGCCAACAGCGTCAAATTCCAACATATACAAATCATAGACATGATAATATTATAACGGATGAACAAATCTATAAAAAAAACAAACATGGAAAATTATATTACTCGATAGAATAATTTACTCCTTAAGAACATCCCCGTTACGTCTCGTGACTCTAATATTTAACGTCATTACAGACTTCCTTGTAAATCTAAGCATTCCAATACCGATGCTTTTCAGTAAGCCTTAAACGTTAACGATATATTTTCGAAAGCAGGTTCGATAAAATTATATAGCTTCTCATTTGTATTAAAATTCGCCTATATTTAATATATCTGTTTTAAATTTCTCTCTAAATTTATAAACTTTCTAAACAAAGTACTCATTGGTGTAATTTATATTTTCCAATATTTAAATAATCAGGATACTTTTGGATGTTTTCGTCAAACATATATACATATATATATATATATATATATATATATATATATATATATATATATATATATAAAGAACAAAAGTCTAAATACAAATACAAGAATTATAATTGAATTTACAATTCAAGGCTTTTCGTTGCCTAACAGTACCAACATTATCAGGAATATTAAACAATTGTTTAATATTCCTGATGATGTCGGTACTGTTAGCCAAGCTTTGAATTGTAAATTCAATTATAATTCTTGTATTTGTATTTTGACTTTTGTTCTTTATTAATACACAAGAATACATATTGCGATATTTATATATATATTTATATATATATATTTATATATCTTCTTTAAATTTTCAATCGATAATAAAATACTTTTTATTCATCCACTCAAGTTCATTACTTGTTTTTTAAACTTGTAGTGGATGACATTTGATGTTAATACATTTTTTCCAAATATTAATTTATTAGTTGAATTTACTAATGAATTAATTTTGGTCTTATATGGAGGTTGGGAGTTTTCACAAAAGGGACAACGTATGCAATGTAGTTTTTCGTCCCACTTAGCTAAAAATAAGTGATAATACGATTTCACAAAACAGCTGATTTTATGTTATAGGTTATAGGGTAAAACGTCTGTTTTAACATTTTGGTTATATCACTATATCTATATTATTTGCTATTATCTTATTAAAAATAACTAAAATAACATTTCCTTTGTTGACTTAAGTAGGAATTGACTTTCAAAAAAGATATTTTATATTAAGTCCTACTTGTTTTAATGTTAAGGCTGAAAATGTTAGCACGAAAATATAAGCCCTGTGTTTATATATAGAATGTATGATTAATACACCACTGATTAATAAACCAGGAAAAGGCGTTTATTAACAAATATATTTGTAGCATAATCAAGGTAGGTAATACCTAACTAATAACGGTTAATATATTGCCACTTAGTTTGTTCTAGTTCAAATTTAATAACTATATAATTACAGATGATTATTGGTTAAAAATCCTTCTATCAGTGACATTGTAATTAAAATACGAGTATGAGAAAGTTCTCGTACAACATTCTTCACAACAGAAAATACGGTGTGTAATAAAATGTTTATGAACGAGAAAACTGAAATTGTACCAACCTTGTATCTCTAAAATTACCCGTCCCATCAAAATTTAGGAACAATATTTACTTTAATATGTGTTGTAAATTCTTCCTATGACGGAAAAATAACAAACACTAAAAACAGGTGTTTTTGTATTTTATTTCAGTCTGACGCCATGACCACCTGGAGGAGAGACTCTGTGGTAAGCGAAATCACCAGAACAAATGAAGACCTTCCGGCCGTTGTTGCCAAGCTGAATTCAAGGTCATGTTTCTGTTCCAAGAATGACACTCTCTACCCTTTTTCTCAAGTCCTTCGTCTAAGAGTGCTCCAGGTATGTTCAGAAGCATTTTATCCTTAGCTAAATACAATCTACATGCGTTGCAACTAAACTCAATGCAAGAGTGTTGATGAACCTGATTTTATTGCGGTTATTTTGTATAAATAATACTTTTAGTTTATCAGAAAGTAGCCTAGGCTCTACTGGGAGATTAGGCGGGGAATGGCAGAGGTGCAAAGATTGGATAAAGTAAAGTAAAGTAGTAAGTTCATAAAAAGTTTTCTGTAGCTCGAGCAGCTGATATATACAGCTGCCCATGTAGGAAGCATAGATTTTACAAATTTCGTCCACAGATTTTTAACGATCGTGCTTTGACGGTATCATTGCACATGCGCCTCAAAACGGCAAACGGTTCAATCGAATAATATATCAAAAAAAATCATTGAGATGCGGGTCTAAGGCTGTATTCTGTACATTTTCTACTCAAAATCTATAAAATCGATGACGTTATTAATAACTCTTTCTTTGACGAGTTATAATGTTGACGCTTTAGTTGAAGTCTGGGACCGTTCAATTCTGGTATTGGGTTCAGGTTTAGTAGTGCCAATTTTATATGTTGAATGTGAGTTAGGTAGTTAAGCAAGTAAAGTTATTTCAAGAATTCAGTTGGGTAATACAGATCTTGGCGTTTCTGTAAATATGGAAAATTTTACGTTTTGTTGTCGCTTTTCTCAACATTTCGTTTGCAATGTAGAAATTGATGTAATGCATATAGTTGTGCGGTACAGCACGCACATTGCTTCCTGGACTTGATTCTATTTCAGACGAACAAGAGTCGTACGTACTCACTTTTCATTTCTCAACTATTTCTGAAGCTCGTGACATGTTTGCTTTCGAGCTTGAGCATAATCAATTTGACAAATACAACAATCCCTTCTGACAATTCTTAAACAATGACTGGGAAGGAACAGTGACATCGCATTTTGTATTTCTAATATCGACCTAAAATTGATATTTCACTATTGACGCTACTTTTATTGTCATACACAAACTAAGATGGACCTGATTGTATTAGACACAATAAATTTCCCCAAAGATGCACCGCATAAAAATGAAAAAAATTGAGTACTATCATTGATATGTTATAAAACAGTAATTCAGAAACTTTCACAAACGAGCGGAAAACTCACTAAAGTTTCATTGTACCCGGGCAAATAGCGTAGGAACAAATAAGGGACAAACAAACGAACCTTGATTCTAGATATTACAAAAACGTTTACTTTACCAATATCAAAAATAATAAATTGAACATTTTACAAAAAATAAAGAGGAAAGAAAATGGATTAGATTAGCTTACCATCCACCTTTATCTAATTTGGCTAAAAAAGCTTTGGAGAAGAACAGTAATGTAAAAGTAACGTTAGTTACAAGAACTAACCTAAAAAATCTATTAGGGAACCAAAAAGATATAATAAAAAATGAAAATAAATCAGGAATTTATAGTTTGCAGTGTGATATGTGCCAGATGAAATATATTGGACAAACAAAAAGAAACATACTAGTTAGAGCAAAAGAAAAATTTTCCACTGTTAAATTTAATAGGCCTGAAAAATCAGCTATGGCAAAACATTGTTTGGACGAAAACACGAATTTAAAAGTAAAAATGTTGTCCTTTTAAAAAATGTGATAAATTTTAATGAATTAGATGCATGGGAAACTTTATTTATAAATAGAAATAAAGATAAAATTGTTAATAATGAATTAAGACCAATTCAAAATTCAATATTATTTTAAATTTATTAATTGTTAAATACTATCTTTTTTAAATTTTTTAAATTATTTAAATAATGTTGTTATTATTATGTTTTACCATCTATATAGGCTCATCAAAATTAAATATTTATAATTAACATATGTTATTTTAATGTAATTATATTAGTAGCTGTGGCTATAAATTAGGTGGTTTCAAATAGAAAGTTTCAAAGTTGAAACAGATATATGTAAAAACATTTACACAATATAAACTTGTACGTTTATTATTTTAACAATATTCATTTCCCTATACAGTACATGTTTTATTTTTAACTGTTTCAATTTTATAATTACCAATTATCTTACATAATTATAATTAGCAAATATGTTATAAAAATAACCAATATGTTATAAAACATTAAAGCAATATCCAGGTATTCTTACAAAGCAGGACCTCCCTGTTTGTCTGCTTTACATTAGTGAGTTAGGTAGGTTTTTTCAAAAATCCAACTATATTGAAATTATAATCTTTATTAAATAATAAATTGATAACGTATTTGTATCAATTTCATACACACTAGGTATAGCGAAATGGGTTAGGCAATTAGGGCAGGGGTTTAAATCGTAATACCTAAATCTTAGCTATAGTTAAACCACCTTTGATCGTAGCATTACAGCGCTTAACGGTTTTCCATGGCTTAAGGTGGTTAGCCATGAACGGCGGTATGACGTTTTCAAGTAAACGAAAATAATTTTGTTTATATTCATTATGAGTTACTAATAAAATAAGAATTCGTGGAGGAAAATGTATTAATTGTCTTTTTATATTTGTATAATTTTTAATGCAATAAAGAGAGAAAAAATTATTATGCATAAAAAATTTTAAAATTGTTTAAAGAATAATAAAAATGGCTGGTTCTTTGACTTTAAGTTAGAAAATTATGTATTTATATTTAATTTAATTTTATATTTTTTTATTCTACCTTAAAGCAAAATTCAGTACAAAAATAAATTACATTCAATACTTTACAACAAAATTGTTGAGACAAATCTTTGGAGACTGGGGTGCTTCATAAATATATACAAATTATTTTTTTAATGTCAAGGAAGAGTGATTATAAATAAAGATGGTATGCTATAAATGACAAAGTAGGCATGGAAACTTTAAAGGAGACGCATTACAACGTCTAAGCTTTCCATAGAATCCTGGATGAAATATCAAAAGCACCATTTCTATTGGAAGTTACAGAAAATAATTTAATTTAAACTCACACACGAGTTTGAGACTGATGTTTTTACTTTATCTATTCATCACACACACTTCATTTCTTAGGACGATTAGACAATGATACCCGTTATTAGTTTTTCGCCTTTATAAAAAAAAACTCGACGATTCTTATCTTAAGATTGGTAATATTAAATAGCTTATAAACAAGGAATGTTTTTTACACAGCTATGAATGTTAGCCTGTTTCAATAAGAATTTGGAAAAATGTAGCTACTTGTTGTTTAAAAAAAGAAAAAACCTGTGAATTATTTAATGTAAGGAAATATCTTTTGACTTCTAAGTTTTATCAGCCAGGTAGATTAAATTCAACTTTTTTTTTAAAAAAATATTATTTTTAATACGCTTAAAACCACTGTGTTTCAGAAATATTTACGATTTTGGCAACTACCTATCTGTAACCACTTACTTAAGTACAATAAGATTTAGATTTTCTTTGAAAAGCTAGAATCCGACTTGTAGATTCCAACTTTTACGATATCACAATTGTAGCTGTATCGTGACGCAAAAATGATGGCTGCCCTCTATTTTTTTTAGGTTTTATGAACGTATAACAATAAAAAAGACATTTACACGGATTGTTTCGCGATTACTTTTCTACCTAAGTTATAAAATGACGAATGACATCTCAAACAACGTTGTGCAATCTTTCTCACACAACTCACACTTTTATGAAATAAATAAATATTTCTGCAGACAGTAACTGTATCCTATGTTCTCTAGCCCATGTAACTGCTATATGAGTGCATTCAGCTTTCATGCTGGTACCGATATTTGACTTATTAAATTTTAGGAAACGTCATGACCTCTCTAAATATTTTTAAAAAAATGTTAGTTCCACTCTGAGAAAAAACTGGAAGTTTAATTTAGATTACTAAATACTAAAAATTGTAGTAATAAATAAATAGTTAGTTGAATTCAAAGCATTAAACAATTTAATTTTAAAATTCAAGAATTAGGTCTAGAAAATTTAATTTGAAATGTAATAATTTATAATAAACAGACTTACATTTGCATCAAGTCTACTTGCTGTATGATAAGCCGTCTTGAAACAAGCAGGAGATGAATATTAAACAATTTTACAATAAATGATAATCTTCAGGACATTATTGGTTTTGCGGACTGATTTATAAGTTGGAATAAATATACTTTTTACTAATATTTATACTTTAAAATTACACACAATATCAAGAGCACAGTGGTACAATATATTACAATGAAAATATTGGAAAGAACCCCAATATCACAAAAAATAATCAAAAATAACAAATAGAACAAGTTTCTTAAGATTAAACCCTTATGTACATTTCGATGACCATGTCATCATCATCAGAGGGTCTTATTACAAAATTACAATCTAGCAAACAAGAAGTTACAAACTAGAGTGATGCAAAATCATAATTGCATCTTAAATATAGGCATTACATTTCTGTGATTATAAATTAGTAAATAAGAAATACAATTAACTAGACCATTCCTGACTGGATAGAAATAAAGCCATTAGCATCCCTTACTAAGAGAAAAGCGCCAAATGTTACACATTATAAAACATGAAATAATTTTAAAAATAAAAGTTATATGTTATTCAACATATAATAATTACAAATAACTATTAAAATTGTAAATTATATTATCCTGTAGAAATAATTGATTTGAAACATCAAATGATATTTATAAAATAAATCATCTATAAGCATAAGAATAATATAAAAATATATTGGAAGAGTATATAAAATAATTCTCACTTCCAAATATGATTTTATAGTTAAAACAATCATTCGGACATACTGTAAACTGAATTACGACTTGATCCGCTTATACTGCTGCTGCTGGAAACCACTATCATGTATGCAATCAGGACCAACAAATGTATGCAATCTGTACACCATCTAGGAAAACCACTCAATATCCATTCTAGCCGAACATCTCTGTACGCGGTCTGGTTCAAAAACTCTGTAAGCAGTCTGGGAAAACCACTCAATATCCATTCTAGCCAAACATCTCTGTATGTGGTCTGGGAAAAAATTGTATGCGATCTGGTCCAAAATCTCTGTAAGCAGGCTGGGAAAACGACTCAATATCCATTCTAGCCGAACATCTCTGTATGCGGTCTGGGAAAATATTGTATGCGGTCTGGTTCAAAATCTCTGTGAGCAGTCTGGGAAAACAACTCATTATCCATTCTAGCCGAACATCTCTGTAAGCGGTCTGGGAAAAAAATTGTATGCGGCCTGGGAAAACGACTCCATAAGCAGTCTGAGAAAATATTTCTTTATGCATTTTTCGTCAACTTCTCTGTACGCAGTTTGGACCAACTTATCTGTATGCAGTCTAGATCAACATCTGTATAGGCAGTTTAGGAAAACAACTGTGTAAGATGTCTGGACCAAAACCTACGTATGTATTTTAAGCTAACATCTCTGTACTCGTTCAGGTATAACATCTCTGTATGCAGTCTGGTAAATTACAACTCCATGAACTTTGACCCAACTTATCTGTATGCAGTCTAGATCAACATCTGTGTAGGCAGTCTGGGAAAACAACTGTGTAAGATGTCTGGACCAAAATCTACGTATGTATTTTAAGCTAACATCTCTGTATCCGGTCTGGTTTAACATCTCTGTATTCAGTCTGGGAAATTACGTCTGCATGCACTTTGGGCTAACTTATCTGTATGCCGTCTATATCAACATCTGTGAAGGAAATCTGGGAAAACAACTGTGTAAGATATCTGGACCAAAATCTATGTACGTATTTTAAGCTAACATCTCTGTATCCGGTCTGTTTAACATCTCTGTAAGTAGTCTGGAAACATCTCTGTATGCAGTCTGGGAAATTACCTCTGCATGCAGTTTTGACCAATTCATCTGTATCGAACCAACATCTATGTAAGTCGTCTTGAAAGTCAATAATATATGCAGTCTGGATCAAAACTTATGCATTTATTTTGCGCTAATGTCTCTGTAAGCGGCCTCTACCAACATTTGTGTAAGCAGTCATGGAAGACATCTCTGTAGGCCAGGGATGCACATACTGCAGCCTACGGACCCCTTGCAGTCCTTAAAGTCAGTTAAGCGCCTAGACTAGATAATATATCATACTACTGGAAACGTAAATATTGTGAATGATGAGATGTTTTCCATTATTGTAGTCCTAGTTGGAATAAGAAAATTATAAAAATTTTTCGTTAAAAATTAAATAAATTTCAACAATTATTGGAGAGATTTTAAGTTTTATGTAACCAGACTGTTGCAAGGTTGATACTGACTATCAAGTCACTCTTACAATAGACGTGGATGTGAATATGTGACTGACTTCGACTCGTCATTGCACGGCAATGGAGGATGACCGCTCTGTATGACTTTGAAGTGGTGTAGCGCAATACTATTTATAGATTTGTAGTTTCTGACTGGACGCCTCGTCGTGCACTGGGCAGTATCATTGTTGTCATGGCAGAGTTCACGTTTTTGAGTTGTTTGTGTGTTGTTACAACTTGAAATAATTTATTCAGATAATAGTAAAATTAGCTTTAGCGGTAGGGTTTGGCAAGTGCCTATGTAGAAAGGTAACTTGCGGGCCGCCCCGTATTGTGTAAAGGTAAAATTGCCACCCACTTATACAAAGGTTGTCCACCCCTGCGGTAGGCATACTGGACCAACCAATCTGTATACTGCCTGGTCCAAAATCTAATTGTGTATTCTGAGCTAGTGTCTGTGTATACTGTCTGGACTATCATTTGTATATGTGGTCTGGTTAAATATCTCTGTAAGTTGTTTGAGAAAAGATCTCTACATGCAGTCTAGACCAACATCTCTTTAAAGAGACTGGGAAAACAACTATCTATGACGTCTCGATCAAAAAGTATATATGCTGTATACTCTGTATTCTGTTCAAAGATTCTGTATACTAAATGGACTCTATGTATATGTTCTATGTATATGTCTGTATTCGGTCTGGACGAATATTAATATATACTTTTTGGGTCAACATCTCTTCGAAGAGTCTAGGAATACAAATCTGTATGCAGTCTGGACCAAACTCTATGCATGTATTCTGGGTCATCGTCTCTGTATTCTTTCTGAACAATCATTTTTTGTGCATTGTCTGGACTAACATCTCTTTAAGCAGCCTTGAAGACATATCTCTGTACACGTTTTGCACCTACATCTCTGTATGCAGTTTGGATCAATATCTCTTCATGCGTTCTGCGTCAACATCTCTGTGTGCAACCTGGATCAATATCTCTGTATGCGTCCTGCAACAACATCCCTATATGCAGTCTGAACCAAACTCTATGTACGTATTCCAGACCAACGTCCCGTTATTCGGTCTGGACCAACATTTATGTATACTGTCTCAACCAAAGTTCCTGTATACAGTCTAAACCAACAACTCTATATTTAGCTCGGACATTTAATAGAACCTTTTTAATAAATCTTTAACGTTTATGTTTTAATAAATCTTTAACATTTATGTTTTAATAAAATTAGTAATTAAAAGCCTTTAACGTGTTGTTTTATTTTGATAAAATTATTAATTAAAATATATTTTAAGCACAACCCAGACTTCGAAATTAAAATCAATATAGCATTCAATAAATATTTAAATCAGTATTGAGATAGAAATTTATCCCATCCCTCTAAAACTAATTTAAAATACGTCACTGAAACTAGTGTAGTTGTTTAAACAAGTAATTTATTTATTTTTAAATTTAATACCTAATTTATTTAGGAATATAGGTATTTCATATTATTGACTTTTTTTTGATTCAAAATATTTATATGAAAACAAATGACAATTACATCAATCCTATTTTATTACTTTTAAAGAAAAAGATTGCTTAAAAGTTAAATTCAAACTGAATCTGAATTCACTGTTTGTACAATTTTAAGCTAAAATCCACGTGTGTAATGATTGGAATAAAACTACCTTCTCTACTTTTTTAACAATGGAAAGCCAATGCTAGCTCTTGTACAAAGGACGGAGGTTTTAATTTTCTGGAGTAAGAACTTGTAAATTCAAAGGAAACGATTTCTTTATTAACCAGTCTAACTGATATCCTAATATACATTTGCTTTGCGAGAACTATAAATGTAAAATATTTCGTCAAATGTACATTTTTTTGAAAAAAATATATGGATTTTGTTATTAGGGCAGGAAAAATAATTTCTTAAAAACCTAACAATAATATTTTTTGGTAATGGTATAAATCGAACGCATAACCTTAATTTATGCTAGCATGTTTCTTAGACAGTTAGAGGAAATTTGAATAGCTAAGAAAGAAAACTATTTTGTTCCAATTCATCAACTCTCTTAGTTCATAGAATAATATCGTGTTCTGTGAACACTAATATTATATTCTGTGAACACTAATATTATATTCTGTGAACACTAATATTATATTCTGTGAACACTAATATTATATTCTGTGAACACTAATATTATATTTTGTGAACACTAATATTATATTCTGTGAACACTAATATTATATTCTGTGAACACTAATATTATATTCTGTGAACAATAATATTATATTTTGTGAACACTAATATTATATTCTGTGAACACTAATATTATATTCTGTGAACACTAATATAGTATTCTGTGAACACTAATATTATATTCTGTGAACACTAATATTATATTCTGTGAACACTAATATTATATTCTGTGAACAATAATATTATATTTTGTGAACACTAATATTATATTCTGTGAACACTAATATTATATTCTGTGAACATTAATATTGTATTCTGTGAACACTAATATTATATTCTGTGAACACTAATATTATATTTTGTGAACACTAATATTATATTCTGTGAACACTAATATTATATTCTGTGAACACTAATATTATATTCTGTGAACACTAATATTATATTCTGTGAACACTAATATTATATTCTGTGAACACTAACATTATATTCTGTGAACACTAATATTATATTCTGTGAACACTAATATTATATTTTGTGAACACTAATATTATATTCTGTGAACACTAATATTATATTCTGTGAACACTAATATTATATTCTGTGAACACTAATATTATATTCTGTGAACACTAATATTATATTCTGTGAACACTAACATTATATTCTGTGAACACTAATATTATATTCTGTGAAGCTTTGAAATCATCTGTAAAAGCCTTTCCTAGCTCTGTATCGTTCCATCTAATTTTTTGGTTCAAAAATTAATTCGTAACGGAGGTAGTTCATCCATTTGTGCATAGGTAATGTTTAAGCTTTCGATAATTAATTGCAAGTTACTGTACGTAACAAGCGGGTGTAATTCTTTATAAAACAAAACTCATATAATGATTTAGTTATTAAGTTCTTTTATAATCTTCTTTGTGTTTTTATGCTTAAATTGACTAATTTTTCTTTCATTCCTTGAGCTAATGTAATTTTAATTTACAAAATGTTCTAAATAACACACATATTATTGTTTGTTTTTAACGAATATGTCTAGTTTTACTGTAAAATGCTAGAAAACCACCACCGGCAACAGACCGTGCTGACTGATATTATTGGCAACTTGGCAACCCCGCAATACGAGTAATCTGATTACGTCAGCGATAAACGACAAGCATCCGCTTTAGGCTAAGTTACGCCTTACTCACACCATTAGATGTCGTAAATAACAGCTTACATCCCTCAGATTAGATTTGTAGTCAATAAAAAATGTAAATCAAAGTGAAATGTTAGGGGTGGTTTATTAGAATAAAAGTAATCGGCATTGTAATTTTGTCATATAAACTTGGATTTTCACAATATTAATCCATTTGAAATGAAAGTATTGAATTTTCCCAAAATTCTGATACATTATCTATTATTTATCATTAAAAATACATGCTGACAGTAGTTATCGGGGCGTTGTTTTTGAGCATTGATGACTAGAACTAAAGTCGTCAAATTCGCAGTAAATAAGCTTATATACACATTTTGTAAAACAAAATTCTTAGAAGCTATATGGTGAATTTACATCTAACTCATGTAGCCCAAGATTCAGTTCCATGTTGTTATATTCTTCCCATTTCGGGAAAATACAAAATACCTCGGGCAACTTTGTTTCGGTTTTAAAGTTATTAAAATATCCAAGTTATATCAAACTACCTCTTGTCTTAAATATTTTACTTTATTTTTCGAACTTTGATTACAAATATATTTTCTTTTAAGAAAAACTAAGACAACTGCTCTCCGAAGTAAAAACGTTTTTCTTCAGAGTAATATATCACGATTTAGCTTTGTAATGAGGTTTTCTGTAACATTTTCTTTTAATAAAATGTGTTATAACAAAAATGTTTTCTACGTTAAAATATACATTCAGAGTACCTGCTACATTTGTACATGCTACAAGTTATGATATATTGACAAAATACTTACAATATAAAGTGTTGTGAGTGCTAGTCACAGCTTGAGAGGCTATGATGAGAGATATGTATTTAACTAATATTTTTATTTAATGTATATTAATAACTATTATTTTTTTCTATAGGTTGTCAAAGACAATTAATTCATTTTTTTTTTATCTGAGCCTTACGTAAGTTATGTTGTATAATTATTTTTAAATAAATAAAACCTCTAAACCACAAATAACTTTTATTTAAACCTTATGTACATTTCAATTGCACAGCAATCATCTTCAGAGGTATTTAAACAATACAACTCAGAGTTGTATTGTTTAAATACCTCTGAAGATGATTGATGTGCAATTGATATGTACATAAGGTTTAAATAAAAGTTATTTGTGGTTTAGAGGTTTTATTTATTTAAAAATAAACATTACGCCACAGTTGCTTCATACAGTTATGTTGTATAATTGTTTAGTTAAAATTGAGCTCTTGTAAAGGAATTTCGGAATGAAATTCGAAACGTTGAGTGCTTAAAAAAGCAAAGTTGTATGTGATCTGTCATTAGCGTATATAAAAAAAGATATGTTTACTTAAATGAGTTAGTTTGAATTCTTCTTATGTACGATGAGATCGATCTTTTGTTATGTAGCTATAAGTTCAACAACCATAATTTTCGTAATAAAAAGAACATACCACGTAGGCATCACTTTCCTCCCGTTAGAGAGGAGGCTTATTTCAAGTACGAGATCATGCTTATGTGATCACGTGATCTCACCGTATTCTCTACCAGCGTATTCTCATCTCCATCCTTTTCCTATCCTTTCACAATTCAATCCCTCGTATATGATAACAATCTCACTGGCTGCGCGTCTTAAATTTCAAAACAAAATACATTATAAAAACCTTTAGTAACCTATGATTCCACTACTAAAAAACTTATTGATTCTAGCATTAAAAAACTTACTGATTTTACCATTACAAAAGTAGAAACTAGTGGGAAAATAAATCTGTCGTTTGATAAAAATAACAGACTTTTACCAAATTAATCAAAATACTTGTAAACACTAAAAACAAACGCTCATAGGGAAATATGAGAAGTTACTTAACTTACCATAAAACAACAGGAATCCACGCTTGTTTTCCAACTTTGTTGATTCAGCTGCCAGCCAGGTTCTATCTTATATGCATGTCAAACGAGCAACGAGTGTAAATTTGCAGATTTGAATTATTCTTAGTATGTAAATTCTTGTTTTCACTGTTAAAATCAAAATTCTATTTCTTGTCGAGAGAACGAGATGCTTGTTTTCATGTACGCTCAAGGTACTTCCATGACTTCTATTACTATCTAAGGCTTTAAAAACATTTATATAATACTATTATTACACCATCAATAACACTACCAGTCATTAAACACGCTTTTAAAGGTTTTCAACTATATCAATAATGTTTGTATTATGTTTAATTACATTTACAGTATCGCTTGTTAACAGTGGCGGACTTCCCATTAGGCACGTGCCTATGGGCGCAGCTCCGAGGGGCCGGCAGGCGGCAGCCGTTTTTTTTGTACCGATGAATTTTAGTGTCAATAGTAATAGTACCTAGTTAAATTTTGTGAACCTCAGTTAAATCAGTGGTGGATCTAGCAGGGGGGGGGCGACCCCCCTTGAGAATAGAAAACTTCCTTTTATTTTATTGTTTTTTAATTTTATCGATGGAACCAAAATAAATTTTTTAATTTATTTTTATAAAAATAGTTTTTAAATAATATCTTATCTTGGAATTGTTTTTAATAAATTGAAAACATCATCAAAAATGTTTAAAAATTTATACTTGTGTAATGTCAGTATGTGTAATGTCTGAGTGTGCATGTGTGACGTCACGTGTGTGTATGTATATATGTGCATGTGTATTATATTCATTTCCCAACATTGAAGCTGATATCCTTATCGCCAAAGACTTTTCTTTTGAACAATTAATAGAAGAATTTTCTATTAACAAAGCAAGACATAAACGTTTAATGTAAGAATAAATGTTTTTAGTCATACTTAGGCTACAAGATTTGTTTCTGCAATATTTATATAAATATTAAACCTTAAGCCACCATATTCCACTTAGAAAGTACATTAAGTCTAATTTTTACACAATGTTTTCATTATAAACTATTATCTAAAAAAGTAAAAATATACGTTAATTGCTCTTGTTAATACTAAGAGGCTGAAAATATTACTTCTTAATCTTGTGTGTATTAAATAACACTTTCTAATCTCAAAAGTGTCCTTATTTTCAATTGTCCTCACCAACAAATATGAAAGTGAAGTAATGTATGTATATTTTCAAAATATATTTCATTAAAATATAGTGCCCAATATATAGTATATTATTATACAATATTATTTAATATGTACTTTACGTTTATTAATATTGCATTAGGACAGTAAACAATGGTCGGCACGGTAATCGGTAATTAATTTAAACGTAAAATGCATTATTGCATGAATACCAACATATTTTTCAATCTCAAAGCGCATCATTATTAAAATTTAACTATTTTTTTATTATGCATTTCTTTGAACAGACATGAAAACGGATTTGTATGGTGAAAAATTAAAAGCATTATATTACGTTGGGACGTTTCCAATAAATTCGCGAACGGGACGCAAATGGGCGGCCGGCCGAATTCTGCCTAGGGACGGCACCATGGCAAAGTCCGCCACTGCTTGTTAAGCGTCAACACATAAAAGAAAATAAGTAAAACGAGCGTTAGCGCTAGTTACTGAAAATAGACCTGTATCTAATAAGTAAACTCACAAACTAATATCCTCTGTAAATGCTTGAAGACAAGTCTGCTAGAAAGATAAAGGCCTGCGCAAACCGCAAATGTCTTCATAATTTCTAATTATACAGGGTTTTAATACGTACAGTATTATGACTGTAAATGCAGTTTTTAAAAAGGATGAATTTAATATTTTTGCTGATTTTCAGGAACATTAACAAAAGATTTGTTATAAAAAAAGTATTTTTGAACGTTGAATAGTTGTTTTTCATATTATTGAGCTTTTGTAAAGCCATAAGAAGTGCAAACAGGTTTTGTGATTTGACTGCTTATGGTAATTTCTGCGATAACTTAAGACAATATTTGTAAAAGTGGGTTTAATGTAAATGTTTTTCTAAACATGTGAGTGAGTTTTTGTGAATCTTGATTCAATGAAAATTTTGTTTGAAGAAAATCTGATTTCGTTGTAACCGAAAAATTTGGGTTTCTACCAGTTTCAAGATTTATACTCAAGATTATTTAAGGAGATATAACTATTTTTCGGCAGTCAAAGCTCGTAGTATTTATTGAGCATTTTCCTGAAGTATTGAATTTTTCTAAATGTCTAACTAATACTTTTGCAAGAAATTTTTAGTACATCCTGAGCTTGCAATAAAAACCCATATTTGTAAATTACAATTGGTAGTTCGGCAAGAGGACCATCATTAGTGATCAGGTTATATTAACAATCTAGATAGGTCGCTACAGTAACAAAAACAGAGTTTTATTTTTAAATTTACATAATACCCATACATCTATTTCTTTTACGTGTTTCCTCAAAAAAACATTACGTATTTTTTTAAAAATAGTTTAAATAATTTCAAATTTTGTCTTTAAAGTTGAGACGTTTTGTTAAAAGATAATTTTACTTTTCCGCAAAATGTTTTATTAATAATTGCAACGAACAAAAACGAATATACTCCAATTAGCCTATTGAGGGTGTAAGACAGGCGTATTATAATTATTGAAAATACAAACTATATTTATTTCAGCATGTTTTGTAATTTTCAGATATAGACTCTTAAAGATGTAAGTTTTTTAATTTTTTTTTTAATGAAATTCTCTCTACGAAATAAGAGATGGTAAGGCAGGAAATATATTATGTGGCACCATTTATAATAACATACAACACAAACATAATTAAAAAAATTTTAACAAGATAAAATAAGCAATTGTAAATGTCAGTACTAAGCTTAGCATTTTTATTCTGCTTCAGTACCACGTATGAGGTTTTTTAACAATTTGTTAAGTGTTAATTAACTCTCGGTCTTTTTTAAAACCAAATCTCTTAAAGATGCCATTTGAATAAAATATTCTTTAAAATATTTTCTTACAAATGGGGTTTCAAACAGACCTTGATAAAATGTGTATAGCTGTACAGTTTCTACTGAATTTAGTGTAATTTTATTCTCCCTTTAGAATGCTAAACATTGATCGCAATTCTCGTACACCAAGCTAACTCTGGCTGGCGTTTCCTCCCCAGTGTAACAATGACTGAAATTGCAACAGTTAGATTTATTACAGTGACAATTCGATTCAGGAAGTAAAACAAATCTGATTTTACAACAGGGCTGATTCCTTTAGAAGGAATCAGGGTTGTGTCCTGACTCATTTAGAGGTGCGTCAAATCAGATTTTCCAGTGAGACAAAAAAATATATATAAGTTATAACTCATGTTTCTAGCTACGTTTGAAAAATAAAAAGCAAAAATGAAGGGTAATTTGTTTTTTTTAATTATATTTTTTTGAAATAGTTTTATTATTTTTATTACATTTATTTCCTTTTTATGTTAAAATACTGTAGTTATTTCCCTAACATTGCATTACTAGTTTTATAAAACTATTTACTAGTTTCTTAGTATTTACTATTTACTAGGATTATTAGTTTATTTTATAAGAAAGCTCTGTGAGATGAAATGCTTTATTATTTTCTGATCTATTATTATAATAGTAAAGATTATATACGTGAGTTTGTGTCTTTTCATCATAAATCATCTGTTTTGAGAAATACAGTTGCGTATAGATTTTTAAGGCACTCTTAATCTTTTATCCAGACTAGATTAATTTCAATCGTTTTAAATTCAAACAAAATAGAACTAAATTCAAAATGACCAGAAATTAATAACTTTAGAAAAGATAGTAATTTGTAACACTTTTCAAGATGTTCTTTCATGTGAAATTCCGTTATTAGATCCCACCTAATATAATTTAAAATTTTACTGCCTGCAACTCAGTCTTAATTCCTAGGTCTTAATTTCTACGTCTAAAAAACATTTCGTAGACATAAAGTAAAAAAATAAATATTTGCTTCCAAAGTCCAAGAATATTAACTAAATGTTGTCAACATTCCTTCCTTAAACTAGTTTCTGAGGCGGTGTAATTTTTCTTTCATTTTTAAGGAGAAAGCGTATACATTTTACAAACGATATGTGAAACATTTGAGTTCTGAGTATAATTCATACATAAAACTAAGAATTAAATTTAATTGAGGAGGTAAGGCTTTTCCAAATTAAAAATGTAATTAAGACATACATTTCGAAAATTATAGTCACGTAGTTAATATTATGATTAATTCTAAACTATATTCAAAGAAAATATTAGTGTAAACAAAAACATTCCCCTCCTCCGTTTAATCACATTCTCTACACACATTTATTTCATACGTTATCAATAACACAGCAAACTGTCCATACACATTAATTGCAAGCATTACCATTTCCACTAGTAGCCCTATGATCTTCTAGGTTATCCAAAATAAAATAATTGTATTCATTGCAATTCTCAATAAACTACTTAATTTTGTTACACTTTTATAGGCATTGGTTGCATTAAAAAAATTTATTGGTACCATTTTCAATACGCTCCTTTAGTTCTTTCCCAGTAATAACAAGCATTAATTAAATGCATTACAATTCCCAATAAACCCCTCAATTGTGTTACATTTTTACAGGCATTGATTGCATGAGAAAAATGATTTGGTACCATTTTCATTTCTCATTTTTAGTTTTTCCAAGCATCAACAACCATTAATTGAAGGCTTTACCATTATCATTACACCTCTTCAAATCTTTCAGTAATTCCACTATGTGTTACCACTCCCTTTACAACCTCTTTGTTCTTCCACATTTTATATTCATCGTTTCATGCTGTAGACATTCCTTTAGCTCCCCTTTGTTCTTTCACAATTTTACACCCATTGGTTCTATGCCCATTACACGCTCTCTCAGTTCTTTCTATCCACATTAATTACATTCGTTGCTATCCCTAGTAACAATCTCCCTTTTTTCATATTATTCTCACACATTTTCTACCCATCAGTAACACTATTTCAATTATTGTCTACATAATTTGATTTCAACAAACTGTTAAAATTTAATTAAACAGTATTTATAATAATAAATAAATAAACATTTTATTATAATGAAATATTTAGAAAAGAGACATCCGTTCTGTAACCTAGCCACTAAGGACACAAAAGGCTGGTATGGGAAACGAATCGAAATGCAACAATGGAAGGAAGACAAAACAAAACGCTACAATTTAACCTCGAAACCACTGCTACATTTCGATGTTAGTGATTTGAACAATGGTGGTTGAACTGAATTCGATTGATGAATTCACATCTGGCTCCGTTCTCTGATGAAATTACCTTCAGAGCAGCGTATTCAAATGGACATAACTAAGCGCCGCTCATTAGCACAATATTCATAACGTGCTGGAGTCATCATATTGTGAGAAATAACATATTCCGTGTAACAAGTTTCTAATCAGATATGATGCACTGAACGCAGAATATTGCGTAATGGTTGACTTCCGCCTCGTAGGAGGAAATTCAATTTACGATCTCTAATTAAACAATATAGTTTATTTAAATAAACTCTAATTTATTCACGTTGGTGTATAAAAATCAATAAAAACAGTATACCGTATCTCGATCACATTATGGAAGCTTTAAAACGTATATAATTACTCGTGTTGTATAAATTAATATAAAATATTTCTTTTAAAATTGTTAAATCGAAACAAAATCAAACTCACAAAACAAAAATTTGAACTAAATTAATAAACTATGCTCGTATTATTATTCAATTAAATAATTTTCTATTTTCAACCTTTAGCCAAAATTATGAAAGATTTTCATGTTGTAAGTTGTCCTTTGTGTATGGTGGGGGATAAAGTTGGTCGCGTCCGCAACATACTTTAAGCTGTAAGTGTCCCCTGGGTATTACCAAATGACCAGCCAAGTTGAGGGCCATCCGTAAATTACGTAACGTATCGTGAGGGGAGGAGGTTTACGTCTATCGTTACGCATCGTTACGGAAGGTGGAGGGGTATATGCAGTAGCATTACGTAACTTGAAATTTCAGTTTTTACTAAATTAAAATCTTTTTATTTATTAAATAATACGGCTTCATTTAAACTTTAAAGTAATTAAAATGTAGGCCTACCTAATATTAATAATAAACTCAAATAAAACATGTATTTAAAGTATTCTATTAAATTTCCTATTTATGAGCATTATTGGAGAAAAATGTGAGGAATCGTAGCCTCGAGTGCGGTATCGCCACAGTACGATGAAACGATCAGACGGCCTGTACAGACATGTACCGCGGTATTCATGTATCAGCTAAAGCGCCAATGGTTACTTATCAATAAGGCCTCGTACACATGAGAGCGTTGCAACTCGCGCTCCAACGCGCGTGTGGAAATACTACATAACAAATGTAACTGTAGGCCCTACACATGCGATGGGTGCTTTCAACTGGAAGCGCATCATAACGCGCGTCTTAGTTTAGTCATGCAACGCGCGACTGCAGCGCGCTTCGAGTTACCAAGGTCTAAATTAGACCGTTCACATGATTCAGTCTAGCGCGCGTTTTTGGTTCAGTTTACACCTACAATTATGGAAGAAAATGTGCCATCGTTTAACACTGAACTCTTTATTGAAGAAGTGAAACATCGCCGTGCTATATGAGACATGGAAAGTGCGGGATACAAAAGCAGAGTGTTGAAAAAAGCAGCTTGGCAGCAATTTCTGAGGTTTTCTACAGATGGTAGTTCGAAAGAGGAATTAAAAATTCTTGATAAGAGACTATTTTAACATTAAAAACAATGTATTACATGATTAATACATATTACGACTAATACGTAATACATATTAATATTTATAAGCTCTCGATACCTAAAGCATAAAGACAGATATTTATTGCCCATTAACCTTCCGTCAGACGTCTAAACATAATAAATCGCTGCAGCAGTTTCTTTGTCAATTGGAGTGAGAAGCTAAATATAGATTTTACTCGGTGTTGGTCAGTAGTGTTAATATTTTTATAATTGATGTATTCTTGTTTATGTACGAAATGAACCAATAGAGTGAGCACCCGTAATAATAAAATACACCCCAATACAAAATATAATATTTAGTGCTTTATAAAGAGAATATTTTTGTAGCTAAATATAACAAAATTGACACCAGATATTACTTCATACCCGCTTGTCTTCATGATTTATATGTACGTTATAAGATCCAAACAGATGCTGTCCCTTCGACTTCCATAGCTCAACTGGCTTAACGCGCATTGCAACGCTCTCATGTGTACGAAGCCTAACAGTTTTTAACGAAACAATTTTTTTTAAAATTCGATGACTTATTATTAATTAATTATAATTAATCGTACCTGGAGATTATCCATTGCCTACACAATCATTTCATTCGGTATCGCCGCTATTTCAGCTTCAGATCTGCAGTTGTTCGTGGCCTTGCGACATACACTTTTGATTTAATATAGGCCTAGCTCCAGAGAAAAAAAGGTCACATGCAGAAAGATCTGGCGACTGAGCAGGTAGGAAAAGTTACCGTTTCTTGAAACATTTCTCGTAACACATTCATTGAAACTTTGCAGTGTGAGAAGTAGCTTCATCTTGTTGGATCCAAACATTTGCAGTATATAGTTCACAACTTTGTAACTCTTGTACAAGGAAATTATGCAGCATTTCGACATAACGACTTTAAGTAATCGAAAACTGCTCGACTGTTCTCTTCGTAAAACTATGAACCTATCAATCCGAATTTAGTCACTGCACACCAAACTGTCACACGTTCACAATGACGTGTTTTTTGTGGATTTTCCCGAAATTTTGCTTATTAACACAATCTGATAAGTGAAAATATGGCTCATCTGACGTTATGGGTATTGAATCTTTAGTTATAACGTTCAGAATTGATTGTGCACACACTCTTCGGTTTGGAAATCATGTTGGGTTAGTTCTTGATCAGTTAGGATGTTATACGGATGAAAATGAAGATCCAAACGCAAAATTCTACGCACACTCCGATCTGATGTTCCTAGCACAACTACGTGATGTGTGGCTGGACTTCTGGCTACTGATACTCGTAAGGCTTGTATCCGGTGTAGCCGGTGTTTTCGGGAGTACGAACGCTACGTGGACGGGCTTTAGGTTTCCGTTTTTAAGATGAAGGTTTTTTTTAGTGTGTAACCCAGCACGTTATTGGATTGCGACTTGGAACACTACCATATCTGCTGACTCCAAATTTTGTACGAAACAAACGCTGGGTTTTTACTACTGAATAACCGTTACTAAAATAAGTCTCTGACGAAAACATGATGTGCGTTTCACGACTCCATTGCAACTGTAATGGTATTGAGCTATGGAATTAAAGTCAATGAAACGGTTCTCCCCACTCGCATTGTTGCGAAGAAAACGTCAGATCAAAATCCATTCACTTTTTTTGCCGGTCCCTTTACAACTCAAAAAAACGTAAGCCTACTATGAATATAGTCCTTACAATATTCGTAGGAATTATTCCTACAATTGCATTCTCTCTCAATTAACTCTTTCCTTAGTATTTTTGCGTTCGACATTGCCTGCATTTCGTGAACGACTTCCGATACTTAAGCAAGTTTAAAAACGTAAGCGATACTTTCATGTCCAAAAGTGTAAGCATAACTTCCTTTGTATCAATGTACGCCTACCCCACTTTTCATGATCACAATATCCCAATATTATTCCACTCCAAAACAGCTCTATACAACGTTAAACGTTTCAAATCTCTAGAGAGTCAATCTAAATTTAATATCAACACTTGTGTGAGAAAGTTAGTTAAACATTATGTTAGTTATATATGTTTTAAAATATGACATATGCCAAGTAATATAATTTCCCTTGGTTTAGAAGCGCCTCTCAATTACATCGTTATATAAAGATAAGGCTTTTCACATTTTAGCCATCCTAACAGCAAGTAAAATCCCACTGTCTCGCTGCTACATAGACAATTTCAGAATAATAATATCTCAAGTGTTGTGGTAAAGTTAAAAGATAAAATATTGTGATAAATTGTATATTAATAGTTGCTTCACACATAGAACTTATTACATGTAATTTTACAGATAGTTTGTGGCATAAGTATATTGATAATGGGAGCTGTGGCATGCATTGAAGACGGATATGCTATTACTAGCTTGGGGCTAGGAGTGCCTGCAGGTGTGGTAACTGTGCTGGCAGCAGGTAAATATAAAATTTACTTCAACTAAAGACTTTTTCCCAGTTTATGTACAATACGTTTTGCAAAATGCATGTTTTTTTTATTCATGTGAAATTAGGTTGATGGGCCTATATGCATATATATATATATATATATATATATATATATATATATATATATATATATATATATATATATATCACTTTCTTGTTTAAGATTCTATATAAGATAAACTATATAAGATTCTTGTTTAAGTACATAAGGAAAGTGATAAGTGCATACAAGAAAACAGTGTTGCATAATCTACAAAAAAAACATATATATATATATATATATATATATATATATATATATATATATATATATATATATATATATGCGCCAATTAAACGTTTATTGTAGTTTTTAACACTCTAGTCGTTAACTCATTTCAGAGAATCTCGACCATCACAGAATATTGACCTGGTGACATCCTCTTACCTCATGCGATCCTGCGTTCCTTTCACTGACTCTTGGGGTGAGAAATTAACAAGTTGATTCATATGATCTGATCAATGTGATATAGATCTGCCTAGTTCTTAAAATTCGACACTCTTAAAATTTTCTATGTACTTGTGGATCCTATAGTGGGTCCAACGGCAACGTGACGAGCCAGGGATCACTGTCAGGATCGTCGAGGCAGAACAGAACATTTAAAGTGAGAACTATTACTCAGTCTTCAATTATTTTGTACAAAATATAGACTTACTGATATGAGCGTGTACGGTATTATGAAAATACCTTAATAAGAAAAATCTATTTTATAAAAAGTGACATAAAACTATTACCACTTTAATACACACCCATTTCGGAAATATTGGGTAATTTTTCGATACACACACACACAAACACACACACACACACACACACACACACACACACACACACACACACACACATATATATATATATATATATATATATATATATATATATATATATATATATATATATATATATATAGGTGCGTTTGTGTATTCTGCCACTACCCTTAGGTCAATATTGCCCAATATTGTGTAATATACACAAATTGTGTGTGTGTGTGTATGTATATATATATATATATATATATATATATATATATATGTATATAGTTTGTATTAAATAATATGTATATACATGCATATGTATATGTTTACGAATCTGACCTGATTTCTTTTTATTCTTGTCTTAATGCGACTTTCTACAAAGGAATCAAAACATCTCAGACAAACATATATTTTTGCAAACCCTGATATCCAATTATATAAAGCCATCCATAAAAATTGTTGAAGAAGAGTTTCGTTACTTTAAAGTAAAGTCAGAACGTGACCACATCGATTTTAGTCGAATCATTTTGCTGGATGTTACGCAATTCGTTCAGATTTTTTGGTCGCCTTTACCGTCACGTCAATCGTTAAAATTCAACCGCTGAATATATGACATAACGAACTCGCTCATTATACCCCATCCGGACGGTGACATTCACATTACATCGACTGACAATCTATAATAAAAGCAAAGGGCTACACTGGAGATAAATGGCACGTATAAAGAAGACATTGAAATGAAACAGTTGTACGACAAAAAAAAGTCCAACAAACGCATGTCTATACCCATGGACAATGTTTTTATATTCTATTATTATAAATATAACAATAACTACTTAGGCATTACCAATTAAGCATAGAACGAAGAAAATAAAATAACAATTTTCAATTTAGAAATTTAATTACAAAAATGAAGAAGTTTTGCAATAGGCCTACTATGAAAAACAAAACAACATAACAGAATGTGTTGCTACTTGTACAAACATGTTTACAATGCTTGATGGTAACATGTAAAGATTATAACATCTTTCTAAGTGAGATGCAAAATTTGCTATTTCCATTAATAACATTTTATTTGTGAATAGTCTTTATTAATTTAAACTCATAAAAATAGTGTAAGCATTTAACCAGTCTACAAACAAAATGAAGAAGCAGCGTGTTATATATGTATATATATATATATATATATATATATATATATATATAAGATTAAATAATATACACTAATACAGAAATATTTAATTTATTGAATAATATACTCAAAGCTTTTCGTTGGTTAACATTACCAACATCCTCAGGAATTACAATACTATAAGGTAAAATTAGTATTGTTATTCCTGAGAATGTTGGTAATGTTAACCAACGAAAAGCTTTGAGTATATTATTCAATAAATTAAATATTCCTGTATTAGTGTATATTATTTAATCTTAAAAATATTCTAACAGGAAAACACATTTGATATTCTATATATATAATAAGGCTTTGAAGCTTTTAAATAGCTTTGCACTTTTATTTTACAAATTATTTCAAACTAGATTATATATTAATTTTAACTAAACACTTGTAAATATTTACAAACTTGATTATAGTAGCACTTTCTTATATTTGTTGAGGACGGCCGTTTCGGGAGATGTATCCCATTGTCAATTCAGCCCATAACTGTAGTTGAGTTACTTGAGTTACGCTCCCATCTGACAGTTGACTAAGTTCTTTATTAATACACAAGAATACATATTGCGAAATATATATATATATATATATATATATATATATATATATATATTTTAAAACAACACAGGTTATTCAAATACAAGAATATTTATTATTTTATATCCAAAGCTTTTCGTTGGCAAACAGTACCAACATCATCAGGAATGAAAATTACAATAACGTAAGCTATAGGCCTAAAACATATGTTTATTTAGAAATAGAATTGTTGCTAAATTTATATAAATTTAGCATACAAAACTAATAACAAAATAATAAAAATAAATAAATATAATAAAACAATTAATATGCATGAAAAAGGAGGTGTTTATAAATTAGAATGCAAAAATTGTAATAAAGCTTATATAGGTCAAACAAAGAAAAAATTTAAAGAAAGATATAAAGAACATTTAAAAGCCTATATTAATCCTGAAATATATAAATAAAATTTCGCAAATCATTGTATTAATAATAAGCACCAATTTCCAAATATAGAAAATATGAGACTTATAAAAGAAATTAATAAGGGATTAAGAATGAATATATATGAAGCATTCGAAATATATAAACAAAATAATAATAAGAAATTATTAAAAGAACAAATACAAATACATTCTAAATTTGATACTATATTCAATGTCTATAATGTTACAGCAACAAAATAAATTTGGCAATTTATATAAATTTGGCAACAATTCTATTTCTAAATAAACATATGTTTTAGGCCTATAGCTTACATTATTGTAATTTTCATTCCTGATGATGTTGGCACTGTTTGCCAACGAAAAACTTTGGATATGAAATAATAAATATTCTTGTATTTGAATAACCTGTGTTGTTTTAAATTATTTAACAAGAAAGCGTATTTTATATTTATATATATATATATATATATATATATATATATATATATATGATTTGGAAATTATATTTTCCCTTTAAATATATATTTATTAAAGTATAATAACCATTTCAACAACAACATTCTTATAAAATAAAGCGCTCGAGCTAATCTTCAATAAAGACCTACGTTTTTGATACCCTCAAGAACTTCGCACACAGTCAACACTCTGTCCCGTCAACCGTGTACGCAGCCCTTGAAGCTATCAATATATTGCACCGATAGAAAGCTTCAAATGTTGTTTTATAAATATTCTTCCTAATCAATTACATGTACATTACTAAATAAATATACATATATATATATATATATATATATATATATATATATATATATGTATATGTTTATGTATATATGTATATATGTATATATATATATATATATATATATATATATATATATATATATATATATATATATCGCAATATGTATTCTTATGCATTAATAAAGAACCAAGTCAAAATACAAATACAAGAATTAAAATTAAATTTACAATTCAATTGTTTAATATTGCTGATGATGTTTTTACTGTTAGCCAACGAAAAGCTTTGAATTTTAAATTCAATTACAATTCTTGTATTTGTAATTTGACTTGGTTCTTTATATATATATATATATATATATATATATATATATATATATATATATATATATATATATATATATATATATTATTCATTCCTGATGATGTTGGTAATGTTTATCAACCAAAAGCTTTGAATAGAAATTAATGACTAATTCTTGTATTTGAATAATCTTAGTTGTTTTTTTTATTATTACACAAATAACGTGTTTTATATTTATATATATTCTATGAAAACCCCAGGTATTCTAGGGTTTAAAATGTACGAAACTCGTATGTTGCGGTATAAGAGTTATATTTGATTCGTTTGTTATTTACTCAAGGTGTATGTTTAATGTATTGTAAATCCATGTTTTATCTATTTGTGTGTATTTTAATTGTATATGATAAATTTAACTAAACCATTTTTCTCTTTGATAACAACTTGGGAAAAGATATGAACGTTGTATTTCAATTAAATAACCTATCATTACTTCTTAATTTGCAAAAAATTAAACCTTTACAGAAAAATATAATAATTTAATTGCTGCAACATTACTGAAAAGTCTGATAAACATTTAAAAAGTTACGGTTTGTGTGTATACATTTAAGTTTTGAGTATTTCAGTGGAACGTAATTGTTACCATTTGTCGTTAAAATATTATTTGCTAGCTACAAAACTGTACAATTCTTTATATGTATTTCTTGAATTTGCAAAGTATCATACATTTTATGAGACAGAACACATCTAATACCACATGAAACGTGATGTAAAGTTATATGATGAAGAAATGAGATTCAAATAATGATCAGACGTACAAATTATTTAAATTGGGAATGAAACAGACTAAAGTGCAGTTAATACTTTTCTAAAAGGTGTTATACAATAATAAACATTCCACAGTAACTTTCTGCATTTAGTCTGCATTCCGATAAAACTACAGTAATCATTTTTGAGTAACGATTTCCAATTTATTTGCATTTTTCCGGATTGTTATGTATAATTCTATTTAAATATATAATACGTATTTTCTGTAATAAATACAGTACTTTAAACGTTTAATACAAACACGTTTTACATCGATTGTAAGAACCAATTTTTCGGTTTTATATTTTTAATTAAATCTTGGCTTTCAAAGTGGTTAAATTGCTCAATTAACATTTACTCCCAATTCATTGTTTCACTGCGTCTAACTCAATAAAGTCCCTAAAATGGTTTACGAACGTTAATATTGTTTGGGAAATGAAATAAATTCTGTAGTTTCTTGTTATGAGACTTTTTCTGTCCCCAATTCTCGCCTCTCTCTTTGTCACGCTTTCCATTTACAGAACAAATTTTCTCTTTGAATTAAAACACTTAATCAGAAAATATAGAAGGGGCGGCTTCAGAAGGGGCGATGTATAAAAACAACTGTGTGCGTGCGTGTGTGTGTGTGTGTGTGTGTGAGGGCGCGTGTATGTGTGTGTTTGTGTGTGTGTGTGTTTGTGTGTGTGTGTGTGTGTGTGTGGATGGGTTTGTGTGCGTGCGCGCGCGCGTGCGTGTGCGTGTGTGTCTGTGTGCGCGCGTGTGTGTGTGCGTGTGTGTGTTTGTCCGTGTGTGTGTGTGTGTGTGTGTGTGTGTGTGTGTGTGTGTGTGTGTGTGTGTGTGTGTGTGTGTGTGTGTGTGTGTGTGTGTGTGTGTGTGTGTGTGTGTGTGTGTGTGTGTGTGTGTGTGTGTGTGTGTGTGTGTGTGTGTGTGTGTGTGTGTGTGTGTGTGTGTGTGTGTGTGTGTGTGTGTGTGTGTGTGTGTGTGTGTGTGTGTGTGTGTGTGTGTGTGAAAAACTTTAAATATTATTAGGTTTACAAAAAATATTGTCTTTGAGTGGCATAACGTTTTATTCTATATAATACAAAAACAATCAATTCTCAAAAATGAAAAGTGTAAATATTTCTATTGGATGCCATAGATTTTATCTGATAAAAGGATTACTATACAACCTAAAACAAACAAGAAAAATAATAAACTAACAAATCGGACAATAGAATCCAGAGAGAGTTGAATGAAAATTTTGAAATAAATTTAACTAGTAAAAGTACTTTTTAAGTGGCAAATAGAAACAATATCAAAAGTCTTCGGGAGGAATTATTGAATCAAAAACCAAACATTATTTTTTTCATGTTATCAAAATGTTTAATATGGGCTAAAAAGTATCAATATCCTGAAACACTATTTTAAACTTAAATTAAATTTCAAAAACCAAACATTATTTTTTGCATGTAATCAAAATGTTTAATATTGGCTAAAAAGTATCAATATCCTGAAACACTATTTTAAACTTAAATTAAATTTCAAAAACCAAACATTATTTTTTGCATGTAATCAAAATGTTTAATATGGGCTAAAAAGTATCAATATCCTGAAATACTATTTTAAACTTTAATTAAATTTCACAAGAGAGGTTACATTTATTTTGAATCATGAGCTATAATTTATTAAAACGAATTACTAGCTACAAGATGTTATGTAAAAACGTATTATCAAGATAAAATAAATTATTAAAAAAATATTATTAACATGAAAAATTAATCTCTTATTTTCATTTTACACTGATAAAACCAATGACAGACCGACATGTTTAAATAATTAATATGTGTTGATGATATTTCTTCTTATCGTTAATTTATAACAGTTATAATTATCTCGTACCTATCGTTTTATATGTTTGTAAGTGAAGCATCCGTAAGTTATATACAAGCTGTAAAATCATAAAGATTAATGCAGTTAATTTGAATCGTGCATGTCGGAGATACAAATAACTATAGGTCGAGGTGCTAAGGTGGGCATCACAGCATGATCAAGTATTTGTTCTGTAGAATTCTCTAATTAAGTTTAGATTTATGTAAGAATTAGAAGACTAGGAAATACTAATTATTTAGCTGTTACGCTGCACCCCTATTGCATTTTACTGTTAACTTTTTTTTCTATATCGTGGATTGTATTTTCATATGGTTATGTTAAATATTTGATATTTCAGGTTAACTACACTGATTATCTCTGCAACCTATATATTCAACAAAAAATATCAATAATTAAAAATAAAATTCAACTTAGTGAGCAAACGCTTTATCCCAAAACAGTTACTTTTACTTACAATTATCAGCGTTTGTCTTACTTTTTCCTCTTTATAAACGCTTTACGTTCTTTGTCTTTATAATTGATTTAGTAATTAGGCTAACACCAAAATCAACAACTTTCTGAAAGTATTGGTTTCTGTTGGAATCAGCATGGTAAAATCCTAATGGATAAATTCCGGTTGTTTTATTTAAAACCTGCACCTGCACTCTTATTTAAAGAATATTCATTTGCAAAATAAACTTTGATTTTTCTTAATCGCTATGTATATATATATATGTATGTTTTTTTCAGCTGCTAATATACACACAAGCAGAGGTTTCGGAGGCTACCAACCATCATCATGCAGGACGTCCACTCTACGTTTTCTTGGGCCTAACCCCCATATAGCGTGTCCTCTATCTACTTTGTGGAGCGGAGCCTGTTTCTTACACACCGCCGTCATGACCCAAGCGATATTCATACTAAGAAGTTTTGAAAACTATAGGTAAGTTGTGTTGCAAGTTGTAACTAGAGTCTTATATTTTGTTTTACTTTCCCCTCTAACTCAATGAGTCTGGGATATTTTAATTAAACTAAAGTCAAATAGAATTTAAAAGCAAAATTAAGAAAGGAAAACAGCTCTTTTTCTTTTTCGTTTATCTAAGATAACTGTGGCAAAATAATGAATAATAATACAAAAAGGAATCAACCTTTTACTCTTTTATTTAAGATTAACACTTCCTTCAAGTATTGGCTAGAAATTATTTATAGAAAAAACTATAGTAACACGTAAAGAAAAGTTTCATTTGTGTGTACTGATAAACTGTTCTGGGTAAACAAACTATTTTTTTCACTTTTGGCCACATTTTAAAGCACAAGAGCGCAGCAAAAATGAGATTTTAAGGTTTACAATTCTATCTCGAGGACGATTATAGGGTTTATTTTTATCCTTTATCAAGGTTTAAAAAACATTTTGTATTGACCATTCAACACACTTCATATTTATTTTACATTCTAATGAGGAACTCATTATTTTGAGGTAGTTTTCATATAACCTACAAGTAGTTGCAAGTAAGCAAAGAACTGTTGCAAAGTTTGTGTAAAAGTTACAATTTCCGTAAAAGACTGCATTATAAGTAGTTTCGATTGGCGATAGAAGAATATTCAAGAAGAGAGGCTAAATGGATTATCTAAGGCTTATATTCCATGAGAGAATCCCTGTAACTAAGGACGAAGTTCCTAATGAACTTTCAAAGACGTCTCGTTATTTCCTTGTAGAATAGTAGTTTATGAACCTTTCGCTATAAGATCTTGTTACTTCTTGCAAGCTTTTAACCTGATTCCTAAATAAGTACAGCCTTGTGCGCGTACATAGATTTATCGTTCATCAAGTTGCCTTTATATTTAGAACATCTTGAATTTAGTTACCGGTACTTTGTAAAAGAAACATTTGAAAGCCTGAAATCGCATTGTATTGTCAAATGTGAAAACATAAATACAATCCCCCTTTAAAAATAAATCTCCCTGCGCTACTGGTGAAGCACATACTTTGGAATCCCAAAGGGAATTATGTTGCCTATTACTTATCTATATATATATATATATATATATATATATATATATATATATATATATATATATAAACGTTACTGTATGTATGTGTGTATATATGTTATAGACGCCTAAACCTCTGAACAGAAGTTGATGAAATTTGGAGAATTTCTTTAATATAAACTCAGGGTTGTTCGTGTGACGTTTGATGTAAATCCAACCACAGGGCTTCGCCCCAGAGGCTTAGGATGGTTAAAAACATATATATATATATATATATATATATATATATATATATATATATATATATTTAGGAGATAATTATTTTCCTGGAGATGTTGGTACTGTTTTACCGGCGAAAAGCTTTGAATAAATATATGCATTAAAAGTATTCTTGTTTTGAAATATTTTTAATTTTTTAATTATTATATATATATATATATATATATATATATATGTGTGTGTGTGTGTGTGCGTGTGTGTATGTGTGTGTGTGTGTGTGTGTGTGTGTGTGTGTGTGTGTGTGTGTGTGTGTGTGTGTGTGTGTGTGTGTGTGTGTGTGTGTGTGTGTGTGTGTGTGTGTGTGTGTGTGTGTGGGGGTGTGTCTGTGTGTGTGTGTGTGTGTGTGTGTGTGTGTGTGTGTGTGTGTGTGTGTGTGTGTGTGTGTGTGTGTGTGTGTGGTGTGTGTGTGTGTGTGTGTGTGTGTGTGTGTGTGTGTGTGTGTCTGTGTGTGTGTGTGTGTGTGTGTGTGTGTGTGTGTGTGTGTGTGTGTGTGTGTGTGTGTGGTGTGGTGTGTGTGTGTGTGTGTGTGTGTGTGTGTGTGTGTGTGTGTGTGTGTGTGTGTGTGTGTGTGTGTGTGTGTGTGTGTGTGTGTGTGTGTGTGTGTGTGTGTGTGTGTGTGTGTGTGAATGTAGCTTATGGGCGCCTAAAGCGCTGAACAGAAGTTAATTAAATTCGGAGGGATTATTTAACATATTCCCAGGATGGTTCGTGTGAAGTTTGGTATAGATATATTAATAGGGCCCCCCCAGAGGTATAGGATAGTACAAAAACCGATGTATTTATGTATGTATGTATCTTATAGGCGCCTAAAAGCTAAACTGAATTTAATGAAATTTGGAGGAATTGTTTGAAATATGCCCAGGATGGTTCGTGTGATGTTTGCTGTGGATCTATCCACATTGCTCCGCCGCAGACACTTCGGATGGATCAATAATCGATAAACCGTTCTACAAAAGCTGTTGAAATTTGAAGGTCTTGTTCAACATACTCCCAGGATGGTGCGTATGAAATTTGGTGTAGATCAGGGCTCCACCCCACAGGCTTGAGATTGTTCTCAGGACTTTAGGTTTATCTCTATATCATTATCTTAAAATGTAAACCTTATGTATTATATAATACAATAATTGTACCTGTTATATAGTATTTACTGATTTATTGTTAAAAACTAAAACGACGAACACAGGTTAAGAGAGATAGAAAAGTAATAAAACTTCTGGTTTTACTTAAACTTGTTAAAACTTAACTTCCTGGTGAATCCTAATCTTGTATTTCACCCTCAGGGCTGTTACAACCCTTTAATCTAATTTTGTATTGGGAGAAATTATTGTGAATCATTAGTATTATATTGATAAGGAGGTTTTAGTGATTTAGCACGCAGATACGTTTGACGGTCAGATAAAATTAAAGAAGTTGGGAAGAACAAGAATAAAATTCAATGTCTTTCCAAAAGCTATTAATCTGATTATAAGGTAACTTGAATATTTTTTAAGCGATTGTCAGCAAATATCTGACGTGTATGAGACTAAAATAATACATTAAATAAAGTTTGAAATATTTAAAGTTTACTACTTTTTCTCCGAAATGTGGACCTTCAGTAATCCTTCGTAGCTTGTCTTTTAGGATCAGGTTACTTTGCGCTTACAATTAACTCTTTCGTCGTGTTGGACAAGTATTTCATAAATTATTCTGAATATAATAATGTGGATAATTTGAAAAATCCTAATAATTCATTATATTGCACTTAGCACGTATTGTAGCACAGAATCTCATAATTACTTAAAACACAGGAAGCAAGTTCGTAGTTATATATCTTAGTATTTAAAAAGTTTTAAAATTTTTACTGATCTGCAAAATAAAACGTTTGTTTAAATTTCTTATTAACGTTTGAGAGCTCTTACAGAAAAAGTGTTTAATGTAACTAAAGTGTAAACTCTGTAATTGAATTACTTATTAAAAGTAAACAAAGTTAAATAAAACTTTAAAGGGCAATCTTTGAAAACTGTAATGATAAGAGTTACTGCAGGAAACAATTTACATAATTTATGCAGTTATGAACTTTTTTAACACAAGTAGAGTTGATATTCAAGTACAAAGTTTATCTTTTGGCACTCATATGAGTAGGTATAACTTCTGTTGTATTTTTTTCAAAATGGGTTAATTGAAGTTCCCAATGTTTTTTCATCCACGTGCAACTTCACGTCCACGTCAACTTCATCCACGTGCATAACTAGAGGAATTTCATACACAAACGGCTTAGTAAGTTCAAGCCTTTTAGTTTAATAACTCCAAAGTAGACTGACTAAGTAAGTCTTGGTTTTAAACGAGTTGAGCTTAGGTTAATATTATTGGCTATATAAAGTTCAAGGACAGTGTTAAAATTTGTTATAAAAAATATAGTTTATATGTTTCATTTAGATTTAATCATTTGTTCTTTTCATTAAAATGATAAATTTCCTTTAAATCCTCTTACTAATAAAAAATTTTCAAAGCTAAAACTACCTAACTCCTAAGACTTTAATCTACCGAAAGTAATATCCTATCATTACTTTATCAATGATCAAAATTGCTTCTGATCTATTATGTATTCCTCACATTTTTACATTCCTAAAGATCGAGTTCGAAATTAAAGGTGTGTTTTTATGAGAGTAACGTAACAACCTAGAAAACATCTGCCAATGTATTATTGATCTCGCCTCTGATTACCTCCGATTTGGAAGAAAATATGTTTAAATAAATTGTAATGGAAGGAGGTTGGACCGGGTTATTAAAAACGCTTTACTGTAAAACATGCTTTTACATTTTCCTTGTGTTTGTTACAATCGTTCTTCTGTATATAATTTAGCTATAATAAAATAATAATGTTTGTCCTCATCCAAAAACTAACTAGACAATGATAACCATTTTTAGTTTTCCGCCTTAAAAATACAAAAAAGGAGTAATTGCACAATAGGTAAAAGGTCATTTACCTATTAACAAAATTATAATTTGTTTCTCCCATAGTTAATCAAGACTCTGCTAATTATATAAAACAACACACACACACACACACACACACACATATATATATATATATATGTGTGTGTGTGTGTATGTGTGTGTGTGTGTGTGTCTTAGAACTGCGGTCGGTCCATGCGCGTTGGATGCTGGTATCTGTCGACAAGCCTCAGCCTCCATTCTGGATCCATTCGTCGCCGTTAAAGGTTATTTACGTGTGTTTAAAATGCCTCCTGCGATCGAATATGCCGCCGACTGTGAAATACGCAGTTTAATACGTTTTGTTATTGTTAAAGGCGTGGAAGTAGCTGACATTCATCCTGAGATCTATGAAGTGTACGGAGAAAACGTCATGAGTGATGGGATGCTAAGGAAATGGGTGATGACCTTTAAAGATGGTCACACGATTGTGCACGTCGAGATACGAAGTGGACGACCTTCACTCATCACTGGCGACGTGTAAAATGTTATTGGCAAAGTGAGAGAGCAGATGCTTTACGATGTCATCTTTACCTATTAAGTTTCCTCATGTGTCAAGAAGTGTGGTTTCCGAGATTGTGACAGAACGTTTGAAGTAACGAAAGCTATTCCACGCTAGGAAATTCTGAAGGAAATTCACAACAAACGTTTAGCCAGTTCTCTGAAATTCCTAGAGCGAAACCATTTCCTTAGCATCCCATCACCCAGCACGTTTTTTCCGTACAATTCATAGATTTCACGATTAATGTGACACCTTTAACATTTATAAAACGCATCACTCTGCGTATTTCACAGTCGGTGGCATTTTTTTTATGGTAGGAGACATTTTAAACACAAGTAAATAGCCTTTAATAGTGACGAATGTATCCAAAATAGCGGATGTGGCTTGCCAACAGATACCGCCACACAGCGTGCATGCTCTGATTGCAGTTCTAAAGCGGCAGAGGTAAAAAAATTTTTTTAAACATGACTCGTATGGACCATACACCGAAAAATATGAAAAAATACAAGAATACTTGCATTTGGTCGGCAATCAGCTGATGATGTATAATTATTGTGGCGATGTCATTGGAACTCATTGAATTGTATGAAACAATAAAGTATTCTTGTATTTGCATGTCTGATGCCTTTATGTTATTACATAGGAAAGGATTTTTAATATATATATATATATATATATATATATATATATATATATATAAATTAAAAATATTTCAAAAACAAAAATACTTTTAATGAATATATTTATTCAAAGCTTTTCGCCGATAAAATAGTACCAGCATCTTCAGGAAAATAATTATCTAATAAAATATTTTTACAAAATTAAATCATATGTCCTACAAACGACCATATGTTTATAAGTAATGCACTTTATGTAATTTTTTCTATAACATCATTGACCTTATAAATAGTTTGGTGCCTTGATCTCACTTGAATTTGTTCATCAATTAATTTGTCTTTAACTTTATGCTTATAAATTTCCAATGTTTCAAATATATTCATTTTTAATCCTTTATTTAATTCTTTTACTAATTTCATATTTTCTATTTCCGGAAACTCGTGTCCATTATTAATACAATGCGTAGCTAAATTTGATTTGTATATGTTTGGTTTGATATAAGCGTTTAAATGTTCTTTGTATCTTTCTTTTAATTTTTTTTTTTTTTTTTTTTTTTTTTTTTTTTTTGTCCTACATATAATTTATTACAAGTTTGACATTTTATATTATATACTCCATTTCTTGGCGAAAACCTTTGAATAAATATATTCATTAAAAGTATTCTTGGGTTTGAAATATTTTTAATCTATTAACTATATTACAAGAAAACATATCACCATATATATACACTCCTACCCTAATTCCCTACTGTATACGTTTATTATTAGAAGGTTTAGAGAGTATTAGAAGTTTATTTATTATTGTTTATAATAAAAGGTACCTCATGTTATAAAGCCTAATGTACCTAAAAGTGTAATACAATTTCATGAAGTTATATTTTTAAATTGATGAGTCTAATTTCGAATGAATGTACGAACAATTTCACATTGAAGCTCAACACACAGACGAGCGCGCTCTTGCGAGTGCTATTCCTTTGTTTAAACAGAAGTGGAAGCTTTTGTTAACAAAGAGCTTTACCTCTGGATATGCTTGGCCTGTATCTGTCAGTACAATCTGACTTATAGTTTGCACTGAAACTCTCGGAAACTACTTACTCGAATGAATCAATCTGGTTTGTTTTTAATCAATTTGAATGAAGCTGATTTATAATGTCCGCCTATGGAACAAAAGATCTTGGAAATAAGAAAAAAAACTTTTAAAAAACTAACTGGCACAATTTCTTTTTCTTTTTTTCCTGTCTTGTGTTTAAAAATGTGTTTGAAGAACAAAATAACTATTATATATATATATATATATATATATATATATATATATATATATATATATATATATATTAAGCTATGCATTTGAGCAAAACGTTTTATACTTTTGAGCCCTACATATTTTAGGTTTCTTGCGTATTTTATGTAGTTTTATGCATCACACTCACTATTTAATCACACAGCTACACACCACAGACGGACAGACAGGAGGCAGTATCCGTTTTACACTGTCATTATAAATATATTGTTTATTAATATAAATCATAATATAATAGTAATTATTCGTGGTTCTCTGTCTGATTGTTCTTTAAAAATCATTATTATTTTATTTTTAAAAAGTACTTAACTGAGTGAATACGTAATGGCTTACTTGATGATGCGTTTCAAAACATTCGTTCCTTTTACGAAGCTAACCCTCTACAGTAGCTTGGTAAAAAGTAATTTTTAAATATAGTTTAATCAGTGAATTCAAGATGATTACATCAAGCATTATTATTTGTTCTACAGACCTATCACGAAAGTATCACATCAATACCACTATAGCCTCGTTCCTTTATCTATAAATACCCCTATATTCGTTCCCAATACTGTATAAACAATTTATTGTTGCAGACAAAATCACACTGCCTTCTTGTTGGCGTTAATAGAGATGGCTCTGTCGTTGACCACTCTTGGCGCATTGGTTTGGATCATTAGAATCGACCTCTGCTACGACCCAGACTGACCGGAGGCCATGGGGTCTACACGGGGCGACGTAGGCATGTCCTGCACTGGAGTCAGCCTTGTACCAGTGGCTTCCAGTTCCTCAGAGAGAACGGCCCAGGACAAGGCTGAGGGCTAGCGCTCCGTGTACGACCTGTTTTATTTTAATACCCGTAGCCTGCGTTTGAGTATTACATAGATCTAACTTATCAATCATATGAGTTTGAGATTGATTTCTTCATTTCACTCTCTCCTGAGTAAAGTTGATCTACATTATTTTTACATAAAATATTCTATAAATCATTTCCTGTATTGTAAATATTTATCTGTTTTAATATTTTTCTTCATCTCTACTTTTATGTTACTGTTTCTAATTTTCGTTGTATTGTATGTTACATTTTGTGCTATTTTCTGTACTTTAATTCAATAAAATATATGTTATCTATATATTCCCCTATCTCTTCTTCACTCTTTTCCCATTGATATGTTTATATAATGTTTAATTTAAACGTAAGTTATATAAAAAAATATTGGTAATAAAGTGGCTTTGCAATGTAGCCTATATACTGTTCTAAATATCAATGTGAAATTGTCTGCTGGATGGTGTTAGACCTATGTTGAAATTTATTCATTATTATCTTTATTTTATACTTTCCTCATACCATGCAAATATTTTAACATTGTTAGAATCAGAAAATAAATATAAAAGTTTATAATTCGAATACAATATTTTTAATACGAGTATATCCTTCATTTTCAGAAATATAGTTTAAAACTACGCAGCGTTTTCATATATTTACAAGTAACCAGGATGAAATTAAAAAGCTATTGCGGGCACAGTAGTGTTATTATAATTATTAAGCTACTATAAAGCCATCGCTACACATAAGGATTTTAGTAAGAATGTACATTCTTCTAACGAATCATCAGAAGGTTCCAAACAATAGGAAAGAAATAGGTCATTTTTGTTGCTACTTTCTGATAATGCTATTTTAGTAAAATGTATTTAGAAATAGTGTATCTATCATAATTTGTGACAAAAAGTCTATAATTATCTACGGAGATAATATAGAGTTCATTTGATTACCACAAAACTTTTAACATTTCATGTTATATTCAATTATTTTCTTCTTATTTTTTTGCATTTTATTGATAGTATGCTAAGCTCCTAAATCACTCTTTCTGATCCACTGACTTAGTTCTATTAATTCGGAATTTGTTACGTAACAATCGTTCTGTCTTATAGTGACAGAACTAAAATGTCTTAAAAATTTGTCTTTATTTTAAATTGAGGAAAATAACAAACTCTGTTACATAGCTTCAAATTTACTTCATCTCTAAATTATATAGAAGTGTATATACAATATAATCATTCTAAACACATATTCATTTAACAAGAGTCGTAGTTTTTGTGAAATATCAGAGTAAAAATAATATTTATTTTCTTTCATTTCTACGTATCGTGAACGGTAATTATTCGGCGTTTACCTACCGTAAACAACAAAAACTGCCAAATGTCTAAAACATTCGTTCAACCTGGTAGCAACGGGAAATAATTTTGTTTAACGTGTTTAACACTTCGTTACACGCGCTGAGGAGAATCAATGCTTTTTAGTTAGTTTTATTGCTAAACGGGCGGTATTATTTGAGTGAAACCCTACGACATCTTCCCTTTACCCTCCATACACCAGAAATATCCAATTCATTTTATTTTCAGAAGACAGTCAATACACGATTAGAGTTTAAAGCGGTTTTGAAGTATCCATATAATTCTGTCTTTCTTCTATGGTACTAATATTTTTCTTTGATTTAGTGATGTATATAACTCGTAATGTAAATTATTAATTTTATCAGTCAAAATGGACGTTAATTTAAAAGGACTTTATTAATTTAGACAGTATTTTATAAAACTCCACATCCAAGTTCTAGGTAGGGATTCTCCGCCTACGCGTGTGACCACTTTACAGTAGGTAAAGGCTTGCTAAGGAGGTTTGATACATTTAGGTAAATATTTTAACCAACTTTACCTATCGGTAAACAAAAAACCTTTTTGTAAAAAATGTTAGTCAGGACCCCAAAGATTATAATAATAAATAATATGTTTATTGTTAAAGCAAAATATTTCAAACAAATAGAAAATGCAGAGTTAAAGAATCCACGTCATGCGTGTAACTGGAGGTTAAACTCAGTAAAATTGCCACTTGCCAAAGTTATAATTTAATTTATGAAAACCGTACTCAGATGTACCGTACTGTGAGTAATTAACTCAGGCATTTATTTTCGGGGCGCAATAAGCTATAATTATCCATAAGAGATACTGTTGGTGAATTTACTTTAAATATTAGTTTGGTGAATTGTAATTTTATTTGGTTTAAACATAGACATAACCTTTTTTCGAGCTTCATGGATAACAAAGTCCATTAGTAAAATATATGGTTTCCATAGGATACATAATAGCAGCCTAGAACAAAATACATAATGGTCAGAAAAAAGAGTTTTTGTTTATTTTAACATACTGCTAATGCAGCATTAAAAACATATTGCTTTAAAAAATTGATTATTTAATTGTTTTCATAAACTCAACTCCTGTGATATTTAATAATTGAGAGAACAGGTTTGCTATGTAAAAATTTGTAAAACTTCACCATTACATTACTAGAAAAATTAATTTTTAATCCCCCCTTTTCACTGGTTAATTTACACAGTATTATACTCAGTGCCCTTAGTAATACACCACAGATCTTATCTAAGGTTTCACCCCGTTAGTTTTATCTATGTTTAATAGGTTTAAACTATTATAAGTTATACTCAGTGCCCTTAGTAATACACCACAGATCTTATCTAAGGTTTCACCCCGTTAGTTTTATCTATGTTTAATAGGTTTAAACTATTATAAGTTATACTCAGTGCCCTTAGTAATACACCACAGATCTTATCTAAGGTTTCACCCCGTTAGTTTTATCTATGTTTAATAGGTTTAAACTATTATAAGTTATACTCAGTGCACTTAGTAATACACCACAGATCTTATCTAAGGTTTCACCCCGTTAGTTTTATCTATGTTTAATAGGTTTAAACTATTATAAGTTATACTCAGTGCACTTAGTAATACACCACAGATCTTATCTAAGGTTTCACCCCGTTAGTTTTATCTATGTTTAATAGGTTTAAACTATTATAAGTTATACTCAGTGCCCTTAGTAATACACCACAGATCTTATCTAAGGTTTCACCCCGTTAGTTTTATCTATGTTTAATAGGTTTAAACTATTATACGTTATACTCAGTGCACTTAGTAATACACCACAGATCTTATCTAAGGTTTCACCCCGTTAGTTTTATCTATGTTTAATAGGTTTAAACTATTATAAGTTATACTCAGTGCACTTAGTAATACACCACAGATCTTATCTAAGGTTTCACCCCGTTAGTTTTATCTATGTTTAATAGGTTTAAACTATTATAAGTTATACTCAGTGCCCTTAGTAATACACCAGAGATCTTATCTAAGGTTTCACCTCGTTAGTTTTATCTATGTTTAATAGGTTTAAACTATTATAAGTTATACTCAGTGCCCTTAGTAATACACCACAGATCTTATCTAAGGTTTCACCTCGTTAGTTTTATCTATGTTTAATAGGTTTAAACTATTATAAGTTATACTCAGTGCCCTTAGTAATACACCACAGATCTTATCTAAGGTTTCACCTCGTTAGTTTTATCTATGTTTAATAGGTTTAAACTATTATAAGTTATACTTAGTGCCCTTAGTAATACACCACAGATCTTATCTAAGGTTTCACCTCGTTAGTTTTATCTATGTTTAATAGGTTTAAACTATTATAAGTTATACTCAGTGCCCTTAGTAATACACCACAGATCTTATCTAAGGTTTCACCTCGTTAGTTTTATCTATGTTTAATAGGTTTAAACTATTATAAGTTATACTCAGTGCCCTTAGTAATACACCACAGATCTTATCTAAGGTTTCACCTCGTTAGTTTTATCTATGTTTAATAGGTTTAAACTATTATAAGTTATACTCAGTGCCCTTAGTAATACACCACAGATCTTATCTAAGGTTTCACCTCGTTAGTTTTATCTATGTTTAATAGGTTTAAACTATTATAAGTTATACTCAGTGCCCTTAGTAATACACCACAGATTTTATCTAAGGTTTCACCCCGTTAGTTTTATCTATGTTTAATCGGTTTAAACTATTATACGTTATACTCAGTGCCCTTAGTAATACACCACAGATTTTATCTAAGGTTTCACCCCGTTAGTTTTATCTATGTTTAATAGGTTTAAACTATTATAAGTTATACTCAGTGCCCTTAGTAATACACCACAGATCTTATCTAAGGTTTCACCTCGTTAGTTTTATCTATGTTTAATAGGTTTAAACTATTATAAGTTATACTCAGTGCCCTTAGTAATACACCACAGATCTTATCTAAGGTTTCACCTCGTTAGTTTTATCTATGTTTAATAGGTTTAAACTATTATAAGTTATACTCAGTGCCCTTAGTAATACACCACAGATCTTATCTAAGGTTTCACCCCGTTAGTTTTATCTATGTTTAATAGGTTTAAACTATTATAAGTTATACTCAGTGCCCTTAGTAATACACCACAGATCTTATCTAAGGTTTCACCCCGTTAGTTTTATCTATGTTTAATAGGTTTAAACTATTATAAGTTATACTCAGTGCCCTTAGTAATACACCACAGATTGTATCTAAGGTTTCACCCCGTTAGTTTTATCTATGTTTAATAGGTTTAAACTATTATACGTTATACTCAGTGCCCTTAGTAATACACCACAGATCTTATCTAAGGTTTCACCCCGTTAGTTTTATCTATGTTTAATAGGTTTAAACTATTATAAGTTATACTCAGTGCCCTTAGTAATACACCACAGATCTTATCTAAGGTTTCACCCCGTTAGTTTTATCTATGTTTAATAGGTTTAAACTATTATAAGTTATACTCAGATAAAAGCACAGTTTTCCAGAACAGGAACTTAGACAATTTAAATTATAGTCGCCTTTATTTCCAAATTCATGACTTTTATTTTAGAAAGGGGTTCGGTTGCAAAAACCATTTTGCTCTGTGTTGCCATGGAAATGCTACTTTCCATGTTTATTAGGTAAAAGCACTTGGATATTTCAGCGTTATGCAAATATTTTCTGCGGAAATATGTCACAGCTAGATCCAGGGAAGTGATACGTGTTATTGTGGAGAGGAAATCTATGTGTCAAAATAAGTAACAGAAAATCTTTCCCGTTTGTATTATTAAAAACAATTAAAAATAAATTTCGTCAAAAGTTTCTGGATTTTTAAAAATTTTTAATAGACTATGACGAAAACATTTTGATTGATATATCTATATAATGTAACATAATTCATTTTTTCTATATTTAATCGAACTTCTATGCTTATTTGTTTTTGTATGATTCATGAAAATTATATATTTAGCGTCAAAATAAAAATCGTATGATTTATGTAAACCAGTGCGGTTTTTACATTTTTTTTATCTGCAAAAAACTAACCTAAAATATAGGTACATAAAGACAGGTATATTATAAAACAGCCACCATAGCAATAATAACCTAAATCAAAATAGAAAATTACAAAAACTATTTATACATCAAATATTGTCGACATTTGTAGGAAAACGAAAAAGTCTAAACACAAGGAAATTCAACGGATTTTAGTGAGTTTCAAATTTGATAATTACTTAAATGAAAAAATTGAAATTGGAGTTATCATTGACTGTTATTCAAGGTTATTTGTCAGCGAGGTTTACAACGATGTAGACATATTACTACAAACGTGGCAACAACGCCGAAGGAGTAATCTTATTGAGTCAAAGATAAAGTGTTCGCGTCTGTTTAAGCTATGTTCTAGGTTATGTTTGTCATTAATTTTAGACTTTATAGGTTATAGAAATAAATTGCGAGAGAAGCAATGTTTATGACTCCTGGGTGAAATATACCACTGGAAAATCCTATTACTTTATACTTAAACTTTAAACCCTCGTTTACAATACACACACACACACTCTCTCTCACACACACACACACACACCACACACACACACACACTCTCTCTCTCTCTCACACACACACACACACACTCACACACACACACACACACACACACACACACACACACACACACACACACACTCACACACACACACACACACACACACTCACACACAAACACACACACACACTCACACACATACACACACACACACACACACACGTGTAGGTTTTATTAATAAACAAAGGCCTAATATACAACCTACATTATAAATCAAATAACAAAACAAACAGAAACATTATACTACAAACTGAAACATCCATACAAAAAACAGACACCAAAGACCATGTCAGCATGACAAAAAAAACCTAACCAAACAGAAAAAAATAACCAACAAAAACATGAACAACGAAATTAACCACAATCACCACAGCAGTCAAAGGCAACACCACAGTAATTATTAACACAAACAGCCTAAAATCAATGATTACATGTTAAATAATAATATAGTACAACTATATACAGACCCAACAGAGAAATATCACAGAACCATCAAACAACTAATTAATACATCTAAATAAATTATCAAAAAAGACACAAAAAAAAACCTAAATTAAATCCACCCTAAAGCACTTACCCTCCTCGCTCTCTCCAAAATTCACAAACCCAATGTCCCCATTCGAGCCATCATCAACTACCAGAATGCCCCAGCACATAAACTAGCAAAATACATGGACAACATAATCAGACAATCCATAAACCTGAACACAGAAACACACATAAAAAACAGAACAAACCTCATAAATAAAATAAAAGACATAAGCATACCACACATTTCAAGACTATCACTCGACATAACAAATATGTACACTAACATACCCATACCCGAAACGCTCAACATCCTAGAAACCCAATAAATACCAAACAACCTACCTAAAACCCACGTTACCGAAATCATAAACATCCTCCAAATCATCACCAAACAAAACTATTTCACCCACAACTCAAACTTCTATTCATAACCAGATGGCCTACACATGGGAAGTCATATCAGTAGTGCCCTAAGCGATATTTGTCTACAACACATAGAAATGGCCAAAATACTCACAAACAATACATACGCACACAACATCATTTACTGACACAGATACGTAGATGATATCATAACACTATACAGAGGCAACTCCCGTCAATGCGAACAACTCCTCACCTACACTAATAAAATACACCCAAAACTCCACTTCACTTCAGAAATTGAAACCAACCGATCCCTAAACTTCCTCGACCTAACCATAACAAAAAGCCACACACAAAAACACAGCTTCAACATTTAAAGGAAACCCATAACGACAGACACACTTATCCACTACACCTCAAACCACCCTATCCAACACAAACACGCTGCCTTCAGATCCATGTTCCATAGACTTAAAGAAGTCCCAATAACCACAAAAAACATAAACAAAGAACTAAACATAATTAAATATTTAGCATACACAAATGGATACAACACCACAATAATAGTCAAACTATGGTACAAAATACAAAAAAACACTAAAATTAACACTACAGGCAGGGAAAACAAATACATCACATTACCATACATAAATAAAACTAAAAACAAAATAGCCCGCAAATTTCAAAAAATAGGATACAAAATAGCATACAAAACTTGTAACAAGTTACAATACAAAATACAACACAACACCAACAACAAAGATAAACAACAAACACCAGGCGTATACAAACTAAACTGCGACGAATGTAACAAATTCTACATTGGACAAACAGGTCGCAGCTTTAAACAAAGAGTCGAGAAACACAAACAGAACAGCAACTCAACATTTTACAATCACATAAAAGAAACAGGACACAAATACACAGACATTTACCATAACCTAGAAAACCTACACATCAACAAAAAAGGACCACATCTCAACACACTAGAACAATATGAAATTTACAGACACACAAAAACAAAAAGTACAAACATATTAAACGAACAAACCCAATACAGATCACACATACTCTTTGATACTATCGAAAACCTACCTTTAAAACCGTCACCGCTTAACCTAACAACTCCAAGCAGAAGACACTGATGAAGATCGCTACATAGCGAACCAAAACGTTCTGTCTCAGTAAGTTTTAACAAATTTACATCATAAACTACTTTTTAAGTAATTAAATATACGAAGTTAAAACGTATATTTGTTTGTACCTTATGTACTATAATCAGAGGCGGTGTACTAACTTCATTAACTGTTTAACCTGTCAAAGGTTGTATAGGCCTACGTTTAGTGCTTTGGTATTATTTAGTGCTATTTTATTAAAATGAAATTCCCGCTTTGTATCTAGACTCACTTCTTATGATACATCTTTAATAGATAACTTTGACACCTTAAGACAGTTTTTTCACATTGAATTTGATAGCTTAAGAAAGAAAATGAATTATACTTTTGTTCTGGCACTCTACAAACCGAATAATAAACTCTCTAAAAATATACCATCTAAATTTTATAAGCCATTTATCACAATATATATATATTGCAAAAATATATTTATTAACAAAATTTAGTGTTAAATATTTAATAAGAAACAGTTCTTTACATTTTTTTAACAAACAAAATCTTTAGAAAAGTAATGAGGATATAGTGAATATAAATGATAAAATATGGGGAATTATTAGGTAATATTATTAAGTCCTTCTATCTTATAATATTTCTAACAATATAAAATGGAAAAACAATATTATAAATAACGAACTTGCTTGGCGCGCGTTGATGCGATATGAGACGAATGGAATATCAGAAAACTCGATATGAAAAATTCAACTGGGGTCATTTTTATTAAAAAAATATTTATTTATTTTCTAAAAAATATTTTCAGCACAAAAAATATACTGAGAAATGTCATAATGTAACTACGAGACCCATAATAAACCATCAATATGAGGCACAAAAAAATAAAAGTATTGGAACAGAGATTAACTAGAAAAATGATGTGTGGTAGAAATTGTATACTTCGAAAAGCAAAAAGAAATATTTTAATCAAAATCGTAAGAACCGCCTTTCAATGTACATATCAATATGGAATTCATCTCTATTTGAAAAGAGTTGAGTATACATGCACAAAATGAAGACAAAATTTATGAAACTTTGTGAATAGATTCAATTAAAATTTATTTCCAGTTAAAATAGGAATGATGATTATTTTATTAAAAAATAAATTGTAGAATTTTTTAAATTTTTATGTTAATTTACTATATGTAAGTTAATATTTATTAACTTATAACACAAAAGAAATGGGGTGAAAATAAATAGTTTAACAAGTAATTTCTAACTCTAGAATAGTTTCTATAAATCTTTGTAACTTATGACAGAAATCAAATAATTTTAGAGTTTCTAGACAAAAGGAAATGATAAAGAAAATGTTTACAGAGGTAAACTAAACATGTTTTCTTAAAACTTTTTGTCATGTTTCATAAAATTTACCTATTTTAATGGAACATGTGGCTCAGATTAATATAATATAATTCCTACTCGTAACTCTTATACAACTTTTATTTATTTATAAATTTTATTTATGTTAATAACATAAATGTTACGTCACTTTGTTATATTTTCCATTGATCTGTTTTTGTTATATGTGTGTTTATAAGGTGTGTCTCCACAAAAAACTGTTTTGAAACAGAAGATTTTGTACACACGACATTCATCCGACCCGGATTAATTCAAACATCAAACGATAAATAATTTTGTTTTTGCTTATAGCTTGCCATGTTTTTTAATTAATCTTAAATTTGCTTTCATGTTAATTGTACATGAGAAATACCGTTTTTTTTATTAACCTATTAGGAAAATGAACGTTATCTTATTTCATATACATTTCATATATATGTTATGAAATAAATAAATACAAAATGAAAACAGGTAGGTACTATCTGGTACAGGTAATATATATATGCGTGTGTGTGTGTGTGTGTGTGTGTGTGTGTATTAATATATTTATTTATTTATATATAAATATATATATATATATATATATATATATATATATATATATATATATATATATATATATATAAAGAACTGAGTCAAAATACAAATACAAGAATTATAATTGAATTTACAATTCTTGTATTTGTATTTTGACTCAGTTCTTTATTAATACACAAGAATACATATTGCGATATTTATAAATATATATATATATATATATATGTGTGTGTGTGTGTGTGTGCGTGCGTGCGCATGTGTATGTGTGTGTGTGTGTGTGTGTTTACGTATTTGTGTGTGTGTGTGTGTGTGTGTGTGTGTTTATATATATATATATATATATATATATATATATATATATATATATATATATATATATATATATATATATGTGTGTGTGTGTGTGTGTGTGTGTGTTTGTGTGTGTGTACGTGTGCGTGTGCGTGTGCGTGTGTGTGTGTGTGTGTGTGTTTTATTCATGCAGGAACCTTCGAGGCTAGAATAAATATGTTAAGGAATAAAGAGAGGTGTTACCTTACAAATACATTGTTGGTGAGGCTAAGGTAAGAATGTAAGGCAATTTGTTTTTCTGCTGCCTACTCGAAATTGAAATGGGATGCAAAGCAAAATGAAAATTTCCGTTGGAATTAGGCTGCTTCCTTAACAGATCTGTGAAGCAATGTATTAGTCAGTGCTATTTACTTGATTTAAATACTTACAATTTAAAGAGTGAGTCAGTAAGGAATATATAGGAATATAAGCACTCGTCTGTGCATATAGTCTGTAGTGTCATTTCTACCGAGTGGGGAAATGAATGTTGAAGACGTATGTGCGTGGGCTTGTTAGTAAAACCTGTAACCTAAGTGTAGTAGTTGTTGTATTATGAAACGTACTTTCAAGTATGTATTCAGAATGTTCAATTTAGTTCTTTCATGTGCCTTTGTGATTATTCTCGAAACTTTGAAGGGTGGGTTTCGTGCCCCACGAAGCAATGCCATGACACTGACTACAGCTAGATGTTTTTTTAAGAATTCTTTAGTATGTGATGTATTTAGAAAGGGTTTTTTGCAAAAGTAGAATGTTGTTATGGTTAGAAATTTTACAGGCGTGTTGTTATTAAGGGGAACAGCTTATATCTTGTAACATTAGAGGAACTGGCAAAATGCATTTATTCACTTACTCGTTTTTGTATGTGTTTGTAAGTATAAATGTAATATGAAAACATTATATGTAACTTGAAAGTTAGTTTCAAATATTGAAGTCGTCAAATGTACCCTAGATAAGGTTATGTTAGGTAAATAAGGTACCATTTTCACTTTCGTTTACTCTATAGGTATGACGAGTGATTTGTTGGAAGTAAGCAAAATTAGTTTAGGTTTTGTTTAAGCTTATAAATTAGTTTAAGCTTATAAAGCAAGGTGGCAGTGGCACAAACTACTATGCTGGTGATTCTGGTTGTTTATAATGTCCTAGACATATCTTGGATAGCAATAGGGCAAGAGAAGGTCAGAATGTGCCAAGTTTAGCTGCAAAATATAAAAATGGGACAATTCATAATATCCAAAATTCAAAATTCCTGAACCCTGTAAATAAATACTCACTGGCTTTAAAAAAAACTTGTTAACCCCTTGATTTCTTCTGAATTCTCGCTGTCAAGTAGATATAATCGTCTTTCAATCTCAGCCTAACAGGAGCGATAAGTTTATAATTGTGTATTAAACCTTATCACAAAGTTTGAATTTATAAAGCCTCTCAAAATTGAAACTGCAGACGTCGCTTACAATCTAATTAAAACTCGTATTTATTGACGCACCATCCACCCTTCAATCTGATAACAAGATTCATCTTTTGATGATCTATAAGTTGAAAAACATCTTACATTTTTTTTGTAACTGTAAGTTAATTTCTTCCAATTTTTTAAAAAAAATATTGTCTATATTTTTCAAAAAATTTGTTTTTATTAGTTTTTTATGTTTAAAATTTATAATTTCAACAACCCAGTTTAATCAAAAAATCATGATAAATTTATCTGGCCAGGTATTTTGATGACCCGTTTAAATTGTTTATTTAAAAAAACATTAGTCCCTCCCCATCATTTCAAATCCATATTTTTTAACCTTCTCAGTTAATGAAGTGATTCCTGGATATAGTATCATTTATTTGGTAGAGGGGCAAAAGTTTTTTGCAGGTAAAATCAATAAAGGGGAGGAAGGATCCAAACCGTCGTGGGGTGATTATGTTTGTGAGATGGGGTCAAAGTTTAAGAATGAATTTTTTTATGGTAGTAAATCAATATAATTGAATATGATATGCAACTATTCAAAAATGAAAACATTTACACCATATATAATTTGCATACGTTTTTCACTAAATATTCTCATTTTAAATGTGAGGGGAAGAGTGAAAATGATACGGTTTTTTGTCTCATACCAAATTTTTCATTTAGTATCCTTAATTCTGACAAGGAAGGAAGGAAGAAGCATTGAACACTCTTCTATGCAGCATATTACGCCTGTTGAGGCAATAGCGTGTTCTAATAGTTTCACATTAAAGTTGTACTTATAATTGCTTTACAAATATCACGTGAATGAATTTAATACCGTGACAGCTGAAACACTTGTTGAAAATGAAGAAGTAAACAATTAGGCCAGTATATTCACAATTTAAATATTGAACGTTTCAGCAAAATGTAAAATGAGATTGCATAAAAATATCCCTCTACAGAAAAACACATTAATGGTTAAAAAGAGATGGGGCGACTGCTTATACACAAGAAACCCAGCCCTCGTTTAACCCACTTACATTAGCTTAATGCAATGCTAATGTATATTGATAATATTACTGTATACATTAGCTCGGACCTAATTTGTTGTTACGTGCCTGCTTCATCTTACTCTAGTTCCTAGAGACAAATTTTTCTTTAATACTCTATCTGTCCTCCTCTTAATTTGTGAAGGAAATCAAGCTATGTTTTATAACTACATAATTAATTAAAAATAATAACACCAAAGCGTCGAGAAATAAAGAACGAATTTAGACATTAAAATAACTGTTGCGTAAATGCGAAATTGTACTTACACCATTTATATAACACAACGTAGATTTTTAGATGTGATTTTGAACCTTTTTTCGATCCTTGATTAAGAAACGGAATCAAGACTCTCTAAGGGAAAGCATTGTCAGTAAAACTAAATAAACACCTTCATGTCAAACAACTGTATTTTTTTATATCAACGGAAAAAGTTGAAACATGGTAACTGATTCTTGGAACTAATCATGGAGTCTATGGGGGAAATTTTACGTTTTAATTTAATAAAATTAAGACTAGCTGAGGATATAACTAAAGTACATTTACAAATGATCTTACTGAAACATAACGTTTTTTATCCCATCCAAGCTGTCAGACTCTAGAAAACATTATGTCTAACTTAGTTATGCAGACTTAAAGGACTTACTCAAACTTTTATAAATTTATATTAATTTTAATTTCGGAAAGCTGCAATAACAATATGTATATATGTAAAACATTGTTAACTATATTTTATTGGCACCTAAAAAACGAAACCTATGAATTGGCACCTATAAACGAAAGACTCAAGTTAGATCCCTAATGATTTGAAGTACAAGATTGTTAATCTTTTTTTAACTTCAATAAGGCTGAAATCTCCAGGGGGCACTTGCCATTAAATAATGGTCCTCTCCAGAAACAGATGAAGAGGTTAGAGAAAACGTTTGATCAGCAAGTTTAAACACTTTAAATTATTTCAAATTAAACAATAAAACGTAAATACAAGTTTTCTCTTCTTTAAATAGCGATCGAAAACATTCTGTCTCAGTAAGTTTTAACAAATTTACTAAATTCAAAGTTCGGATAGTCATAAACTATTGTTTAAGAGATTAATAAGATTACACCGAACGTAATGGACTATAAAATTCAAGAAAATTATGACGTTTTTTAACTTAGTATTCTACTTTTTTTTAATTCTGATTTTTATAGTGATATTCTGACGGCGTGGAACGAAATACTGCGTAAGGGAACGTGTAAACTACTTAATAATAAATAATCAACAATAATGTAAAGAATTATTAATAGGAAACAAAAATCAAGAATTTAATAATAATGTCGCTATATTAAGGTAGTAACTAGTGTACCGGCGAATACTAGTGGCAAAATGATAGAAGAGGCGAAATAAAACTTCTAAAGTATATGTATTGCTATAAATTTACAAAAGGTACATTAAAGTATAAAAAAATTACAAAAATCAATACAAAATATCACGTAAAAAATATTCTCCGCCATTAATATTTATTTTTAAGTACTTTTAAAACGGGATGGACCGACCTGAAGGCCCTATCTTGTCATTGGTTACAATATTATTTACTGAAGGCCTTGAGTTCTTGTCTGAGAGATCGAGATGTGTTTATTTTTATTATTCTATTATTTATTAATATAAGTTAGGATTTTATTTACTATGAAAGACGTGGAGATATTTGTGATTGATCATTAGGTCGACAAAGCTTCCATAGGCAAGATAACATAAGCCTCCTCTCTATTGGGGTCGTAAAGAGCTATAAGATAAGTTGACTAATCTCACACGTAAACTAGATAGAGGTATAGACAAGTATGTTGTCCAATCATCCTCTAATAATAGGGCTGAAGTAGAAACTTAATTTGCAGGTGGGGAATTGGTTACTTAAAATGACAACTCAATTTTGGAGAGATGCCTTAGGACTAAAGAGAAGAAAACGATATCGTTGGCTAGCTATAACAGCGTAACGTTGATAAAGTGTTATCGATTAATAGCTGCTGGGAAATCCAAGACCTAGTCGTTATATTTTATCGTTAAGGAAACTTGAAATATCGTCGAGTTTTTTCTGAGCTTAAGTTGTTTTCTCAAATCGCTGATTCGTTTTAATTTTTCTAGACAAATCCCTGTAGGAAATAACTTCTGAAGCCGTCTTAGCTTGTAGAAAATAATAAATTTCACTGTAAGTAAATCATAGTATGTGTTTGTGTGTGTGTGTGTGTGTGTGTGTGTGTGTGTGTGTGTGTGTGTGTGTGTATGTGTGTGTGTGTGTGTGTGTGTGTGTGTGTGTGTGTGTGTGTGTGTGTGTGTGTGTGTGTGTGTGTGTGTGTGTGTGTGTGTGTGTATGTGTGTGTGTGTGTGTGTGTGTGTATGTGTGTGTGTGTGTGTGTGTGTGTGTGTGTGTGTGTGTGTGTGTGTGTGTGTGTGTGTGTTTGTGTGTGTGTGTGTGTGTGTGTGTGTGTGTTTGTGTTGTAACGGGGCCAACATCACTCTCCTGACCATTCCTTTACTTATCTTACTTACAACTTCTGCCCTCTGTTGTTGTTACTCGTTTGTGTTATCATTTATAAATTATTTATATTAAAATATTTATATTCCGGTAAGTAAGAGTAAATTTATTTAGATAGATTTGAGGCCCTAATTCTAACTCCAGGACCTATCTTCCCATTTTGTTTGGGGTAGCTCCCCCAATGCCTTTTACATCCACAACCTTTACCTTCAACACTTTATCTTTATACATTCCTTCTGCGTTTTCCATTCAAATGTATTACAGTCGTAACTTGTCTAATTCTTACCCGACTGCCCCTGCAAAGGTAATGACGGGGAATTCGGCCTAAAATCGAAACCTGTAATTTCCGCAACCTTAGATCTGTAGGGAAATTAAATTCCTCAATTCCTTAATATCTCAATTACCTAAATGTTTTCCTCAGAAACATAGTATTCGGGAGATAGTTATGATGTTTTAGAAGTGATATTCTCTTGAAAACCTTTGGTTTAAGGAATCTGAGAAAAGATAGTTATTAATTTTTGCATAACTATTAACAGCTAGTTTTAAAGCTACCCTTTTTTTATCGTTACATAATTTTCCTTACAGGATTTTGTGAAATAACTACAATCTTTCGATTTTTTGACTGAAAAGATTTTATAATATATAAACCAAACAAAATCTTAATCTTCTTATACAAACTTTTATCTAAATTATACAAACTTGAATAATTTTTCAAAACAATTATTTTGTTTACTATTTTTACCTTTTATAATATGTCTCAGACCTTTCATCAATTTATATTTCAAAATTACACTACTTGTTTCTTTGTAACAACGTTAATGGTTTAATACATTTTAAAAAACCACGGGTAAAGCCAAATAGTGATGTTGAAATTATTTTTATTAATTATGCTTTCTATTTTTTTTTATAAATTCTATTCAAACGTGTATTATTTATTAAATATTTGGTCGAGAATTACTGTTTGTTCACTTGCCTTTTTTGTAATCAGTTCCTTCACTGGCATCTCGTCTTTGTTCTACTTTTAGCCGCTACCATCCTGGCTGGAAGAAGTCGCCCCTCCGGCAACGATGCTAGAACCCTGGAACTCCTCTTTGGCGGCGTCTGTTGAACTTTTCATAATTCTGACGCGAACCTTTACTTTATTATATTTAGCAATCTAAATAAGTTTCATCTTTTGTACAAAATAGAAAAATTTCCAGTAGTTCCGAAAGAAAATCCAAAGAAAATCGAAGGAGAATCTAACTCAAAACGTCCTTCATGATAGTCAAGGCAAGCGGTAAATCTATTGGACCTAGCCTTGCGTTTAAAACTCCGTTCAGGTTTTAGACCACAGCCTCCCAGCTACACTCCGTGTGTTTTATTAAGAGAAGACTTGTGTTGGATTCCCAGCACGAAGTTTTATAGATTTCTCAAATGGTTTGCAATATTTTCATAATGACGACCAATGATAGTGTATGTCGCCTCTAAATCTAAATTATAAGTCGGTTGTGAAAACTAGTATTCAACCGAATGTTGTACGGCGCTATCTCATATAATTTTTTTTAGGCTGAAAACTCATCGAAATTAATGTTTTCTTTATAATATTTAAATCACTGTTTTAATTAATATGTTATTTATTTTTCTATGATTTTCATTTCATTCTTCTTAAATGAAATGTGGTTCGAATTTTTATGACGGTTTTGAGTTTATTGTTTTGTTATGCACACTCCCCTGATGATTCACATCAACTATTTTGGTTGCCTTTACCTACACTCACTATTCACGGATATTTATTATTTTTACTAATTCTTTTTTTAGATAATTTTCTAATACTGTATATAATATTATAAGCTTTTTGTTCTAACCTCCTTCTTCATATCATTAAAGATGCCCTTTATATTTTGTTGTCTTTAAATTATTAGTATATTTATGACATTTTATTTAAAATTTATTAATTTTTGTATTGAAATTAATTTTTATATTAGCATACTAGCAACGGTCTGTTGCCCTATAGAACTTGTTCGGACCTGTATATTCTAATCAAATTTTGCTATCCTGTCCAGACTCGAGGCTACTTGCAAGCCACTGCTTTTGCTTAAAATATTACTTTTAAACGGCCTAATTTACCAAAAACCATTACTAGCATGCTAAAAACTGAAGTATTTACTTTTTTCAGTTTTAGTGCGTGTGTAATTTTTAGATGATGTTTTCCTTATTAAAAATTTATTTATTTATATACAAACATTTCATTAACAAGAATATTTAAATATTTAACAGTGTGCTCAAAGTTTCTATCAATACATTGATACATCCTCAAGAGCTTCTTACACGGTCAACAGCTAAAGCAACATTCTTTACTGAGTGTTGTTTTCGTAGTAAACAATGCACGGAGTTCTTAAGGATACCAATATATACCATAATATTTATTTTAAGTTCCAAAAATGATAAAACTGTCATGACGACGACAATACAAGAATTAAAGATACCAGATTACGATTTGACAAAAACTCTAACTTGAATACGAATTTATATATGCAAAGATCAAAACTAAACTGAAAACAATTTGACTGACTCAACTCTGTCGTGCATATTATATAACCTTTTACAATATACGGTTTTCAAATTGGAAGGCAATAGCTGATAAAATTATCTGAGGTTTCATAGCTGATAAACCTGAAGGAAAAGGTTTAGGTAAAGGGAATTATTGTTCCATTCTCTATGGAAACTGACCGTACATTGATCGGTTACTAGTTACAAAGTTATCAACAGTAACAGAAATAAATGCTTCTTGTCCATTGCACAGAAAATATGGCGTGATTAATTATCAAGTTCGTACCCAACCGTTCTACTTTATGCAGCAGACTGACTCATTGGCTTCTCTCTTAGAGCTCGTAAGATCCGTTTAAAATCCCACGTATTAGAAAATGGTTTAGTTGTTTTCAACATTAAATTTCAAGGTGCTTTTTAACTGTAAGTAAAAATCAGGTATGTGGTTCTTAATTAAGTTGAAAATAAACTTTGCGTCTTATAATTGAATAGCGTTCTGTATCAAAAGTTTCAACAGGAAATTAAACTGTTGTTTAATGACAGATTATTAATACATTTAACGAAGCAAGTTATTTTCATTATCTTTCTATGATATTTTATTACAATGACAAAGTTGAAGTGCCACAATTACGGATAGTCAAAGTTGTTTGTAACAAAATTCTGTAGCGTTTATTGTATGAAGTTTTCGACGATTTTTAAATTATAATAATATCAATCTGACGACTTGTGAACAAATAACATAGGATAAGCATTGAATAGGCTTTAAAATATATTGTTATTGTAAAAATAAAATGTGCATATAAAACCATTTCGTTTACTTTAAATTGTTGAGTTTTATTTTGATGTTTTTATTAATTTTCTTTCTAGACTTTTTGTTCCGTACAAATTTTGTTATTGATTTTAAACTGTGTTCACTATGAAATGAGTCACAGATCATCCTTGGACAACAATGTAATAATATTAGGTTAATAGATTAGTGGGTTCGTTTCTTAGAAGTAGGCTTCTATCTGCCAGGAGTAGAAGATTGGTTACCATTTTTCTACTTGACACGTTCCTGGTTGATCGCATTTACGTGAAGTATTTTTTCGGTTAATTTATTAAACCGCTGGCTCTTCAGAAAGATAAACACTCATCCAATATTGAATAATTCCTTTGACTAATGCATTTTATATTTATATTACTGTAAGGCCATAAAATAGAAGTTATTCCGAAAGTAATATTTTCGAAACCTTTCGAAGTTTCATTTCTGGGCAACTGAGTAATTAAAACTGTCCTGTTTTCAATTTGCTGATACAATTTGGCAGTTGCAAAACTTTATCCTCTCACCCAACAAACTAGACCGACTGTAATTGCAATTTGTATTGTCGGACGAACGATGGTTACTGAATAATTTGTTCGTTACCTCATGTTGTTGTACGTGCATTTATTTGAAATCAACCGGATTAGGATCACGGAAAGGTTTTAACTATGAACGGCGATGATATTTGCAGTATTTTTTTATTTAAGAGAACTTTTAAATATAAATTTGTATACCGATTGATCCTTATGTGTATATGTTTGTGTGTGTGTGTGTGTGTTGCAACGGACCTTCACCCAGCTCACTCACTCCCGACCCTAGCAAACTCGACCTGCCACAAACCTGTCGACGTTTGCCCAACTCGCAATTACAAGAACATGAATTTAAACCGTAATTAAAAAACCCACCCTGTGGATTCTGTCTACTAAGATTGAAAAGGTCATGGTAAGGTCAGTGATGTGTCAAACGGTGTAACATTGGGTAGCTGAAAAACACAGAAATTTATCACACAAATTAATACCTTACCATGCTTTGTAGACCTGTTTGCTCCATGTTCCTGCTCTCGTGAAGTCCGTGTCAGATAACATCCTACCATATCCTCTTTACTGAGGCCCTGTGTTATATATGATAAGATCTGCCAGTGGGTATCAACCCCTGGACTTGGAAATAAAACCAGCTAGTGTTGGCCTAGCTCAAACTGATTTGGTTGTTAAATTTAATTCTTTGGGTGGGTTCCTCGGTTATTATAAGGTGCACTTTGATCATTTATTATATGTAATTTATTAAAATAAATGACCCTATTAGGCTTGCTGGTATGGCATTTAAAGCTTTCAATGGTTTTATTAGATAAATTTTCTAGCTGGGAAATATTACATTTATTACTTAGCACACAGGATTATTTAATAAAATTTTTCACTAACCTTTGCTTGAAATATGAATTTAATAATATTACAATAACGAAATTTAAACAAATGATCATATTCTTTAAATCAAAATAATATCTTGACATCTAGTTTTACTTTTGAATTTAATCGCGTGAAAAATAATAATTGTTAAATAAAAGGATCATATTCTTTTAACAACATAATTTCATGACGTTTATACATATTAGAACATAAATTAAATTGTCTCTTACTACCCAAATACATATTTTCATTGATTGCAGGGAGGTTGACAAATCCTATATCAAATTGCTGCCCTCATTTAATTTATGGGCTGACTTTGCACCAGCAGTTACTTGACATTTATTTATTTATATATGAAATTACTAGAGAATAAAATTGTTATTAACACTACTTGTTAACACTTAAGAATTGTTTACCAATTTTTTGGACATATACAATTTACCTTAAATTTCTGATAAACTGAGTTTGGATTCACAACAATCCTTTATAAATTATCAAACAAGTTATACATGATTTTACGTTAATTAATAAAACATATCAATTTCTAAACATCTTAATGATTGTGCTTTTATAAGTTTATCTTTCCAAATTATAACAGTTATTACTTTAACATTTATCAATCATTTAAAATTTCACATAAATCTTTTATATATATTTAATAAGCTTCATATTTAAATTTATTTTTCAAGAAATAAAGCCATGACTTAGTTATTTAAACCTTTAATTTGTCGTTTTTGACTTTAGAAATTTTTCCAAATAATCTGGTTTATAATATTTAAAATTGTACAGAAATTATGACTTGCCCGACTCGCACTTTCCTGGATCCCCCTTGTATGTCCTGGGTGGCCAGATCCTTCCTTTCAGACTGGCAGTTGTTCTCGTCTGAAGGATTTTCCTTCCAGGCAGCGGCACAAGGCGACGTCATCTTCTTCAAGAAAAGAAATCTAACCGAGGTTTTCTCATTATCGAATGACTAGCTTGCGCTAGTCGTTATTGTTAGACATTTTACGACCAAATCGCGCACTCCGCGGCCAGATTAATGAAATTTAAAAGTCCATTATGACTTTCTCTGCAATTTAATTTAAACAGTGACCTTCTCGGTCGAATCCTCAAACGAGAGTTTCTTTTTTCTAAACCTGCAACCAATTCACTAGCTGCTTACCCCCACTACTTGATTTACATGCACAGTTTTGATTTTAAGCGTGCTTATTTAATATTCTGTTGGAACTTGATTTTGGTTCTAGCACACAAAGCACTCGCAAAGTCATCATTTGTGTACATTACAATCGGTTTTTATCTTATTCAATTAGCAATTGAGTTTCATGGCTTAGCAAAACTAGATAAACTTATTCTATAAAAATTTAAGATTTTTCAATTTCTATTCAATTGTTACGGAACCAATTTTTTCCGTTACAACCTCCCTGCTATTAAATGAAATTTGGGATCATTTTCCCAAATTGAGCTTAATACTACTTACTACTATTTAACACTATTATATATTGGCTTCATGTCCTCAGGCGTCCTTCTCCCTGAAACTCACATAACACATATATTATTAGTATCTTACACTTTCAACACATTGAAACTTTGTCTCCTTGCACTCACGATGCAAGCCATTATTTCCATATCATACAATTTATTTGAACTTAATACCCATAAACAATGCTTTATTTCTTGATCCATAAATTCTTTTTATACCTTGTACTCATATTTTAACATTTACATACACTATTTTTATAAGTTACATAGAACTAACATGGATTTATTTCAATTTCACCTACAGTTTATACTTAATCTGTTATCTGGACAATTTATATGTTTGAATTACGCGACTTTCGCGCTGTTGACAAATACAGCTGATTCTGACAGCCAGTAGCCTTGAACGCGCTTGGCAACGTCCGCTAGTTGGACTTTGGGCATCCCCTCTCTTTTGAGCAGGTCAGCTACCGCATTTCATTTTGCTGTTTTCGACTTTATCTGTGCAATGCTACGCAATATCCTACAAGTTTTATTTAGCTTGATTTACTCTAGGCCGTCGCCCCATGTCCGTCCAAGCAGCTGATTACTTATCTTATTTGTTGTCAATACGCAACTACTTAACTTATCGCAGCCTATTCAAATTTCATTTCTAAAGTTATTAGAAGTTACCTAATCCATCCAGATTATTACATTACGTTTATTTTTGTCCCTTTAAATTTTTAAAAACCTTTCATAATTGTACATTTAAATACTTCGTAGCCTGATTAATCTTTTTACATATTTATAATTATTGATGAAATTTTTTGATGTCCCTTACTTCGTAAATTCCCCTATATTTATTTGTAATTATGTTTTCGAAAATTCATAGGGATGGGATAGTTCCTATTTATGAACGTGCTATCCTCTTGAATTTTTAACGCATGTTTGTATTTAGTCGCCCTGCCTGGCTTGTCACTAAATATATCTTTAAATTCATTTAATAAATTATTTAATTTTGCCTGTTGATTTTCACTTAAAATACTATTCTTATCTTGGACATGTTGTAGTTCAATTTTACTTATTTTTACACATTGCTTATCGGTATTAATTTGGTCCCGTTTTTTACGGAACCTCTTCCATTCGGCCCGTCCCTTGTAATTTATTTCCTTTTCTTTATTTAAGGTTTTTCCAATTTTGCCGCGATCAGTGGGCTTTGATTTTAGCGATTCGTTAGTTGACGAATTTATGTTATTAGACTGTGTATAAAATGAGCAGTTGGCTAATTTATTATAATTAGCTTTTTTCTTTGTTGTGACTTCAGGTCTATCCTGCAAGTTACTTAATTTTTTTATTTGTGGCTCATGGCCTTTATTTGTGGATTCTTTGATCCCGTTTCCTCCTTTAATCTCTTTCCTTAATTTCCCTTTATTTATATTTGTTGGGTTTATACCCTGATTTATTTTAGTTTCACCATTTTTTAATGGATTTGGGTTGCTCCTTTTATTACATCCTACATTCATTCTTTTATTTTCTAACTTCTCTCGCTCCCTGCTATTTCGGGGATTACCGCCTACTGATATATTTGCATTAACTTTTATTTTTGGTCCTAGTTTCGGATTCTTTACATTTTTGTTTTGTTTACATTTTAAATTTTGGTTTTTTTCTCCTGTCTGTGACAGAGTACGTTGTATATCGAGATCCCTTTGTTCTCGATATACAACGGCTAACGGCCCCTTATTCTCGCCGTTGGCAATCAACCCCCCCACTTCCGGCTGGTAAGATGGTATTTTGCCTTGGTTAATTGGGTTGTCTTGTATACTTTGTTTTACATTCATTTTATCACTTTTCATTTTTACGCCTACATTCTTTTCATTTACATTGTTTATTTGATTTATATTTTCTATTTCCCTGTTGGCTTCTAGCCTTTGTTTATTATTTTTATCGGGTAAACATATTTTTCCGTCTTTTCCCGTTTTTTCGAAATCCTGCCAGAGCATTTTCCCGTCCAGCTCATAGGAGATAAACGATTTCTCCAGATTTATGCGGGTCTTAAGCTCACACAAAGTATTCATCCCCAATATGAGGTCAACTCGTAAGTTTTCCACTATTAGGAATACAAATTCCTTTGTGTGACCCTGAAGAGTTAGAGGTAAGAAAGTTTGTAACTTAACCCGTTTGCATGTCGAGCCGATTGCTGTTAGAACCCCCATGTTAGCTACTGGTAGTTCGTAAAACATGTTTCCTTGCTGTTTCAAGGCCAGGTATTTGTTCGCATTAATCACGGACATTTGTGCACCAGTGTCCACTTCTGCGAATATCTCCATACCATTTATCTTGCAGCTAATCAATGGGCATTGCTCTACTTGCTCAATTTTATTTATGCAACTATCGGGTTCCTCTAACAATTCGTCCCGCATAAATAAGGCTAAACCGTTCAGGCTCACTATCTCGTCACGATGGTAAACTTGACGATTTTTGCTTTTCGGGCTATTGCGTTCCGGCGATCTCTTTCCTCGGATCCCTAGACGCGCTAACGGACAATGCTCCTTGTTGCTAGAGATCCTCGTTTCTAGTTTTTTTGCTGTGTGTCACTAGGTCCGGGGATAGAACATGGCGGATTGGGTTTCTTAGGATACTTCGGTGGGGTTGTTTTTTGGTGTTCACCATAGGATCTTGGGTTATGGTCGGGTCTTTGGTGGTTAGAAGTGACGAAGCGCGGTGATGCCCGGTTTGCATTTCCGTTAGCGCGGTCGTTCTCCGTCACGTTGTCGAGTTGGATTAGAAACGCAATAGCTTGTTTAATGTTCTGCGTGGGGTTGCCCACACTAGCTAATTGAACGTTGGTCCCGAAATGCTTCATGATCATGAAGATTAATTGCTTTTCGGGAATTACTGGATCTAAGTTCTTCGCCTTGTTTACCATCATGACGAAATATTCCGCCATGTTGGAAGGTCCGTTATTATTATATTTGCCCTGACTTAATTTCCTCCGAATCCTTTCCTGTTGGTGGAAGCTCCAGAAGTGCTGAGTGAATTCCTTGCGGAAATCCTGGTATGTCTCAGACCCCTTCTTTATAGCTCTCCACCAACTGTCGGCTGAACCCTGTATATATCGTTCTATGATCTTGAGCTTTGTAATTTCCTCCATCGTATTATCGATTTCAGAAAATAACGACTCCATTTCACAGAGAAACTCGATCGGGTCTTCCCGCGATGTACCCCAAAACTCTATTTTCCTATAGGATGCCTCGTTCAATTTGTTTGACACTGTAGGCAAACATATTTGTGTTATTGGCCCTGCCGTCCCTAAACTAGTAAGCCTATGTTCTAATTTTTTCACCTGTTGGTTTACAGACTTTACGTCCTCCCTTACTTTATTTACTTTCTCGCTTAACTGCGTTGTTTGAACCTCTACATCGTTTTTTATTTTTTCGATCACGGTGGCCTGTTCGGTCATTTTCCCTTCTAGGTTGCTCGTTCGACTTTCCGAATCCGCCCTATATTTGCTCATTTCATCGTGAAACGCTTCTAGGTTTTTTTGGCGTTCTAATTTCTCTAACTCCCACCTTTTTTCGGCTAACTCTAACTCTTGTCGACGTTGTTTCTTGTCCTCCTCCCTTTCGGCCTCTCTTACCGCTTTATCTAATTCCCTTTCTTTTAGCCGTCTTTCTTCCTCGCGCTTGTCCCTAGCCGCATTTTCTAGTTCCCTTTCTTCCTTATCTTTTACGCGCCTCTCTTCCTCGCGCTTGTCCCTAGCCGCATTTTCAGCTTTCATATAGGCTAAAAGCTTATCCATGTCGGATTTCGCTTCGGGTTTTGCCATTTTGTTTAAATTTAAAGTTTGTTTAACTAAATTTATAGATGCGACTAGATATTTATTTTTATATGTGATTTCTAATTTTATAAATTTATTTTATATTTGGTTTGGCCGTTCGGTGCGGGTTGTAGATAATGCCTAAGGTGTTGTACTCTCGTACCTAGTTAGATTTCTTGATTTTATTTATTTCTTTTTAATTTAATTTTTATTTAATTATTTTTTATTTAATGGCTTTACTCCCTGCCTATTCTCGTTTTTTTTTTTTTTTCATTTTTCCTTGACATTTTATTATTATTTTTTATTTATTTATTTTTTTAATTTTATTTTTATTATAATCAATTACCCACTAAAATTCTTTAGCTGGGTTAAATTAATTTAAAATTTATTAATGATTTTCCCTAATCGTGCCTTCCTTATTCGAGTCCCAAGTGCGGGCGCCATATCTGCAACGGACCTTCACCCAGCTCACTCACTCCCGACCCTAGCAAACTCGACCTGCCACAAACCTGTCGACGTTTGCCCAACTCGCAATTACAAGAACATGAATTTAAACCGTAATTAAAAAACCCACCCTGTGGATTCTGTCTACTAAGATTGAAAAGGTCATGGTAAGGTCAGTGATGTGTCAAACGGTGTAACATTGGGTAGCTGAAAAACACAGAAATTTATCACACAAATTAATACCTTACCATGCTTTGTAGACCTGTTTGCTCCATGTTCCTGCTCTCGTGAAGTCCGTGTCAGATAACATCCTACCATATCCTCTTTACTGAGGCCCTGTGTTATATATGATAAGATCTGCCAGTGGGTATCAACCCCTGGACTTGGAAATAAAACCAGCTAGTGTTGGCCTAGCTCAAACTGATTTGGTTGTTAAATTTAATTCTTTGGGTGGGTTCCTCGGTTATTATAAGGTGCACTTTGATCATTTATTATATGTAATTTATTAAAATAAATGACCCTATTAGGCTTGCTGTTATGGCATTTAAAGCTTTCAATGGTTTTATTAGATAAATTTTCTAGCTGGGAAATATTACATTTATTACTTAGCACACAGGATTATTTAATAAAATTTTTCACTAACCTTTGCTTGAAATATGAATTTAATAATATTACAATAACGAAATTTAAACAAATGATCATATTCTTTAAATCAAAATAATATCTTGACATCTAGTTTTACTTTTGAATTTAATCGCGTGAAAAATAATAATTGGTTAATAAAAGGATCATATTCTTTTAACAACATAATTTCATGACGTTTATACATATTAGAACATAAATTAAATTGTCTCTTACTACCCAAATACATATTTTCATTGATTGCAGGGAGGTTGACAAATCCTATATCAAATTGCTGCCCTCATTTAATTTATGGGCTGACTTTGCACCAGCAGTTACTTGACATTTATTTATTTATATATGAAATTACTAGAGAATAAAATTGTTATTAACACTACTTGTTAACACTTAAGAATTGTTTACCAATTTTTTGGACATATACAATTTACCTTAAATTTCTGATAAACTGAGTTTGGATTCACAACAATCCTTTATAAATTATCAAACAAGTTATACATGATTTTACGTTAATTAATAAAACATATCAATTTCTAAACATCTTAATGATTGTGCTTTTATAAGTTTATCTTTCCAAATTATAACAGTTATTACTTTAACATTTATCAATCATTTAAAATTTCACATAAATCTTTTATATATATTTAATAAGCTTCATATTTAAATTTATTTTTCAAGAAATAAAGCCATGACTTAGTTATTTAAACCTTTAATTTGTCGTTTTTGACTTTAGAAATTTTTCCAAATAATCTGGTTTATAATATTTAAAATTGTACAGAAATTATGACTTGCCCGACTCGCACTTTCCTGGATCCCCCTTGTATGTCCTGGGTGGCCAGATCCTTCCTTTCAGACTGGCAGTTGTTCTCGTCTGAAGGATTTTCCTTCCAGGCAGCGGCACAAGGCGACGTCATCTTCTTCAAGAAAAGAAATCTAACCGAGGTTTTCTCATTATCGAATGACTAGCTTGCGCTAGTCGTTATTGTTAGACATTTTACGACCAAATCGCGCACTCCGCGGCCAGATTAATGAAATTTAAAAGTCCATTATGACTTTCTCTGCAATTTAATTTAAACAGTGACCTTCTCGGTCGAATCCTCAAACGAGAGTTTCTTTTTTCTAAACCTGCAACCAATTCACTAGCTGCTTACCCCCACTACTTGATTTACATGCACAGTTTTGATTTTAAGCGTGCTTATTTAATATTCTGTTGGAACTTGATTTTGGTTCTAGCACACAAAGCACTCGCAAAGTCATCATTTGTGTACATTACAATCGGTTTTTATCTTATTCAATTAGCAATTGAGTTTCATGGCTTAGCAAAACTAGATAAACTTATTCTATAAAAATTTAAGATTTTTCAATTTCTATTCAATTGTTACGGAACCAATTTTTTCCGTTACAGTGTGTGTGTGTGTGTGTGTGTTTGTGTGTGTGTGTGTGTGTATGTTTGTGTGTGTGTGTGTGTGTGTGTGTGTGTGTGTGTGTGTGTGTGTGTGTGTGTGTGTGTGTGTGTGTGTGTGTGTGTGTGTGTGTTGCAGCGGCCAGAATGTCCGATGCAAAGAATCTGGGTAATTGTACAGAATACCAGAATCAAACCTAACCGGGTTAAATAATTGACTAAATTTATATATAAAAATTTTAAAACATTATAATAATAATAATATTAAAACTAGGGTAAATAATAGTAAAATGAAGAAAATTAGAAATAACTTTAGACTTAAAAAACATAAATTATAAGCAATAAGAAAAATTATCACTTCAAAGTGGATAGCCTAAATTATGTAAAAAAAAAAAAAAAAGACGGTAATTGAGTAGTATAACAAACTAGGCCTAGATGCCGGCTATTAAAATAATTGTACTTAAAAATAATCAGGAATAAAGAATGTAAATTAAGATGTGAGGAAAGTAAATTAGGCCTAGCTAGGGAAAATAGTATTTATGTAAAAGTAAAGATTAAATGTTAAAGTGTAATAGCCTAAGAAATTAGGTTATAATAGAAGAAGTCATATTTGATTTCGGAAAAATCCGCTTAGGGCATTGATTATAAATCTTGTCACTACGAAACGAAAGCGCTACAGTCGAACTTTGGATTAAGAATGTTAAAAAGTTAATTAAATTAAATGAGAAGAAATAAAGTCAAATATGTTATTAAATAAAAGGTAAAAATGCAAAGGACACATCAGAATACAGAAACGCCTTTTATAAAAAGGGAAACTAATCTTAGTTCAGAATTTCCGAACAAACAAAGTCAATTGCCATGGTAACGGCTTTCTGATTGGTCAAAAGTTGAAAAATGGATACTGGGACGTGGGAAGTTTGAAATTGGAGAAGGAGACCTCACAAAAGAACGCTATCCAAGATCAGAATGCATTAGGCTCTCAAAGCGAGCAGACGTGTTTTTGTACCATGCGATCAGGACAAGAAAAAATGTGCTAAAACAGAGTAAAAAGTGCTACGATGTGATCAGGGGAAGGAAGATATATATGAGCAAGGGCTCATATATACCCAGAACAAAATTTCGACCACCAAAATGCAAAATTAAAGAAAATAAGAAGATTGACCGAAATTATGGAGAGACGCCTACCTACCAAGACCCTTGAAGCTGTAACAGGACCGACAGATGACAACATTAATGAAGATAAAAAGATTTCTACAGTACAAGGTTATATAATCAATTTAATTATTCTTTTTTAAATAACATTTTACTTCAAATTATATTAACTTAATTTCAAAATTAAATAAGATGGGAATAACCTAAGGGACTGATTAGTCAACTCTCTTAGGTTACCCAAATTTAAGTAATAAAGATTCAAAATTGACTTTCCATTCCCATCGCTGTGGGAATGTATGGATTAAGTATAAAGATGTATATCTTATATGGCTTTTTCTAAGTGAATTTCTAATGAATAACTTCCAAAGAAGTTAATTGTTCAAGGCCTAGCCTAAAGGCATTACATAGTTATATTAAGTGTTTGAAAAAGAATCAGATTTTAAAATATGTTAAATTTAACTGTACTAATCAAAATTATATACAAAATTAATTATGGTAACTTTGATAATTTAAATTATATGTAAAATTAATGATAATAAGAAAATTTAAAAACAGAAGGAGATAATAATGTTTAGTTAAATGGCAAGTTGTATGAAATTTTGAAAAAATAATTAGTCAAGAAAATCCTGTGAAATTAAATAAAAACAATAATAATTAATTTGAACCTTGGAACAAATAAATAAAAATGTATATTTTCCAATTAGCTGTGTTTTCATTCTAGATAAGATAAGTTCACTAGGTATCCAGGTATAGTCTTTAAATCACAAGTGTCTCTCAAAGATTCCACTACCCGAAAAGGAGCTTGAACAGGGCTTATCGGAGGCTAATTGGTTTTATCAAAAATTCAGGGGTTGGTTCCTCTGAGAGGTTTATTCCTTGAGGCACAGGTCTATGAAATTAGGTTCGTAGTCAATGGATAAACCATTACTTTCTTACTGACTTAGCAAATGAGGAAGAGAAATAAACAACGGCAAAGGTTATAAAAAGTAAGTCGGTAAGAAAAGTATGGCGCCCAACGTTTGAGGCTCGATGCTTACATTGTAACATCGGGTCAACATCAAATAGAGACAGATTTAAATCGACTAAGGAGCCTAGTGAAACAAAATTAATTAAATAGAATTCAATTAAAATTGTAAAAAATAATAGGAATCATAAAATGAAAACCAAAGAAGTTCTTTAAATTAAATAAGAGTTAATTATAATAAAAATGAAATTAAAAAGAACTTAGAATAAATAATAATAATTAAAAGGAAATAATTAAGTAAAATAAAATTCAGTAGGCGTCGGTAGGGCATAATATAAATAATAATGTTAGTTATTAATGAAAGTAAATAGAATACATAGGCGTTAGATAGACAAGGTCAAGGGAACACTGAACCGGATCACATCGAGCACAATTCTAAATGAATATTTAATTAAATACTCAGTATATAGTAAAAATATAGAAGTAGGAGAAGTTAGTAAGGGAATAAAAGGATAGTTAAATACGAGACTTTAAGATGGCGACAAGACAGAGAAAAGACACAGAACCATCTGAAATGATGGAGTTTTTTAAAAAAATGATGGAGGAACAAAAACAGGAGAGATTAAAAGAGATGGAGGAACAAAAACAGGAAAGATTAAAAGAGATGGAAGAACAGAAACAAGGGAGAATAAAGGAACAAGAAGAATTAGTAAAAAAGATAGAGGAACAAAAACAGGAAAGATTAAAAGAGATGGAGGAACAGAAACAAGGGAGAATAAAGGAACAAGAAGAATTAGTAAAAATGATAGAGGAACAAAGAAAGAAAGAAAGAGAGGAGGAAAAAGTAGAAAGAAAGAGAGGAGGATAAACAAGAAATTAAGAATCTTTGGGAAATCATGAATAAGAGGATAGAGGAAATAAATGAAGGAATTACAAGAAAGAATGAGGAAATGGGAAATAAAATCCAAGAAACTATAGAAAAGATGTATAACTTAGAGGTAACAGTCAGTGAAAATAAACAGACTGTAGAAACAGTTAAGGGAGAAGTCAAAAAAGTAGAAAGAAGGGTACAAGTAGTTGAGAATAAGATAAAGAATATGGGAGAAGGGATAAATATAGCTACCTTGTTTAAATCAAGGATGTTTGAGATGGGTGATAATGGAGACAAAAGCAAGAAGGAATTCTACGGTAGGGAAGATGAAGACCCTATTGATTTCATTAAACACCTAGAAGGTATAATGTCCGAAATTGATCCTGACATGGAGGAAGGACAAAAAAGGAAAATAATGGAGAGACATCTTAAAGGACCAGCACAAGAATGGTGGTTGGCCATGAATATGGAGGAGGAAAATTATGATGAAGTTAAGGAGAGATTCTTTAGCCACTTTTGGGGATCTCATGCACAAGAGAGAATACGAGGAAGAATCGAAAATGGAAAATATGAATACCATCGAGGCACAAACAACATGGTAAATTATTTCTTAAAAATGGTGAACACGGCGAGACACCTAACCCCGCCATACAATCAGGCGGAGTTAATTATGAAGATTATGAAGCATTATGGGAACAGAATGTATATAGGATGTTCCGGGATGGCGGCTACCGACATAGAGGAGGCGGTAAAATACATCCGAAGGAACATGGAGCAGGAGGCTACCAGGAACCGGACTCAGCCTAGGACTGAGGAACGGGAACCTGAAAGGAGAGGGTTTACACACCAAACGAGAAACCCCGGATACAAGGGAAATTGGAGGCAAGAGCCTTACCCGGTAGAAGGGAGAGGAAACTGGAGACAGGGGCCCTACCAAAGAGAGGGACCAAGAAATAGGCCGCAAAATCAGTGGCAACAACAAAGGCCAGAGTACAGGCCACAAAACCAAACGGAGGAAGGCCCACAGACAAAAGAAAAGAGACCACAAAATCCAGGGCCAAGTGGTCAATCAAAAAACTAAATGAGAGGATCCCTAATGGTAGGAAGGAAAAGAGGAGACAACCATTAGAGATCCAACAACAAACAAAATATAGGAAATATTACCCGGAGAAACAGGGAACAGTAAATAAAGGAAAGGCGGAAGACCTAAAGAACAAAAATAAAAAAAACAATACAACAGGAAAATAACAATGAAGTACACCAAAATCAAGAGCGTAGAGTTGGTGGACTATCTCTTGATATTCGTGCTGAATTGTTAGAAGAGGACAAGGAGATTGGCGAAGGTAACCAGAAGAAAGAAACATGCCCTGTAATTGACTGTGAGGTAGAAGGGCACTCTATAGAGGTAGAGATTGACACGGGTGCAGACGTGTCAGTCATTCAAGAAAAGGCTTACAACAACCTCAAGTTGCATGGGCTTAAGTTCCTGGAACTACCCATCAACAATGTGGGAGTTGTAACAGCCATTAAGACTGCACAAATAAAGGTTACCCGGCAATGCTTAATTCCCTTAACAATTAAAGGCATAAAAGTGGACTGCATCTTCATAGTGGTCTCCAAACTTCGGTCGGAGATGATTATGGGGTGCAACACACTGTATGACCTAAAGGCACGGACAAACATGGATAGACGCTTTGTGACATTCGAAATAGAAGGGGAAATGGTGTACCAGGACTTTAAAAGTAAAATACAAAAGATAGAGGAAAATGAAGAAGTCCGAAAAATATGCAAGATAACCCAGGAAAAAGAAGATGCATCAACAATAGGGCATCAAAGCAAAAAGGAGGGGTTAATGCGACAGTGCGAGAAGCAGGGGCACTGCCGAATGAATGAAGGAGGAAATGGACAAGAAACAAGTAAAGGGGAAATCTTAAATATAACGAACGAATATCAAAGAAAAATAAAAAATGAAACAGAGGAAAAATTAAACAAAAACAAAAAATTAAAAAACAAAAATGAAAATATAATAAATAAGGAAATAAATTTAAGACCTGAGGGAGTCAAAACAGGAGATAAAGAAACAAAGGACATGGAAAGAAGAGCTGCAGCTGAGATTAAGAGCAAACCAAAATATAAACAAGGTAAGGCCGAAATAGTGCCAAAAAGGGGAAATAATGTGAGTGGAAAAATAATAAATAAGAAAATAAATATAAATAAAAGTATAAACGTCGCGTCGAAACAATTAAAAGGGGGGAACAACGAGGTTAAAATGAATAACCAACAAGTAGCTCGGAAGCCCATGACTAAGACTTTAGATTCTGGAGAGATAACCCAAAGGAAAGAAATTGAAATTAAAGAAAGAATAAAGAAAAACCCATTTACTAGTTCAAGAGTTCGAAAGTCAATTAAAATGAGAGCCAATCCAAATACGAGAAGAACCTTCATTTCATTACAAGTCAAAAACAGAAAAATAAAAGGTAGATTTAAGGAGAATAAGGGAAAGTTAAGAAATTGGAAAAGGAGAAAGAAGAAAAAGAAAAATAAAGATATTTAAAGAATAAAGGTTAATAAGGCAAGGTAAATAAAAAATGATCCATCAGTGATATAGGGAGTAACGGTTAAGTAATAAAAATAAAAATGTAAAATAATCCTAAGTAGTAGGTTAAAGCAGTAACATAATCAAAATACATAGGACTAATAATATAAAATCAGTATTAAAAGTGAAAGAAAAAGCCATATGTTAAATGAACGGGATTCATTGAATTTATTAAAGTAAATGTGTTAAACAACAATGAATGTGTAATATAAGGATTACAATATACAATACTGTATAGTTAATATAAACTTGAAATAAGATTAAATAAAAAAGAATGTGACTAAGGACAGGAGTAATAAATGAGTAAATAGCATGTGAAGTGACTGATGTGACAATGATATATATGAGTGAAAGGGACAGGAGAGTAAATTGTGAACTTTAGTAAAATTAATTAAGTTATGAAGATGAATAGGAATAGTAGATTAATGAAAGGAATATGAAAATTTTAATATAAACTAGTATAAGTGTTAATGTTAATTTTCACAAATATGTTATTAATTATGTTTATCTGTTTCAAGGGAGAGAAGAACCAAAATTTTCATATATTTAAAAAGGGGGGAATTTTGCAGCGGCCAGAATGTCCGATGCAAAGAATCTGGGTAATTGTACAGAATACCAGAATCAAACCTAACCGGGTTAAATAATTGACTAAATTTATATATAAAAATTTTAAAACATTATAATAATAATAATATTAAAACTAGGGTAAATAATAGTAAAATGAAGAAAATTAGAAATAACTTTAGACTTAAAAAACATAAATTATAAGCAATAAGAAAAATTATCACTTCAAAGTGGATAGCCTAAATTATGTAAAAAAAAAAAAAGACGGTAATTGAGTAGTATAACAAACTAGGCCTAGATGCCGGCTATTAAAATAATTGTACTTAAAAATAATCAGGAATAAAGAATGTAAATTAAGATGTGAGGAAAGTAAATTAGGCCTAGCTAGGGAAAATAGTATTTATGTAAAAGTAAAGATTAAATGTTAAAGTGTAATAGCCTAAGAAATTAGGTTATAATAGAAGAAGTCATATTTGATTTCGGAAAAATCCGCTTAGGGCATTGATTATAAATCTTGTCACTACGAAACGAAAGCGCTACAGTCGAACTTTGGATTAAGAATGTTAAAAAGTTAATTAAATTAAATGAGAAGAAATAAAGTCAAATATGTTATTAAATAAAAGGTAAAAATGCAAAGGACACATCAGAATACAGAAACGCCTTTTATAAAAAGGGAAACTAATCTTAGTTCAGAATTTCCGAACAAACAAAGTCAATTGCCATGGTAACGGCTTTCTGATTGGTCAAAAGTTGAAAAATGGATACTGGGACGTGGGAAGTTTGAAATTGGAGAAGGAGACCTCACAAAAGAACGCTATCCAAGATCAGAATGCATTAGGCTCTCAAAGCGAGCAGACGTGTTTTTGTACCATGCGATCAGGACAAGAAAAAATGTGCTAAAACAGAGTAAAAAGTGCTACGATGTGATCAGGGGAAGGAAGATATATATGAGCAAGGGCTCATATATACCCAGAACAAAATTTCGACCACCAAAATGCAAAATTAAAGAAAATAAGAAGATTGACCGAAATTATGGAGAGACGCCTACCTACCAAGACCCTTGAAGCTGTAACAGGACCGACAGATGACAACATTAATGAAGATAAAAAGATTTCTACAGTACAAGGTTATATAATCAATTTAATTATTCTTTTTTAAATAACATTTTACTTCAAATTATATTAACTTAATTTCAAAATTAAATAAGATGGGAATAACCTAAGGGACTGATTAGTCAACTCTCTTAGGTTACCCAAATTTAAGTAATAAAGATTCAAAATTGACTTTCCATTCCCATCGCTGTGGGAATGTATGGATTAAGTATAAAGATGTATATCTTATATGGCTTTTTCTAAGTGAATTTCTAATGAATAACTTCCAAAGAAGTTAATTGTTCAAGGCCTAGCCTAAAGGCATTACATAGTAATATTAAGTGTTTGAAAAAGAATCAGATTTTAAAATATGTTAAATTTAACTGTACTAATCAAAATTATATACAAAATTAATTATGGTAACTTTGATAATTTAAATTATATGTAAAATTAATGATAATAAGAAAATTTAAAAACAGAAGGAGATAATAATGTTTAGTTAAATGGCAAGTTGTATGAAATTTTGAAAAAATAATTAGTCAAGAAAATCCTGTGAAATTAAATAAAAACAATAATAATTAATTTGAACCTTGGAACAAATAAATAAAAATGTATATTTTCCAATTAGCTGTGTTTTCATTCTAGATAAGATAAGTTCACTAGGTATCCAGGTATAGTCTTTAAATCACAAGTGTCTCTCAAAGATTCCACTACCCGAAAAGGAGCTTGAACAGGGCTTATCGGAGGCTAATTGGTTTTATCAAAAATTCAGGGGTTGGTTCCTCTGAGAGGTTTATTCCTTGAGGCACAGGTCTATGAAATTAGGTTCGTAGTCAATGGATAAACCATTACTTTCTTACTGACTTAGCAAATGAGGAAGAGAAATAAACAACGGCAAAGGTTATAAAAAGTAAGTCGGTAAGAGTGTGTGTGTGTGTGTGTGTGTGTGTGTGTGTGTGTGTGTGTGTGTGTGTGTGTGTGTGTGTGTGTGTGTGTGTGTGTGTGTTTGTGTGTGAGTGTGTTTGTGTGTGTGTGTGTGTGTTTGTGTGTGTGTGTGTGTGTGTGTGTGTGTGTGTGTGTGTGTGTGTGTGTGTGTGTGTGTGTGTGTGTGTGTGTGTGTGTGTGTGTGTGTGAGTGTGTGTGTGTGTGTGTGTGTGTGTGTGTGTGTGTGTGTGTGTGTGTGTGTGTGTGTGTGTGTGTGTGTGTGTGTGTGTGTGTGTGTGTGTGAGTGTTGGTGAATCGGTCGAGTTGTAATTTATATTCACTTTAAAACATGACACAAGTTTGTTAAAATTATTTTATAAATAAACTTCAAAATTAAACTAATTACAGAAAAAACCAAGATTAAGTGTTACAGTAGGTTATTCATGGGGATATTATCTTTGCCATTTTGTTCTTTTGGTCTTTGACTTTTCTAATCTCAGGAGGTTTTTCAGCAAGCAGCACATATTGTCTATCGACGAGTGGTGGGTTAGTATGATTTTTTCAAAATATTCATCCAAAGTGTTTTCAGTCAATATTAGCAATATATTAACAAGTCAAAATATGAGTTAAATCCATAAAACTTTGTTAGATGTAAGTAATTTTTTCCAGTTTTATATTTTAGGAACCGGAGTTCTAGGACACCACAGTGACACATTATACGCCCTCTTTGCTTTAATTTTTTAATTAATGGAACTTTGACGTTGAAGTTAATCCTTTAAAGTAAATAACGTACAAATGTGTCCCAAGAATTAGAAAAATATAATGCTTAGTATTTGTTTTTTAAAGTCATATCGACTAAAAAAGTAAAACGTGTTACTCCGTTAAACAATTCACGGTTTCCTTTTATTATTATGTATAAATAAATCTCTCTGATTCCTTCTTGAAAGTGGAAGGAAGACGCAACTCCTTGGGCTGCGCCATAAAGTCAAACCTCTTGAAATCGTAATTGCCTCTGACTAGATAATAAATATACAAATAAAAGAATGGTTTACAAATTTGGTATAAAGTAATTATCCAATTTGTAGTAATTATGAGAAAAATTTATAAATGGTATATAATTTTAAAGACAAATTGTTGACAGAAAGAAAATTTTCGTTAGGTTTTTCATATACTTCTAGCCATAAAGTTCATAACTTTAGGCCGAGTTACTACAAGCATGTGTGAAACTAACTATTTACCATTTCAAGGCTGAAAGTTCAAAGCAAAACATACGTCTGCTCGTTAAGCTTGCCTCTCATTAACCTTTGAAAACACTCCTGACAGTTTATTCAAGCTATATTGAAAAACTTACATGCTTCTAAAACCTTGTTAATTGTTTCTAACCAACTTTTAATTTTCAAAATATAAAGTTTTGCTCTTTCCGTCTAATAAAATAATTTGTAATTGTTGAAGGGTATAAATAAGAGGTTTTTATACATTTATGATTTAATATTTATTATAAATTTAAAAGGAAGTTAGCCAAGTATAACGATACATTCATTTTTTAGTACTTTAATTGTATTAACTCACTAATATAAGATGTAAACTTAAACAAATTAAATGATAGAGATATCGATTTGGTTGTCAGATTTTAAAGAATACGGAAATATCAACTGTTAATCTACAGTAACCTTCATTAGAAGAAATTTTTAGAGGAGTTTATGAGCACGATTAACAAATTTTAGCTCAAAAGACGCTTTGTTTTTTCTGTTATAATTGTTTTCATCTAAAAATCGTTACTTTGAATTTGTTACTCATGTGTAACTCATGATTAAACCCATAGTAACCCTATTTGACTTGAGTGAAATAAATATTTCCAACTCAAACATATTTATATTTTTGAAACTTTTTTGTATTTTTAATAAAAACGTTAGACTATTGAAAAACGATTAAAATTGTATGAAAAAATATTTATTAAATTTTAACGTATTAATTATAGGACAACTTATTTTTAAAAAACCTTGTTTCCTTTTCAAAAAATATTCATTTCAAACTTTGGGGTATTTTTTTTAGTAAAAAAAAACGATTTTTCAAGTCCTAAAGCTTACTTGTGAAGTCTGCTAATGTAAACTAATCCTGAGTAAAACAAATCCGTTGTGTTTCCTGAACAAGCCCAGTGATGCCAACTGTTAACAACTTATTGCCCTCGCAGCTTAAACAGTTCCCTTATCTCTAGCTGCAGCCGTTGCTGTATAGACATAGATAGGTTAGCAACACTAACTCAAGTAAGACATTTAATGCAGTTAAAATGAACTTCGACATACCGTGTCACCAAGTAAGATTTAATTATTTAAGAATTATAAAATAAAAAGTCGAATATAAGTTTAAAATATATTTTAAACTGCTTTCATAATGTTTCTTACTGAATGGACAAATCAGACTGAAATGGAAAGTTTTTGCTCTGTAAAACTATAACAAATTTAATTTTTATTTTTGTTAAAATTATTTAAAATTTTTTTTTAATGGTAATTGTATTTTACGTGTATTAATACATGCTTGTAATACGAATGTATGTGACATATAATTAAGACTTAAGAATGGGTAATTGCTGAATCTAGAACACGAGAGGATGTAGACCTACTTAAGCCTGGCTAAGCTAAGAGAACATTTGCTGAAGTTAGATTAGTTACAATCCAAAAAAAAATATATAAACTATGTATGACTTTTCCAATAGTATTTGTGAAGAGACGACCGGATGCGTAGCACTTTGAAGTAAGCTTGACCCAACTTAAAAGTAATGGAACGGATGCTGGTTTGAATGGTGCAATGGATCTGAAATCTAGAAACTTATTCTAGGAGGCTAATAGTGTAAGGCAGTGGAAAGGCAGTGCGTGATACACTGAGGTAACTGGGCTTCAAGAGCGACTTTATTTGCTTGTTTTTACCATATTTTCTCTCTTTAATTTTGAATTTTAAAGTTCTAAATGTTCAAAAACATCCAACCTTCTTCCTTTAATCATAATATAAAGTTCATGGTCCGATCTTAACAAATTGTGTAGCATAATTCAGATCATTTTTCGCATATTAAATGACTTTATATGTTATTTTCATCAGGTTTAAAATTTTCGGGGCGTTTGATGCTTCACAATTACACAGCATTTTATAAACCCCGTATTTACAAAACTTATTTATTCTACCTACATTACCTTTTTTTTTGTTAATGTGTTGTTAGTTATTATGCCAACATCTATATTATATTTCTTTCAAAAAAAACTTCCTAATTTATAAACCTGGTATTCCAGTTTTTTGTAAATTTAGCACATTCTCTCTATTTCTTCCTGGATTTTTTATATTATTTCTTCTTGCCTTAATGTTTACAAATAACTTTCTCATTACTTCTTTGTTGTCCATCATTCTCTGAAAGTTGAAAAATAGTATTTAGTTCTTCTTTATATTATTTTTTTGAATTTAAATTTAGATCTAATACTCTGTTGACAAAATGTTCAAGTGCCATTAATTTATGTTCTAATGGGTGGTTTGATTTTGCGTTAATTATATTATCAGTATAGATCTAGGGGTTATTGACTTTTCTGGAAATTTTAAATTGTATTTCCCTCTGTTCTTTCTAATTTTAAATTTCGGAAATTTAAAATGCAATTACCTTCTCTTTTCATTGTAAGTTTCAAATTATTATGTTTTTTTTTTATTTTCTTTTAATATACAATCTCTTTTATTTCCTTATGTGTCTTCAACTGTTATATTAATAGAACATCATTCACATATCTCATGTTTTCTACACAAAATTTTTTCTTTAAATTTTCTTTTTCTTTTTTTTAAATTCTAGCATAAAAAGACTCGCTTAAAATTCCCAATAAAGGGTTATCTAGGGCGTCTTTTGATTTATATAATTCGTTATCAAACTTGAAATGGTTTTAGTTTGAAATGTTCTTAATGGTTTGACAATTTCGTTATTCGAATATTTATTTTCGTTTATAAATTTAATTTATCATTTATAATGTTTATAGTTTCTTTAATCAGTACTGATGAGTAATTTTTTTTAATATCAAGCAAAATAATCCTAAGACCCTTAGTAGACTACAGTTTAATTTTTGTATTTGATTGACAATCTCGGTTGAATTTTTCACGGTATGGGTCTACGTATTAGTTTATATCAAGTTCATTCCTTTTAAACTTGTTTTCTAATATTTTCCTAATTTATATGCGGAGCCGTTCTATAACTAATTATTGATTTAATAATTAGCTTAGTTTTTTGTATTTATTTTTACTTGGACTTTAAATATTGGCACACTCTGATTCATATTTATATAGGCCTACTGTGTTTAGATTTTATGTCCTTGAATTACATATTGAAAGATTTAAATATTTTTTCAATTGCTTTGACATATTTCCGTCCTATCTTTAAACTTTTTTTACATGTCGTTTTAAAAATAAATTATTCAATATTATTTACATAATCTTCTTAATTAATTAAAAAGTAGCGTTTCCTTTATCCCTTTGTATAACCATAACCTCTTCTTTTCTTAGGTTGAGGTAGAGAAAACAAGTTTGTTTTCTAAATTGTTAAATGAAATCGTTCTTCTCCTTCAAACTCTATTTAATAGTAATTAAAACAACCTCTCACCACAAATTAAACAAATTTTATTTTAACCTTATGTACATTTCGACTACAAAGTAATCATCTTCAGAGGTATTTTTACAAATAACCTAAGGTTATTTGTAAAAATACCTCTGAAGATGATTACTTTGTAGTCGAAATGTACATAAGGTTAAAATAAAATTTGTTTAATTTATGATGAGAAGTTGTTTTAATTAATATAAAAATTTACGCCACAGTTGCTTTAAGTTGTTGTCTATTTAATAGTTTTATTCTAAATTTTCATTGCCAAGTCCCTGGCGTGATCTCTTTTATATTTATATATGAGAAAAATGCCATTTTCTGTGTTTACTGTATTGTTTTCCACATTCCTTTTCATATTATTACTTTTTATAATAGGATTTGGGCTAACAATAGACTACTATTAAAGTTATAAGAATTTAGTTATTCCGAAACACGTCAACAAAGAAAAATATTTTTATGTTGGGAAAGATAGCAAAATGTACTTAAATGTATATAAATAAGTCATCGTTTTGTTCAATTATATATTTTCTTTTACAAATGTATTACAATATAATTTATTTATGTAATAAATGTGTTAGTTCGTCTATTCTAAATATTACAGTTCTAAATAGTTTAATATTTATTGGTACTTAACTTTTTAATATTTCTTTCAATAGTGTGTTCTAATATCAATAATTAAAAAGGAAACTATAGCCACTAACATGGCAACGAGTACGAAATCATTTCATTATTAATAAGAAATGAGTTTTTTTCTAGGTAAAACATAGGGTTCAGTATAAAAAAAATTTTAATTGTCTTATAGACTATAGACGAATTGAAATTATAACGTAATTGAGAAACCTGTAACGTATGGACGAGCTGATCAGGCGAAACCACGGCGTTGGTTTGTTGTGGCGTTACACGAAATCCACAACCGAACGAAAACTATTCAACACACAGGAAATGAACCAATCAGGACACGTGACAACCCTATTACTTCCATTTATCAATGAGACCACAGGTACCACAATTTGTAGCAGTATTAAAAACTTTAGATCCTTTTTGAGCCTTGCCTGAAAAATTCATTTCTTATTTTAACTCTACCAATATGAAATGTTATGCTAGTAAGCCGTGCTTTCTAGTCCCCGTCCTCAATCGGCTTCACCAATATATTTATACCACGGAATGATTTTACGGTTGGAAGTGGAACATAAATTAATTATGTTAATAATAAAACGTAAATTAGGGAATGTAGTTATTTTATTACAGCTTTGGTCAATAATTTTGTACTTTCTGTTACAGAATCAATTTTATTTGTTTGTCTTTGTTTTGTTCTTTTAAATCAAATACACAAAACAAAATATTGCAGACTTCTACTTTTTGCAATTTTAAATATAAATATTTAATATAATTAAGTAGATGACATTATTTACAGTATTTCTATAGTATATTTAAAAGTATTTATCGAAAATTATATTTAGCTTTTTATTACAGGTCTAAATTATTTTCTGGATTGTGTTTAAACCTATCCCAAATTTCTGACAAGCTACGCTTAAAATAAAACGTCAGTTCAAGTTATTTCAGAATTTTAGTGATTTTTAACAAAACCTAACTTATAGTCTATGAGTTTTTGTAGTACGTAGACTACTTTAATGTTCTAAGGTTATGTGAAAATTAGCTGTACAGTTTCTCTAAACAACAATCAGGCCCATTTTTGCCATACAACTAATCTTAACACACTTAATATCACTTTATAATGAAGGAGGTTTTATTCTTCAAACATGTTCCGTTACTTATTTTAACTAACTTTGTTTAGTTTTTTTTTTCATGTAGTTTGAGTGCAATAAACTATTACTGGTGTACTGGAATTAAACTATACATTAAAAATAAATAATCATTTCATATTTTATTAAGTTTCTTATTCATAACTAAACAATACTTACATTTAAGAATTTTAAAATTACTCCCAAATAAATGTATGTGACTTTTTAAAGGTATAATATTACAATGCAATGTATATTTCTTTATCTCATAACTTTGTAATTCGATAATGAAACATTTTCTCTATTTATGAAAAAGTTTATTCTGATTAGTGTAATGGACTTATATTATGATCATTAACTTCTTACTAGTTAATTAAATTTACTTTTTTTGCTACATTTCCATGAACTTTGTATTATTACTTTATTCCTATAAAACAAAATGAATAAACTAAACTGTGTAATACATAATATCAAGAGCACAGTGGTACAATATATTACAATGAAAATATTGTAAAGAACCCCAATACCACAAAAATAATCAAAAATAATAAATAAAACAAGTTACTTAAGAAAAAACCCTTATGTACATTTCGATGACCATGTCATCATCTTCAGAGGGTCTTATTACAAAATTACAATCTAGCAAACAAGAATCATCATTCTAGTTTGTAATTTCTTGTTTGCTAGATTGTAATTTTGTAATAAGACCTTCTGATGATGATGATGACATGGTCATCGAAATGTACATAAAGGTTTAATCTTAAGTAACTTGTTTTGTTTGTTATTTTTGACTATTTTTGTGGTATTGGGGTTCTTTCCAATATTTTCATTGTAATAAACTGTGTAACATGAAAAAACATCTGAATAAATCTTTATTTCTCTTTGTAGACCAACTGGAATTGCATTTTTGCATGTTACATAAATGTTTCTTCAAGATACGTATGCCAACGAATTTTACAAAATTCCACTACGGAAGGGATAATTTCAAGAAAACATTTAACCTTAAACATGTCTAAACTTTTACTCATTCAATCACGTAGTATCAAACAATCCATGTACGACTGGATTTCAGTTTAAAATTCATTCAATAAAACCAACTAGGTTTCACTATACGCTTCATGGAGAATAATTTTACCAACACAGAAAGCATCACAGTGTATCAAATGATTTAGACCGTTAAATTTACTACGGGTCTGACTGTGAACTGGGTTTGGGGTGGATTAAAAACAATTTATAGCTGGTATCTCCCTGACACATGAACTTCACTAAAGTCGCAGTATTTTATTTCCTTTTGTTTGTTTTAATAGTTATTTATTTTATTTTATTACTTTTCGTTACTCACATAGTAAACTACGCACGTAGACTATTAAAATTCTCAACTTAATAAAACAAAAAAAAGAGAAAAGCATTTTAAAATTTATACTTTTGTTAAGTACCCAACAAATAAAAATGGAACATTTCAATATATAGAACATTTTTAAATCAAGGGGTAAAAATATATATCAAAATAGATTTTAGAAGGTTGCTGATTTTTCAACAATGTTCTTATTAACAAAAGGAGAAATAGGCTACGACTCATAATTATAAAAACTTTATTATCACACTCGTTTCAATAACATTGTCATCATCTTCAGATTAAAGAAGATGTCTATTTATGTCATCAACTGAAGATGATGACATAATGTCATTAAAACGCGTATGATAATATAGTTTTTATAATTGTGAGTCGTAGCCTATTTATTCTTTTGTTTATAACCTTCACGCACAAGCCAGTTTGAATATTGTTTATACATATCAATCATAAACCTTTGAATCATTTTGAAACTTCCTTTTAAACATAAATACAAGTAATTAGTAATTTTTATTATAGGCTACTCAATGACCGTTTTTTATAAAATGGATTATTAGGTTTGGTTTCACTTTTTTTACCTTGGATTGTGATTTTCTATTCGGTCTATGATAGGCCTACTATAAATATCCCTAAGCCTCTTACTTCATTTGTCAAATTAGTCAAACCAAACTTGAATATTATCGAGAAATATTTAAAAAAAATTAGCTTTGTTAAAAATTTACCTTCGTGATTATAAAAATTTAAAACCCTCCTCGTAATGTTTCATGTTTGAAATAGTGTGGTATTTGTTGTAATTCAAATACTGACTTTAAATATGCTACATTTATATGTTATTTATATCTGTTAATTTAAAGTAATAAAAGAGTTTGGGAAATCTAGTGGCATATGTATTTTTATTTTTTATTGTTATTTATTTGGTATTTTTTTGTCTTGAAAAGCTTTTATTTTAAATCTTAATTTCTCTAACTTTTTCCTTTTCAAAAGCATTTACATTACAACATGAAAGAATTACATATTTGACTAAGTAAGTCAGTGTAGCTGACAATATCCTAATACGTAGTGTACTTATAATTAATGTTAATATTTATCTTTTTATTGTATGCTCTTATTATAACATAGTGACATCCGGTTTAGGCACTGTGGCTATTCTTCGCCCACATTCAGTTAACCTTCCCCTTTCGTCTTCCTAATGATTCTTGAAACAAATCTTTTAAAAAAATATAAATGAATTCACAAATCTATTCTTGCAGTTTCATTTGTTAGTCCTAGATCTGGTAGTCGACTCAGTTGAGTCACATCGCTATGAGTCACATCATCTGGAGGAATCCAGTTTAAGTCACATCCGAGACAGTCAGATGAAAATACAGAATAAGATAAAAAATATCTTTAAAAAAAATAATGATGTTTAGACAGGCAATGTAAACTGTTATTTGTTTCTACTTGAAGACAGAAAACCTCGTGTTTTAGAAATATTCTACAGAGCGCAATACCGACCGCACAGAAATTATGCTGACATGGTTTTCCTTGTTACTGGACAACTCGCCCAATAGATTATTTCTTGCTATGACCAATAGTTTTGTAGCTTATCGTCTTCTAAAAGAAATGTTTACGGACTGTCAGTCAACGTCAAATTATGTTCAAATAAAAAAGCTAATGATAAAAATTGACGCCATGATTACTTATTCAAATCATCTGAGTATATAAAATAACAAAAGCTATGATTCGTATATATGATTTTACTAGCATCTGTTAATAATAAAAATGTCGTTCTGATTTTGTATTTCAAACGCATCTTTGTGGTTGAGTCTTAGTGAGAGAAACGCTAGATCCAAGTGATGCAGCCTTCGCATTGCAGTAACAATTGACTGAAAACCGAATGAAACGATATGTGTTTTAATGGCAATTTATTTACTATTTACAGTTAATTTAAAACAATATGTGTGTGTGTGTGTGTGTGTGTGTGTGTGTGTGTGTGTGTGTGTGTGTGTGTGTGTGTGTGTGTGTGTGTGTGTGTGTGTGTGTGTGTGTGTGTGTGTGTGTGTGTGTGTGTGTGTGTGTGTGTGTGTGTGTGTGTGTGTGTGTGTTAGGCGAAAACACCTGTTACAGTGTGAGAATCATACAATTTGTGAAGGTACGTGAGAAACGCACAGAAATAACAAAAACCGTTGGCTGAAAGTTAAGCGTTCGAAATTTTAAAATGTTTAATCTGGATTGGCTGACATATTTAAAGGGGGATATTATGCTTGTTATTAAAAACTAAAATCATCTGGCAAAGTGGACTAAGTTCGGGGAACTTCGGAAAGGCGCAGACGTATTGGGGAGGGGAGAACAAGTTGTAAATAATGTTTTAAGAAGGGGAAATTTGTTTAGAAGATTTAAGGTAATTGTAAAAGGAATTTATTAGTTACTTATGTATAGCAAATCTAAGTGTAACGAGTAATGGATTAAGTAGAAATTAAGGAAGTAAAGTTAATTATTGTGTAAAAGTGAAGTGAAAAAGTAACCGCCAGGTAGTAGCGAATTCCAGGACCTCAAACAATAAGTATAAACATTCTTATATTAGATTCAGCCAACAGAGATCTTTATAATTTAGTATATTCAGAACAAATGGAAATTAATTGACTTTATGAATTTTAATCAAGTCTTATCACACTTCTACTTTATAGAAGATCCCGTAATAAAGACCCGAGAGAAAGAGGAATCTAACACTGTAGATTAAACTTTATTGTATTAAGAACCTAAAGCTTCAAGAGTCCACCTTTATAGCAACTGTAGTATCAGTTATGCAATCAATCTTTGTCACTGTAAGATATTATTGTATTTGGTATAATTTGTAAGAATTGGAGGTTAGATGAATAAATGCAGGTAATATTAAACTTATATGATTTTTAAATTATTTAGAAACCTAAAGGTATAACTATTATAAAGGTATGGTAATTATAATATAATATAAAGGTAAAACATTGAATAACTCTTATATTATAATACATACGCACATATCTATACTTTATATAGATAGTAAATTATTGTCTATTTAATGCAACTACTACAAGAACTGAAAACACAAAACAGATTAGGAAATTTCTAGTGAATCACAGCCTGCCAGCTATAGAGTTGGAAATTAATTTTACTGCTACAAGATTATTCTGTAACTACAAATTTCATGGATGAAGTCACTTTAAAATTTTATTAGGTGTTACTGGAACACCAACACCAAATTGCACAAAACTTTTCAAAAATAAATAACAAAACAAACGAATAAAATCCTGCGACCTCGTCACGCCATTGGCTGTGCCTGCAGATACGTGCTATAAACTGTTTTTAATCTCTCTCGGTTCACAGTCAGTAACTTTGCAAATAAACTCGACCTGCACTTCAACTCAACACAACTGTTAAAACCAACTCATCCATTAGCACGTTCTACTTCATTCGAAATGTAATTTGAATTTTAATTAATTATATTCTTATTATTTATACACTGTAATGTTTTATAATTTTATTTCAAGGAAGTTCGCGTTTATTGTGTTATTCTATAAAACAATATATATTGGCTTAACATATACTATAAGAAGAAGGAAGAAGTACTACTACTGGGACTCTGAAGAATTTGACGGTATCAGCACTGAGCTGATCCCGGACGACGATCTTAACACCTCTTTTCGGGAAATTATTGAGCTCGTTCTTGCTCCGGAGTTCTATCTCAAGGACCAAGGATTCGCCGAAGACCACATCCAACTCTACAAAGACCTTATGAGAGATGATGTGGAAAAGGAGCTGAGGACTAAACGCCGGTGGCGGAACAAGCAGCGGGCATGGCGAAGGCGACGACGAAGAGAAGATGAAGCAGCCTCCCTAGAAAAATAAGATACTTTCTGTATTTCAATAAAACTGTATTTTGTCTTTTAAAGATGTATTGTTTTTGTGTAAATATTTTTTTTTAAATAAATGCCCCATATCAAAGTTGGGGCTAAGCCAATAAGTCGTTTGAAGTTGCATGACGATACTTCTAACAAGATGTTTCTTATTTTAAATATACTCTTTTATAATTTTAATTAGTATTATTTAAGATAAACTACTTGTCCACTGGAGACAGGAAATAGTTTACTTTTATGAATACTTGAGCAGTACCGCGTAACCTACGTAAAGTAGACCTACTTTATATAGGAGGTAATAAAGAGGTGTTTCTACTTACGTTGTAGAAATTAAACTACCTTATAAGAAGAAAGGTACGTAGGGTAGATATAATTAGGTAGAACTAAGGATATGACATAAGGATTAACTGGAACTAGGATTATAGGAAAATTATGGTATGGTATCACTTGATCAGATTCGCTATTTCTAAGTAAACCTGCTAGCGATTGGCTGGGGGGAGGCAAGTGATGTCTTACGTAGCCTTCGAGCTTGTATATCTCTCTTATCTTTCTATCTGAACTACCTGGGGATTCTAAGAGCCTACTCTAAAAATAGTTTTTTTTTATCTTTAATAATAATTTATAAATTTAAATATTTCACATTGAAGAGCATCACATCTTTTACTGTAACATTTTTCAACGTTTAAAATTATTAATAATATTGAATATTTCCAAAATTAACTCTTACCTTTGATGTATTTTTTTTAATACTTTATAACAACTTATTTTCTTTTGTAGTTCGCTTTTAGTATTTATTTCAAACATGTAATTACTTTAACTTATAAGACTCAACTGTTTCATAAATAGTCTTGAGATTTTTCGTTCAGTTTGTCTAATATATATTGATATTCGATTCACTTATATATACGTTTATAGGAAATATCACTCCTATTTGTGTTCATAATTATGCAAATTTTTAATTATAAAATGTTTTCCCTACAGTTAAAAATTACCAGTAAATATTCCCGTAGGGATATTACTCTTTTCGCATGGGTACTAATTTAAATCTTAGGGGAAATAGCGAGGGTATATTCACGCTTTAAAAGCTATTATTAAAGCCTTAAATAAAACGGCAAGGAATAAATCAAATGCAAAAGAATTTCTTAATTAAATTTGAAAAGAACGGCGAGTTAAAGCGCGAGAAGGGAAACCTAGTTCTAGGGATTTCAATCACACTCTTGCTAAAATGTTTTTCCTCCACTTCAATTTGTAAATGATTTGAAGCTGGATGTATTCGAAGTCGGACACAAATTGTATGTGTCGGATTAAAGCCCATCGCTAAATCTATTCACAAACACATCCTTCTGACTTTTTAACATAACAATTCCGAAACGCTATAAAACGTTTTAAATTAACGTCATAAGTATGATCGAACACTTTAAACAATTTTGGAATACAGAGTTTTTAAGAGCCAGATAGATACATTATACAGTATTAATGCAGTTAGAAACAGCATTTGCAAAATTACAGTACATAGTCCCTAACTAAAAAACACGTATTTCTCCATTACGACATAATGAATTAATAATTCACAAATTCCAGCTATTTTTTTTTTTTTTTTTTTTATGTACTAAGGTTGTTTTATCCTTGTATATTTACTTCCCTTATGAGGTTATTGTTTACAAGAAGGTTTTTTTTCATTGAATACTTTTCAGATACACACACATACTGTATATATATATATATATATGTATATATATGTGTGTGTGTGTGTGTGTGTGCGTGCTGTGTGTGTGTGTGTGTGTGTGTGTGTGTGTGTGTGTGTGTGTGTGTGTGTGTGTGTGTGTGTGTGTGTGTGTGTGTGTGTGTGTGTGTGTGTGTGTGTGTGTGTGTGTGTGTGTGTGTGTGTGTGTGTGTGTGTGTGTGTGTGTGTGTGTGTGTGTGTGTGTGTGTGTGTGTGTGTGTGTGTGTGTGTGTGTGTGTGTGTGTGTGTGTATTATGGAAGGGCAATTGTAGGGAGTTTGGGAGTTTTGTTTAAAAAAAACGCTCGCATTACGGGGAAGCCAATCTTTGTGGGGAAATCCCCACAACACCTTAGTGGTTAATACCTAAAACTAGTTTATTTACACGTTTTATCTTCAGGTAAGAGTTGTGCCGTATTTACGCGTGTATAGTGCGAGCCCGTGTGTAAGCGGGATCCTGGTTCGAAACAGTGAATTTGTTAAACAAAGTTTTACTATTCTAATGATGGATCGCAGATAGTACATCCTGCCTGATTGTAAAAATTTACTGTCTTCTAACTTATTGCATCACTGTTGATTCTTGATAGAAGCATTAGGCATTAGAGAAGAAACGTGCAAACTAAATTACATTGTAATGTCATATTAATATGATAAGTCTGGTTCATACACATATGCGACAGAACTTTAAATGACCGAGGTGTAAACTAAACAAAGTCTACGCAACGTTCAAATGACCAACATATGCGACTTTAAACTAATCAAGCTGCACGACGTTCAACTAACCAAGGTTGTTGAGAGTTATCATATAGCCATTCCACAGGCGTTCTCCATGCAACTTCTCAAAATCTATAAATTTGATGTAATCTTTGATTGTTATTATTATTTATGTAAATTTTTAAATATCATGTTGAATGAAAATTAATTACAAAAAAAATGTAAGTATAATGATCCAAGTAATATTCGACGTTTTAAAACTAATTAACCCATAATTAGTAAGTCGAAAGTATCCTAATTTTGGTATTTGCAAAATAGTTTTTATTATTACCTTCAATTAATTTTTCTAACTACTATTTTTTAAATTTATCGTCATTTAGGTAACTGTTATTTAGCAATATTTTTCCACCTGATTATACCATAGATCAAACAATTTATTATTATTAAGTAAATAGGTATCTAAATATCGGATTGAGTGAGAGTATGATAACAAAACTATAATTATTATTATATAAGTGATTAATTTTAAAACATTTTTCACGTGTTACACATTTTCTTTCTTTGTCGTTAGTTAAGTTGGGATTGTCGGTGCCACATCATGGGCTGAGTAAGAGCGGGCTACACTGCTAAGTTCAAATTGCAAGTGGAGCTTCCCTAAGACGGAAACTAGAATCGTGCGGCAAGTAGAAAATTTGTCGCTGACGAAAGATGTAGGCTACGGGCGTGGATCCAAGCTAAGATCGCTCTTCAAAAATCATGGCAGAATTGACAATCGAGGAAAGATGTCTGAATATCCGGAAGTAGAAAACGCTCTTGTGGAATATGTTTGTAACATAAGGCCAATGTATTTGCCATTTGTGTGCAATTTGAAGGTCGTAAGAAAACTGAACCTATGAACATTTAATAAGATTACTATGATGGAAGTTACTTCCGGGGGAAAAGACGTATGGCACGACATGGCTCAAAGTTGGGCCACGAAGGCACAGAGGCTTCCTGTTACCAGGATAAACCTTTTGAGTCTCAAAGACTTATCATGTATCCAAGAAACGCCGTCGATTCATCAATATAAAAGTTTTTTAATACGAAATAATTTAATTAATTAATTTAATTAAAAGTTGCAAAAACATTTTTGTAGTCACAGTTGGTAGCAATGTGTTGATCTAATATTCAACAAGATATATAACGTGTCACCATGAATCAGTAAAAATTGTTTTTAAAGACAGTTTCCGAGCTTTGTAAGAGAAAGGAAGAAATGTAATTAAATAATGTGACCAAATTCGAAACCGTAGTTGGTAACACTGTCTGACAATAAAGAAGAGATTAAGAATTGTCTCTAAGGACAATTGTCCAAACTCTTGAAAGAAAAGGAATGAAATGTAATTAAAAGTAGTGACAACTTCGGAAACAAACGTAAAAGCAATGTCTTAAAGAGACGTTTCTTTGAAAACAATTTCTTTTGACCAGACTATTGAGAGTAATAAAAATATTTATTTAAAGTTTAGGGACCAGTAAAAACAACAAAATTGTAATCATAACTTTCACCTGATTGTTTTTAACAAAGTGACAATAACAAAGCCATGTTTGCCATTGCATTAAGTGATAACAGCATCTGATTAGAAACAATTTTTAGTAACACAGTATATACAAGAGACTTTATGCAAGTTACAAGTTTGTAGATCAGAAGATATTATTTTTATGTAAACGTTATTTCCTAAAAAAAAAATTTTACATGTGGGTTAAAGTTTAGCCCAGGCTGGAAACAGGGATATTTTTCTATGTCCCAGGCCGAAATCAGGTATGTTTTAAAAACGCGAATTCAACCACACGAGTGATGATTTATAATCTTGTATTATTATTTGCTTACAATTTACCGTATGTCGACCGTATCTCAACTCTATAAATCTTCTTTAATAATAAAATTATACAAAATAGCCATTACACAAATATTACCTGTTTCTATGGCACTTGTATATTAAGATCTGTAAGAAATTAAAATTTTCAAATATCGTTTTGTTGGGCATAAACGCAAGTAATTCATCACCTACTTTAACATATAATAATGGTATTGAAAGAATTCATTTTCTGATACGATGATCGGTTGATTGTTGGGCGTAGTTATGAAACCTTCTAGGCTTAAACGTTTCTCTTATTACGAACAATTTCATAACAATAACTTACCTGAACATTAAGGAAATAATTTACGAGCCCCACAACCAGAAGAAGTAAAATTTAAATGTATTCTTTTCAAAGTGTCATTTCCACGAAAAATATAAATTACACATTTTAAAAGAACCAGCACAAATTCCCGCCCGACTCCTCCCATCCCTTATTTCTAGCGATTCGTGAGCAACCTGCGCTGCTGTCGGATTTAATGCAGAAAGCTGTAGTGAAGAGTCTTTGTGTCCGTTGTAATTATTCGAATGAACTCTGTTTAGTACAGAGTTATTTCCTGAGAGGGTTTCAAGGGTTTGATTTTCTAGGAATTGCATTTGAACTGTTCACATTTTAGAAAATTGAGATTAAATTAATAAAACTCGCTGTTTTATAAAATAATAAGAAAAGCTTATTATGTTTAATATTAGAGAATATACAACGTAAAAGATTAAATAGAAATATATGGTAACTTCAACTAAAGATTCACAGTCGATAGTTATAATTTAAAATATCAAATATTGGAATATATATCTATGATATATATAAACATATTCTAAGAAATAGGGGTTTCTAAACCTACTCGTATAAGGATTCAAAGTCTACTTGTGGAAGTAACGTATTAGTTGTATAAGACAGATTAATGTTATTGTTTACTTAGGTAGTCATTTTTAGAATTTATTTATTCTCGTTCATTTGCTGCATATTCATATTATACAGCTGTTTTTTCTAATAAACAATAAACCAACACGAATAAATAAAAACTAAATGAAAAATTGTTTTAAAAAATAAATTATCACTATATCTCTTACCACTTACTAATATCACTAGATAAAATCAGAAGAGAATTGGTAACTCTACACAATGGTAACAAATAACTATATCTGGGATTTATAAAATAAATTGTAATTCATGTAGTAAAATTTATATTGGCCAAACGAAAAGGACAATATTAACCAGATTTAATGAACATATTAGCCATATAAAATTTCAAAGACCTGAAAAATCTAGTGTTGCAGAACATATTCTAAACACTAAACACACTTTAGAATTAAATGATCTAAAATTATTGAAAAATGTTAATTCAAAAGGTCTTTTGAATAGTTTTGAAAGTTTGTACATTCACAAATATGACGAAAATAATTTATTAAATTGTGATAAAGGGCCTATCCCTAAATCTCAGTTATATTCATTAATTAGGAGATAGTTATAACTTTGTTAATAAGGAATATTATTGTTTTTTAATAAAATTGAAATAATTGTAACGGTAACTCTTCACCACGAGAGGGAGAAGACCGGACCAAGTTGTAGAGGGGGAATTTACTGCAACGTGATTCGTCGTACTAGTTTTTTAAATAAGGGGCGTGGCGAAGTAGTTGCCGGTTTAAGCCTATATATTTGTTGTATTATGTTGTTTAAAGTTAGTTGTATTTTTTAAATACCTCTGAAGATGATTGCTGGGCAATCGAAATGTACATAAATAAAATGTTATTTGTGGTTTAGAGGTTTTATTTATTTAAAAATAATGGTAACAAAGTTTTTATTTAATAAATATTCAGTAACCAATATAACAAAGTCGAATTACTAAAGCCGTAAAAAAACTCTACAAAAAATAACCCCTGTGGAACGTTATATCCAGTATGTAACTGTGTAGCATTCAAAAGATGTGTTTTTTCTCTAACGAGACGTCGTAACTTATCCACTGATACGGATTTCTCTCACGAGCTCTAACCCTCCGTTGTAATGTGACAACATTGGGCCAGATTAGATCCTCAAGTAATGAATGCTCGCATTTAACTGACTCCCTGAGATTTCTCACGTAACACAAGTCTTGATTAAAACAAACAGCCTGTCTTACTCTACGAGGCTTTACGTGATGTCACCAGGCACAGCTTTCGCCAGGATTTTAATTATTACATTATTGATAAAATATGGGATAAAAGCATATTTTTGTTAATCTTTATCTGAAACATTAGTTTTGAATGATTTTAATTTAAGTAAACTTAATTTAATTTTTGCAGTTTTTGTATTGTGCATCTTCAGGTTTTTTTATTATGAACTACTACTTTGCTATCACTTGGGAAAAAACACTGCTTACCGATATTTTCAGCAGAAGCATTTTGGTCAGTGCATTGTTAAATGCTGTCAAATAGTCCACAGATCTAGTGCGAAAAGCGTCTGCTGTAAATATTAGCATTCTTTTTTCCAAGTGATACCAAAAGTCATAATTAATTAATAATATTAAAACTAGAACCATCACACTATTTAATTTTTACCCAGTCCTAAGCCTTAAAATTGCTCTCTCATCCCCATCAGAAATAATAAATTTTATATTTTTTATCCTAATTAATGACAATAATAGTTAAATATTTCAGAAACTTTTTTCCAGTAGATTACGCTCTTTTCACAAAGTACAACAGGTATCTTCTTTTAAGCGAGCCACTTTTCATTTCTTTCATTGTTTTTTAAAATACAACTTACAACATGATGACAAATGTACTCAAAACTCACGAAAGTAAATACTTTTCTCTTCAAACAAGCTAAATAACATAGAAAACATTAAGGAGATAAGTTACTAGGTTTCTTTAAATAATCAATATTTTCCTTCTGCGGTGTAAAAACAAAATCATACTCGTAAATAGGACATCATCGGCAGGTGTGGAAAAATATTGTTCTAGGTACATAATTCACCAAGTTGTTGTAAAGGAAAATATTTTATTATAAAACTATCGTGAGAATGAGCATTTTCCTGATATAGTCTTTTGTTTTGGAGTCACATATAACGAACGTATTAACTTCCGACCCCACTGCGATCGTTAGAATTAAAGCATGCACTTAAAGATTATATGATATTGGTATAGAATGAAAATTTTATTATTGGAAGACTCAGTAAACCATTAAAAATTCTAAACAACAATTTTATGAATGCAGGCCCGTATTGCATTCAACGTCGACTTTGAAATATTTAAATTTTGATATCAATTAAGCTGTTTTTACCAACAATTACTTCTATTTTTCAGGTAATTAGTTTTAAATTATTGAACCATTTTATCAACTTTTACAAATTCTTATTAACCATACGACTTCATAGGGAAATATTGTCTTTAAAACATTCTTACAGTAACAAGTTTTATTTGTTTTTAAGCAATCGAGTCATGTTTTCTTATCGTTAAAGCGGATGGTTCTCAGAACAATTCTTGTGTAACTTAAAAGCCCTCTCAAACATCATTCATGCTTTTTGTTTCATTCACCTTCCGATTTATTTATGAATGCACCAGAGAGAAAAACTAAAAATATTGTATATCAAAGTCCACTTCAATAAATAGTAGGGATGGGCCGATTCCGATTCTCGATTCCAGGAATCGTCGATTCTAGGTGGTATCGAGGAATCGTCGATACTCGATTCTTCATCATAAAAGTGTCGATTCCGATTCCACACGATTCCGAATATTTATAAAAATACGTGTCGGACCAACTGGCCCAACATAGTATTTTCCTACCGTAAATGAAACGTAAATAAACTCCGTCGGACCAATTTACCCGACATTGTTTTTGATTTAATTAAATTTTATTATCTGTGCAACACTGTTTTGATATTTTTTGTGTTTTGTGTTAGCAAGAAACAACAAAACCATAATTTCATGTCCCGGTTACCCAAATAATAAACAGACTGGTGATAAAAGTGTTTTTGCGCCTATCACTAAGACACGTAAAGATATCACATGTGATTGATTTGTGAGTTTATAAATATTTTGAATATAGAACTAAAGTGTAATATATTCTCTCTCTGATAAGTAATGCTACAGGTCCAGTAAATACTATCCAAGATTCATATTAAGTAAAAGTTTTAACATCAAATAATTTACTTGTTAAGGAATTTACATTATAATTTACTTCCTAGTAAGGATGAGTTTAGTGTTCAATGTTGAAGTGTATCAATGTTTGTACTTAACTTTCACAAAGTCCGTTTTTAAGGATTATTTTACAACTAAATATTTAGTCAATATTTCCGACTTACTTTTAAGGTTTTGTGAAATTTTGAAAACAGTAGTGAAAATCATTACAATACGTTATAACAAATATGTGTGTCGGCCCGTTACTACGGACAAAAAGCTCTTAGAATAACATCATATTTTTAATCCCGTCGGCGTTTATCTATCAAACAAAAACCATCGTAAATACATCTGTAAGTAGTGTGACGCTTGTTGTTAAATACTGTGCCTTAATTTTTCCAAAAGTAGCAACACCAGCTGAGTAGTACTAATAAACATAAAGCGTTAAGAGGCCCGACGGTATTCGGTTCAGGGTACTGGCCGTCGCGTCAATTCGATGACGGTTAACAGAAACTGACGGTGGAAAACCACATAATATATCAAATATGAAAAAGCACTTAAACATCATTCATTTTGCCCAAATTTATCAACAAGAAAGATCTATACTTGAAGAAACTTTATCCTCAGACACAGGACCTACAAGTGATAGTCGGTTAAAAATCAACTGGGATTGAGTAATAAATACAAGATAGGCCTGAATCAGTTGCACTTGTTCCAGACACCTGCAGAAAAAAAGGTCCCACCAGATGTGGAGAAGGTATGCCCCACTAGTCCAGAATGTTGGGGAAGAAGGTACCCCAGGGGAATCGACAGTAGAAGAAGAAGTAAACAATTATCTGGGGGGAACCATTAGCCAGTCCAGATTGTGATGTTGGGAAGTATTTGGCAGTACAAAGTGCCAAATACCCTCATTTAAATGCAATGGCAATAAAATACCTGTCTGCCCACTCGCGACAGTGTTTTCTGAAAAACCTTTCTTAACTTCAGGAGCTATATGTGACTAGCGATGAAACTAGCTTGACCCACAACGTATTCAAATGCTTGTGTTTTTGAACAGAAATGTACATTACCTGAAAGACTTTTAAATATTAAAAACTATCCTATTTGTATTATTTTTTTACTTTTTATGTTGTTCGTTTGTTTTTAATTTTTGTTTTGTTTGGGAGACAATGTAAAGGCTTAGGAATTTTTTCAAACATCATAAAATAAGTCAAGTTCACATTTTTAACTTTAAAATAAGTCATTACTTTATTATGATATGTTTTTATGTTTAAAAACATTCCTATTGATATATCAAGGTTGAAGGTTTTGTGTAGCCTATTACATTAAAACAGAATTTTTAAAAGGTTTTGCCATATGACCAAGATGTTAACTAAATTAATTATTAGAGAACTAGAATGTAAGCTAATATAACTTGAAAGAATCGAGAATCGACTAAAGAATCGAGAATCGAACGGAAAATTTTAGAATCGGAATCGGAATCGAAAATTTTAGGAATCGGCCCATCCCTAATAAATAGTAATCAATCAAGAACTTTTATTGTCACACTTTTCTCAATCGACTGCTAATAATTCATCTATTATTATGTTAATAAAATACTAAATTAAGTTTACCTAATGTTAACACGCCATTCACTTACTTTTAGGTGGTACGAAGTTTCGCCGGGTCAGCTAGTGTGAAATAAATTACACTTGAAACTTTTAAAAATATTATATCAAATTTTAAAAAAGTTTACATTTTTAAAAGTTATAAATTTATATTCTTACATCTTATTTCATTAGGAAACGTTAGGTAAGATGCATACTTTTAACTGAATATATACTTTTTGTATATTTAGTGATTTTATTAAATTAATTTTAAAAAAAAATTAGTTTAAAACAAACCTTGGTAATCACTTAATATTGGCTTGTTAACAGAATCGAAATATTTCATCCTACACGGCTAAATCTTTTGACATAATCAAATTTAAAAAACTAAATATACAAAAGTATTTTTTTAATTTCACAAACACAAATGTTATTAAATTTAGAAATGTACATTGTTGAAACTTTAAATAAGCTGACTGTTTGCCACCCACTGCCGACATTCCTGGCGGCTAGAGAAGAACAGACAGAACCTAAAGATTTCTTACTCTTGCTCAAGCTTTGGTTAGGGCTTTGATTGGTTACCAGTATTTTTAGTACGTAACTCTGCCCAAACGCTGTTAAATGACTTCTTCAGAAATAAAATTTCCTTTTAAAGTTCGGCCGATCTTACGTTACCTAGAACAACAAAGTTTTTATGCAACATGCTAAATTTATACCAAATATTTAACATGCTACACCATAGTTGTCGATGATAAAAATATGTTCCAATATTGTTGGCGTTCGGTTGGCAATACAGTCTACATAAAGATTAAAGAAAATTGGTAAATTTTAAATTAAAAATTAAAGTTAAGAAAATAAAATATAGACTATTTTTAAACAACAGTCAACGTTGTCGGACCTTTTTTTTAAGGCAAAATAAACCTTTTTAGACTATCTGTGTCTGAAAACTAACCGACTTCATGTAATAATTATGATTAGAAAATTTCTGGCGAAATTGAGTGAGTTTTCTCTTTAAACTGAAATTTTATAAAACTACGGTTATTATTCGCAAAACTAATACATCTACTCTTTAAATCGTTAAAGCCAGGCAGAAATACAGATGCAACTGATTCTATACAATTTCAAGTCTTTTAAATAGAAAGATATATTCAGGAGGAACTGAGTAGGTTGGCTATTGTAAGTCTCTCTATTGTGTTCCAGAACTTTTATCGTAAAGAAAACTCGAGTTTTATACAAATTAGTTTCCTTGTGAGAAACACTAAACTCTTTCTTCTGAAGTGGAAACCGACAGTTTAGTATCAAAAAAGCCTACATTAAAAACGAATATATTGTGATTGATAATGAAAACTTTCCATTTGAAATTTACAAAATACATAGAACAGCTTAGAAATAAATCGTATCTATAAAACCTTTTATAAACCTAGTCTGTGAATATTGTAGTCGCGAAGTCATTCTGTCCATCTTGTATTCACGAGCCTAGTCCATGCATATTGTGACCACGAAGTCATTGTGTGCATTTTGTAATCAAGAGCCTATTCTGTGTATATTGTAGTCAGAAAGTCATTCTGTGCCTCTTGTATTCACGAGCCTAGTCCGTGCATATTGTGACCTCGAAGTCAATCTGTGCCTCTTGTATTCACGAGCATAGTCCATGCATATTGTCACCACGAAGTAATTCTGTGCATTTTGTAATCAAGAGCCTATTCTGTGTATATTGTAGTCAGTAAGTCATTCTGTGCCTCTTGTATTCACGAGCATAGTCCATGCATATTGTCACCACGAAGTAATTCTGTGCATTTTGTAATCAAGAGCCTATTCTGTGTATATTGTAGTCAGTAAGTCATTCTGTGCCTCTTGTATTCACGAGCCTAGTCCGTGCATATTGTGACCTCGAAGTCAATCTGTGCATCTTGTAATCAAGAGCCTATTCTGTGTATATTGTAGTCAGTAAGTCATTCTGTGCCTCTTGTATTCACGAGCATAGTCCGTGCATATTCTGACCATGAAGTCATTCTGTGCATTTTGTAATCAAGAGTCTATTCTGTGTATATTGTAGTCAGGAGGTCATTCTGTGCATCTTGTATTCACGAGCCTAGTGCGTGCATATTATATATATACAAGATATAGTCGAGTTAGAATCAGAGGTATAGTCTATTTTCCTGGCTTTCTCATTAACCCGCAAGGACTGACTTGCCTGTCTACAAGACCGGTTAAGTAGATTTTCCAATGAAAATTATGTTTGTTGGGTGTTGTTAGTGTTGGCCATGACTGTACCTCATGAACCTTTTTCCAGGAACACCGTGATTCTCTTCCTGTTACTCTCCAACCCCTATGTTCCATGCAGTGAACGATTCCATAGAGGACTGGTGCTTTCGACAGTGAGTCAGTAAGTGGATTTTAGAATTGCCGGTGTGTTTGACAGTGAGTCAGTTCTTGTGTTAATGAAATTGGTAACTTTTGAATAGTGAATACTAAGTACTTTTTGCTAATTATTAATTATTTTCCTACTTTTAGTTCGGATTTAGAGATGGTTGTGCCAAGGTTGCTTACAAAGGATCAAAAAAAGAATGTAATTTTAATCTTTTCTATGCATAATGACGATATAACTGGCAGGGATTTAAATTCACCCACTTTTGGTAAGTCAGATATTGTATTGTTTTACAATAGCAGCAAGGGGGTGTAGACAAAGTTGATGGGTATAAGGAACATTATTCAGTGTCTAGAATAACGAACCGTTGGCCTACAACCATCTTCTATGCATTAGTAAACATCATCTCACTGAACGCGTACGTCATATTGAAAGCTAACAGCAAAAAATCAATTGAATTTCCTTCAAAGGTACACCTATACTCACAAAAGAGTTTATATATCGGCTTTTCGAATTAGAAAGGCCTCAGGCACGAGTTACTGCTCCTGTAGATAATGTGATGGAAGGCAGATGCTTCAAATGCAGTTGGCGGAAAAATCGCAAAACCAAAACAAGATGTAACCTAGGATTCGTATGCAAGGAGCACACAGTATTGACTGCTTCAAAAGGGAAGAAATGAACGTCAGTGCTGGTGAATAAGATCTCACACGGACATAAATGAGGTGAAAAACAGTACACAGATGCTTTACAGAGATCTTGTTTACTATTTTTTAAATTTATATGTTTTGTGGAAACCTAATTTTGTAATGAATTTAGTTCGACTAAAATATTTGTAGTTTTTAGAAGTAGGCTAATTGTAATGTTTTATATATATATATATATATATATATATATATATATATCGTGTATTAATATTCAATTATATATTTATATTTTATTGTCAATATAATATTTTTAAGGTACAAACTAAGTTTTAAAACATTTTTTGTAGACCTACTCAACTTTTGTTTATAGCGTAATCACAATAAATTTAACAGTACTGTGATTTATACAATTATTGTTTTCTATGTTACATAAATATTTTTTGCACATATATCCTATATAAAATAATCAAATAGCTAATTAGAAATACTTTTCTGGAGTTTTGATAGAAATAAAAACATCTTTGTACGAAACACGGGTGTTTTTTATTAAACCTGGTCTAAATGACTGTGAGTCAGTTATCACGTTTTCAAATCTAAGTCAGTTCTGCCAGGCAGAAAAAGCATACAACCTACATCATCTTTAATGCAAGGAAAAATTAAATTATGCTATGGCATGGTTTTTCCAGATTTAGCAATATGATGACTTATTTTGTAAATGACTTTAAATGCATTTTCTTTACCTTTGTTTACTGTACCAAAACAAAATACTAAATTCTTTTGTATACAATGTATATTTTAGAATCTTAGAAAATTTGTAATATTAGTTAGTTTTTATTATTATTATTGATGCTATTAAGATTATTTGTAATTTTGTCATTCTTAAAAAAGATATTTATAAATTTCAACATTCTAATCCTGTTATATCTAGTTCTTATTGCATGAACTTTCCACTACAATTTGTGTCATCCTATTATATCAGAAAATTTAAATTAATATCTAAATTTTACTTATTTTTTTAATCTTTTATTTCATTATTTCTAGTTTTTTAGGTCATAATTGATATTGATGATATTTCTGCTGCTTACAAACATTCAACAGGACCTGATATCTTTATTTAACAAATTCATATTTGTTCTATATGTGTTTCCTTCTGTAGATAGTAACACATAGCTAGATGTAACATTAAATGTTACATACAAACTGTCATACGTAAGACATTATAACAGTTTTTATAATTTCCTAAAAACACTTAAACTCCAAGCAGAAGACACTGATGAAGATCACCACATAGCGATTGAAAACGTTCTGTCTCAGTAAGTTTTCACAAATTTACAAAATTTAAAGTTCGGAAGTCATAAACTATTGTTAAAGTGATTAATTAAGATTCACCGAACGTAATGGACTACAAAATTCAGGAATTCCTAAAAACACTTAAACATATTCTTGAATGTTGTAGTCCATTATGTTCGGTGAATCTTAATTTCACTTAAACAATAGTTTATAACTACCCGAACTTTGGAATAGAAAGTTCGGATAGTCATTAACTATTGTTTAAGTGAATAACTTAACCATATGTTAGTATATTTCACTAGCCTAAACGAACTTATCGTTAGTAAGTGCTACTATAACATATAGGCAACTGTAACATAGTAATACATGTTCAAATGTTTTTAGGAAATCTAGTAGCTCAAGTGAAGATTGAATCAAATAGTAATTCATATTTGCATTTCAAAGTAAGATCAGAAAATATGAGCCATTGCTTCACTATTAGCAAATACCTTGAATTTGTGATTGGTAAATTCTTGCATGTGTAGCATGGATAATTTAATAATATTTTATTTTTTCAGAGCTGAAAAAATAACATATAATTTGATTGAAAAAAGTCCTGAACATATTATGTTTCAAAAAACTGTTTATGAAACTTATAAAAACTTAAATTCCTGAGGACCATATCAAAAATAAGGGAAATTTGTCAAAACAAAAGATGTTGTTGCAATTTACTGAGGACATCAGATGATTATAAAGACTTTTAAAAAGATTGTATGGAGCACATGTTATGGTGTAAGAGTCGGAGCTACTGCACAAGGAATCCTGGAACATATTAAATCACCAATTGTATTGAAAGCTTAAAAACTATGGCACCTAACCTTCAGACAACACTTATAGCGAGAAAAGTATTATAATCAATTAGGTATTATAGATTTATTTGATGCCATGACAAATTTGAATTCATTTCGGACGATCTAGATGAACTCATTTAAAAAAATATCTAATTAATAATGACTATTTTTACAAAAAGTATTCTAGTGTAGAAGTGCTGGCAAAATAATTTAATATAAAAATTCCCAAGTTTCTGTGCAGGTTAATGATTGTGCATAATTGAGTACAGTTTTTTTTTAAGAACAAAAGATAAAATAAAGTTTTTCACAGATTGATAAAGCTTGAGCAGATTAATAAAGCTGAGCAACAGAAATACTGGTTAAAATAGTTTCAATTCAACGATTCTAGGTAAATAAAATATGAACATGTATTTAAACTTTTCAAGTATTTTATGATAATACCAGTCACAAGCTGCATTTTTGAATCTTTTTTCTAAAATGTCAATTGTGGTATCTACATAATAACATTAAATCATCTCTAGTCTTGTTTTCATTCATATTCGAAAGAATTATTTTTTTAGTAATTTAATTATTGACTCATAGTATAGAGATTTGAGGTGTTGGTTAATTATATGTTGAATTTATATTTTTAACTTCATTGGATTCATTTTTATCATGAATATGTTTAGTATTATCAAATCTTGAATTTTGTAGTCCATTACGTTCGGTGAATCTTAATTAATCACTTAAACAATAATTTATGACTATACAAACTTTAAATTTTGTAAATTTGTTAAAACTTACTGAGACAAAACGTTTTCGATCACTATGTGGCGATCTTCATCAGTGTCTTCTGCTTGGAGATGTCGGGACAAACACACAAAATACAAACATATTAAACGAACAAACTCAATACAAATCACACATATTCTTTGATACTATCAAAAACCTGCCTTTAAAATAGTCACCGCTTAATCTAACAACTCCAAGCAGAAGACACTGATGAAGACCGGCACAGAGCGATCGAAAACGTTCTGTCTCAGTAAGTTTTAACAAATTTACAAATTTTAAAGTTCGTATAGTCATAAACTATTGTTTAAATGATTAATATTATCAAATGTTTAAAAATATCTAGTTTTGATATTTAATTTTCAACTTCATAACTTATATATTTCTAAAGGGAAATCTTGTGGTTAAAACATCTACTTTTGGACTTCATGAGTTCATTTATTTTGATGTAGACACAATTGGACTTGGAGAATTTTGTTTTTATTACAGTAGAACCCCTCATATTTGAAATCCAGAAATCCGAACCCCTGCAAAATCCAAACATGATTTGATGAAAACCAAATTTTAAAAAATTATTTAAAATTTCCATGCCTTCTCTTCCATCTGTCAAAAAGCCTATTGCTAGCAATAAGTTTCAAATCACGGTTGATTAATTTGTTTAACTGTAATGCCTTTTCATGTAATAATGGGCTACTAATAGGAACTCCTTTCTGCCTCTTTTGTGTAAACCATAAAATACAGCATCGTCAATTTTTTCATTCACAGAAACTTTCGAGTGGCATTGTTCCAACGACTTTTCACTTGTAGCACTGGAAAACTTTAATTTTGTAAACAGAAATATGTAATGAATGCTCTAATATTGTTCATTAATAAAAACGCAATTCTGTCAAATGCAAAATACACAGCAAATCCGAAATTTTTCGGCAAATCCGAACTTTTCCAAATCCGAAAAGGCTATAGTCCCAATTAGTTCGGATTTGAGGGGGTCCACTGTACTTTAGAATCATTTGTGGTTCAACACTAATTCTATGATGCCTTCTGTACAATCTGAGATTTTGGGATAGCAGAATATGTTGGATTCTATATAATATTACTAAAAGCACTTGAATATATATTAGTAAATATACTAACACTTCACATACTAATATATGTTCAAGTGTTCTAGTGACAAACAACTAGAACCAGTGAAAATGGAATCAAATAATACAATATTAAAATGTGTTTTGTTTTAATATCAATATTAAAACTTTTACTTGAAATATTCACTTTAATATATTTGTAGACTTGTAAATTGTACTAAATTTACTATTAAACTAAATTGTACTACCACTTCAACTATGAATTAGGTTGGGGTTTTCTGAAGATATTTGCATTATTAGGTCTTATCATTACTCAATAACGAAAAACTCTACTAGGCCTATTCCTTCCAATGCTGATCAAGTTTTATGGTTATTCAAATTTCTTATGTTTCTCGTAGTTAGTATAATTTGTGAATGTAAAGTCAATAAAAAAGCTTTATACATTGTTTTAACCTTTAACTACCTTTATAATAGTTTAAAACTTATGTTGTGCCTCACAGGCACAACGTCGGTATTTGCGTAACATTTTAAACTTTTGTAGTGTTTCTCGTTTTATTTTTTACGGATCATTTTAGTATTTAATTACATAAACTAAAAACATGGACAGACCTGAACCTTTTGGTGTAAAAAGGAAACTAATTTCAACTTATGGGACTCCAGGAGGGGAAACATATGACAGTGATTTTGAACATACCATTAGGGACTGGTTAGATGAAGAAGATAGTGATTCAGGCACTGTACCTAATGAACAACTTTTAGAAGGCATCAAACAGAATAGGGGAAGTGTTCAACAGAGTGAAGAAGTAATTGAGCAAAGTGATCATGATACTGAATCTCAACATAGTACAACAGATGATGATGATGAATTCGAATAATTAGTACCTCCAGAAGTAAACTATTTGAATGGAAAAAATCGTTATAAATGGGCGGCTACACCTCCAACTAGAGCAGTACGAACACCCCAGCATAACATTATTTTGCGTTTTCCATCCGTAAGACTAACGTTCTGGTCTTACCACACCTCCAGAGCCGACTTGCGAACTACAAACTCAGCCGTGACGTACGGCAGACAATATGACGCATTTTAGGACCTGATTGTCCAATAGATGATACACAGACACATGAAAACCAAACAAAACAAAGAAGAAGTTGTAGAATTTATCCAGCAACAAAAAAAAAGAAAGACTCGTTAGACGTGTGTAAGTTGTCTACAGAAAATATTCCTGGAATGTTCTGAGCAACTGTGTAAAGACTGCTGTCAAAATTGAGTTATCATTTCCAATATCAGTTTCCATATACAAAACTTTTAATGTGTCAAACATGTGTTTTATATAAAGTTAAGTTTGTACAATCAGTGAACAAAAAATAATAAGTTGATTATTGTGAGATTATAAGCCTTTTTAGTAAGCTGCGCTAAGATCTCTAGAAGGTAAGACTATAGTTTTCTATAAGTAAATAAAAAATAATTAATCTCTTTAAATTGTCTTTACCTTAGTTATTTGCATTCAAAATATATTCAAGTAACATTTTTATAAAGTAAATGCAAGATAAGTTGTTGAACTACACAATAAATCACATGTAGATCCTTTTTTTTTTTTAAGGGGCGGACCGGGCGGCGTTAGCCTACATTAGGGGAAAGTAGTATACAGTGAGAGGATTTCATGTTTTTTCAATATAATAAGAAAATCTTTTACTTTTTGTAAGTAACAAAAAATTTACCAAAAGGTTTAGGATTTAACTACATGTTAATTACGTATAAGATAATGTTTTGATTTATATTTTTTTTTCAGAAGGAAATATTTTGTGGTATGTTTTTGCCCCACTGTGTGTCGTTGATGGTGCATAGTGCGGGGAGGGATAAATAACACATAAGTAAGGTAATTAGGTGGAAGTAAAAGATCAATTTCAAAAACTATTGAATGTTACATTTCATTCATTAAAAAAAGAAAAGAATTGACAATTATAAAGCAAAAACACAAACAAATACAAATTGAAGCCATCTATAAGCATTAAGTTTCTTATTGTAGTCTATTAAATTAATCATTTTCTAGTTACAAACCAAAATTGTACACACAAGAAAAAAATAGGCCTAAAGGAAAAAAGTTTTTCCTAGACCAGAAACCTCATATCTAAAATGAAATTCTCTAAAGAGCATCAATATTTCCAAAACTAACAGAAAAAACGAATGTATCCAGACAGTTTATTTCATTTGTGTTGGTGTTAGAAGAAGCGTCACGATATTAGAAATAATAACGCTTGCCAGATCTGGAACACTTGGCATAGTAAACCCCTTTGCTTTATTGTAAGTAAGAAATATCGAATTTCCCTTCTCCATATTTATTAGACAACACTTTTGCCACATAAAACTAACCAAAATACAACACCCCTCAACAGGCTTTTGTTCTAATTCTTCAAATGCGTAAAATTATTCTACTCCATCTGATGAATCTTCATAAGGAATAGGAAATCCCTCATCATCAGTTGAATCCCTTTCAATATGCTTTGTTTTAAATAAGTTATATCACCTAGCTTTCTTTCCTTCTTTTTCATGTCTTTTCTTTCTTTTTCTTCAATAAAAGCCTTTTTGGTATATCTGTGAAAATATATTTTTTTACCTCGGGCCCGCCCCCTACCTGTCTTTTTTCTTGGTATTGCTTTTAGATAACCATCATACTCCTTTGATGAAATATATTTTGATCATGAAGCTGAAGATGTATCATCGAGGCAGCTACTTTTCTGCCTTTTCTTTTGTTTTAATAAGTGTTTTGATTATTAGATGGTACACTGCATGCTATAGAGGGTGATTCAAAGTTCTAATTTCCCTATGGTATTTAGGCATTGGGCAGTCTGTAACCGATGCTGAGATGTAATCAGATTCTTCAAAAACTGATTGAATTTTTAAAATTCCTAATTTTGTAGAGCCACTTATAATATTTCTCGGCACCATAGCTCGACAAAAGGATGCACCCGCACATTCTGGGACTAAATACATTGTCATAGTATGACCAGGATTTTGCATTAACCACAAATCCATTGGAGTGTTATAATAGACATCAAAAGTTCCAAATACTGATGAGTCTAAAGGCAGTAGTTTGGGGCTATAATGGGGAGAAATGGTCAGTATTGTCACACCGGGTACTTTTGTCTTGTCTAGGATTTTAAGAGAAATGTGACTTTCATGATTGCCACATATTAGTAATTTCAGATATTGTTTGTAGCTGTAGGAGTATTTTATGAAGTATTCTAGTATTTTCAGAAACAAATCTGATGTCATCCATCCAGTTGAACTTGCAAGACCTATTGTGTTTCTAGGAGCTGTTAAGCATACGTAGCTTAAAATATTTTCTAGGAAATACCATAACAGGTGGTAAGAAAGTGCCAGAAGCGCATATAATGCCAACTAAAGTGACTAATTGTCTTCCTTCGCCACTTGTGCAGTGATCTATTTGCTTCAAGCGTTTAGAAGGAATCACTTTTTTTGGTTTTTGGACAGTTGTGATCCCTGTTTCATTTAAGTTAAATATTCGTGAGCCATCACTTAGCTGAGGACACCTTTCAAAAATTACTTTTTTGTTTTCAAAAATAATTAAACATTTTGGGGGTTAAAAGAAGTTAATCTTGACAGGCTGCATGCCTCAGGTTTCCGACTACAAAGTTGGGTATTCCACCATAAGAAACTTTACATTTATTCTAAATCAGCACTATGTTTTCTGCCATGTCAATTTAGTCACATGGCGAAATGGTAATGTTTTTTAATTTGTTTCTGGCATTTCATAAGACAGATGACACAGATCTCTTTTGGATATTCCATAACTACTACAGGTTTGGATACAGTCAGCCAAATCACGTTCTTCCTCACTTGAAAATATTTGATGCACACTATAATTTGGAACCATACTAACAGACTGGTTAAGATTTTCTGTTTTATTTTCTTTACACATCTCTGTAAAGTTTGAATTGAAACCTGTTAGACAGATTTTGCTGCTTTCTGTAAAGAATAATTCTCTTTAAGAATTAACTTTGTACCTTTTTCCATAATTCTGCATTTGTTTTACCAATGGCTCTTACTTTCTAAGGCCGAACCATATTTAACCTAGAAAAGATAAATAGTATTAGGATATTAGTAAATAGTATAACCAAGAAACTACAACTACCTTTTACTTGTCTCACTGTGTACTTTACTGTCTCACTGTGTACTTTACTGTATCACTTTATAAAATTTCTCACTGTCTCACTGTATACCATTCCTTGCTGTCTCGCTGTCTACTAAATGTGAAATAAACTTAAAATGGTTGGTACCATTTTTAAACACTACTCCATGTGATGAAAATTTGAATGATTACTCTAAAATATGTGTAGACACTATATATCTACCAAGAATTGTCAAAGCCAAAACATATATTTCAAAATTAATTACAAAAAATAGGTTAGAAAGCAACTCCTACTTTTTCAAAACAAGAAATTTTTCAATAAACAAAAAAGTTTTATTGATAAGGTTAATGAATCATGTGTATGCAATCGTTAACAGTTGAGTATAACTGTCCTTTAAAAGAATTGGCCTTTTTCTTTGAGGTTTGTTGCCGTAATGGCATGCTGTTCAGACCTACAATCAACATGTTATTAGAGTTTTAAAATAATAACTTATATTGTCATTATAAAACTACAGAGTTTTACTATCTTAGTTCCATGTCTTGTGTATTGAACATTAATAAGTTAATCTAGATAGGCAGAACTAATCCACTAAAGTTAGCTTAGCTGAGTTAATGGCTTTAATTGATGTAATATATTAAGCAACCCTTATAATATACTAGTTCTGCTGAGGTTACACTAAACATCTTTGGGGTTTTGAGGTTTATTAAATGAAATTCTTACGTTAATGTTTTATACATGAACGCAAATTTAATACTCTCAAGATTGTATTGCAATTTAAGCATATTTAATGAGTGTGAACATTGAAAACTTTCACTCAGTGTGTATTGTAACTGTTTTCAGTTGCAGAGCAACCTTAGAATTGTAAAGGAAATATCAACTCACTGAGTCAGTCATTACAGTTATCTTTTAGTTCTTAGTAAATGGAGTTTGTCTCAATAAGTTTGTCTTCAGTGCATGGCAAAGCCTATGCCTCAACAAAAATCTCAATATTTTATTTGGCTCGTAGAAACTAGTTTAGTTGTTACAGTATACAGGAACTTCCAAGGCGTTTATGGTAATGGTGAACCTACAGATAAAACCATTCAGAAATAGCTACGTTCGTTTGAAGAAACTGTAAGTGTGAATTGAAAAAATAGTTGCCTGGTAAAGAACGTTTATGAATGTTGACAGAATCCAAACTTGGTGCCAACAAAGCCCTAAAAAATCATTGAAAAGATACAATCTTGAGTAGAGGATACCAAGATTAACTGTTTCATAATGTAGTTCACAAAAGGCTTTGCAAAATCGCTTGTAAGTCACAATGTTTGCACAAAATTAAAGCATCAGGTAAGGACAAGAGACTTCATGTTTTCATTAATATGCTCAGCTAAATTGATAGAAATAACAACTTTAAAAAATGTAGAAATGGTGATGAAGCAACTTCTTATGTAATCCAGGGGATATCAACCCTATTTCAGTTGCATACCCATTACCTACTAAAAATATTTTAAAATTTGACTGGTCCATTAGTTTTGTTATTTATATAACAAAGTTTATGAAAAAATAGAAACACATTAGGTATAGCTACTTGTATATATGCTCTTTAAGGGGATCCCTATCCTGGTTTTTTGAAGTTCGGTTGAAAGAAGCCAAGTACAGTCTTATATATGAGACTACATCCAACTTGTTTCTATATTTCTTTCTGATCAAAGCATAGAATGAAAGCATCCACTCTTTCACCAATACAGTGGATGGAAAAGGCAATAAAATCTTCAATGCCATATGACAGATGTTCATATTCTCTATTAAGGTCTAACCAAAAGTTTATGACATTTGGCCTTCAAAGATAATTTCAGAGTACTGTCAATAGACATTTCAATCAGAATTTTTTTTGTGCAATATCTAACTGTGCTGCTTCAAAATTCCCTTCAGAAAAATAATTTTGAAACCAGTGAATTCTTTCATCAAGCTTTGGAAAGTATTTTACAAACTATGATTTCAATCCCTTCAGATATTTTCTGTTTAATATCACTAGAAAGTTGCTACTCATTCTCTTTGTAGAACTCATGCAAAGTCTCAAATACTTCTGTCTGGCCCTGAAGAATACAAGACCTCCAAAAGTCAATCTTTTCTAGATTCTATCTTCTCTAATACTCTGAAGATTGTCATTGAACTTATCTGGAGGCTCAGATTATATTACTTTTTTTTTTAATGCCAGGTAAGTAAGCTAAGCTTTGCACCGAATCGTTGCCATGTAACCTATATTACAGGGGAAAGGTACCTTGAAAAACAACTGTACTTCAAACCTGAGCTCAAATAGTTTTTGGAGGACTTTTAAACGTGATATCCACCTAACCTATGCGTAGTAATGTAAGATGATATTGAGGGTGTCCATTTCTTTTCAAAGAGACTTGCAAATTCTTGAATTCAAGTGCTGTCATATGATAAAGTTTATTATTTTCATGTTTTAACGAGAAAAATTTTCAGTTGACTAGGTGGGTATTTGGAGGGGAGACTTTGAATGTGAGTACAGTAGTGAGTCCAACTTACATGAAGCTCCACATTCGCACAAGCTCGAAGACCAATAAAACATCCTGACATTTATTTTGTTTCATAGTATGTAGCCTAGATAGGACACAACAGGTTTTCCAGGTTTTGGTATTTTTATTAAAGTACCCAATAATAGCATTCATTATATAAGCTCCTGTCCTTGATTCTGCCAGTGCGTACCACAGTAATAGATTGTCTTCAACCTCACTTTCATAGAGATAACCTGCAATTACAAGTAGTCCAGCCCATTCAATTACATCTGTACTTTCATCAACTCGAAAAACAAAGTCTTGTTTTTTTTATTCTTGTACTGACTGTTTCCTCAATATCATCAGACATATCCTTATTCTACAAGATATAGTCGAGTTAGAATCAGAGGTATAGTCTATTTTCCTGGCTTTCTCATTAACCCGCAAGGACTGACTTGCCTGTCGACAAGACCGGTTAAGTAGATTTTCCAATGAAAATTATGTCTGTTGGGTGTTGTTAGTGTTGGCCATGACTGAACCTCATGAACCTTTTTCCAGGAACACCATGATTCTCTTCCTGTTACTCTCCAACCGCTATGTTCCATGCAGTGAACGATTCCATAGAGGACTGGTGCTTTCGACAGTGAGTCAGTAAGTGGATTTTAGAATTGCCGGTGTGTTTGACAGTGAGTCAGTTCTTGTGTTAATGAAATCGGTAACTTTTGAATAGTGAATACTAAGTACTTTTTGCTAATTATTAATTATTTTCCTACTTTTAGTTCGGATTTAGAGATGGTTGTGCCAAGGTTGCTTACAAAGGATCAAAAAAAGAATGTAATTTTAATCTTTTCTATGCATAATGACGATATAACTGGCAGGGATTTAAATTCACCCACTTTTGGTAAGTCAGATATTGTATTGTTTTACAATAGCAGCAAGGGGGTGTAGACAAAGTTGATGAGTATAAGGAACATTATTCAGTGTCTAGAATAACGAACCGTTAGCCTACAACCATCTTCTATGCATTAGTACACATCATCTCACTGAACGCGTACGTCATATTGAAAGCTAACAGCAAAAAATCAATTGAATTTCCTTCAAAGGTACACCTATACTCACAAAAGAGTTTATATATCGGCTTTTCGAATTAGAAAGGCCTCAGGCACGAGTTACTGCTCCTGTAGATAATGTGATGGAAGGCAGATGCTTCAAATGCAGTTGGCGGAAAAATCGCAAAACCAAAACAAGATGTAACCTAGGATTCGTATGCAAGGAGCACACAGTATTGACTGCTTCAAAAGGGAAGAAATGAACGTCAGTGATGGTGAATAAGATCTTACACGGACATAAATGAGGTGAAAAACAGTACGCAGATGCTTTACAGAGATCTTGTTTACTATTTTTTAAATTTATATGTTTTGTGGAAACCTAATTTTGTAATGAATTTAGTTCGACTAAAATATTTGTAGTTTTTAGAAGTAGGCTAATTGTAATGTTTTATATATATATATATATATATATATATATATATATATATATCGTGTATTAAAATTCAATTATATATTTATATTTTATTGTCAATATAATATTTTTAAGATACAAACTAAGTTTTAAAACATTCTTTGTAGACCTACTCAACTTTTGTTTATAGCGTAATCACAATAAATTTAACAGTACTGTGATTTATACAATTATTGTTTTCTATGTTACATAAATATTTTTTGCACATATATCCTACATAAAATAATCAAATAAACAAATTAGAAATACTTTTCTGGAGTTTTGATAGAAATAAAAACATCTTTGTACGAAACACGAAACACGGGTGTTTTTTATTAAACCTGGTCTAAATGACTGTGAGTCAGTTATCACGTTTTCAAATCTAAGTCAGTTCTGCCAGGCAGAACAAGCATACAACCTACATCATCTTTAATGCAAGGAAAAATTAAATTATGCTATGGTTTTTCCAGATTTAGCAATATGATGACTTATTTTTTAAATGACTTTAAATGCATTTTCTTTACCTTTGTTTACTGTACCAAAACAAAATACTAAATTCTTTTGTATACAATGTATATTTTAGAATCTTAGAAAATTTGTAATATTAGTTAGTTTTTATTATTATTATTGATGCTATTAAGATTATTTGTAATTTTGTCATTCTTAAAAAAGATATTTATAAATTTCAAAATTCTAATCCTGTTATATCTAGTTCTTATTGCATGAACTTTCCACTACAATTTGTGTCATCCTATTATATCAGAAAATTTAAATTAATATCTAAATTTTACTTATTTTTTTAATCTTTTATTTCATTATTTCTAGTTTTTTAGGTCATAATTGATATTGATGATATTTCTGGTGCTTACAAACATTCAACAGGACCTGATATCTTTATTTAACAAATTCATATTTGTTCTAAAAGTGTTTCCTTCTGTAGATAGTAACACATAGGTAGATGTAACATTAAATGTTACATACAAACTGTCATACATATGACATTATAACAGCTTTTATAATTTACTAAAAAAACACTTAAACTCCAAGCAGAAAACACTGATGAAGATCACCACATAGCGATTGAAAACGTTCTGTCTCAGTAAGTTTTCACAAATTTACAAAATTTAAAGTTTAGATGTCATAAACTATTGTTAAAGTGATTAATTAAGATTCACCCAATGTAATGGACTACAAAATTCAAGAATTCCTAAAAACACTTAAACATATTCTTGAATTTTGTAGTCCATTATGTTCGGCGAATCTTAATTTCACTTAAACAATAGTTTATAACTATCCGAACTTTGGAATAGAAAGTTCGGATAGTCATTAACTATTGTTTAAGTGAATAACTTAAACATATGTTAGTATATTTCACTAGCCTAAACGAACTTGTCGTTAGTAAGTGCTACTATAACATATAGGCAGCTGTAACATACTAATACATGTTCAAATGTTTTTAGGAAATCTAGTAGCTCAAGTGAAGATTGAATCAAATAGTAATTCATATTTGCATTTCAAAGTAAGATCAGAAAATGTGAGCCATTGCTTCACTACTAGCAAATACCTTGAATTTGTGATTGGTAAATTCTTGCATGTGTGGCATGGATGATTTAATAATATTTTATTTTTTTCATAGCTGAAAAAATAACATATAATTTAATTGAAAAAAGTCCTGGACATATTGTGTTTCAAAAAACTGTTATGAAACTTATAAAAACTTAAATTCCTGAGGACCATATCAAAAATAAGAGAAATTTGTCAAAACAAAAGATGTGGTTGCAATTTACTGAGGACATCAGCTAATTATAAAGACTTTTAAAAAGATTGTATGGAGCACATGTTATGGTGTAAGAGTCGGAGCTACTGCACAAGGAATCCTGGAACTTATTAAATCACCAATTGTATTGAAAGCTTAAAAACTATGGCACCTAACCTTCAGACAACACTTATAGCGAGAAAAGTATTATAATCAATTAGGTATTATAGATTTATTTGATGCCATGACAAATTTGAATTCATTTCGGACGATCTAGATGAACTCATTAAAAAAAATATCTAATTAATAATGACTATTTTTACAAAAAGTATTCTAGTGTAGAAGTGCTGGCAAAATAATTTAATATAAAAATTACCAAGCCAAGTTTCTGTGCAGGTTAATGATTGTGCATAATTGAGTACAGTTTTTTTTTAAGAACAAAAGATAAAATAAAGTTTTTCACAGATTGATAAAGCTTGAGCAGAATAATAAAGCTGAGCAACAGAAATACTGGTTAAAATAGTTTCAATTCAACGATTCTAGGTAAATAAAATATGAACATGTATTTAAACTTTTCTAGTATTTTATGATAATACTAGTCACAAGCTAGACTTTTGAATCTTTTTTCTAAAATGTCAATTGAGTTATCTAAAATACACAGTGAGGAAGATATATAGGGAGGAAGAATATTTGCCTTTTGCTTTATTTTAGCAATAAAAATTAATGGTAAATATCTTGACAAAGAGTTTTAAAACTTATAATTTTTATATTTAGAAACTTTAAAATAATTGAATTGTATATTGTAAACATTCAATAATAACATTAAATAGTCTCTAGTCTTGTTTTCATTCATATTCAAAAGAATTATTTTTTTAGTAATTTAATTATTGACTCATAGTATAGAGATTTGAGGTGTTGATTAATTATATGTTGAATTTATATTTTTAACTTCATTGGATTCATTTTTATCATGAATATGTTTAGTATTATCAAACCTTGAATTTTGTAGTCCCATTACGTTCGGTGAATCTTAATTAATCACTTAAACAATAATTTATGACTATCCGAACTTTAAATTTTGTAAATTTGTTAAAACTTACTGAGACAGAACGTTTTCGCTGAGACAGAAGGATCACTATGTGACGATCTTCATCAGTGTCTTCTGCTTGGAGATGTCGGGACAAACACACAAAATATAAACATATTATACGAACAAACTCAATACAAATCACACATATTCTTTGATACTATCAAAAACCTGCCTTTAAAATAGTCCCCGCTTAACCTAACAACTCCAAGCAGAAGACACTGATGAAGACCGGCACAGAGCGATCGAAAACGTTCTATCTCAGTAAGTTTTAACAAATTTACAAATTTTAAAGTTCGTATAGTCATAAACTATTGTTTAAATGATTAATATTATCAAATGTTTAAAAATATCTAGTTTTGATATTTAATTTTCAACTTCATAACTTAAATATATTTCTAAAGGGAAATCTTGTGGTTAAAACTTCTACTTTTGGACTTCATGAGTTCATTTATTTTGATGTAGACACAATTGGACTTGGAGAATTTTGTTTTTATTACAGTAGAACCCCTCATATTTGAAACCCAGAAATCCGAACCCTGCAAAATCCAAACATGATTTGATGAAAACCAAATTTTAAAAAATTATTTAAAATTTCCATGCCTTCTCTTCCATCTGTCCAAAAGCCTATTGCTAGCAATAAGTTTCAAATCACGGTTGATTAATTTGTTTAACTGTAATGCCTTTTCATGTAATAATGGGCTACTAATAGGAACTCCTTTCTGCCTCTTTTGTGTAAACCATAAAATACAGCATCGTCAATTTTTTCATTCACAGAAACTTTCGAGTGATGGCATTGTTCCAACGACTTTTCACTTGTAGCACTGGAAAACTTTAATTTTTGATACAGAAATTTGTAATGAATGCTCTAATATTGTTCATTAATAAAAAAACGCAATTCTGTCAAATGCAAAATACACAGCAAGTCCGAAATTTTTCGGCAAATCCGAACTTTTCCAAATCCGAAAAGGCTATAGTCGCAATTAGTTCGGATTTGAGGGGGTCCACTGTACTTTAGAATCATTTGTGGTTCAACACTAATTCTATGATGCGTTCTGTACAATCTGAGATTTTGGGATAGCAGAATATGTTGGATTCTATATAATATTACTAAAAGCACTTGAACATATATTAGTAAATATACTAACACTTAACATACTAATATATCTTCCAGTGTTTTAGTGACAAACAACTAGAACCAGTGAAAATGGAATCAAATAATACAATATTAAAATATGTTTTGTTTTAATATCAATATTAAAACTTTTACTTGAAATATTCACTTTAATATATTTGTAGACTTGTAAATTGTACTAAATTTACTATTAAACTAAATTGTACTACTACTTCAACTATGAATTAGGTTGGGGTTTTCTGAAGATATTTGCATTATTAGGTCTTATCATAACTCAATAAAGAAAAACTCTACTAGGCCTATTCCTTCCAATGCTGATCAAGTTTTATGGTTATTCAAATTTCTTATGTTTCTCGTAGTTAGTATAATTTGTGAATGTAAAGTCAATAAAAAAGCTTTATACATTGTTTTAACCTTTAACTACCTTTATAATAGTTTAAAACTTATGTTGTGCCTCACAGGCACAACGTCGGTATTTGCGTAACATTTATAGTGTTTCTCGTTTTATTTTTTACGGATCATTTTAGTATATAATTACATAAACTAAAAACATGGACAGACCTGAACCTTTTGGTGTAAAAAGGAAACTAATTTCATCTTATGGGACTCCAGGAGGGGAAACATATGACAGTGATTTTGAACATACCATTAGGGACTGGTTAGATGAAGAAGATAGTGATTCAGGCACTGTACCTAATGAACAACTTTTAGAAGGCATCAAACAGAATAGGGGAAGTGTTCAACAGAGTGAAGAAGTAATTGAGCAAAGTGATCATGATACTGAATCTCAACAAAGTACAACAGATGATGATGATGATTTCGAATAATTAGTACCTCCAGAAGTAAACTATTTGAATGGAAAAAATCGTTATAAATGGGCGGCTACACCTCCAACTAGAGCAGTACGAACACCATAGCATAACATTATTTTGCATTTTCCATCTGTAAGACTAACAGTCTGGTCTTACCCTACCTCCAGAGCCGACTTGCAAACTACAGACTCAACAGTCATGTATGGCAGACAATACAACGCAATTTAGGACCCGATTACCCAATAGATGATACACAGACACATGAAAACCAAACAAAACAAAGAAGAAGTTGTAGAATTTATCCAGCAACAAAAAAAAGAAAGACTTGTTAGACGTGTGTAAGTTATCTACACAAAATATCCCTGGAATGTTCTGAGCCACTGTGTAAAGACTGCTGTCAAAATTGAGTTATCATTTCCAATATCAGTTTCCATATACAAAACTTTAATTGTGTCAAATGTGTGTTTTTATATAAAGTTAAGTGTGTACAATCAGTGAACAAAAAATAATAAGTTGATTATTGTGAGATTATAAGCCTTTTTAGTAAGCTGCGCTAAGGTCTCTAGAAGGTAAGACTATAGTTTTCTATAAGTAAATAAAAAATAATTAATCTCTTCAAATTATCTTTACCTTAGTTATTTGCATTCAAAATATATTCAAGTAACATTTTTATAAAGTAAATGCAAAATAAGTTGTTGAACTACACAATAAATCACATGTAGATCCTTCGTGCCTATGAGGCACAACGACGGTAGTAATGTGACAGAAATTGCACGAAGGTAGTTCAAGGTTAAACTTGATGAAAGTTTATCATAAGCTTATTTATGTAAAACTTTACATTATAAGTCTTCAACATATTTCAAGTCACCATGTCGTATAACTATATTCACAGTGAAATTGTTAAATAAAAATTTTAATGTAATTTTGATTACTCTGAATCTGATCCAAACTTTCAGCTATTTGTAAACATATCATCACAAAAAATATTAATGTGATCTTAAAATGGATTCACTGAACTAATAAAAGACAATACTTCATAATGGTCTTATAATTGGTTGTCTAGTAGTGCAACTTCACTTGTAAATGTTAAAATTTATTAAGAATAATGAAATATTTTATTTGAATTATGTTAAAAGTATTGTTTACAAATGTTAAAAACTGTAAATTATGGTTTAATATTTGATAAATAAACTTTTATCTCTTGAAAAAGATTTTTGGATAGAAAATCAAAATGTAGAGTGTATTTGTAGTAGCCTAAATTGGTCAGTAATCTGTCGTTAACCTTAAACATAATACAAAAAAGTAATTATAAAAGATGTTAAGATATACTCATTGAACATTACATTATCTCTTAGATGCATTAAAAAATAACTTTGGTTTGGTATTTTTTTTTTTTTAAATGTATTACAATTATCCATTAGCTTTTAATGTTGTGCTTCTTTTAGGAAGTAACACAAATTTAACAACATGAAAAGTTTTGATTACTTTTCATATATTTACCATTGTCTTGGGTATAGGGCTTATGATATTTAAAAAGTAAATATATTATCTTTCAGAAGGAATTATTTTAGATTTTGTTTCTACATAATCTGACATGTCAAAATATGCTTTTTAAATTTAATACTACTGCTATAAGCAGCTTTTTGTTTAAAGCTGCGACCTGTTTGTCCAATGTAGAGTTTGTTACATTTGTCGCAGTTCAGTTTGTATAAGCCTGGTGCTTGTAGTTTATCTTTGTTGTGGGTGTTGTGTTGTATTTTGTATTGTAACTTGTTATTAGTTTTGTATGCTGTTTTGTATCCTATTTTTTGAAATTTGCGGGCTATTTTGTTTGTTGTTTTTCTTATGTATTGTAATGTGATGTATTTGTTTTCCCTGTCTGTAGTGTTAATTTTAGTGTTTTTTTGTATTTTGTACCATAGTTTGTCTATTATTGTAGTATTACAGTTTGAGAGCCCCTGCATTAAGTTATGTAAATCAGTAGTCATTTACAAACGTTTTTGTGTACAAATGCAATATGTATAAAATGTTGTCAGTAATATCACAAACATGTTCACTTTCTTCTATATGTGTGTGGCAGAAATAATTTTATACCACATTTGTGTTTTAATATATCAATGCAGGCTGTTCACTGGTTTTCCAACTGACCGACACTAGCCCCTATTACTAAACGCTCCATAGTTGGGGTTTAGCCATTATATGTTGCTTCAATGCACATTTGAGGCTATGCGGCTAGTTGCACTGCCCTAATAAGTTGTCTGTAGTGGTGCTGATTATTAGTTTGTGTTTACTGTGATCAAAAATGGTGACTAAATATTTTACTCGGTAAGGTTGTTTAATCTTCTTTTTTGTTGCTTCTTTGTTTACAGTAGTGTTTTATAAATGTAAATATTTTTTAAAACTTTATTTAGATTTATTTTTCACAAAGGCTGACTGATCGTTATAATGATGTCTCTGAGTACATTTGAAATACCATCATACTGTATTTATTTTATTTACTTTATTTTAATTTGCACGTACAATAATTTTAAAATATAAACATTTTAATTAAAAAAATTGTATGGAGTAACTTAGCAGCGTTGATGCATGTTATTTTTCACATCAAAAACTGACTTTTGTTATTTTATTTTTCTACATAGTTTTCTGATTACAATGATATATAGGTACAATATACATTTGGTTTAAATATAATACACACAAAAATGATTAGTTCATATTAATTAAAACAACCTCTCACCACAAATTCAACAAATTTTATTTAACCTTATGTACATTTCGACTACAAAGTAATCATCTTCAGAGGTATTTTTACAAATAACTAACTTACAGCTAAACCTATGCGTATTTATAATGCTTATAAATACGCATAGGTTTAGCTGTAAGTTAGTTATTTGTAGAAATACCTCTGAAGATGATTACTTTGTAGTCGAAATGTACATAAGGTTAAATAAAATTTGTTGAATTTGTGGTGAGAGGTTGTTTTAATTAATATAAACATTTACACCACAGTTGTTTTAAGTTGTGATTAGTTCATGTTGTCATATCTCCATTTCATCTAATAATTAGTTGACACTAGAGGGTACAGCTATAGACTTTCATTAAATACATATTAGTGTATAATTCTGTTGTTAAATCTTTTCTTTCACATGTTGGCTAACCTGAATGTAGTTCTTGTTTATCAGATGACAAGAAAAACAATGCGTTTCTACTCTTTTTACGTTTGTTTTGTTTATGGCCAGAAATTTCTACTGTGAACTGTGAAGGAATATTCTATTTATGTTTGAATTTCTTGAGTATCTTGTTTTCTTTACAATATGACAAGATCAAATAGACATTAGAAGGCATTAGAAAAAATAAATATTATTTGGAAAAAATGAAAAGAGTCATATGGGCAACGTTTTTTCTTTAGGCACCGACAGACAAGAAACCATAAGATAATCTTTGCGATGAGTCTTGTTGTGGATATAACTGCAAAATCAAATACTGAGTACAAACATAAAAACAATTTAGATGATCCAGTAATTGTTATAACTAACCCTGTTTACCATGATTTGTCAAATCTTACTTGTTCAAAAAATCTTTTAATGGATGCACTCAAAATGTCAATGAAGCTTTAACTCCGTCCTATGTTCAAGAATATCAAAATCCAACTTTGTTGGATTCCAAACCACACAATAGGGAGCCCTAAATACTGCTATTACCTTCAATGAAGGTAACAAGGAGAGTATTGCTGTGTTAGATAACCTTGGAGTTAAAATAGGCTTGAACCCGAGAGTTCAAGGGTAAAAAGAGCCGAAATTGCAAACAAACCAGACCCTAAAAGAGCCAAACAACTTTCCAGGGTAGAAAAAAATAAAGTCATTGATGCAGGAAAAAAACAAGAAGAGAGATTATAAAGTTGGAGTGTTAAATAAACATGTATAAATGCACTTTTGTTTTCAATTGCAATTTACCGAAAAACGTATATTTTTTCAATTAAATGCCTCATATCTCATAAATGGCGTGACTAAGGCACTTCAAATTTTCACACAGTATAATATACATGTATTTACAGAATCCCTGATATTTTCATGAACATATGTGTACAAAAAGTTGCTAAACAAATCATATAGCCTAACATTTATAATTAAAACATTTTTTAAAACTGCATTTTTTATAATTTGTAGGCAATTAAATTAAAAGTATCAGGGTTTGAGCAAATGTATATATAAAATTACTGGTAAAAATTTAATTGTGGTATTTTTAGTAGCTTTTTAGATAAGGTGACATATATCTGTGTAATTTTTTATATTTCAATTTTTTAAGTATTTGTTTAAGAACTTTCATAATTGTTATATAGTTTTTTTTTTTTTTTTTTTTTTAACTTGGGAGCAGGTTTGAATTGCCCGAAGCACTGCTACCTTAAGGTATATTGTACTTACCTCCCTGATCTAGTCAAATAACCCCTTCCCTCTTACCAGGTTTAGGAGTTTCCTGACTAGAGTTCCTTCAGCATCCACCAAAGCCGTTCCATCACCAAAGAGGTTGAAGCGCCTCTCAGCAAGTACTTCACATCTGTAAATAATGTGTGTGGCAGTCTCCAGTTCCTGCCCGCATAATCTGCACACTGGTTCATCTTTGTAGATACCCATTTTATGCAAATGTTTCCTTAGTCCACAGTGTCCCGTGAGTAGACCTGTGGCTATCCTTAATTCCTGCCTAGACAGATAGATGAGACTCTTCTGCAGCCCCAAGGAAGGTTTCCTAAGGGTTAGCTTACTGTGTCTCATTCCTTCGGCCCTGATCCAGTGCTCACAGTGTCTTTCAGCCATCCACCTTTGCACTGTCATCTTGACCATGGATTTGGAAATACCTACCGCAGGCTCCGGTCCAATCAGGGGAGTCGAAGACCCCTCCCTGGCCAGCGCATCTGCGGCTTCATTTCCAAGTATTCCCCTGTGCCCTGGCACCCAACCTATCTTGATTTGATTGTGCCTTGCCAGAGCTTGTAGGTTAATTAGGCACTCCCTGACTATGGCCACGTGTCCGTTTAGTGCCTTAATTGCTGCCTGACTGTCGGAGAAAATAGCAATCCGGGTCCCATGTGTTTCCCTTCTTGCTATCTCTCCCAGACAGGCATTTATTGCATATACTTCGGCCTGAAAGACAGAGGTATGCCTCCCCAAGGAAAAAAACTAGTTCTACCCTTGGGTTTTTACAATACACCCCCGCTCCAGTGCCGAAGTCCATCTTGGAGCCATATGTGTACCAGATCTGAGCTCCCGATGTTAATGTCCCTGACCATTCCATCACAGTTTGGTGGACCTGGTCAGGTGCAAACATTCGAGTAATGTGGTCGCTGCCCATTTCCAAGACGGGTTCTTTGACCACGCACTCGATACTCATATGTCCCGAGACATCTGGGAGGTTAGCCCAGTTGCTCGAGTTGCGCAATCTCCATGCCGCCAGCCTCGCCTCTCCCCTAAGGACAAGCTCAAGGGGAGGGAGGTTAAGCATTACTTCCATTGCTGCACCTGGTGTAGTTGACATCGCTCCCAGTGTGCACAGACAGGCCAATCGTTATATAGTTAGAAAGAGATTAAAGATTTTCACGATCTGAGGGGGATTTTACATTTTCAATACCATAGTGAATGTGTTAAACAATAGTTTTAATAGTCCTGTTATGAAATATTCAATGTAGATATTGTCCAACCAGTAATCTTATGTCAGTAAACAGTTTATTAACATTTGAAATTTGCACATTATTTACAAATTTTAAGTTGAAAAATAACGACACCAAGCTCTAAACTGTTATCATTAATATTTTGTTTTGTTCGAGTGCTGTTTATTAGTCATTACTTTTCTTATTATAACTTTATTACACTATTTACAGTTCATTTACTTACTAAGATCTATCTTAACACAATCAATCATACTATAATTAAAGTATAAATACAATTGTTTTTATAATACAAATAATTAAAAAAAGCTAATAAAAAAGTGATATATTTACTTATAAAAACGTAATACAAAAATATATTGTAAATTTAATACATTAAAATAAAAGTATTATTTTAATTATTTTCCATAATTATTATTGCTATCTCTTATCTTAATAAATTTCTTCTGCAATCACTCCAAATCTGGCTTAACTGACTAGTCTCGAAACAGGGTGATATATTTTATTAAGAATTGTTGTATTGAGATGTAATGTGATAAATCATATCAGTTAATTATAAAGAACCATTATTTAAAAAAGTTTTTGAAAAGTTTCTCCTTCTCATTCTTTAATATTTGCAAACACATCCAATTTTATACTTTGTACTTATTTATACTTAATATTTGTATTTACTTTTCATATAATCTCTTACCATCCATGTGTAGTAAACAAATTGTCATATTTATTTCACTAACTGAAATAGTTTAATTTTATAAATGACTCACGTCTTATTAGTAAGTTCAATGTTTATTATTGATTAAATTATTTATAAAAACAATTATTTATTGAATTATTATTTATTCATAAAAAAAATTATTTATGCATATTATTTGTTAATATGATATACAAGGTAATACAGGCTGACATATTACAACAAAAAAAATGGTGAGTTTTAAGTTAGCAATAGGTGTTTAGGTTTTAAAAGTAAGAAAAATATATCTACTACAATACAAACATATATTAGGAATTCAAGTAGTTATATGTCCTATTTTTTTACTGTACTTGGCTCCTTGTAAGTTATTCCCACTCTTAAAAGGAGGTAATAATTTTGGAATATTTAAAGAATTTTTAAAATAATTATACAATTAAATAAAAAAATCTTAAAATTAAATTTCCTATATTATGTTTTGTTATCTTAAAACTGAAAAGAGTTTTATAAATCACAAGACAATTCTATATTACTTTGTTTATAAGACTAGCTTATATATCGGATTAGAGCTTGATATTTGCAGAGTTAGAATTTTAATGATGAGGTAACTATTCAGTTCCCAGTGAATTTGAATCTGATTAAAAATCAATGTATGTGCTACTTAGTCAACTGTGTATTTGTTTTTAAATGTATTTATATATACTTGAAACTTAAGTTGAGGATTGAAACAGTTAAATTTGAAATTTATATATTAGAAAGTGTTAATATCTACCATTTATTACAAATCTAAGAATAATTAAAAAATCTATAAATTATACTTTAAAAATTATGAAGAATTAGAATTTAATTTAAGGTAAATGTATTTAATTTCAAACTTATTGTCATTTCCATATAGAATTGGGAATGGCATTGTTTTGAGTGTTCTAAATATGTTTATAATTAGGATTTTTGCAAGTGATTAGTTGATCAGTATATCTGTAGATGAAAATATATAGTATTTTGCCTTATGGTAAACACAATTATCATAATACAAGATAAACAACTAGAATAGCTAAGCTATAGGTAAGTATATTTAAAGTGGACTTTAAAGGTGCTGCGTTATAGAAGCCACCGTAGACTTGAAGATTTGCTGTTTCGATGCTGTACTTGCAGTAATCACCATCTGAGAGAAAAATAATCAAATTTAGGCGACTTATTACGTAAGAAAATTTACTAATTAGTGATAGTTTGTAGCCATTAATATTTAGCAAAGGCACTGTTGACTTTTTCCACTTAAACATGTAGAAGTAATAAATCAAAAAATAAAATTAGGTATGAAAAAAATAGCATCTTTAACTAAACACTTGTAAATATTTACAAACTTGCCTATAGTAGCACTTACTTATATTTGTTGAGGACGGCCATTTCCCATTGTGTCCCATTGTCAACTCAGACCATAACGGTCTGTAACGGAGTTATAGTCTGAGTTGGCAATGGGACACATCTCCCGAAACGGCCTTCCTCAACAAATATAAGTAAGTGCTACTATAGGCAAGTTTGTAAATGAACACTATAGGCAAGTTAGATAAGTTTTTATGGAACACTAGTAGCTCACGTGAAGATGGAATCAACAAAAAACCTTTAAATTATTAAACTTATTATTCTTATCCATTAAGAGGTATTGAAAAATGTTATATACAATTTGTGTTTAGTACATTGTTTTTAAAATGTTAAGAGGAGTTTTATATATTTATTACAATGTATATTTTGTTTATAACCATTGAGAATGACACCAGGGATAGCAATTAATATAGTTTGCTATTCATACAAATAATATTTCAAATATTCATTCAGGGAAAATAAGTGAACAAAGTAAAAAACAGGAAGGAGGAGAAAAATATTTTTTTGACATTTCTTTGCTAGACATCATCAGTTTTTTAGATCATATATTTCAACAAATATTTGAGTATGAGAAATTATTTCTTTGTCATTTTATGTATAGCTGGCCATAGGCTGGCGTATGATTGATTGATAGAAAACCTGTACTAGCCATATTCAAAAACATAAGTTTTTGTAATGCCTGTTGCATTGTAGTGCATTGTATGAGGACATTAGATGAGACTGAGTTCTTTTAAGATTCAAGTGTTTATATTCTTTAGATTTTTGACTTATATAAAGTGATATTAAATAAGTTTAATATAAAGGTTTATGATCATGAAAAGATTGAAATAAACATAGGTGAAAAAGTAATTGCTTTGTTTTAAAATGATTGCATAAATTAACAAGATTGAGAAAAAAGGAGACAAAAATTTAGCTTTAGAAGGAGAAATTATACAAAAGTGTATTATCACCCTAACATACAAATTCTTATTTTTAAAAAGGTTTTTAAACTACTTGGATACTTTTCACGAAGCTCACTAACTTTAACTTTAAATCTCAACTAAATTTACCATAAGACCAGCCAACATATTCCTGTGTTCTCAAATTCTCATTTCGTAACCAGTCCTCTAGAGGCTGAAAATACTCTCTAATTGCACTCCCATCCAACTTAGTCTCTCCTGTGGCTGCATACAAGACTTCTGACCAAGGTTCTGAAGTCCCTTTCTCCATAAGGGTACTGCAACAAGGAATAAGCAGTTTTAGAGATACAGGCAGCAACAATGAATGTTATAACGTTATATAGCTTAGACAAAAACAAGGTCATAATATGTGGGACTATTTTATGAATTTATTTATGGAATCTCAAAAAATGGTAATACAAGTTATTTTAAAGTTTTAATTTCTCTCAAAGATTTCTATCAGTAGTCTCAAATATTTTACCATTATAAAATCTTGTTTTCATTTATACAAATTTAATAAAGTAAAGAAGATACTTTCATATAAATATCTATTTATAATTTTAAAAAATACTTTCTTATCTTTCTAATAAGAAAGATACTTAAAATAAAGTAAATAAAATACTTAAATAAAGTAAAAAAAGTAAACTTGAAACTTTCTTATAAACCTTCGACTTTATCTATATAGGTTATTATTTTATCTATTGATTTGAAAACTTGATCTATCACACTTTTATCTTTCTAAATAAATGAAATTGTCAATCCTAAATTGCTGAAATGGCATCAGGATTTCTATTTGCAGAATAGTGATAAGCATTTTATAACAAAACGCTTTACATTACAGAAAATTATTTAGGCAGTAAATGAGCATTTATTTTTTGTAAACATCAAATTTAAAATCGTCAAAAATGTTTGACCTCTCGTTAGAAGTTGAATTATGACAATTGTTACTTCCCGATATTTGTACACCATGGGTTCTCTTGATAATTATAATAGCCTAACTAAGAACAAATACATACTAAATTGAACATTGACAGAAGTTTATTTGAAAACTATTGTATTTCCATATTTTTATCATTTTAGCCCAAAACATTGGTAAAATTCAGATATCTTTAACGAAATTTAAAATAATCAAAATAAATATTTCTGTTGAATTAAAAATTTCATTTTCTAATTAAGGTTTTCGCTTAATGGAATGTGATTAAGTATAGAATGCTTACTATTATTATTAAAAATAATTTGTGTTGAATTATTTAATTAGAAACATATTTATTATTTCTGATATCTTTTGACGATTTAATTTTACTCTTGTAAGTTCTGGCAATGGAAACCATTTTCATTATGCCTGAGAACAGAACATCAAACACAAGGCATATAATCTTGATGATTTCACCCCTCAAGAAAAGTATTTTATCCCTGTTAGGTGAAAAGCAATAAATTACCAAGCAATCAAATTGACAAATAAATAATTTTATCCCAGTAGGAAATCAATTACCAGTAATAAAATAAATTTAAAAAGATCTCTGAAGGTCAATGTAGTCTTGTTGATAAGGTTTCTTATCGTGACAAGACTACAAAGAAGATAATTATTATGAGATAGCATTTTACAGCAACTACCAACTAACATCTACATTTGACCTTATATTTGGACCTAACCTATTGAATATCAAGTTTACATTGACTTTCTACCACTTTTATCAATTCATTGTATCATAAAGGTATTCGTGGTTTTAAGAAACAATCTTAAAGACAATCACAGCGACAAAAACTAGGTATAAAATAAACAATTTCAGGCGCGTATCCAGCGACTTGCTTTGGGGGGGGGGCGATCGATGTATTATATATATATATATATATATATATATAGAATATCAAATGTGTTTTCCTGTTAGAATATTTTTAAGATCAAATAATACACACAAATACAGGAATATTTAATTTATTGAACAATAAACTCAAAGCTTTTCGTTGGTTTACATTACCAACATCTTCAGGAGTTACAATAGTAAGAATGATAAAGAACTGTGTTTGACAGTTCTTTATCATTCTTACTATTGTAACTCCTGAAGATGTTGGTAATGTAAACCAACGAAAAGCTTTGAGTTTATTGTTCAATAAATTAAATATTCCTGTATTTGTGTGTATTATTTGATCTTAAATATATATATATATATATATATATATATATATATATAATATGTGTGTGTGTGTGTGTGTGTGAGCGCGCGCGCGTGCGTGTATGTAAAAACATAGAACAGAAAAAGTTCTTTCTACGCTTGCGTTAGAAATCGGTAACGTGATAAAGATTCGTAGCAAATTAGACTTTTTAATAAATAATTATTCCAGTTTCGATAACACTTATGGCTAGAGAATATTATTAATTTCATATTAAGCTCTAATTATAAAAATGGTTTATTAATTAATATAAGTAGTTATTCTTCCAACACGAACAATTCCGGAGTCAACTGCGAATATTACGCTTGCAAAATTACGTATTGAAAATCATATGTTCGAGACTAAGCTTCACTAGCGCTATCTGTTGTTAAAACGTTTAGACGTTTACGAGGGTATGCCGAGGAAACGCGTCACATTTTCAAATTAAAAATTAAAATTGTATTTTTTATTTACAATAAAAGACGAATTAACTTAAGTAAAAGTATAATTTAATAGAAAGTCCTAATTTAATAATATATTGTCGATTTTTAACCCAAAGTTATTGAGGGTTGGGGGGCGATCGCCCCATCGCCCCCCCCCCTTGGATACGCGCCTGAATTTTGATACATAGTGTCAAATTCGCCATAAGCACTTTGATTTATTATTTTTAATTTGTCATGGCAAACGAAGTTGTCACCAGCTGCATCTCTACGCTCTGTACGGTGCTGAAGACTATAGGAGAGAGTGTCAACTACTTGACACAACTACTACAGACACTGTAGATATTTGGAACTGCACTTTTTTTGTGATTTTGGTTCTTCAGATCTAAGGCAGATGTCCTAGATAACTGTACTAGTTACAGTTATTTATGCATTATATTTTCATAACTAGACAAGTCAGGCACTAAAACACATTGGTTTTACTCACAAATTTATATGTGAGGAAGTAGGTACAAATAAATTTATCAAGGCGTCAAAGTGGGCGAAATGACAAACTAAGATATTGGTACTTTGCTGTATTTGTGGATAAATAAGTCTAAATAATGTAAAATATTTTTATGAAATTAAGAGTAATAATTAGATAATTGCATAGAGATAAATAAACATATTAGTATCTAACTTTTCGGTTCTGTTATTACTGCTCTCTATTTACAAACTTAAAAAATAAGACAAATTTTGTAGGCAGTTTCTGACGGAAGACTACTATAAAATTCATCCGATTCATATAAACTTATGCTAAATGTATATACTCTTGAATTTTGTAGTTCATTACGTTCGGAGAATCTTAATCACTTTAACAATAGTTTATGACTATCCGAACTTTAAGTTTTGTAAATTTGTAAAAACTTACTGAGACTGAGACCGAATGTTTTCGATCGCTATGTGGCGATCTTCATCAGTGTCTTCTGCTTGGAATTGTTAGGTTAAGCGGTGACGGTTTTAAAGGCAGGTTTTCGATAGTACCAAAGAGTATGGTTTGTATAAGGTTTGTTCGTTTAATATGTTTGTACTTTGTGTGTCTGTTTTCATATTGTTCTAGTGTGTTGAGATGAGGTAATTTTTTGTTGATGTGTAAGATTTCTAAGCTATGGTAAATGTCTGTGTATTTGTGTCCTGTTTCTGTCATGTGATTGTAAAATGTTGCGTTGGTGTTCTGTTTGTGTTCCTCGACTCTTTGTTTAAAGCTGCGACCTGTTTTCCCAATGTAGAATTTGTTGCAGTTTAATTTGTGTACGCCTGGTGTTTGTAGTTTATCTTTTTTGTTGGTGTTGTGTCGTATTTTGTATTGTAACTTGTTATTAGTTTTGTATGCTATTTTGTATTCTGTTTTTTTTGAAATTTGCGGGCTATTTTATTTGATGTTTTGTTTATGTATTGTATAATGATGTATTTGTTTTCCCTGTCTGTTGTTTTTTTGTATATTGCACCATAGGTTGTCTATTATTGTGGTGTTGTATCCATTTGTGTATGCTAAATATTTAATGGTGTCTAGCTCTTTGTTTATGTTGTATGTGTTCATTGAAACTTCTTTAAGTCTATTGGGCAAACAGGTCACAGCTTTAAACAAAGAGTCAAGGAACGCAAACAGAACAGCAACCCAACATTTTACAATCACATTAAAGATACAGGACACAAATACACAGACATTTGCCATAACCTAGAAAACCTACACATCAACAAAAAAGGACCACATCTCAACACACTAGAACAATATGAAATTTAGACACACAAATTACAAACATATTAAAAGAACAAACCCAATACAAATCACACATACTCTTTGATACTATCGAAAACCTGCCTTTAAAACCATCACCGTTTAACCCAACATCTCCAAGCAGAAGACACTGATGAAGATCGCCACATAGCGATCGAAAACGTTCTGTCTCGGTAAGTTTTTACAAATTTACAAAATTTAAAGTTCGGATAGTCATAAACTAATGTTAAAGTAAAAACGTATATGTTTAGACCCTGGATTGTATTGAAACCTATTTTCTTAGATGTAGGCCTATCTCTATTTATATTAAGGTGGCACTTATACAGAAAGCTGATGATTTCAGGTGCAGACACTTTTTCGAACATAAAATTAAACCATTCTGGGATCCAGTTGCCATGCAGAAAGCCAGGTTCTCTCTAAAAATATGGCATTCCATTGGAAACAGCTACTAAAACTTTCAATATTCCCAAAACTACCCAATAATCTGGTCCTGAATAAGAACATCGAAGCTTTTAACAAAATAAAAGTCGGTGTCATCACCGATCAGAAAGTTTTTGATGATCAAGACAAATCTTTTAAAGCTTGAAGTTCACTTCTTTGGTAATCGGTTACAAAGATAGATTTGTGAAAACGGCCTACCAACATGCTGAAAAGTAATATCCCAAACATATTTAAGAGAATAAAAGGCTTCGTCGAAAAATATTGAGTTTCGAAAATACCATAAAAATATAGTATTGAGAAAACGTTTAGACACATTAGCTGCACAAGCTCAGGCTTCAACAAGATGACTGAGTTAAATATTTATGACATTTTAGAAATGTCCCAATGTAAAAAATCTGAATAATCTTCCCAGGGTTTTTAACGTTTAATAAACAGGGTTAATAACTTTTTAGATAGTGTTTTATAGTATTTCCACTAGAATGGAGAAAACAAGTAGACTCCCTAACTGTAAAGTTTAAAAAATTGATGTTTTTTGTTTGAATTATTTTCTCCATTTTAATACTCCCAAGATAATGCGTAAGCTTCAAGATCGTTTCCTTCTTGGAACAGCTTTTGTTTGTCACTCTTAGGAGTAGATCTAAACCGAAATTTTCCTGCAATGGTCTGACCTATTCCTGAAATATGCATAACCTTCTGTAGGAAACCCAATTCTACTAACTCTTGATGAGTTCCTTAATACACATAAAAAAATTTGAACTTTATAGAGAGAACAAGAATTAACTTTACCAAAGTAATTAATCTCTCTACCCAAAGATGCAAGCATTGAATATAGGTCTACTTTTTGGGGTCTCCTTAACACTTAGTATGTACAAGCGATAGAACAATTTCTGAGGAATAATCATGGCTAGCAAGCAAACACAGCACCAGGTGTCTCGATTCTTTGGAGGGGTCCTTCTAGTGTCACCAGACCTCACTGTTGCTGTTCAATTCTTTAAAAATTTAGAATTATTCCAAAAAACAGAAATATCTTCATTTATCTGGATATGAGGTGGCGTTAATGCCGAACATCATGTTCCACTTGGCGGGGTGAAGGCTGGTTTTCTACAGCACTTTTCTGCAATAGCTCTCAGCCCAGCACAACGCTTCTCTTTAAACTTTCAAACGAGATAGAGCCCAGTACTTCACACTCTCCTGGAGATCCAATGGTCTCCTAATTATTGGTCCTGTAAATTCTAGAGCTCCACCATGAATCACACATCTTTTTGTCGCCGGGTTGAGGGATTCAAATTATTAATTTGTTTTAATTTCTATTAATTAAATTTATGTTATTATTCGAATGAGAATTCAGGTCATTTACAAGAACTGCAGATACAATCCCAATTCATAAGCTAGAACAGCGGGTTACAAGATTTTTAAAAAAACAGGTTGGCAGCAGTTTTGGCATCAAGTCCTCATAAGTAAGCCTTATTGTCTTAAAAAAAGGAAGAAGGACAAAAATTGAGAATAAATTTTTTTAACTACAGAAATACAAAAAAAGTAATACAAAAGTTGAAGTGAAAGGAAAGAAGAAACCAACTAGAGGTTCAGAAGTCCACCCAGCTGATCTCGTTCTTTTCCCAATGAAAATTAAATGTTTTTTTCTTGATAGTTAGAAGTTTTTCCTTTTATATTCAATTGTCCAATTCTTCTCCTAACGACGACAATTATATAGGCATACTTTAATATTGTATAATGTAATATATTGTATGATATAGAATAAAAATATTACATTATATTATATATTAATTATATTGCATATAATAAATATTAAAACAATACTATTTGGTTTGAATAATTTATCTATGTTAAACAAAACATTTTTAATATTTAATATTACAAAAAATAGTTTTCCCTTAGTATTTTGGTTAAACCCAAAGAAATGTTTACTAGCTTGCAATAGGTTTTATAAAAAGATGATTTAAAAGTAATTACACGTAGTAGATGTGCACGAGAACGACAAATAGTGGACAACTCAGTTTAATTCAGCAAACGTGAGCAAAGCATTTGTTACGATGAACATTTAAGTTCTTTGTTAGGAGATTAACACGTCTAAAGAATGGCTGAACACAGATACGCATTACAGTTAATTTGTTAAAATCTCACTTAGAAGGAAAATACTTGTGAGCCTGTTTCCGAGAATTAATGCTTCAATAGTCGACCGGTTTGGTATGCTTCAGCAATGTTCGCAGGTGCTTCTGTTTATAAGCACTCCAGATGGCAAGTGATTAATTTTCTTCTACGTATATTTTAATAAGAAAAAAGTATTTTAAATTGTGTACAACAGGACAATTATTATTCTTGAAAGAAAATTTGTGTTTGAATTATAGTCTACTTTTAAATGGGCATGAGCTACAAAAATGTTGGGCTAAAAAAGGCGAGAGAAAAATTTTGAAGTTGATCAAGAACACTAAAATATTAGTGAACAAAATCCTTGATTTAGTTGAACTGAAGGAAGCAGAACTGTTGACAATAGAATTATACATTATACGGTAAAAAAACTTTAAAAAAATAATCATGTTTATATATGAAGAGGAACAGTGGCGTAACCAGGGCGATGTCTAGGAGGAGGCAACCCGAGGGGGCCTGGGGTGGAACCCTCTTGGGGAAATTTTGAACGTTTTTATCGCTAGAAATTATATATAATGCTATTTTGGTACTTAAAATTACACAATTATTGAGTCATCGGGAAGACATTTTGCTGTCGCTGTTTTACAGGTTAATATTTTTCTGACAAAATTAATTGGTTTGGGGACCCCTATACACCTCCCTGGCACCGCCCCTGAAGAAGAAGTTAAAATATAAGGAAATTTTGAGAAAGTTAACCATAGAGTACAGTGAACTGGTGATAACGTTTTGGTTTGTAAGTTATGAATGCGTTAGAAACGATAAATTTTATTAAAACTTTCTGACGCAAAGAATATACTACATTTCAGATCAAAATGATCTAAAAAATAATATCTTGTAATCCGATGTAACAAGTTTAGTTATTTTTTATTTATTATTTCGAATGTGCTCAGAATCTTTTAAAAAAAGTAATTGTATCCAGCCATCTTGTTTACAAATATAGAAACCTTTTTATGTCTATTACATGTATACATTTTGCACAAAAGTATTTTATTTTACCGTTGAGCCTACAAAGTAGTATTATACTCCGATGAAACAAATTTACCGTCCATTTTTTTTAAACATGGTTCAAATTACTGTACAAGAAAATTGACGACGATATTTCTGTTGAACATAATATTACTGAAGATATAATAAAAAATTCATTAAAATTGTCATCATTAATCAATAAATCATACCTAAATTGTTATTTTAAGGATGATAAAAAAATTTCCCATAATTATTTCTTTTAATAGAAGATTTCTTTTAATGAAAATTGTCACAAAATAAATGGGCTTTATAGTTTTCGTAGACAGTTCTTTTATTGAGTTATTCATGATTTTTATGGCGCTCATTCAATTTCTCTTTGAACAAATATAAGAATAAAATAAAGTTAAAATTTTAAGGGAAGTATAGTCGTGGAGGAAAGGTCTAGGGTTATAGTCACGTTAAAAAAGTCGCTTATCTGAAGTAGACTTACTCTTTACAGGAGAAGTAAGGAGGTTTCTTACCTTTACAATCTCGTGTAGGAAGAATGATGAAAATAGTAATACTAAGTATATATAAAATTATGTTAAAACTAAGCAAGTGGTAATAAAACATAATGGTCCATGGTTAGAGCGTAGAACAGAAGTATGGAGTAGTCCGGTATGGTTTATCCAAAATAGACCTACTCTATACCTGAGAACAAAGAGGTAGGGCCTACTTCCTTTCTGAGAATATACGAGAAGTTCTTGTGGGTGTTGTTTTATTGAAATACTGCGAGGGATTATCTACAACTTTACGGTGTTTCCCCATACGCTATTATTTAACAAGGGAAAGATAATGTGTAAATACTTCTTTGTTTTTATGACGGTAAAAATCAACGACACCTTTGCATCTCTATAAAGGAAATGAGTACCATGGCCTATAGCTTCAGAAGAAGATGAGTACAGAAATGTATCCTCTTAGGCCCAGCTTACATTTAGAATGAAAATACAACGTAACATCGAACTAGCTAATGTTAGTTTCTCCTGTTACCTATCATTTCTGCGCTATTTCATACTTTTACCAAGGATTTAGAAAATTGTTTCCATTAAAATAACGATTTAGTGGGTAAATACTGACAGCTACAAGTGTAATTATTAACAGGTTTTTACTCCGTTTTAGAGCCTATTTAATGAGTGGACATGAGCATTGGCAGTCTTGTGGAGAACGCACTTCCTGGAAAAAGGCAAACAACTGTGCTCTCTTAAATATAGGCCTAATGTTGGATACGTGTTACGTAACTGCTAATGAACTGTTTTTTACCAAAACAAAGAAAACTGTTGGAGAAAGTTCTTTCTACTACATATCACTCTGTTTCTTCACTTGGTGCAGTAATTTTGTTTTGTTAAGGATTCTTAAAAACCAAATCTACAGAGAATAAGCTGTAAATAACTTGCTTTGTCAGTGCAATGTGTTACGAAGAGCGATGCCTGTAAGAACAATGTAAAAATTAAAATGTTTGTTCTAAATGGTCCGTTATTGAGCTTAAAATACACAGTTATTCTTTGAATGGATAAGTTCAGGGAAAGTCATTTAAAGAATAAGTTATCTGATACTGAGGATGTTAGAGTGGCTTCAAAACGTGAAAGTATCACTAAACTAATCCAGGGACACTGGAATTTGAGCAAGGCACCTACAACTTAATTTCAATTTTTCCCTCTTTACGTACTTATGAAGTTAAAGGGGACTACATATATAAAGACTCAATTTTTACCATAAATTTTCTAACATGCATGAAGTTTATTTTTGTTACTAAAATTTGGCTCACTTCAGTGGTTTCTGCACCTTAAGTAAACATGAATAATTTAGGATTTCTTAACTTCATCGTTTGACAGATAATATATATATATTTTCCATTTATCACTGTTTAAGATTCTGCTGATGATTTCATAACCAAGAATAGTAAGGTTCCAATCGTAGGCTTTAAAGTTTTGAAGGCTTTGCCCCTTCTTCAATTCAGGCTCTATGAACTTTACCATATTCTAAAAGTATTCAGTTTCAGAGAACTTTTAAAAAACTAATACCGCTGTTGAGTTTTGAGGTTTAAAATAAGAACGGTTTGTTTACCTATATTTGTTACTTAAAAAATACATACTTAGATCTATTGCCAATGTTTTGTCAGATATATCATAAATAGAGGAATAAATTGCCTCAAACCTGGCAATAAAGATAAATTAAATAAAAAGCATGATAATTCCGGGAAAAACAATCCTTTTGTGGAGCGAGATCAGAATATTCGACTCATGATTATTTGAAACGGAGTGTAAATAGGCCTACACACGCGTACACTACTATAGTTTCAGTAGGCTTATAGCTTACCTGTTGTTATACAATAACCTACATTAATCAAGTAACAAGAATTTCACGTTAATAGATATTTTGAAACTTTTCTCACAGATTCAAACGATATCAACAACAACATAAATTATCCTATCTTATAATGTAATAACAAGAAACAGCGGAAACATAAAAATGTAATTCTGTGTCAATGAGGACTATTCAATACAGGTGGCATTGTTCGCGTTACGTCACTGGCTCCATGGTGTCTTCGCAAAGCTAGTTACGTTATATGACCCATGACATTTCATTTATAATTGAGTATTATGCAACAAAAATATTATTAGACAACACCGGAAATAAATTGTTACTAGCACGTCTGTTCATAAGCTCGTCTAAATATTTACTAACGATAGCCTACTGACAAAATATTAAAACATGTTAAATTAGTTATAAACACAAAGTGTCGATCTAGTTATTTTGCAAAAATAATTTAAAAGTTTTAATTAAAATTTTTTGTGTTAGTGTATTGCGTTCTATACAAATTATTTAACTTTGTTATTGAAAGACGCTCGAACAAATCTAAATAAATACATTAATTAAATTGGTTCTTTGATGGAAGAATACCAAGCAATACAAACAACTTGTAAAGAATAAGTGATTACAGAATAATAATAGAATGTATGTATTACTTCCAGAGCCAGTATTATTCTAGAGTAATACAATGTCTGGGCCTACTTTCCAGAGTACAAAATAGTTCCATATTATACTGTAGATATACGTTTAAAATTAAACTTTTGCCATACCCTACTAATAAAAATAGCCTACCACAATTATGAGCAGTTAACTTGAAATTTTTTCAGATAATTATCGTGGCAGGAGTAAAGTCAGATAATAGAAACAAGAAGAATGGAAAGATTTAGGATGAAATTAGTATAGATGTGATATCAGTTATTTACAGATAAGTCAGTGTGCTGTCTTTTAGTTGGAAAGCAGAATCCTAAAGATTGAAAAATGATAAATTCTTTTAAAAATATAAAAAACAAAGAGGAAATGCAACATAAAAAGTGGGCCATGGCTTATCATCAGGCTACCAATACTGGAAAATTGTGTTGTTCGTTTTACTCCGTTTTCCAAATATATAACTAGTTACATATTTATTTACAATTTGAATTCTCTCTCATAATGGTTTAAAGTTTCTGGCACATTACGATTTTGAAATAACCAATTTATTTACAGAACTTCCAAGAAAATCGCACGTTAAAATTTAATTTTCTGAATTAAAAATTAATAAATTTGTCTTTCTAAATTACCTTTTTAAGGTATTATATCTACAAAGATTAGATATACAATCATGATTTTAATATTTATCCACCATAATAGTTAATATCTTAATGTTAGTATATGAATTATTACTGATCAAGTTAAATCAAATCACATTTGGTATTTTGATTAACTACTAAATTTGTAATGGTTGCGATTCCTGTGCAACCTGTGCTTTCAAAGAATCGATTTTTATAGAAATCTTAGTTTTATATCAGATCAAGTTCTTCTTGGCACCGACAAATAAATTTATGATTTTGAAATTTTGTTGAAGCTTTCACATAACTTAAAAACACATTTTAGGTAAATTATACAGGTTTTCTGTCTATTGTAGAATGTTTAGTAAAAGACATTTTTTATAATTTTTCCTAATAAAATTTCTAAAACGACTGAAAGATTTCTAAATTTATACACATTGCATTAGCATCTATTGTAGTCCTAACATTTTCTACTCTACAAATATTTTTAATAGACTGCACTCAATTTGAATGCCTTCAAAAACAGTATTAGGATTGTGTTAATAAAATAAAGAAATCCGGAATTCAAATAAAACAATACAAATCATGACGTATTATATATATATATATATATATATATATATATATATATATATATATATATATATATATATATATTGCCTTGGTATTGCCATTTTCTCTTGGCTTACTTGAATGTTTCAAAGACAAAATCTAATTATTCTACAATCATACTAATATGGGTTCTGGCACACAAGTAATAAACTCTTTGTGGAAATTATTGCCAATAATCTGTGCATGTTTAAGCTGTAAATCAAACTAGACATGGCTTTAGTGAAAATAAATGCGTTAAACGTGCATATAAATTGGTTTCCAAATAATTCAATAAAGCTAAAAAATTAGCAATGGATTGCAACGGAGTTAGAGCAATGACCAGAAAATTACAAATAGCATTTTCTATGAAAAGGCAAAACATTTGTTCCCAACTGGTCTCGGAGTCTAAATTGTGTAGGTATATTTGAAAAGACATTTAAAGAGCATTTTAGAGAGAAATGCCTAGTTATTTATTTTAATTTACATTTATTTAAAATGTTCTATTGAGGAAATTAAAAACTAACATTAAATTCTATAACATTATCTTTTTAGCTGGAGCTGGGAGAAACTGTTTCCTTAGACAAAGAATACTCAAAAATAAATAGCTAATACTATGAAGGTTAAGAACAAAACTATTGCAAATTAACTATGTGATATCTGAAACCTTCTTATTATCGGTAAAATTTAAAAATAGCTTGGATGAAAAATTGTAAAAGAGTTTTTTAATATTTACATCAAAAAAACTATATAAAGTTATCCTCGGTAGACTTGGATACTTGAATGTTTGTATGAAAGACATGAGGCGTACCTATATGAACATAACATTGGTTAGAAATAGTTTTGGAATATTTATACTAAATCCAGTTGGTGAAAAAAATCAATGAAAGTCGTTTCTAAACTTTGTAATGACACACTAGGTGTAGTGTTTTAACTTTGAGAATTTTATATTTCTTTAGGATTTTTATTTATGACTGGTAGAAATTCCTGGGAACGTTTTGTGGTCTTACCTAGTAAACATGCCCGGTTGATGTTCAGAAACCACCATACGTTTTTCAGTTATTTGGCTCTATTTAATGTTTTTTTCAATGTTTAAATATATATTATTACATCAATGAAATAATGCCTGGGATTATATAGGAATTTCATACTAGACATTAGAAAAAAAACTAGTGGTTAACGTGGCTCAACCACAAAGAAATTCTTGTGGCGACTGTCAAAATTCGTATTAATTATTTTGTGGCCAATGACAGCAACTGCGTTCTGTTTCTTCAAATGAACACCGTTCTTTTTACTTTTATTTCCTCTAAATACCTTCCTATACACGTCACTACACATTACATCACTTGCAGTTTAGGTCAAGACACTATTTCAATATAGGTGAAGTCATTGCCATAGCCGGGAGCCAGTTATAAAATTCTAAACGTAATTTTCAACTTACTATACTAGTCTTGGCGTCTCTGATAAATAAACATTTTCCAATCAATTTCCTCATATTTCTGAATTACTAAGTTGTCAACAAACGATACATATTTACCTAATAACACCTCCAAGATTATTATTAATAACAACTCGAAGTATAAAAACACCCTTGGGGTATATAAAAAAGTACTTAATCAAATACAAGGTTCCTGAAAGTATAAAATGCGAGCTATATATATATATATATATATATATGGTAAAATAAAATAATTTTCATAAACAAGAATATACGAGTAATACTTCATTTTATTGTTGATTGAAGCTTTTCGCTAATTTACATTATTAGCATTTTCAAAATTTATAAATCACTGTCCAATTATGTGGCTAGAGTAAGAACAGTCTTACTCTAGTCACATAACTGGACAGTGATTTATAAATTTTGAAAATGCTAATAATGTAAATTAGCGAAAAGCTTCAATCAACAATAAAATGAAGTAATACTCGTATATTCTTGTTTATGAAAATTATTTTTTTTCACCATACATATTGAACAAGAAAAAATAATTCATCTAAGTTTTACAATATATATATGAAGTTAATATATTACTATGTAAGTAATTTTATCCACCATTAAGTGCAATAATTTTACCTTGAGTGATCACTCAAGGTAAAATTATTGCACTTAATGGTGGATAAAATTACTTACATAGTAATATATTAACTTCATAAAGTCAGTGCAACGGAAAAACAATGGATAACGTTAAATATCAAGAATATATATATATATATATATATATATATATATATATATATATATATATATAGGCCTATATTTATATACGCCATCATCAACACATACAAATATCAAAATCTGTATGATTCAACTACAGAACAACTGTAAATTCGATATGACAATTTTGAAAATACTGTACACACTTCTAAAGACTACGGTAGATTATTTACTTATCCATGAGTAGGTAACTGCAATTCCTGCGAGGTTTTCAACAGTTTTGAAATTTTTAGTCATTTGAAATAAATAAAGAGTTAGGTCTACAGGAAGTCATTCATAATATTTAGAATATTCTGAAAGTGTCTCTCATAAATTACAAATCGTAGAAAATAAACATAATTATTTACAAGAAATACTACTTATCAGCAGCAACTTCTTTTGTGGTATAGTTTCTATAACAACAGCCTTTGTAATAAAACATAATAAACTAGCAATATTATTTGGCCCACTTTTAACTCATTTTACAACTCATATTTCACTTGGAAAATAAAGAAAAAAAATAGTTAGTAGCCAAATCCTTTTATTTTTACATTGAAACTCTTGTGTAAATGGCAGTTATTGCAACCATGATTTGGAAAACATTCAAAATATTAATAAAAATCCAATCACTAATGTATAAACACAACCAAATAACATTTTACCTCAAGCACTAGTCTAACAGATCATTGTACATTCGCCCATTTAGTCTTAAAGGAAATAATACATTATTTCAAAATATAACTATACAACGAAGCCTTAGTGTAATGATTTTGGTGAAAACTTATTGAATTCAGGTTTTGTTACTTTGTCCACATCGGATAAGGAACCTATATGTTATAAATCGAGCAGTTTTAAAGGGCAATAAAAAGCTGACACACCTTGATTAAGCAAAACGAATTAAAGGTTAAACTAGAAAAACAGCTCAAAACAAACAGTCTTACTCAAGGAAATGGCTTTACAAAGTTTTAACTTCAGTAGATTTGTTTAGATTGTAAATACGTTGCAGGGTGTAAAAGAAAATGTAATATCTATTTATGTATCAATAATTACTACTCGAGACACAAAGTTCGCTGCATTGCGCAGTCGCAAACCATATTAGTATTAACATCCATAACGGTGCCCATTCTTCCTTAAGATCTGTAATCACAGGCTAGTGGTAATATTGTATTAGGCGAAGATGAAACAATGCGCCGTGCCGATCCACTTCCGTTTCCGGTGTCCAGTAGTTGATTACAACCAGATGCTCGCATGGAAAGTAAGAGCCACCAAGTGCACATCATACTTGTACTTGTTCTTCGGATTCGGTGCGTTGTTGAATTAAAACAACTGCATCTGTTATTCGCTTTGAAATTTTTAATAAGAAGGTAACGAGCTTAGGAAATAATATATATATATATATAGCGTGGGTGGACAATTTATGCGAACTTGCGTACTTCTTAAAACTGCTACAATTTTTTTAATTTTGGGTTTGTATTGCCGAAATGTCGATAACTTTGGCTTAGGCTCGTTATTTTTTTGTATAGAGCAAAACTGAGCAACTTAGTTTACGTTAGAATTCGGAAAAATTATAAAAATGGAAAGAACCGACATAGAGCTACTACCTTAAAGAAAGAACATGTTGTTTATTTGTATATATATATATATATATATATATATATATATATATATATATATATATCACATTTAATCTAAAATGTTTTCAATTGTTAAACTCGTGACCCTTTAAAATTAAACTTTCACATCCCTTTTCACATCCACACACACACTCACACACACACACACACACACACACACACACACACACACACACCCACACACACACACACACACACACACACACAAACACTCATACTCACACAAACACACACAGTACAATAATTTTACCTCTTATGTGATGAGGTACCTTTCGGTCACTAGACCATTGTCTAATCACTGATTATAATTTTTCTCTCTGAGTTAATGGACAATGGTCTACCTCATCACATAAGGTAAAATTATTGCACTTAGTTGTGAAAAAAATTATTTACAAGTAATAATCATATATATATATATATATATATATATATATATATATATATATATATACTGCTTCTTCTGCAGCTCCGTTAATATTAGATTTATTTAGGAGCTGAAAATCTAGATTACTGCTAAAGATAGGTAAACTTGTGTACTACCTTTTTGTTTTAAGAGGTCGAGATTAAGTTATTGCTTACCTATTACCTATTCATGATCTAAAACAAAAACAAAAATATGCGAAAGTGATGATGAATTTATTAACGTTCAAATTCAGTAAATATTTTGCTTTCGTAAAATACAATCAACGATTGAATACAGACAAACCTTTCATTTAGTTTATATCACACTTCAGAGAGAAAAACTGAAACGGACCTTCACTAAACGCCGCGAGCCGGCTATATCTCGCTTTACAAGACTTAGTCGCCAGTATTTCGCTATAGCCTTTCTCTCTTTACCTTAGATCCAGATTTTTTGATCCAACTTCACTACCACAACCAGTGCGCCGGATTCCCTGAATTCATGCTTAAATTCTATTGTGAGCGTGTCCGCATGAATTACAATAAAGCTACTTTATTTGAGCCAAACTTTATTCTGTAAAGTTAATGTAACCTTCACTAAGTTTCATCCGTTTATTTTCACCATAGGAAAGATTATAATTCTTAAATCTAACAGACTAATTTAAACTGGAGGCTGAAAATCTTTTGTTTGCTACCGGTAATCTAACCTGTAACCCTAAGGTTAAATATCGCATGCTCTATGCACTAGGCAAATAATACGTTTGCAATAATGTCCGTAAAATGAAACACAGTAAGTTCTATAGCCCGCTTCCCTACTTTAACAAGCACCCTGCCTTAAATTTCGTTCTTAACAACACTCTCTTAACATCCACCATTACTTCTGGTCTTCCACGTTTTCATTTCTCTGAAAGAATACACTACACTTTACTATTTTTCAACTGTTCTATCATCCTGCATGTACCACCAGATTAGTTATAGCTTCACAGCTAGAATATATTTATGTTTACTTCCTCGTGTTCTAAATTTTTTTACATTTCTTACTGATTTTTTTTTCGATTTTCACTCACTGATTAAAACTTTTACACAATTAAAAATATTTACCTTCATTCCTTTTGGTTAACTAATATTCTTTAAAAAAAAGGAGTGCGGCCCTAATTGAAAAAGGTATCTCCTAAATCAATCGTCCACTTTATAGTCTATAAAATATGAGCTGCCTTGTTGACCTGGATGTATGTGCAGCTCTTCCCATAATGAGTATTTCTCGTATTTCCATTAAGCAAATAACTTTGTTACCCCAATCATAATCTTCTAATTTCTATCGAATACTTGAAAAGTCCGTACAAATACAAGCAGAACAATACAAACAAATACAAGCAGAACAATACAAACAAATACAAGCAGAATAATACAAACAAATATAAGCAGAACAATACAAACAAATACAAGCAGAACAATACAAACAAATACAAGCAGAATAATACAAACAAATACAAGCAGAATAATACAAACAAATATAAGCAGAACAATACAAACAAATACAAGCAGAACAATACAAACAAATACAAGCAGAATAATACAAACAAATATAAGCAGAACAATACAAACAAATACAAGCAGAACAATACAAACAAATACAAGCAGAACAATACAAACAAATACAAGCAGAATAATACAAACAAATATAAGCAGAACAATACAAACAAATACAAGCAGAACAATACAAACAAATACAAGCAGAATAATACAAACAAATATAAGCAGAACAATACAAACAAATATAAACAGAACAATACAAACAAATACAAGCAGAACAATACAAACACATATAAGCAGAACAATACAAACACCACATAATTAGGTACATTTTGTAATTAGCTCCTATATTCTTTGTTTGTGTTTTTTTAATAAATTATGTGATGTTGGTATTATTCTTCTTATCTTTTTAGATAATTTTTTAATAATCGATACATTTAGAAAACTAAAATTAGGAGAAGAAAGTTAATTTACGTAGTGGGGATTTTACTAGCTGATTGATTAAGGAAACCGCTGCTGCAAGTGATAAACACATTAGAGTTCACAAGACAGGTTTCATCATACAAAGTATAAAAATCAAAGTTATAGTATACACAAGTGTGTATATATTTCTATATTTTTTAACGTGTATAAGTGTGTATAGTAGTAGCCCAAGCCAAAGATGAAAACTAATAATATAAATATCACACTGTTGGAGCCATTTATTTTTAAACGAATTTGATTTAACATGTATTTTTGTAGAATTCAATTTTAAATTAAATTTAAACAACAATATAATAATTAGACTTGCTAAGAAATGATTTTTTTACAGCAATATTCTATTGTTTCCCAGGTCATACAGAATTGTGTTAAATTATGAAACAAACTATGGTAGGCCTATACCGAGATGTTGCAACTGCCTGATAAGGGAATATCTAATTATGTTATTTTTATTATTAAAAATGACTCTTCTTTTAACAAGTTTTTCAATTTATTCAATGATTTGAAATTTAATTTTATTATAATTTGATTTTAATTAATAACAGAAGGAGAATTGAGGCTTAATCCTTTAGCCTACAGCCCACTGTGACCCATTATTTGGATCACCTTACTGTTAGTCTATACTTTATTGCCGATGCACAAAAGTGGCATTGAGATTAAATGAAGGAGATGGTCAGGCATTGTGTATATGTTTAAAAAAACATTCCAAAGTGTACAACTTTGTATTATGGACGAAAAAGCAGTAATTTTTATGAATCAACCGTCTACTGTTTAAAACAAACGGAAATTAGACCACGGCCACTGCAATCAGCACCTCTATTTTAGTTGAGCATGCACAAGAAATATGTATGCTTTACTTTCGAGGTAATTAAAAAAACCCTAAACTTTTCTATGTGTATCTCGATTTACATTTATAAGTATGGATGATATGGAGCGGCATTCTTTGATTACAGAGCTTCCTTAAGAAAAGGTTTATTTTATATTTTGTTAGTTTACAGCATAAAAGTGGAATTAAACATATCACACACCAGAATGTTACCAAATCAAAGAGATCTGAGTTCCTCAGTAATATCCAATTTCATTTTAACACGACTACGGAAACATTTCAGAGAGCTGAACCAGACTCTGCGGCGATGCTTTGCAAGTGTGTGGCCATCACGGAGTCTGGGAAAACTACGGAAAATTCAGAGAGCTTAACCAGATTGGGCGGCGATGCTTTGCAAGTGTGTGGCCATCACGGAGTCTGGAAAACTAGGAAAATTCAGAGTGCCTAACCAGATTGGGCGGCGATGCTTCGCAAGTGTGTGGCCATCACGGTGTCTGGGAAAACTACGGAAAATTCAGAGAGCTTAACCAGATTTGGCGGCGATGCTTTGCAAGTGTGTGGCCATCACGGAGTCTGGAAAACTACGGAAAATTCAGAGAGCTTAACCAGATTGGGCGGCGATGCTTTGCAAGTGTGTGGCCATCACGGAGTCTGGAAAACTACGGAAAATTCAGAATGCCTAACCAGACTGGGCGGCGATGCTTTGCAAGTGTGTGGCCATCACGGAGTCTGGGAAAACTACGGAAAATTCAGAAAGCTTAACCAGATTGGGCGGCGATGCTTCGCAAGTGTGTGGCCATCACGGGGTCTGGGAAAACTACGGAAAATTCAGAGTGCCTAACCAGACTGGGCGGCGATGCTTCGCAAGTGTGTGGCCATCACGAGGTCTGAGGGAGTTTCGATAACATTCATAGCTCTTAACCAGTTTCACTATCGAACGGACACGGTATACTAAAGAATTAGGGGAAATATCTTTCTTTTACGTTTCCGACTACTGAAATGAGGTTAACGACCTTACCTTAATCCTATTAGTAATTCAGCTTATATGTTACAAAGAAATATTCATGAGGTAGTTTTAGCCCATATGAATTTTAGTTTTAAACACACACACATACACACACAAAGTCATACACATACGCTCACACTCACACATTTTTACTCACACTTACTCAGTCATATACACAAGAATACGAGAAGACCATTTACTCGATGGTCACAAGAAGATTTATTCGATGGTCCACATAAATTACCCAGTGATATTTTCATTTCATAAAGAGTAATCACTATATACTTAATCATGTTTATTTATTTATACCTTAACGGAATTTGCACTTAAAGTAGCCAGATAACCATGCACCGGTTGCAACAAGTCCTGCACCTCATGTGAAAGACCCTCTCTCTAACAGCACAGGTGTTTTTTGTTAAAACGGCAACAGAGAGTGAACTAGTTTTTTTAAACTCAGATTTTATTAGTACTATCCACGATACAGCCTGAAGCTAATAAGATGTACATGTGAAACGAGGAAAAGCTGTCCTTTCATTCGATACATTACGTAAAGGTTTGTATCTGGTCTGGTTAGATTAGATGAAGCTTCTCTTCTTCATGAAATGCTAGTCTAAACCGGCATTATTTATCACACAGTGTATAATACCGATCCTGAAATGGCCTTATTAGTTCCAATGTTGAAATATAATCTAAAGCATGAGTCCCAAACTAGGGGGCGCGCCCCCTTGGGGGGCCTGAAGGCAAGTCAGGAGAGGCAAGAGACCAGTTGGAAAATAGTAAGACAAAATATCATTTAGTTTAAATTTAAGTACACAATTTATCAAAATTTAATACTAACTCTACGCCTCATCAAAAACAAACACACTTTCCTCACGTTAGAAAACGTACGCCTGATAAAAAAAAAGTACAAAACGGAATCAAAATGACAATCTGGGAACAACTACAAATTTATAAACATAAAAATAAAATCATAAACAAACAAATAAAATCAAAAAACGATAAATTATTCAACCTAATAGACAAAATTAACTACAAGACAAACTTAAAAGACTCCCACAGTGCAGTGAATCCGAAAATAGAACAATAACGGTACACCACACCTTGTGACAACGGAAATTCCATACAGCTTGCAGTCTACTACAACCCCCGGTCAGTGAAGCTCGATAATGGAGATAGGCCTACTATCAATCTTTGAAAGTTAACTCGCATAAATATCAAGTACAAATAGTAAAAGTGATTTATATATATATACACAATATTTGTTTCTTTTTCATATGAGCATACTATTTCTTTATAGTGTAAAGTGGAGGGGTGTAGCGGCCTTTCAATTCAAGAAGAAGGAACGGGGTACCAAAAAGTGTGGGAACCCCTGATTTTTAAGAAACGAGTACTAAATTATATCTTCTAAATAAAATTACGAGATCCAGTTAAGAAGGTGCCGTAGTACGGTAAGTCTATATATTTACAAACCTATGTCGTTTCAATAACTGGATAAATTTATAGAACATTCATGAAGACGCGATATTTGAGAAACAGTGGTCAAAAACGCCCATAGCAGTTGTGTGTTAAACGATTGTGGAGGAGAGAAGCTTAGGGCTTGTTATGCGTATTTATTACCTTCATGTCAAGAAAATCGGTAACATTTAAAACAACAAAACGATTAAAATAGTTTTTATGAGCTGGTACTTTTGGTACCACGTTCCTTCTTCTTGAATTGAAAGGCCCGCCACTACACCTCCTCCACTTTACACTATAAATAAATGGTATGCTCATATGAAAAAGAAACAAACATTGTACATATATATATATATATATATATATATATATATATATATATATATATATATATATATATATATATATATATATATAGTCTGGAAACTCTTTGTAATAATGACGGAGAACTTTCAGTTGTAATATTATTCTACTTAGAGACAGTTATTCATCACTTAGAGTGGCTAAGTGGCTTAGCATATTTCGATCCCCAAAAACGCCAAAGAATGTTTAGCTACTTTTCAGGATCCAAAAGTTCGGCGACTAATGCGAATGAAACAATGTAAGACAACTGAGATAATAGAGCATTGCATAACAACAAATATTTAACAACAATTTTTAAAACGGTTTTTAAAATTATATTCTTTGATAACTAGGTTAGACTACTTATGAAATACAAACTGGCTTGGCTAATGTTTTTAGATAAGCTAGTATGAAACACAAAAACATTAAGCTAACTACATCCATATATTGCTGCTATTCTAATTATCTTCTTAATTTCACATCTATCATAGAATTATAAAATCCATTTTTCTCTAAACACCAAAATGGGGGCTCCCCCATACTTTAGGGATTTTCTATAAAGATTTAGTTGTTTTCGTCCTTTTTAGAGCTAAGCACTCCACTCGTTTACTCGTATTATTCTCGAAAAGCTGAATAATTTGAGATTTTATTCTTTGGAAATAACTTTCAAACAATACATTCTGCTAATATATTAGAATAACGTTATTATATGGGATCCAACTGCGCAAGTATGATTTAACAGATACTCTATCTTAAACCTAAGTATTCTATTGGATGCAAAATTAATTATTATTAGCTTTCTTTCTACTTATTGTTATGAGAAAATGAAACGTAATTTATTTACGCTAGAATCTTGCCGGCTTCCTTGCTCCGATAGATGTCGCACTTATGTAGTGGCTGACCATAAGCAGGATTCCTACCAGATTGTCCTGCTGCCCTGCACATAGCCCGGTGGATTTGGAACTGTAACACTGTTCCCACAAAGTACCTGAAACAATACAAAATAAACTGAACAACAGGTGTACAACAGGAACATTTCAGATAGGTTTTAAACATTGTTTCTTATATTGGAATTGAAAGCCGATATACTTCAAATTTAGGCGCAAGCGAAAATCACTACAACCAAGGAAATTTTAGGCGCTCCCAATACTTAGTTTGCCCTATTTTATTTCAATATACATAAACTCTACTGATGTATAACGTAATAACTTTATGGTATATTTTAAAATAAATAGATATTTTAAACACACACACACACACACACAAACACACACACAAACACACACACACATTCACACACACACACACACACACACACACACACACACATATATATATGTATATATATATATATATATATATATATATATATATATATATATATATAAGAACATAAGTCAAAATACAAATACAAGAATTATAATTGAATTTACAATTCAAAGCTTTTCGTTGGCTAACAGTACCAACATCATCAGGAATATTAAACCTGATGATGGTTTAATGTTGAACACGTTTAATATTCCTGATGATGTTGGTACTGTTAGCCAACGAAAAGCTTTGAATTGTAAATTCAATTATAATTCTTGTATTTGTATTTTGACTTATGTTCTTTATTAATACACAAGAATACATATTGCGATATTTATATATATATATATATATATATATATATATATATATATATATTTAATAAATTAAAAATATTTTAAAAACAAGAATACTTTTAATGAATATATTTATTCTTCATAAGGAATAAATATATTCATTAAAAGTATTCTAGTTTTTGAAATATTTTTAATTTATTAACTATATATACAAGAAAACATATTACCATATTTAATATATATATATATATATATATATATATATATATATATATATATATATATATATATAAGTTGTGTCTAAAGCAATTTTCAGTTTTGAATTATATTCAACTGTAGTTTCGTCTCAACAATAAATATTAAATTATTGTACTATGAAACTATAGCCTTTTTAAAATTCTGATTTTTTAGTCCAATCTTTTACTATGTCATGAAACTGTTTGGTAATTAAGTTTTAGTTTATAATACTTCCGAAATTATACTTAACCTTTCTTTGTCTCGGTATTAAACCTTTTCTTTTGAAGCCTTTAGTGTAACTTAAGTTTTCCATAGTTGAAATGTTCCTTTTTTTTAACAACATAATTACTTTACATTTGTTTATTTATATTATTTCTTTTATTTTAGCTTATATTTTTGTATGTAATGTTCTTATTAAAACGTATCCTTATAAGCTGTTCAAATAAAATTTACATACAATTTTATTTTGAAATGTAATTATTTTAACGCGGTATTTGTAAAAAGGCAAATAGGTAATTCTCTTAAATATTTTTAAAATGTCGGCTGTATTAATAATTTAATTTGGTATTCTTATTTCCCAAAGTAATTTTTTTTCATAATAGGAAACACCAAAAATAACTCAAATATCTCAATATAGTTTCTAAAAAATAACTTTAATGTCATACATGTTTCGACAGCCAAGCTGTTCAGTCTTTACTGTCATTGGATAGCTTTAATCTTATACATATGAGCCAGCTTGCATATCGTAACAAGTACGAAATTTTATTAGATATATTCTGATATTCCAGTCATTTCGCATGAATTGCTACTAATGTTATTCTTGGAAGTCTGGTTCAAAAGCGAATGGTTATTTGTTTACAATATTCTAAAAATAGGTTTTTAATGTACATTTAAGCCCTATTAAACCCTATATACCAGTGTGCTCCAGCCTAAACCACTTGCTTCTGCAACAACTGAGCATGGTTTGATGATTTTTTTAAAATAAGATTTTAGCAAGGCAATGAAAACCTGAGAAACTGGATTTGTTTTTCATTTATTTTAATATTCTATTACAGACATTTGAAAACAGTTTCTTTCACTCAAGGAAAATGCAAGTTCTCTTTCCCCTTGTTCGATATTAGAGAGATTGGTGCACTCACGTAACCAAAGCTCCAAACCTATTCTTTTGAAGTAATGCTACTTCATAACATGGTATTTACGAGACATTTAATATTGTGTTAGCCTAACTTAAAATAACCATAATTGCCATAACAATGTACTTTAAAGTATCCGACTCTTCGATATAGTTGAATACAAAACAAAAAAAAACTGTTTTTTTTAACTACAGTCTTGATGGTAGTTAAGTTACAAAGTTAATATCGTACAGTTCATTAAAAGTCTCAAAATCAATGCACGTTAAATAAACTGTAGATACTGCAAGCCTTAATTCAAAAAATAATTTAATAGGTTTCAATGTTCCGTCGGTTTGCCTTATCTCATACGTATGACGAAAGAAATTGAGTTGTATTTCCTGTGAAGTGATTTAGTGTCAAGGTAAAGGGACGCCTTTCTACGGAAAATTGCAATAACTCAATACACAGTTGAATGACAGAGCTGAGAATTTCTATTAACGAAAGATCAATGATTTGGGAAACCAAAGCCGGACTAGTTTTAAATATAGATTTTAATTTTCTTAACTACAAATGTTATTATGATTGCTAATGTTGAAACTCGTTTGGATTTAACTAATAATTTACAATCACAACCAAGAAGATTAGAATTATATTAGCCTCTACGTTTCTGAAATGCAATTAATGAAGCCATTTTTGTCAAAGTTGATACAAAAATCTTGTTTTGAACATTTCTTTATACTATAAAGAGAAAAGTATTTTTTATTATAGGCTAGTGACAGATCACAGACAATTTTGCTTTTTTAAACAGTCAACGTTTCGAATTTCTTTCCGAAATTCCTTTTCAAGAGCTCAGTTTTAATTATACAACATAACTTACGATCTCTAAAATACATAACATTATATAAAACATATTACAAATTTTTATTATGTTTTATATAATGTTATGTATTTTAAAAATAGTAAATTATTTTGTATAATTCTTTAATTAAACTAGGAATTTCGGAAAGAAATTCGATACGTTGAAAGTTTAAAAAAGCAAAATTGTCTGTGATCTGTCATTAGCCTATATAAAAAATTAATAGTTATTAACAGACATTATGTCAGACAATGGGGGAACAGTTTTGTATATATGTAAACAGTTTTTAGGCATTTTATATGATGCACACTGGATATGATATATTTCTGGATATAGGACAGACAATGAGCGGAGAGTCTGGAATAGTTCTCATTTAAGGGAAGGTGTTTATAAGAGGGGTGAAAACAAAGATAAAGAAGTTATATTGTGAAGTTTCCTTCAGCTTCGGAGATTAGTAGCTCATTGGAATAATTTATGGCGGCAGTCGTGGGGAAATGATATTTGTGGTCTGGTAACACTGGCCGACAGTTAAATGAACTAGAGAAAGGATATTACGAGCGCATTACGTCACTGTTACCTCCGTTAACTGCTTTGTCTGTGGCAAGGTTGAGGAGTTATCGTTCCCGTGCAGAAATATTCTTCGGCATGACCTTGATCACAAATTCTATCCTGGTTATAATCCGGAATGAGCGTGACCAACGAGATTTTACCAAATCTAATGTGTGCCGGAATGTGCACTTGTCACGACCATGTGTTGGGTATTCAATGAAAAGTGCGTCTAGTTGCCAACGTTTGACTGATTGTCAAGGTCATTACAAGAAGTTTATTTTAAAATTATTTGTACAACACTAATAACCGACCAATCATTTTTCCTGATTTTAGTTAAACGTATTGTTAGAATTTTTCAACTTGTATAAAGTAAAAAAAGTATTTTTTTTAGGAAAAAATTGGTTGTAGACATAATAGTGAAAGTATTCGGATTTCAAACCATTAAGAATTGATGGTTTTTCACCAATGTTCTTCCTAATATTGTATGTGTGTGTATATATAGATCCCTATTTATTTATTTTAAACAACATAAGTTATTCAAATACAAAAATATTGTAATTATTGTATAATTATTGTAATTTTCATTCCTGACGATGTTGGTACTGTTTACCAACGAAAAGCTTTGAATATAAATTAATAAATATTCTTGTATTTGAATAAATTATTAAACAAGAAAACATATTTTATATATATATATATATTAATCGGATAGATTCCGTGACTAACTTGATTACATTATAACACTTACTTCATTAGTTAATACTTATCAGTTAAACCTCTAACAAATGGTTAATTGTATTTCTTTTATAATATAATTATTTATTTACATTTTAATATTTTAAAAAAGCTACATATAAATACTACATCATACACAAATTGTGTTATGTCCTAACAAGAATTAATAATTTGGAAATAATATTTCCAGATTCGGATTATCTCCTTATAAGACTATTTACAGCCACAAGATTTTATGTTTTGGGTAGATATTCAAGGAGGCAAGCAAAATCCCACATGTTCATTAGAAATGAAATCTCAATATTATTAGAAAAACGCTTTATAGTAGAATATTCAGATAATGAAGTTATGAATTTTTCATTTATCCACGATTGATCTCAGTATAATTATAGTAGAACTTTCAATTTGCATAACAAAAATAAAATAATTTAAATAGAAAAATGTTTTGAACATGTATCATTTTGCCCGGATGTTTCCCAATGGTGGAGTTTTTCTCAAACATATCGAGGTCTAGTGGGATTTTAGTAGGGAATTATAGTTACAAATAGTAGAAACGAAAGAAAACAACTAAATATACACCATTAAATAGTCCAAAACAGCTACAATTTATAGTTTTACTATAGTAAGTAAAAGCACACAAAATCTTTGGTAGGTATAAGTTAAAAACTAATCTTTGGTAGGTACATAGTAAAAGTTAACAACTAATAAGCAGTTTTAAAAATGCAAAAAATAAAGTTTAACATAAAAAGTAAAGCCCTCTCTGCGTAAATGCCTAAAGATACTAGATAGACTAGACTCTTTCATTATCCTCCACACAATCGCAGAAATCAATTGGTTCTTTAAGTAACTGTTTTTCTTGTCATTCTACCACCAGAATCCCTATATTGACAGCAATCGTATCACCTTCCCTGTCTGAAGCAACGGCTTTAAAGCCGATATTAAACTCCTGAAGGTAAAACGTTACTGGAGATACCTTAAGAACAGCCACCATAGAATCATTGTAACCCTTATGGCGTTTTCTAATTGAAAAAATGGCTTTGTAAGAAAAGTCACTCCTACTTTAAACGAAACGAATTTAGGGGCTTCCTTCTCCTTTTAAATTACATATAAATGTTTTCACACCTTTTTCCGGCTTATTTGTAGACGACTTTGTCTCAATAATATTGTCTTGAGTTTTGAATACTTTAACCACATGATTTCCTTATTTTATCTGCTGAAAACTTGTTGAGATTCCTCTAATTCTGCCCCTTTTCGACGGAATAATATATTTTGCAGCAAAACTGTGTGTGTGTGTTTTTACTTTTTAAACCAATAAACTGTCGTGAACACATAACCATGGCATCCTCGTGATCAATGTACCTGCTAACAGATTGATCATGAGCCGCTACTCACAAGAGCCGCACAGGTGATTTTGAATCCTTAAAACATTCATTGGTAGCACTCGTGCACATTGAAGGCCCTTCTTGTTATTTTTACAAGGAATACACAGATTAAACTATGACGGAGTGGAGTATCTCTGAGCCTTAGCAGATATTAAGGGTATTGCGCCTTTAGTTGTCTTCTGGATGCCATAAACTAAACCCCTAATACATTCAGAATCATTTATTTTAAATTTAATTATTTTGAAAATTAAGTTTATAATAGAAGTAATAAACTGTTTAAATCATAACACTCCAACGAAGAGTGTTTGTAAAATAATTACCAAAAGGTGATGAAAGAGATGAGGCCATATGACTTTACAATATGTCCCCCTATTGACCGCAGTGGGCTGGGGGAGTTTGCGCAAATCAGGACTGTGGGTTCTGCTTAGATCATCAATTTTCCCATTACTATTTTAAATCTGTTTCGGTTGAATATCAACACAAGATTGTTGCACATATAATTAGAATCAAGCTGAAGATGCTAACCCAATTGTTTTGGAATTATGACGTAAGGTTTCGCTTGGCCTCTCTTCGTTTAGATAGCTATAAAAAATAAAAGTAAAATACCTGACAGGTGAAATTTAGAGGTCAAGAATATCTAACCTCTCAAAATGATTTAGATTCAAAACATCATGAAATAGACTCATGATATTAAGAATGTAAGCCCGAATGATCGCATTTTGTGCTAACATGAGGAGGCTCACTATATTTTTTTAAAGTAGATAGATTTGTTTTTACACCCTTATTGGGGTCACCCTAGATACAAATACTTAGCTTCTTTAATTGTAAAATATTTATTTGCTGTAATTTTACGCACAGCTAAAATATTTAATGAAAAATGTTTATAAAAGTATAACATTAAGTTACTTGTTCGTACAGAGCTATATATACACACACACACACACACACACACACATATATATATATATATATATATATGCTGATACGTATTCCTTCATGGATGGAAAAATATGATGAATAGTTACTATCTGGAGTACATTCGTTCATTCTGCAGTCCATAAATTCACAGTTTCTAGCGAAACGTCGGAACTGCGAATTTATGGACTGCAGAATGAACGGATGTACTCCAGATAGTAACTATTCATCATATAAAATATATATATATATATATATATATATATAGAGAGAGAGAGAGAGAGAGAGAGAGAGAGAGAGAGAGATGGCTAGATAGATAGATAGATAGGTATATAGATAGGAAGATAGATGGATAGATAGATGAATAGATAGATAGACAGATAGATAGATAGATAAATAGGAAAATAGATGGATAGATAGATAGATAGATAGATAGATATATGTACATATCGTATATCCATACAATATTTGTTAAAGAAACAAGCAAATTCATTGGGAAAAACGTCCACGCAGCCGAATTTAGATGTCATCTTTTTCAAATGCCAACCTAACCTATACATCGTAAGCCTAAGGACGTGTTATGTTGCGACGTGATAGGTAACAAAAACTGTTTACAGAATTTTATACCAGAACTAACCCGTTGCTACAACGAATCTGTAAGAAGAATTGGGTGTACAGAACTAAATACGATTGTACATAGTGTTATACAAGTTTACAACCGTTCAATATCACTTTCCCTATTTCATCAATGAAAGAATCTTTTTATTTGAACCACGTTTGTGTTTGTGTTTGATAATTAACTGAATAAGTGTTTTAATTTAGGTAAAACGTGTTTTTTAACCAAACTACGTTACCGCAATCTTTGGTGAACAAGAATACTGTTTAAAGTTGCTTCATGTAATCATCTTGAATTCACTGATTAAACTATAATTACGTATTCACTTAGTTAAGTATCTTTTAATTACAGTAATATTGTTTAGCCAAACAAAATTGTTTAACATTAAATAACAATACTAATAAATACATTTAAAAATATTGACACAATTTATATGGTATAAAAACATAAACAAACTTTAAAATGTGGTCCCTAACTAACAACGTAAATTGAGCACGCGATTTTTGTACAAGCTGTGAAGTTATGCCAAATTTAAGGAAATATAAGTTAACTATATAAAATGTTTATTTCTTGGTATTTAAGAGCCTTAGGCATGTAAGAGTGTCTTTCTCTCTCTTTTCAATTTAAAAAGTAGGCAATTTAAAAATGTTGTAAATAAATTTATTAAAAAATTTACCAATTACACTTTTTCTATTACTTGCGACCAGACATTTGTTAACTAAAAGTATCGTATTCAGCCTCGTATGAAGAAGACCTAAGACGAAAACGTTTCCTCCAAGTGTAAGTTAACAATTAACAACTTTTAGTTAACAAATATTTGGTCGCAAGTAATAGAAAAAGTGTAATTTGTAATTTACAACCAGCTCGTCATGAACAGCAACAAGATTTCGATAATGTATTAATAATATTATTTTCAAACAAATGTCAGTGGGTATAACTTTAAAAAACGGAAGTTAAACTATTTTAAAATTAACCATTTGGAATGTGTCACTAATACCTACTCCTTACTGTGTTACGTGACACAACAAGTACACTAAGCCACATGTAGGTAACAGCTGGAATCCGCATACCTCTACGTGAACCCACAATCAGCTGTTACGTTTTGTAATGAGCTAATTATCATCTAGTAAAAAAGACATAATGCCAACCTTGTGACAACTTGTTCCATATTGTATAACTAAGAGTCCTGAAGAGAACAGTTGCTTTTTAAAACTAGTATTTGGTTCTTTGCCCTTTTACTAATTGTTGTTACGACATATAAAATCGTAGACTATGGAATACTGTATTTCATATAGAACAATGTTTTTGTAGCGATTAACATAGAACATAAACGTAGTACATGAAAATGTTCAAGAAAATTTTTTTAACTGAAAAGAAACCTTAATTGATAGCTCATAAAAAACGAGATAAGTTAAATACGTAGGCCAAAATAAACAAGCAATTCATCTACGTAAAAATACAAAGGTCATTGTAGGCCTATACTAAAAAAATATTTTAAATATAGATAAGAACTGTACAACTCTCTTGTCACCTACAACTAAGAAAGCCTAGGTTGTAGGAAAAAATATCTTTTCAATAAAATTCATTTCTTTGAATCACACGTCCTCTCTGTCTACACTATCAGTTCCACAGTCGTATTCAAAATCTTTCCACTAAATAATAACTTGCTTACAAAAACTCAACCAATAAGCTAGATTTCTCTTCAGTTTCATATTTATGAAAACTATTTATGTTCAAATTCATTAAAAACGTTACGCTGTAGCTTAACATTCTCTCTAAAATCTTGCTCATCAGGCTGTGGGTTCAGTTATTGTATACGTATTCTACAGTTTATTAGTGAGTGAACATTTTTTGGTGAGTAATTTTAGCTTACTGTAGTACTATGCAATTTTACTGCCCCGAAAAATTTTTTGTATTTCTAGCTCGAAATGCCATAGTTTCGTAATTTGTCACATATCAAAAAATTAAAAGAATATCTGTTTGTAATGATATGAAATTCGCTATGAAAGTATGTCTTGAGTCTTAATTTTTATGGAACTGTGTGGCAGGCGAATTGAGTTTTACTTTAAACAAAACTGTTCAGATGAAATCTAAATTAATTTTGTCTGTAAATAAATCTATTATTCACACATTAGATGCGCTAATATGAAATTGAAAATTTACGTAGCAGGACGTTGACGGGTTATTGGTACAATTCAAAAATTGAACCATTGGATTTTAAAATTGCAAATGAGTAGCTACCTATTGTATTGCTTGCTGGATTGTTTGATAGATTTAAGCCAATGATCATAGCGACAGGTAAAAGCTGCATTCAAAGGAAAAGTGTAAAAAGAAAGGTACCACAAGAAGTTCAACTTAAATCGGAGTAAAGAAATGAAGAGCCTAAAATTTTTCAATCAAACGAAAAGAGGCTTTATAATTTACTACGAAATTAGATTAAAATTCTAAAACCTATGCTAACACTAACTGGGGTTATTGTAACTGTAAATAATTGTTGTATTTCTTATTAACGTTCTCAACCACCGAAAAGACCAAAGTCTCTTGTGAATTTTATATGTAGTCACGAAGGAAATGATGAAAAGTATAATAATGAAATCAATTCCAGTAACAAATTAAAAGCTTGGTTAACCAGCCACAGATATGATGGCAGTGATCCAGATAAATAGTACCACCAATCGTATTACACGAAATAGACTTAATCAATTTAAAGCATATTTAATATTTATCCTAAGTCATAATGATTGTTGTGCATGCGGTATCGGTCGTTTATCTCCTTTTCCCATAACCAATATCAGGAATGTTTTACCGGCCAATCCAGAAAGTCAACAGAAACATGGAAAAATAACAAAAGCCTCCGGCAAGAATTACAAATTTTGGAAGAAAGCGTTTTTTTACCATAATTCCATGGTAGGGTTTATAAGGTTTTTGGGTGAACCGTATTAGTTTACCGTTAGTCCGCCCCCTTCGTTAGGCCATTGAGATTTCGGGACCTAATTAAAGACATTTACGCCTTTTAACATTTATTTATCATACATTTAGACTTTAATTTAATATATATTTAGACCTTTTTTTAATATACATTTGGACCTTTGTTCAATATACATTTAGACCTGTATTTAATATATATTTTATACATTTGTTTAATATACATTTAGACCTTTATTTAATATTTATTTTAGACCTTTATTTAATATACATTTAGACCTTTATTTAATATATATTTCAGACCTTTGTTTAATATACATTTAGACCTTTATTTAATATATATTTTAGACCTTTGTTTAATATACATTTAGACCTTTATTTAATATATATTTTAGACCTTTGTTTAGTATACATTTAGACCTTTATTTAATATATATTTTAGACCTTTGTTTAATATACATTTAGACCTTTATTTAATATATATTTTAGACCTTTGTTTAATATACATTTAGACCTTTATTTATTATATATTTTAGACCTTTGTTTAATATACATTTAGAACTTTATTTAATATTTTTTGGCTTTTTTGTGATATACATTTTCAGTAAAGATGTTTATTATTTGTTTACTAGTGAGTAGTTATTTTTTAGACGTTAACCGAAACTGTAACAACGGTAAAGTCAAATATAGACTCTGTAGTTTTTGTGCTGTACATCTAGAATATTTATTTTAACAATCTGAGCACTGAACACATTGAACCTAAGGTGAACACTCCTGAGCAACAGTTTTATCCGTGACTCACAGCATTGAACAATGCACTGACCTAGTGCTAAACGCGTCTGCTGAAAAATATTAGTAAATAGTAGTTTTTTTGGAAAGTGAACCAAAATTAGTAATATAATCTGTGTTTTATGTCGTGTTTCTTAGTAGAAGTACGGTCAAGATAAACACAAAAAGAGTGAATTATTAGGCTATGAAAAAATAAGTTATTTTGCGTGCGAACAGCAAGCATTATGTGAGGTTTTTAATAAGATGTAATTAAAATTCCAATAAATCCTGAAGTTTATTATCTCTTATAAAGATAACCTTTTTATTGTAAATAACTCTTTGTCACACGGAATTCCAAAGGCATCAAAAGTAAACGTTTTTCCTAGAAATAATGTTTGTTCTTTTTGTTATAGTAAAAGAGTAGTGTACACTTTGTATTCTATTTTGTTGTCTAATTAAATCTGTCACCGTTAGTTTGGGTACATTTCACTAATCAAAGAATTAAGAAACCACAATGATGCTTTTGATACACTAGTAGCCAACCCACAGTGACGTAATAAACTCCGAAAGATATAATGTGACCGCTATAACATTGCTGTGTTCGTGAATACTTCACAATAAATTAGCCAAAATCAGACTGAGCATAGAAACTGGGTTAGACAGGCACGAGGATGTGAGGGGAAAGTGCGCTCTTTGCGTCACTAAGACGAGCACACTATGTGTCGCGCGGCGCTCGGTTGTGCAACACTCCGCTGCCTATCCGGTCTTGCTAAATCCAAAAAGATCTTGTATGATCTTCTAGTGCCTAGCCAGTCCCGGTCGTAGGAACTGCTCAATATAACTTGTTCTTGGATAGTGACCAAATCATGACTCGCAGTCTGGATCTTTGTGTCTCGTTTTAAAATTTTAACAAAGCATTAGTTTGGAATTAAAGTTTACGTTTAGAATAAAATATGTAAATAATGATCGATATTTGAGATCATCGTTTACATTAGGAAAAAACGGCGAATATCTTGATTAGTCAAATGTTAAACAAAATTAAGTGTCAATTAGATCAAAAAGGCAGTATGTTTGTATTTATATATTAGATGTTAGAAATATTAACATAATGCTTAACAATATAATACAATTTAGTATAATATTAAGTATCGAAAAAACATTTTTATTGTCAATTATTTTGCATGTATAGTAGATGTTACAAAAGTAGAATTCTTGTTCAAGACTTTGTTCAATATTCGTTTAAATTTATTAAATTGATTGATAACGACCGCTTATGGACGGGAAATTAACATTTGTAATTTTAATACAGTATTTATAAAAATAATATTAATTTTTGTTGTAACAAAACAAACATTCTAGAAATTAAGCTAACTTGGATACTTATTTTTAAATAAAAGATTCTAAATGCATTTAGCAACAAAAGAATGCATTCTTTGACTTCTAGATGGTTTTGTGACGTTAAAAGACGTAGGGCCTATAGGCTACATACTAAAAATACCTCTCCCCCGATGACAGTCTCTGTAGATTGATAAGGATAACCCTTATCGTTGATAAGGATAACTCTCGACAGGAGGTTTACAGCCTGAAGTGCTTCAGTAAAATAGGTTATCAAGATCAACAAACATCTTTCCTTTTCAGTCCATGCATCATCTGTCTTAAATATAGGTAGAGGTATTTGAGCCAAACTCTCCCTACTCCTATTCTGATAGAGCCCTATTCTTTTAAAAGTATATAATCTGTTAGTACTTCTAAATCCCTACATATCTGGTGGCCAACTTATGTAGAAATATCCCAAAAACGCATTAAATCGTCTTAGTCGAAATCACTGAGATTCATTTCCAATTTTCCCTAGGTCCTTCTCCAAAAACAATACAAAAACTCTTCGCACTCTCATTCACGCGGAATTCATCTGCTCCTCCTCGTCAGACTAGGCTGGTCTAACATGAAAACCCAGCTTAATCTCACATCAGGGATCCCTACGATTTTTCTGACCATTCTCACATTTTCCTGTTTTTACATAGGACAAACAGAGAGACCATTTACCACAAGATACGAAGAACACTTAAAACAGATAAAAGAGACACAACCCACATCAGATTTCGCCATACACATACAAACACACTACACGCACCGACAGACATAGACACCAATCTAAAAGTCCTACATTACATCAATAAAAGCAACAAAGTTAACACAGTAGAAAACTATGAGATATATAAACACCATAAATACTATCCACAACACATTCTAAATGACAAAACACACTCACAATCAAATATTGTATTTGAGCACATAATTAACAACTACTCTATGAACAATAACACACCACAGAACAAAAATACACCACAGACTTACACCAACACACATGAGTAACAGTCTTGTCAGTATTTCACAGCATTGAAAAATGCGCTGACGTACCTCACGCGTCGTCAACTTACCGAATAAATCAGTAAGTAGTAGTTTTTGTTATGCTAAGATAATACAAACAAGTGTAAATATATATTATCTTATATTTCATATATTAGTTTATCTAAAAGTTAATCAAGCTGAAGTAAAGTTTTGGCAATACGTTTGCAGGAAGTTTGACCTTATAAATCTTGATTATTTCAGATAGTTAAAAATAATTCGTTTTTGAAATTTGTACTTAAATAATTATTATATGAAACTTGTAACGTCGATGTCGTTTATTTAAAATACATTTAATAATTTAATATCGTTAATGTTTAAAAAACATTAAACATTTTTGGATTACTTGTCATCCGTTTTTGAAGTTAGAGTAAAAGGATGTTGGATAATGCTTGAAATATTTTTTCTCAGGCATGTGACAGTACTTTCAAAATAGAAGTGTTTTAAAATATTTTTAAAGTAAAAACAAGCGTAGGTTATGTGACAGCAGGTGGGAAACGCTTGGAAAATTTCAGAGCAAGGATCGTATGACTACATTAGTGAACTATGTAATTTCAGCTTACCATTGAGACAGAGTGTTAAATTACGATAAGGTCTACAGCTACAACACTCCGATCATTCACAATTCTGATTTATCAAATGTTTTTTATATATAACGTTTCAGACAAAAGAGGTTTTAATCTGTCCGTAGTTACTGTCATAAGCTCTAACAATTTGTATCTTGGAAAACTCAACTGCAAAATGAGAAATCAACATATGTCTATTCCTTTTAATTATTATTAAATAACCAGAGAAGCTACCATCAGTTAGATACAAAGCCGGATGGAACAAGTTGCCCTCAACAAGAATTTCCTGAACCTACTGATTCTAGATCTCAGTGTTAAAACGTAAGAGTTGAAGCCTATAAAAATAATTTTGTTAGTTGTAGTAAATTTTAGTTTGTAATATGAGGATGAATGTTTGCAGAAAAAGATTGGAATAAGTGGTACAGCTGTTTGAAAGTCTATTCATTTGTCAAAGAGAGTCAGCTAGGTTACAGTTTTAAGTTAGACAAACCTAAGTCTAACATCTAAGTTAGACCCACCTAAGTTAGACCCATCTAGTCTCTTTATCTCTTACACCTTTAACTTTAATCTGTACATAAATTCTATCTTAACAATAAATACTTCGTAATATAAAATTATAAGCAGAGATTTTTTTTCTCTCTCTTTCTTAAGAGAGTTTTTTATATAAAAAGGAAAATTTAAAATATACTCACACGATAATCCTTATATCATCCAATAGAAATGTTTCAAAGACGCTTACCTTAGCCTTATACTTTCCTTGCATGATATGATCCATCATTTATTTTATCCACACTTATAACTCATATTTGCTTATAAAAAATTGTAATCTTTGTAATTCAATCATCTTTAAATCATATAGTTTGAGGAAAGAAGTGATTCAAAAAGAAGCTAAGTGTTTCATGTTTGATGGTACATTTATTGGGCCGAAACGTTCAGCAATTGGATTTTACGTTCAGCAATGCTTATTGAAGCAATTGATTAAGTTTAATCAAAAATGGTGGTCACAAAACTCTTGGAAGTAAATGCGAAAGACTGACAGATCCAGTGATGATGTTTGGGATTGATAGATAGGCAGATAGTTTGAGATCATTAAAAAAAAAACATGCAATAAAGTTGGGTTATTTGTTGTGTCATAAAGGAGCTGGAACTTAATGGCATGGCTGTGGTTACAGCTGAGCCACAACGCTTGTCTCCTAGTTATTGCGACACTTTGAGTTTATTCGCATCAAAACAATAACTTTCGTTTGCCATATTCTCCTTGAACTTGGAACAGTTTTATGTTTAAATCTTATAATAGTTCAAAGTATTTTTATTGTAATTTAAGAATCTCCATAGAAAAACAATAACCTGTACATCGGAATAATATGAATCATTCCAGGAAAGATGTGATATTTTTAACATGAAAATATGTACTAAAATCTTTGATAATAAAAGAAAGAGAATATATGTATTAAATTTCTGTTTTACTAAAAACATACGACTTACCAAAAGATAGATATTGTAGGTTATGTTTCTCTTTATCTCAATAATTATTTTAATATTCAGTTTATTCCAGTAATATTTTGCGATGTCTACTAAAAGCATAAAACGTATCTCTTAGTGAGGACAGATTTACTGCTTTCTTCGGCTCGCGTGCAGCCTACTCCTGACTTGTGTAGAGCTTTTCCACTCATTTCTAAAATCATTAAATACTCGATTTCTAGTTTTAGAAAAAGTCATTGCTTTTAAAATAAATGGTAAACATGTTTTTATATAACATCTCTCAAAATATGAGGAATTTAAAATGGCACAAGTTCATTCAATAAATACGCCTAATAAATAAATTATCAAAGATTGAAAAAGACAAAATAGGTAAATACTTAACGACTCCGCTTTACAGTTCAAAGTCATCTTTACTATATTTTCCCTGTAGAATGGCTACAATAAGTTTGCCACAACCTATTGAATCACTGGACCCTCCAGACACAAGGCTACTCCGACCTTTCTCTAATCACGAAATTGGTGATTGTTTGCAATTAATTCACACAAAACATGAAGGCATTGAGTAATATTTTTTAATATAATTGTATTCCCTGCACAAATATAATGTCGTATTTATTATTGGTATGTCCACAGAACATAGATTATTTAATCTATCGTTAATTTAATCCTCATTTGTAGTAAATGTGGAATTTCAATTTACAATTGTATTGTATTTTGGATTAAAGTATGAGCATTTATTTCACCATTCTAGTTAAAAACTGTCTAGATGAAAACTAGCGCGTAACAAATTTCCAAATTAGCTATCAGGAGATATTTTACTACTGAATTGGTTTAATGTTTGCAATGACTGTGTATGCTAAGCACTAATATTAGATTTGTTTTCTTATATAATGAGTCAAAAAGTACTTAATTTACAAATCCTTTCTTCAACTAAGAAAGCTTGAGGTAGATGATTATTTTTTAAAGTTTTATCTGCAGAAAAATTGTAATATCAGAGGCACCTGAGATATAAAATAGTAAACTATAATGATGAATTTCATTATACGAAATAAATGTCATAAAGAAAGTGAGTAAATATTAATCTATACAATTTTAAATACAAGCGGACTATCAATACATGAATACAATTTATTTTTCCTTACTAAAGAAAGTTAAACAATGATAAAACAATTTATATTAAAAAAATGATAAGTGGTTAAAAATAATTATTTTTTTATTATGAAAGTAATGTAAACAATATTAGCGATCTGATAATAACACAACTGACGAAACGAGGAACATCTTCAGTGAATGATCAACAATATAAAAGATAAAAGTGAAAATATGGTCTCAAATAAGGGATTAAAAAAGTCTAAAGTCAGACTGCTATGAAAATAGGTAAAGTACGTCGATGATTACATCAATGGGCACAAAATTGAAACACATAGTATTATAAATATCTTCGAACGTATAACATCAAGTAAGCTAATAGTAAGCTGAAACGTAAGCTGATTGTGAACAAGAGGTAAAATCTAGAATTGAACAAGGTAAAACTGTGTGTTATTAAGGTGAAGCAGTTTCTAATTATTCATTCAATAAAAATGCGTCTCTAACTGAAGACGTTCAGATGCTACGTGTTTATTGTTTTCAAGAAGTGGTTTTATAGACGCACTACGAGTGGAGGATGACTGATTACGGGGATATTATAGTGCTTGAAATTAAAAACTGTATAAACTCTAAACTGATTGAAAATTATAATACCTCGTTCACGTCACGAGATATGATGTACCTCATCAAATAACTCAAGGCAAGATCTTGGGAAATAAGAGTGGGGAAAGGAAGAGGAGGTTTTGGTTGGAGGATCTGGTTGCAGAAAATGATACAGAAAGTTATGGATAATATTTTTAGGGAATCTACTTTCATAGGTGAAGGAAAAATGGCCGTTCATCAACACGAACTATTAAAAGAGAACGAAAAAGAGTGAAAAAATGTATTTTTCTGTTGAATTAGATTAAAATTATATAATTAAACATTTTAATTTATCTATATATACGTATTATGTAAAAGTAAGTACAAATTCTACTACAAAAAAAGAAGAGGGTAAATAAAACCTGCATACATCTATTACACCTATTGTTAATATGGAAGATTTTAATAACAATCACAATCCTAATATTTTTACACATTATCAATATAATTCGGAAAGTCAATAGTTGACAGTATTTTCTAAGCTATAGAATTCAATAAACAATTCTTTTCAAATTTTATTTACACTGATTTTCTTACCAGGAATCATTTTAACATACATAATAGAAAATGCCAATTGATTTTTATCTCATGAGTAATACAAAAGTTTGTAGAAATACGGAGATAGGAAAGCTATAGTAATATTGTGGATTTTTAGGTTTAGTCGACCGTAATAAAATTACAGAGATTCTTTACATAATCCCGACCAGGTTGGAAATGTCTACAAGGTTAAATTTCAAGAGAATTTGTGTTTCTAGTATTCTTGAATTATTTATATAAATTAAACATTAAATGTATGTTAGCATAATTTGCCGGTAATACTGCATAGTACCAAGAAGCTACGACAAAACTATTTCAGAGGTTTTAAAAGAATAATGATGGTTAATAACTATTATTATTTTACAGTAACAAAAAAAAATAAATATTTATTTGCCTTAAATATGAGATTCTACATAAAAATATAGTGATACTAGTGGATAATTGTGGCGTATCTTACATCACGCCGACAGAGATCCACCTTTACGTAAGGAAGCAGCAGAAAAGATAAATAATGTTTCTCACGTAAAATTTATAAATTCTTTACATTTCCTCCGCTTATTACTATATTATAAAAAAGAATAACTATTTGAGCTTAACAAATAAGGTGAATTCCAAGGACCAGACGGCTTAAGTAAAAGGTTTGGCACGCAGCTATACGCAACTTGAGGCGTACGTAGCTCAGTAATTGCTTTCAATAATTATACTTGCGCAAAACAGATCACGTCATGTACGGATCGCATTCCGTTGAAGTTATATATTACTTCCGCCTTAACTCACTTCCCTAAAAATATAATAGAACTCTACAGGTACATTGATGGCTCAAATTTTAACGTAGCGAGAGGAAGAAATTACATCTGATTAAAGTTCTAGAACAAGAATCATATGTAATAATTGTATGTGTAAATATGGTACTTGTTTATATTATTTTAGTTTTCTTAAGAGTGTAGAAACTTGGTTTTTTTAAACTGAATCTAGATTGTTTTACCGAGAAATATAAGTTTTAAGATTACGTGTTGGAGATATAATCAAATATTAGGAAATTTAGACGTAATGATTTCTCATCATTATTGCGTTTTTATTGTTTCAATTGTATATGACGTGTGCCTCCTGAGTTTTTTTTAATATTTTAATGTGTTTCTGGTAGGCATACTTGGAAATTTTGTCACTTTAGGTAGGCCTACTTGGAAGTTTTGTCACTTTAGGTAGGCCTATTTGGAAGTTTTGTCACTTTAGGTAGGCCTATTTGGAAGTTTTGTCACTTTAGGTAGCCTACTTGGAAGTTTTGTCACTTTAGGTAGGCCTACTTGGAGGTTTTGTCACTTTAGGTAGGCCTACTTGGAGGTTTTGTCACTTTAGGTAGCCCTACTTGGAGGTTTTGTCACTTTAGGTAGGCCTACTTAGAAGTTTTGTCACTTTAGGTAGGCCTACTTGGAGGTTTTGTCACTTTAGGTAGGCCTACTTGGAGGTTTTGTCACTTTAGTTAGGCCTACTTGGAATTTTCGTCACTTTAGGTAGGCCTATTGAGAAGTTTTGTCACTTTAGGTAGCCTACTTGGAAGTTTTGTCACTTTAGGTAGGCTTAATTGGAGGTTTTGTCACTTTAGGTAGGCCTACTTGGAGGTTTTGTCACTTTAGGTAGGCCTACTTGGAGGTTTTGTCACTTTAGGTAGGCCTACTTGGAGGTTTTGTCACTTTAGGTAGGCCTACTTGGAGGTTTTGTCACTTTAGGTAGGCCTACTTAGAGGTTTTGTCACTTTAGGTAGGCCTACTTGGAGGTTTTGTCACTTTAGGTAGACCTACTTGGAGGTTTTGTCACTTTAGGTAAGCCTACTTGGAGGTTTTGTCACTTTAGGTAGGCCTACTTGGAGGTTTTGTCACTTTAGGTAGGCCTACTTAGAGGTTTTGTCACTTTAGGTAGGCCTACTTGGAGGTTTTGTCACTTTAGGTAGGCCTACTTGGAGGTTTTGTCACTTTAGGTAGGCCTTCTTAGAGGTTTTGTCACTTTAGGTAGGCCTACTTGGAGGTTTGGTCACTTTAGGTAGGCCTACTTGGAGGTTTTGTCACTTTAGGTAGGCCTACTTAGAGGTTTTGTCACTTTAGATAGGCGTACTTGGAGGTTTTGTCACTTTAGGTAGGCCTACTTGGAGGTTTTGTCACTTTAGGTAGGCCTACTTGGAGGTTTTGTCACCTGAATGAATCTAACGTCTTGTATGTTGGTAATGAATAACCAGGCCACTAATGAATAACACAAGATAATATATAACTAGTTATTAAATTTAATTCAATATTTCCGTTGAAATTTCAGCAATTTAAAATCTCATTATAATCGTTCGTTAATCGAGACTAAAACATAATAAAACAACAAAATGTTTTATTTAGTCCCTAATTAGTTTTAGACTAGATGACGGCTATAACAACACAGTAATTGACTAAAAATATAAAATTTATTTAAATAGTTTTTGAGGCATTGCTTTATGCTATTTGTCGATGTCCATATTTGTCACTATTATGATGCTATTATTCACTATTTACAGTAGGTTTACCAATACAAATACGTGTTTTTAGGCAGATAACATTTCATGAAGTATAAAATAAAACAATAATAGAGATGTTATTATTTATAACGGATTCATTTGTTTAAACTTTGTGTAATTCTACCAAAAACAATAACTGTTTTGAAAAATACAGAAAAAATGTCTTTGATTTATTATGAAATCCGAAAATAATAAACTGCTTAAACGTACAAAAATGAATCATTTTAAAGATTTATAATTTCCAGATTTTTATTGGAAATGTATGTGCTCCATAATATATACCAAAGAAAAACAATAGAAACATAGGAAAATTGGAATTAAAACATATAAGTATTAAGTGATATAATTAAGTGAATATTACACACTAATAAAATATTACACTATAACTAACCTGGTCTGTAAAGTTACAATGTTTGTGGTTTAGGTAATACGTGTTACACACATTATAATAAATTTTGTTGAAAGTGAATTATTATTCTTAGTACTTTTTAATTTTATTCTCAAATATAATCAATATTAAATAAAACCACAGGTAATTTTACAACAGACATTTTGTCCTGGTAAACTTTTAAATTTAATATAATGCCAAATACTACCAAATGAAACACAATTCTAAAATAAGTTATTTTTCCCACAAAATTTCCAGGAAAATAGGTTTTCTTACAAAGTAAACTAATTTATAAAAAATTCTTGGCTGAAAGATCAACACACGACCTGACTTGTGACTACGTTTTTAAATGAATAGTTAAAAAGAAAATTATGACTAAATCTATATCAATAAATGAAGGCTACATTTTAAAAACAAAAAAAGAATATTTATGAAAATATTGACTGAAAATATTTCATAAATTTAATTCGTTAGCTATATCAAGAGCCTCAATCAGAACACCAAGACTCATTCACCAAGGTACAACTACATTCCAAAGACAGTAAAAAACCTACAAGTGTTGGTTGTTAACTGTGAATATGCTCTTTATAATAATCTCACTATATTAAATTGGCCAAAAGCGTTCTGCCAATGTTTGTTTTATAGTATTTAATATATATATATATATATATATATATATATATATATATATATATATGATGATGAATAGCTGTTATCTGGAGTACATTCGTTCATTCTGAAGTGCATAAAATCGCAGTTCCGACGTTTCGCTAGAATCTCATCTAGCATTGACGAGGTGAACCCAGCAAAAGTTGAAGAGTGAGACTGTATATATATATATATATATATATATATATATATATATATATATATATACATATCAATTTTGTAAACAAATTACATTATATTATATACACAAATCTCACTAGTTTTCACTATATAATATTTGCAAACTTCAAATGAATCTCTGCTTAATCAATCCCTTGCAATGGCGTAAATTTGTAAAGATTTTCTATCTATTCTAATGTGTAATTGATTTGGGATTTGGCTATTGACGATTTTTATATACTGATACTAAAGCCCTTTTTGGGATGACTTGACAACCTGACTGTGGGAATCAATATTTTATTTGTAAAGGGGCCGGTTTCATTAAGCTTGAACGTAGGTTCCCCCTTAGGTGAAGTTTTACTAGGTGCAGTGTAAGTAGGTTTTTAGTTGTAGAATAAGTCGAGAGATAGGGGTCTTCATTTTCTCTTCCTGTTTTTATTCAGACTTCATATCCGTCAAAGGAATAAAACTTGAATCTTACATTCTCTAAACGTTATTGTAAATATGTCTTAATTAATTTTCTACTGTTGAGAATTAAGCCTCTAAACAATACTAATTCGTGTGACACAAACCTATTGTCGGGTGAGTTAATTTAAATGAGTTACAAGAGCTACAGGTAATATTACGATGCTTCTGGCTGTGTTCCGGTGATTACCTAACAGCAACACACACACAAAGTAATACATATATAAATTCTCAGGTATTTACAAATTAACTTGAAACGATTATCCCAATTATTAGATCGGCCAAACCGGCAGGTCATTCTATAGACATCACCCAAACAAAACAAATAAACCCTAAATCCAGCTACGCAAAACACCTAAATAACACCCAACACACCCATACCGACATACACACTAATTTAAATATTCTACACACATTAAAACAGAGTAAAAAAACTAACAACCTTAGAAAAATATGAAAACTACAAACACTACGCAACAGACAGGGAAAATATATTAAACGACCACACACACTTTGAAGCCAATAGCCTTTTCCAATACATCACACAAGACACCGACAACTCACCCACTGTCATAAATCCAACCCTGTCATACCGTTTGTAAAGAGCCAAAAGCCGCTAGTAGAGGGTTAGCTTCGTAAAATTAACGATCGTTTTGAAACGCGTCAGCAAGTAAGCAATTACGTATTCACTTAGTTAAGTAGTGTAAAATTAGTTTAATCAGTAAATTCAAGATGATTACATCAAGAAACTACAAAGTAATAGCTAATAAAATAACATAGTAATAATTTTAAAGTTTATTGGACCGTAATAAATCTGATAACTGTAACAGTGTAAATGGGTACCTCTAACAAAGAGTTAATGAGAAAAATTGAACTGTTTCATCTTTTACGTTTCTGTACAAAAAATATAAAATTAACAAACTTAAGAAGATACGATTTAATCTTAAAGTGTTTGAACCCCTCAGAGAAAACAAACATCTAAAATACGAGTATCTTAAATTATTTTTGTAAATACTATGAAAAGGGTGGGAAAATATTATTGCTAAAGAAAGTATTTATCTTTTTTATACATACAAATCTTTCATTAAATACAATAAAAACATAAATTGTAAAACAAACCCCTACCGTATTATACCTATCAATTTATCACAAAACACATTTTAAATTGCGTAAACAGATTCATTGCATACCTGAAAAGTTTTAAATAAGTCATCTTGTTTCAAAAAAGAAGAACGAAAGTAACTTGGAAATTCAGTACATACATTGTGACCAACAAATATAACAACAAAAATATATTTAATAATGTATTTGTCTGAATTTAGGTGAACACTCAACAAGGCTATCAAGACTGGTTAAGCTGAAGTAGTCAATTAGAAAGGAATCAGGTAGGGATACTTCCTGTAGTGTAGGAGAGGATGGGGTCACGATTCATATGCCCATTACATATGTGTGGTTATTACAGAAAATTAATCCTCTACACTCAATAATAACTGGGGATTGTAAGTTAGTTTCAGGGTTAGAACTGTAAATAATAAAATATTTACATATGGGAGAAGTAACTTGAACTGGTTCTAGTCGTGAGTTTAGCAGTTTAATTTTAGACGTCTCTTACACTTTGTACTAAAAAATAACAATCCCAGCACTATTACCCCTTTCAAGTAAACTTTGCTCACTGCTCTATAGATAGTTTAAACAAACTATCTTCATGAAACAGTATATTTAAAACAAAATTAATACTCATCTATTCATTAGTAACACTTAATAATCATTAATAAATAGTTAGATCGACAATGTTTTATTATTTTTTCGCTATCTTTAGTAAAAAACAAAATATATTTCTTATTTTAATCCTTTTTTTAATTTTATTTAATATTTATTAACTCTCTGTATTTCAAATATTTCTTAAAATGAAATGTAAAAGCATCATTCATTTTTGCTGTTCTTCAGATTGTTTTGATATTAAAACAATGTTTCTGTGAAACGTATTTTGATTTTGATTGAAAGAATATTCGTCGAGAGTAAATTCAGATCTAAATATATAATTCAATCTTAGTTTTTAATAAAAATATTTAATATTAATTTAAATGTTTAAAACTCAGTTATATAAATTACCAAGGTACGATAAAACCCTGCAGTAAGTTTTACTATTAATTTGATTTATCATTTGATTAAATTAATTTTCACAAATTATTGCATATTTATCAAGGCAGCTCGATTATTTGAGTTGTTCAAACAAGCGCGTTGCGTTGTAATCGTTAATTAATGAGTGACGTAAGACATGTTAATACAAGAGCAACAAAATCCTTCCGCCGGAACAGTGACGCAATCGGTAACGTAATACTGGCCGTGTTTTCGGATTGCTTTAAGTGGTTATTTCAAGTGTTGGTCACTTGAAAGGACAAATATCAGTGAATTATAAAACCAAACCCTGCCATTTCCTTACAAGGCTACCAACCTACAAAAGATAAATTTTCCTAATACCACGATTAATAAAGGTATTTAATAAGATTGCATAATGTAACTAGTTTTCAAAATTTAGGAACTATCTGAGAAGAGAAGAATAGTAGGCCTATATGCCTAATCATCAATCCCAAAAATAATTTATGGGGCTTTTGAGGTAATAATAAACATAATTTCTGTTAAATAAAAACTCGGTCAATAAGTGAGTCAAGAATGCTTGATTTATTAAACATCTGGCCAAATATTCAAGAAATCAAGGTTACATGTTCCACGTATTAACCGAGTTTTTATTTAACAAACAATTTTGTGAGTGTACACCTCGTCAAACGTAGCTTCTGTTATAATTTTGGAAGAAAAAGTTTGAATTTTGTAAAATATAATATCGCTGGCATGACTATGTTTTGCACTGGCGTAATGGTTTCTAAGGGAGAAAAATCATCTAGCTCGTTACGTTTCCCTCTATCTCAAAATAAATCACAGGACGGGCTTAAATTTTTAGCTTAAATTAAGTGATAAAATATAATTTCATCCAACAACTGATTTTATTTTATAGGTTACGTAGAACAGCTGTTTTAACATGAAGGCTATGATACTTTATTTATTATGCATTGTAAAGTTAAATCGTTATCATTCATAATTTTTTGAAGTGATAGCTTCTCTTCACGAGGTGAACAAAACATGAGAATAAATCATTGCTTTCGCGTCACGCTATTTTTGAAACGCATACCTTACAGCGTATACCTTACAACATATGATTGCATGTAACAGGTGATTTTGTGTTATAGGTTATATTGTAGAACAGCCGTTTTACACTTAGATTATTATTAAATAGTTTTTATCACTTAATAAATATATTAATTTATTTAAAATTTGATAAATACCGTACGAATAATTCAACGTAACGATAATAATAGTTATATATTTTTTATCAAATTTTTAAAAGGAAAACATGTTTACGACCGTCTTATACTATTTTTGAATTGAATTTATTGATACAATTTGTATTCAGTAAGTATCTAATAAATGTTTTTTTGTTCCCTACATTATTTAATTATTAACTACAATAAATATTAGTCTTTAATGAATACATTCCACAAAAACAAAGATGTAAAAATCGACTGAAAATGATTAATTCCTATTGTTGGCGATTTTCGTTGAAACTTTTGCGAAACTAATAGATCTAATTTGTTATCACTTTTGTCGCCCCCCCCCCCCCCCCCCCCGAGTACCTGAGCGAAATTGTTTTCATATAATAAATTTATATTTTAAAAATCTTACTCCAATTAATTTAATATAATGACAATGATTTACGTATTTTAATTCCAATTTTTTAAATTAAATCTTTCTTAAATGCATTTCGCACTTTTTAGGCTCTTATTACAATTAAATTGAATTAAATATGTATTCAGTAAATTAGTCAACTTAATAAAGTTTGTCTATCAACTACAATCATTTATTATTAATTACAGTGCATGAGGTTTAACCGTGTCTCTGACCTTAAGATCGTTAGGGTGGACTGGACTGCAGTGCGGGGTCAAAACCCAACACTTCAGAAAACATCAGTGTCGTGTTTAAAGTTTAAAAAGCTCTAATTAACTAAATGATAATACTGTAATAGTTTGATGTAGACATGATCTTTAAATGTGTTGCTTCTGCAAAGAAAGAGACGCGATTACGAAAGAGACAATATATGTATTGTATAGTGTTTTCAGTTAGGCTAGTAGTCAAATGATAGAGCGGAACGAGGGTCACCGTTAAACCTCACGCACTGTACATTAACCAGATTTTATTAAAACCTCTATGAACTACATTCATGAAACGAAGTATTCTCTTCGGTCAGCCATTGCCGCTGACCTCCATACTGTAATTTGTTGTTTTTCTAATAGTAGCCTCCTATGTGCAAATTTTTATTTTGTTAATTAAACTCCACCTCACCACGGGTCGGGCAACGAAATTTATTCCAATGGTGGAACTTATTCCGACCGTCAGAGTTTTAGCAGTGAAGGTATGAAAAACTTGGGCATTTGCAGTAGTCGTCTGGAAAAGTGGATGAAACCGTAGTGTCTGGGTGGATTATCTCACGAGCAGGCCGGTGCAGCTTTTACAGTAAGTCTTACGGGCTGTTACAGAGTGGTACCCGACATGTAGCACCAAGTCCATAGTCTCGGGCCTGACGCTAGTTTCCTAGACGGACGTTTGAGGTTGGGATGTGAAGGGGGGTTTCACAAGCTGTACTGAGGATGGTCCCTAACATAAGCTCGAATCTTGTGTACTATGACGAAAAGGTAAAAGTCGCAAGACCAGGCACAGCTGCAAGTTATTTATTAAGTTGTTTACATTGAGCAACTTTTGTTTTAATACAAGACTGATACTTTTTAAATATGGTAATTCCAGGAGATTTCAGAAGTCCCTGTCTCCTACTCAACCTTTCTCTCCACTTTTCATTTCATTATATACATACTCCTTCTTATAAACAGTATCAAATTTTACTTACAATTGCATTAGGATTTAATTTTTTTCAATTAAGTAAGATTAATTTTATTGGTCGATAATACATTTTTTTAACATATTACTAGAAACGCGTATTTTTCCAATCTTTATTAACAAAAAATCATCATACGACAACAGATACTTGAAATAGTACTTTTTGTAACGTTTTGAAGTAATAAAGGTAATTTTTGTAGTCTAGACATGGTCTTTCCGATTCACCTACAACGTAATTGGGGTTTAGCATTATCAACTGGATGCAAATATAGGTGTTTCGAAAGCCTGAGGCGATTTAAGGCGATCAGGTAGGGAGGCTATGATCGTCTTGAAGGATAGGAAAGGTTTGTATAGATACAATCAAGATAGTTCCTTAAAACTCCATAATAGAGGATGTAGGAGACATCATGACATCATGTTTATAGGGCCGTTCACCTGAAGTAGACCTGTACTGGGGTGTACAAAGGTGTTTCCTGTTACCTGGTGGCAGTATAGATTAAACGCATTATAATCTATTTGCTAAGTTGCTAAGCGTCATGGTTGCTATCTTCAAAGGAGAATCCAGGTCCAGCGGCTGGCTTCCTGTAGCTCAGATGAGAGAAATAAAATTTAGTTAAAAACCCAGTAAAATGTTTTCATAAATGTGCCATCTCATCGCACCAAGTTTAAATAATAAACATGTTTTCTTCCGTCGTGTCTATAATTTTGTACTGTTACTATAAGAAGGACCTACGACCTAACCTAAGTACTTGTACTTTTTTATTATTTATTTATTTTAAAAAATTACTTCTAAAATATTCTAGAAGGCACTGTAGTGTATATTGGAATAAATTTAAGGTGTACGATCAATCTGACACTACTGTAAGAGGCTTAAAAAATATAATTAATTATTGGGAATCGATTTTCTGTTTGTAAAATATTAAAAATATGGGTAACTCGTTTTCAGTTAAATGTTCTTTAATAAAATGCAAACTCTAAGCTTTCTTTTTTATATTAGGAAAATGTATAACTTGGCCCCGCCAAAGTATTGATACATTCGACGCTGGTTATTTATTTTACAAAGAACCTGAAGTAATTCAGTTCAGTTCATACATTATACTAATTTTAGTTTGCTGAGGAGAGGAACGTAATAGTCTTACAAATCAAAAAGTAATAAAAATATAGGATCTATACTTATCGAAAAATAAATAACAATATACAAACAACTTTAAAAAAAACACGTAGAGTAATGTATGAAAAAGTAAGAATGTACAGGAATTCCTTTTACTATATCTCTGTTGAAAGTACGAATAAGAAAGTAATAAGTAAGCTTCTGAAACAATTATAGGGCCCATTCCTACAAATTAGGTCTGCATAGTTCCAAAGATAGTCATACAAGAGTAACTGAGGAAATTTACTCAGAGTTGGCACTATTCAGTCAGTCTAATTGGGCAAGACCACACATTCAAACGGAAGCGGTTGGCACGCGTCTTGACACAACTTCCGGTTAATTACAACTCTTAATAAACTTGCCGGGATTACTTTCATTGTTACTAGTTTTCGAAATAAACTTTATTAAGATGAACTGTTGAACGTTATAAAGTTTTAAGGTCTCCGTTTGAATAAATTGGTTAGGTTTGGATAACCTACTTATAAATACATAAATACCTACTACATAAATATATATATACGAGTACATATAAATTATTATTTTCTGTATATATATATATATATATATATATATATATATATATATATATATAAAGAACATGAGTCAAAATACAAATACAAGAATTATAAATAATTCTTATTATTTATAATTCTTGTATTTGTATTTTGACTTATGTTTTTTTTATTAATACACAGGATACATATTGCGATATTTATATATATATATATATATATATATATATATATATATATATATATATATATATATATATATAATAAACTATTATTAACCATATTACAAGAAAACATATCACCATATTTAATCACCATCATATCACCATATATATATATATATATATATATATATATATATATATATATATGGTGAAATAAAATAATTTTCATAAACAAGAATATACGAGTATTACTTCATTTTATTGTTGATTGAAGCTTTTCGCTAATTTACATTATTAGCACTTTCAAAATTTATAAATCACTGTCCAGTTATGTGACTAGAGTAAGACTCTAGTCTTAAGAATATGAGTCTTACTCTAGTCACATAACTGGACAGTAATTTATAAATTTTGAAAATGCTAATAATGTAAATTAGCGAAAAGCTTCAATCAACAATAAAATGAAGTAATACTCGTGTATTCTTGTTTATGAAAATTATTTTATTTCATACATATTCAACAAGAAAAAATAATTCATCTAAGTTTTACAATATATATATATATATATATATATATATATATATATATATATATATATCACTTTCACTTATGTACTTAAACAAGAATCTTACTTGGTATTTATGCGAGTTAACTTTCAATGACTGGCATACTGCCAGTATGCCCGAAGATAATGACAAGGCCAGTCATTGAAAGTTAACTCGCATAAATACCAAGTAAGATTCTTGTTTAAGTACATAAGTGAAAGTGATAAGTGTATACAAGAAAACAGTGTTGCATAACTACAAATATACATATATATATATATATAGATATATATATATATATATATATATATATATATATATATATATATATATATATATATATACATTCTTCTTCATGACATTTCTAACTACGCGTTAACGATCTCCGAAGGTAATAGGCCTATAAAAAATAAAATTAACTGTCTTGTGTTACATTTCAATAATTAAGATAATTAAGACGCCTGTTAATAACTACTTAATGTGTTTAAAATAATGACAGATCACAGACCAGTTCCTGCGTCTACAATTACATTTGATTTTCGGGTAGAAAATCGAAACGTAGAGTGTATTTGTAGTAACATGAATTGATCTGTGACCTGTCATTAACCTTAACACGTTTAATATTTGGTCAAAATAAAGTTTTATAAAAAATAAGTTAAATAAATAAATTACCTATACATTCCAAGGAATTGCAGTTTTTTTCCATTTCCATTTTTCAAACAGTAGTTGGCAGAATATTCTCACAGAAAAATAAAACGTATTTTTTTAACATTTTAAAATCTACTCCTCGTTTTAATTCAAAGGTTGTAATTTGGATCCTAAAACCTTCCACCTATTAAACACGCCATTTGATATGATTACATGCAATTAATTAGCAAAAGATAAACAAAATATATGCTAATCTATGCGCAAATAATTACTTCCTTAAGATTCAGCTGTATCTAGAATCTGCACATCTGTTACGGCGAGAGGAAGCGTTATCCGATCTTTTTCCTGTTATTGTTAGGCACGTTGGTGCACTTCCTACAACCAAATGCATTCTACCTCTGAAACTTTCTCCGAACGTCGTGCTAAATATGAACCAATATAATATGTGCATTTTGGATTACTAAAAACACTAGGCAATCGTGCAATATAAGTTTACATTGTTTTGCCCATACAGATAGTTACAACATGTGATTGTCAGAGTCCGCACTGCATCATGTTGAAATCTCCTTCTAGAAAATAAATGTGAACTCTAAAATTGCTTTAAGAAGTGAAATGTTGTTTGCGTTCAACGCTGTTGGAAATTTTTCATCTTCTACTATCAATAAATATTATTTTCTGCAAGATCAATCGAAAATGTTGATATCAGCCTAAATATACTTATGGATTAATTATGTTCCAATTAATTGTTACAAGTCATCCTTCTATATGCAAGTTTTGTATGTACTTTTTTCCTTACTAACCTAGTGTTGTCTATTTCATGAGATTTTTCTTTCAAATCTATCTAATGCGACTATTTCTTGTTTCAAGAATAGAACTAATCCCTAATAGTTATTGGATAGTTACTAGTAAATGGATAATTTTATTACACATTCCCAAATTCCATGTGCTACGACATGAACTTTGTTTGACTAAATAAATTATTAATAAGACTTTTATGGATGTTCTAAACACTCTCCTTATAGTATTATGATCTTAAAAAACCATGTTTATAGGCCTATTGATTTTCTTTTACAGCTTGAATAATGTTTTGGGACAACAATTTTTTTTAGTCGAATTGTAAAAACTTTTTGCCATTTCGGACAGGATTCAAACTTGTATAAAAGCGTTATATTAATAGAAGAAAACCTACTTTAAATGTCAAGCCTTTAGGTGTATTTTTAACTTGTTTGAAATACTTAAAAGGTCGTGATATTAAAAATTAATTTACGATAAATTCGTGCCGGAAAAACTTAATTTATTACTTAATTTTGAGGGGTAAATAAAACATTCTTCAATGTTGTAAAAAATGTACTTTTTGTAATATTAGAAGAAGTGTGGCGAACACGCAGTTTCCGGTTGCTGTTTCCGGGTGTCGTTAAATCCTCAACTCACGCATTCTGTCGGCTCATTAAGTAACCATTAGTCCCTACACTGACAACGTGTAGATACATGCTCGCGTCTTGTAGCGATTAGAATTTAATTATGTAATAAGTTTCTTTGAGGTTTTTCTGCTAAATATATGACCTACTAAAGTGGAATACCGATCATAACACGTATTTAATACAAATGTTGTATAATAAGTAGTTTTAAAATATTTTACTTACATTCACACATAACCTGGAATAAATTTATCAGCTCCTTCGGCTGTCAAACTCAATTACGACGTCTCTGTACTGAAATAATGTGATGCTTAAATGATTGCTACAGAAAATAATGTCCTAATTTACTTAAATTCAAATTTGTAAGCTAAAAAGATATTTGTTGATTCCATCTTCACGTGAGCTACTAGTTTTCACTAAACACTTGTAAATATTTACAAACTTGCCTATAGTAGCACTTACTTATATTTGTTGAGGGCGGTCATTTCGGGAGATGTATCCCATTGACAAGTTACGGTCTGAGTTGACAATGGGACACATCTCCCGAAACGACCGTCCTCAACAAATATAAGTAAGTGCTACTATAGGCAAGTTTGTAAATATTTACAAGTGTTTACTAAAAAGATAATTTATCTCTGTGAGGGGAAACTGGAGTTACCAAATGGTAATTTAGGGAGTTGACATTTGAGATCATGATTTATGGAGCAATCAAAAAAAATTTTATAGATATCAGGAACAAACTGTTCTCTGTATATATTCTAAAAAAACTCTATATTTCAATATTATTTGGAGATTAGAAGATATGTTTAAAAGGTCGTTTATCATGAAGGCATAGATATAGCTTACGTCTAGGCCTACAGCCAGCCTACGTTTAAAAGGAAAATCAATTCGGATAAATTATTGTTTATACGTATTTATATAAATAGTTAATAAAGATACTTATAAATAGTTATAAATATTTATGTAGAGAACGAGAGGTTGAGACACTTAGCATTCACTGCAACGGAGATGGGTAAACCAAAATATTCAAAATACCTCGAAGGAAAAAATATTTTAATTAATAAATTATATTCTAAAATAAATACATCCCATCCATAAGTCAATATAATAATTTTCTACTAAAAAAGGGTAAACTAACTAATCATTCTTTGCTTCATTTCTGATACACTTTTAATAATGTAAAAGGATTTCAATAAAATCTTTTAAGAGGGTTATAATATAATCTTAATATGTTTCTCCTAATAAAGGCTAGTATGAATTGCCCCCGAGCCTAACTATGGTCGGCATACACCAATCTTATTACAACTCCGTCTCGTTCAAACTAATAAACTGTTATGTATTGACTACTAAGATTTGGTTTAAATGTTTAATTTAAAACTGCACTGAGAATAAAAAAATTAATTAGCAAAACTATTTAAGAAATTCCAACGCCATGGAAGTTTCGTAAGTTACTGACAGAATGTCACATAAATCTTTATCCAGCCAGTGAAATATGGTCCAATTTAGGTAAGATGGCCTATATTAAAAGTGAAGGAAACAGAGCTTGGTCAAATCGTGGCACGGGACAGCCTATTGGTGAAGGGACGCCGTAAATCCATTCACTCGATAAATATTTTGCTTTTGTAATTACCTCGAGTTTCAAATGTCTTTTTTTAATCCGTCACGTTTCTTTAGTAGGATTGTTTTATGAAACAACCCGTTTTAGTACCGTAATAACAGTAAGACGTATGTTCAAAGAATATAAATACTGATTCTCTAAGGTATGAAATCTTGAAGCTATGAAGAGAATAGCGGTAAATTGTTATGCAATTCCAATTACATTTTAGTAGTATTTTATTTCCTTTCAGTTATTTATTCAAAAAGGCTGCTTGTTTACTGCTCTTTCGTTTAAACTTTGCACTATAAAATTATATACTCATTCTTTTCCAATCTTCAATAAGTAAACATTGCAAAATAAATATAAATAACAGAAAATTATTAATAATAAAACGATTTTCAGATTGATGGTTAACTTTATTTGGACAAACGGGTTGCCAACCTTTTAAACATTTATTTACCTTCGAATGAAAGGACTGGAAGTAAAATAAATAGATTCACCTAAAGACTCTAACGTTATATCAAAACACATGCTTTTAAAATTTGCTTTCGATAGTCATTTGTTCTAATTCCCTTACTCGTGGACTTATTTGGGACATATTCGAGAATAGTAAACGGTGAACAAGTACAATTAGAACTTCCAAACTAGAAGCAAAGAAATGTAGCTAAATGTTGGTGTGGGAAAAATTAGGTGTGATAAACGCTGCACGGTTAAGAATAGAATATACTGAACATTGAAGAAAGAATATATTGTAAGGGAAGAGAACTCAATTAACACTGTGTTAACATAACAAATGATTGACCTACAAAATACAATTACCCAAGACAAATACAAGAATAAATTACCAAATAAGAATTAATTTACAATATTATATAACTTTGTTAGATAGTTATTCTTGCATTTGATTATTTTTCTTTTTTTTAACTTTTATAATTCATATTATTTTTATTTTAACTGGCTAAAAAAAAACTGAAAAAAAATGATTTTTTAAAATTTTTGTGTTTTGAAAATCATAGGTAGTCCACTAGGAGATACGAGACCAAAGGAGAAGTTAAAATTATAGAAATAAGTTTAAGGAGTGTTGTGTGTTAGTGTTTATATGTGTTAACGAAAATTTCCAAAAAACCTGAAAAGTAATCACGGACGTACTGCTAAATTTCAAAATTTGCGGAATAGTTTATGTTTTAAGGGCGTTGATTTAGTAACCAAAATTAGTTTTCTGCCTAAAGCTAATGCAACACATTTAAAATCGAGTCCTAAGCCCAATATAGGGATACAATGGTTTTTATTTGTTTCTCCTTACAGTGTCGTAATTTCTACCGTTGTGGGGATATTTTTATTTCAAATTTTAGAACTATAGTTTGAAGTGTTGCGTATTTATATTTCAGCCTTTTTCTGAAGAAAGCTAACTTTAAGCAATATAGGCCTATAGTTTTAACTGTTCCTCTAGGAGTTTTTAAACGTTTCTGAAAGTTTCTCGTACTAAAAGAATTCTGGAAGTTTGTATGACATGACAACTTCTAGTAACTAAGTTAAAAGGCTAACTTTCATAGTTCAAGAACTTTCTTGTCGAAAAATCATTGGAAGGTCTCTGTTCAGCAGAAAACCCTTTGAAATAATTAGCACAGGAATTTTATTGCATTAACAAACGCTGAATAGCCAGGTAAATATTTAAATAAAAACATATTCTTGTAGAATATATCACAAGTTGAGAGCGAAAAACTGTAGAAATCGTTTAATATTTTTGTTTTTCAGTCAATTTTGAAAGTGTTTAACACCCTTTAAACATCCTGCTTATCGACCAGTAAGTGGATTTTCCCTTTAAGCTATGATTCCCATAGTCGTACGGATCTGATAGGAACATACATTCAGGTGAGGTGGACCATTTTTCCGGAAAATCTATATTTGAATTAGACTTAACACACCTTAAATACAATATCACGCCCTAAGATTGACGAGTGTGAATAAAGAGAATCTTTAAGGCTAAATATAGAACCTTCAGTACAGATCTTTTGTAAATAATCTATATTATAAACCTTTAAAAACCCCTAGATAAAAGTCTTACATGAAAAATCGAACAGTTGGTGAGTTAATATTTTATGAGTTTCTACTGACATATAAAGTAATCAAGTTACTTTCACAATTAATTTTACTCTTTGAGCAGTAAAACATTGAATTTGAATTATTTCTAATAAATTAAAATTTCAACTTTCTACGTATTGAACTTCCACATAATTTAAAAACAATAATTGCATGATTTTACCTAACAAACCTATAATTTCCGGATGTATAATCATGATTGGGTTATTGAAGCGAACGCCATTTGTTTGTCGCTCTTCACTTTCGGAACCAGTCTTCAGACCTGTCAACACTGTAATATACTATTGCCCAGCAGAACTGTTTCCGAACCGATCATTTCCTCAAACCAAACCTGTCAGGTTTAGAGCACCGGTCATATGGAGCTGTAATAACACCCTTCGAACCAGTTTGGAACGGACTTGCTACAGACGGCAACTTGTTGCGTCAATTTAACGCATGCCGCTGACGTCAGTATAACTTGGATTCAATGGTTACAGGTTCTGTCCGAGAGTAGGTTGGTGATAAAACAAGTTGTAAAACAAAACGCCTTAGGATTTTTTTAAAGTATAAGCCTTTTAATTACAAACATTTCTTAGTCATCTTAAAGGTGTCAGATTTGGTAAAAATCATATTTTTTTAATAATTAGTGAACATTTTTATTTAAAATTAATTATTATTAAAAAATTTAATATATTTAAATCTTAAATTTATTTAGACCCTCCATTCTTTCATTCATAAAGTTTAAGGGTATTTTATTCATTAAAATAAAATTAGTTTCATAAAGGCAAGAAACATTTTATGGCGTTCCTGGGATTGTTCTATTTTTGTCTTAAAATATTAAAATGGCTAAAAATATATTAACGGTAATAAATGTTCAAAAATTATGTACAAAGATATAATCTTAGTATAGATAATGTAGATTTATAAAAATATATCTGTATTTAAATTTTGCATTTGACCTTAAAGGGAAGAAATGGCTCTTGCTGAATCTACATTTTAATTGTATAATTATAACAAATAAAGGTAGGCCATGGTTTCAACATCTTCCATATCAAAAATGAACATGTTCATTTATTAATTTTAGCTATAATTTGTAATATCTCCTTCAATTCCTATTTGTACTTCTCTTCCTAAAACCTGTAATGTGAGGAGTTTTTTTTAAAGTTTTATTTTAATTCCTTTTAAGAATAAATGCGGCACAAGTTTGTTCAACGTATAAAATTACACGTTTAGATGAGTTGTCAAAAATAAAATAATAAAAAGTGAATCACATACAATGCTTATATTCGTGATATTTATTTACCTGTTCCCTTAAATGACAATAAAAACCTTAGGAAAAAGTTCAACGTAAATTTATACTTAAATGTAAGATAGTATTACGTGAAAAATATATATCAATAAAACTTTAAATAATTAAATATGTCTATTATTATATATGATGATTCATATCTTGTGTAAATTATAAAGTGTAGTGTCTACACATTTTTTTATCTGATATTTTTACCAGATAAATTTTGATGCTGTTAACCAATTTATATGCAAAGCAATTACAGTGGCTCACAATTACAGTTTATAAATTGTGACTTCTATTAATTTTTTCAATTTCTATGAATGCATAGTATTTATATTTACAGTGTTTGAAGTGATAAATATTTATATTTCAGCCTTTTTCTGAAGAAAGCTAACTTTAAGCAATTTATAATTTTTACAAATATTAGTATACTCGTATTTCTAAAAACATTGCCTTTGCTTATTTGTAAAAATATAGAAAAAGTAGGTTTTCTCATTTTTTTAAGGATTGAAGACAATTTGCTTCAAATTTCAATAAAGACATTTTTCAATTATTTACTTTAAAATAGTAAAACTATTTTGTGTCGTGTTTTTTGTGTAGGGAAAATGGTAATTTTTGAAAAATACTCTGTTAAAAAAAGTAAAGAGTTACCTAATACGATTAACATTATTAATATTTCGGTTTTAAGATGAGCAATAAATGCATTATAACGAATTAAAAAGTTTAGTCCTCATCGAAAACGTAAAAATTTAACGTCGTGCCAAGATAAAATAACAAACTATTTTGTAATCTGCTAGGTCAGCCTTTCGCAATCCAGAAGAAGCTTTGCAGGTAGACACTTGTTATCTAATTTGTCTGTGGTGTAGGTCTTTGTTTTTACGACTTTGCAAAAGTTGCTTCGCCATTTTCAGATATTACTGCTATTTAACATACGCTATATAATATTTACCAACAAACATAAAACAACACAAGCGCGCGCACTCACACAAAGGCAATTCATGTAAAGAACCGGTTTCATTTAGACAGAAAAAGCTTTCTGTACTCAACATTAGGATTAGATTAGGATAATCAAAAAAAAGAATAAATACAATGGTAACATCATTGAAAATACAAATGCAACACACCCCAACCATTAAACAGTATAAATTACTAAATAGAAAGAGTAGTTTAGGAACTAGACCTTGTTGTACCTTAAACATATCTACATTGTATAAGATTCTTCAATAATGCTGATTGCTTATTTCGGAATAAAAAAAAATACAAAACGGTTCACCTTAATGCTAAAAGAAACAAATACTTCTATTAGGCTTGATAAAGAATATTATTACCAAAACAATATTGGCAAAAATCAAACGAATAAATAATCGAATCGTCTTGGTTGCCTTCAAATTTGTATTTCACACGATAGGCCCTAGATAAATTTTATTATTTTAGTGGAACGTCTATCAATACAACCCTGCAAGTCTTTGTGGAGCTACTCATTTTTTCAGGCTTATTTATTTCTATATTTACAATAAATTAAACTTTTAACGTGTATGATATATTTTACTCGATATTCACTTCCAAGATGCATTCAATCGGTTTAAAGGCTTCCTTATGGATAAACCGCTTTAATAGGTTAGAGTTACGAGCGGAAATAAATTTCAGTTACATAACTGATTCAGATATATTTATATGTTTTTTCTTCCATAAATCAGAGCTAGAGTAGCGGGTTTTACATAAATTAATTTTTAAACTATATGGCATAAACATCTCCCCTATAAATATAAAATCTAACTTGTTTTCAAACGATTGTGAATTTATAATGAAGAGAAATCAGTTTAGAAACTTGACCGGATACTTTGCTCAACTTGCCAAAGTCTTGCTTAGAAAAATGCAGCTTTTACAACTTCCTCCTTCAACGTGCATTTATTTCACCTTTGAACTATTTCAAAAGAAGTTCTTCTTCATTTCAATTTGGCGTTATATAAAAATTATTGATAGGTAAAAGTTCTGATTAAAGGTGGGTTGAATTGTTGACATTTACACTATTTTGAAATTAGATTGTCCTCTCTTCGATATTGAGCATAAAACGTGAAAAAATATAATACATTATAGTGATAAATTTGTATTACGTTTCATACCATACATTTTAACCATTCTACACAGATTGTTTTTGCGGTACAGACTATTGTAGTATTCACTATATCTATTTAAAAAATAAAACTTTCTAAAATAACACATTTTTTTAGAATTGCTCTCATTATAAAAGTATTACTAAAAAAATCATTTTTATATGAGATATAAAGGGAGAGGTGGGTATTTTTTAGAGCTAAAACAAGACATAATTCAAGAAAGTTATACAAATATAAAAACTGAAATTTTATAATGATATATAGTGTTTATAAAAATTAATATGTAGCCAGCGATTCGGGACTATTTTATAGGGTAACAAAGGTTTTCAGAGAGTTTAAACGTAAAGATATTTAAGGTGTACAAAATTTATGTCCTTTCAGTCTATCCCCTTTAACCTCATTTATGGACATTAATGACAAATTCTAAAATTTGTTTAACCTTCTACTGCTGAAGAATTACTACAAATGAAAACTAAATAGATACAGTAAACGAATTGAAGGTCAGCATATTTTTAAAGTTAATTTTGAAGATTTTGTAGCAAATTAATTAAAAATAATGATAAAAATTAATGGCAAAAGGTAAACACAGTAAAGAAACTTGTATAATTAAAAACGTCCTTTCGGCGTACGTAAAATGAATTCCAACAAACAGAGAAGAAGATAATTTTAAAATATACCAAAATAAACTTTTGTAATTTTTGCACTTGTTTAGTTGTAAGATTTAAAAGACTTTTAAAACTAAAACATGTGCACAACTTTTAAACACGTTAAGACATAAAAACTTAAATCCAATTAACATCTTTTATGTCATAAAACGGTTGTATCTAATTGTAGATGTCCACAATCCCTAAAAACCTTATTCCTAACGGCCACAATACCAACACAGCTTGACCACGCGTAGGCGGTGGCGTATACGATTGGTCATCAAAAAAACGTTGTGTCGGTCGAAAGATATTAATTATGTCGGTATTATGTTAGTTAAACTACTTCTTAATTTATTTAGTCATGTTGAAGATAAGCTTCTGGGCTTTGAAATGTTCATAATTGTATTCAAATGCATCGTCTGTTTTTTTTATGAAAATAGATTCCAAAACAATATAAAAATTATATTTTCTAAATATATGGTGTTATAAAAATATTTCAAAACTTTAAAAGTTTTCAAAACAAGCTTTTTCAGCCTCACCAGAAAAATAGGTGAACATCATTCGTATTAACGATGTTTGCATATCCTTACAACAGTAAGGTGACACAGAGTTTTAAGTATTACAAGCCCAAAATCATGCTAATTAATATATTTTTTTTATTATTTCGATACATTTCATTATTTCTGCTAAGCTGGTTGTTGTTGACCTCTTATATTACTTCCTCTTCATTACGTCATCTACTCAAGTACAGTTGTTTGTATAATATCAATTAATACACAACAACTCAATTTTTTACGTCTCATCTTTGATAATTACTTTGTCTCAGCATGTGATCTATTTGTCCTCTGCAACCTCTGAAACTCTCTATTGTTGTCCACTTTTCGCAATATTTTTTCCATAAAGATTTTCATTATAGAATTTCTATCAATTGTTTTCTCTTTTCTGGTCATTGATTAAGAAGTCGATAATTTAAAGAAACAATAAAATTCATAACAGTAGAACTTTGATGGGCGAAATTAACATTTTAATATCTTTTAAGCGATTTACATTTACCCTCGTATAAACGGTTAGTAATTTATTCAAACCGAATTATATTTCGCCTCAACAATACTTTCATTTTTCTTAATAATTTATGTTCGTATGTTTTTATTTTATAAATATTCAACTTGTATTAATTTTTTAAATATTGTTTTCAAGTGTTAAATATTGTTATTGTAAATACTAACAAAACCAATTTGACCTATAGCACAAATAATAAACCATCACCTAAATTAAAGCATTACACATTTGTATATTAGGTCCTCGTATATTTTCAGATAAGTATAGATAAGTTGAGAAGTTGTAGATCTCCCTTTTTAGTATGTTTATTTGATCTCTAAACACTAACACTGGTCAGGACTATAGAAAAATAGGAGTTTTTTAATCGTGTTACTGAAATCATAAATAATCAAAATGCCTGTACAGTTTAGGAATTAGGAATATTTAACAGGTCAACGGCAGAAATAGACAACTAACTTTTTAAACTAAATTATCAACATTTAACAATCGAAAATAATGATTTTTAAAATTAAAATTATTTTGTTTATAAACACACACACACACACACACACACACACACACACACACACATATATATATATATATATATATATATATCTGTGTGTGTGTTTGTGTGTGTGTTTGTGTGTTTATGTGTGTGTGTGTGTGTGTTTGTGTGTGTGTGTGTGTGTGTGTGTATGTGTGTGTGTGTGTGTGTGTGTGTGTGTGTGTGTGTGTGTGTGTGTGTGTGTGTGTGTGTGTGTGTGTGTGTGTGTGTGTGTGTGTGTGTGTGTGTGTGTGTGTGTGTGTGTGTGTGTGTGTGTGTGTGTGTGTGTGTGTGTGTGTGTGTGTGTGTGTGTGTGTGTGTGTGTGTGTGTGTGTGTGTGTGTGTGTGTGTGTGTGTGTGTGTGTGTGTGTGTGTGTGTGTGTGTGTGTGTGTGTGTGTGTGTGTGTGTGTGTGTGTGTGTGTGTGTGTGTGTGTGTGTGTGTGTGTGTGTGTGTGTGTGTGTGTGTGTGTGTGTGTGTGTGTGTGTGTGTGTGTGTGTGTGTGTGTGTGTGTGTGTGTGTGTGTGTGTGTGTGTGTGTGTGTGTGTGTGTGTGTGTGTGTGTGTGTGTGTGTGTGTGTGGATGGGTGAGTGGGTGTGTTAATTATTTTTTTATAAATTTATAATATAGTAAATATTATTTGTATATACTGTAATATATAAATTTAATTATTTATTTATGTAAACTCTTTTATCTAAAGTCTCATAAGATTGGAATGGTAGACACAACAAAGTCGCATTAAAAACAGTTTTAGAATTCTGTGTTGTAATTTCCAAGCCGTGGACCACTTGCTCTCAATCCTGCCTGGATAACAAGTACCTATAAACCGGTTGCCTCAGCGACGATCTGGTCAAGCTGCACTTTCTACTCTCCTCACTTCCCGATCTTGCTCTTTCTAATTAACACGCATAAATGATAAATTTACACTCTTTTCGGCCTTGGACTGAAACGACGAAATCTACCGGTGTGTTACCTAAGTCTTGACTCATCCTTGAGTTGTTACTTAATGCGGTTGAGATGTCCTACAGATTAACCTTTACCTGAGACTATATATTTCTTTTGTAGCGGACTTGAATTATTGCACTGTATGGTGTCATTTACACAATCACATTAAAACAATATTAAAAACATAATACTTGAGACGATTGAATTTTAAATAACGCATTCTTTATTTGTTCATAAAATAATTTAAAATTAGTGATTCATCATTTATGGTGATCAAAGCCATAGAGTTTAAAAATAAACGTTAAATTAAAATATAAAATTCCTTGACTTTAAACAAACACAACAAATTTAAAATCTTTTAGTTATTTACTTTATAAAACTTTTTTTTATGTTAAGAATAATATTACCTACATTTTATAATATATATTAGAAGCTTTTATACAATAACCCAAAATCTTTTAATAAAACCTCTTTACTCTAAGGAAATGGTTTTTAGAAGAGATATGTTAAAAATTCATGTTTAATTTTTAAAACGAAAAATATTATTATTTGGTACTTAAAAATAAATATATTTGAAGTAACTTATTGGGGAAAAAGTTATTTTTCACTATTGTAGAACTTACTCTTTTAATACATTGATGAGAACAAATAAATTTTTCTTTGGAATTTAGTTACCTTGCCTAACAACAGCTAAGGGCAGCAGGGAATAAGTCAAAAAATGGGGTTGTAATTTTTATTTAAAACCCCTTCCTCCATTGAATATTTTTCTATTTAGAGGCTGAACATTGCTTTATGATTGTGCATTGATTTTTTATGAGTATTTATTTTTAAAAAAAAGGTAAGCGAACGGTCCACATAAAACAATATCATTAAATCGTATAATTAGCTTTTCCATTCTAAAAATGTCCTACAGCGCCAGTTCGAAATTTGTATCAAGCATAACAACTTGGTTCGTTGCCTGGGCTGGAGGGACACTCCGGCAAAAAAAGATTTAGCTTTGCTCTAAAATTTCTACGTTTATAATTCATTTTTTTCGTACCTGCTCTCTTAATGTAAAATAAGTTTTTATTTTATTTTATACATGTTTATTTCATTTTATAAAAATAAAAATCACTACGTTGCTATTTGATATAGCATAGTAAGGGTTTGAGTACGTTTAAAGAATTTGAAACTTGTAAATTTTTGGAACTGGATTAGAGTATTTGTATTTAAAAAGAAATAATATTACAAATGATTAAAATTGTTTTTAACAAACAAATAACAACGCTAGTTTGTTTTCTGAGTATTTTAGAAGTTGTTCACACTTGTGCACTTCAACAGCAACGTATTTGTAAAAGAATAAAATTGTTTTTCTACCTTATAGAAAATAAAGGTTTTATTTTAATTCTCTAGAAACTTAAGAGGATAAAGTCTTGATAAGTAATATGAAACACAAAAATAGCATCAAAATGAAATCCTATTTCACTCTCCCTAGCAACAGTTGAAAAACAATAGTTACTTTATTATGTAAGTAACTAAGCTTATTGAAGAAATGTATCGATAAATAGTTAACCCGCAACATTACTCTGCCGGAGAAATATTGTAAATGTTTAAAAGTAGTTGAAGGGCGATTTCAGTTCACCCAACGTTTCTAGATTTTAGGTTTTTGTTATCTTGATCTTTAGTCATTAAATATTTTATTTATTGTAATTAAATCTATAATTTTCTCAATACTATTCATTATTTCATACTGTCTTCGGCTCGGATTTATTTTCTGGCTTTATCCCTTCTCATACATTCGTTAGCAAAAAGCTTCTTCTTAAACAAAACTTTTAATTTCTTGTTTTTCATCTGTTGTAGCCTTTTTTATTCTTCAAAAAATCTTTCTTTCACAATTTCTTTTTTCTTTGTTAAATACTTTTAGTTTTTTATTAACCATTAAGGAAACTTCCGGTTTTCATCCCTTCAAATATTTTTCATGTTTCAACACTTCTTCATTCTTCCTTCTAGGGTTGTAATTTAGCCCTTTATTGTAGTGGTTTTTCTTAAAAAGTACAAAGACTAACTTCAAGTTATTGCTTTAATTTAGTTTGTGTAAAACGTAATTATTATTCTTTGTTATTAGAATTCTGAAGGATATTAAACAGTTAAAGCGTAGGCCTAAATGAGGAGAACACATTACTGAGAACAAATTAGAGTAATACAGTATAAAACACAAATGTATTTTTTAGGCCCAGACATATGCTCTCACATAAATAGATATAATAAAAGAAGAACAAAAGAGTTAGAATAATGAAAAATAACTTTCTATTTTTGCATACTTTGAAGATATATTGAAATAATTTGAAGAATAAAGTAGCAGAACCTCGTGTAACTAACGTGAACTTTACGGAGTCTATTAGAATCAAAAAGTGATTGCTAAGCCGTTCTACACTAAGTATTCGTTTAATTTAAGGAATAAACCTAATTCGTTTCCCAGTTCTTCAGTTTCATTATATTCTGTCATTGATCTTGCGTTCTCATATTTTAAAACGCTTCTCTGAAATCTACAGGGCCAAAATGAATTGATTAATGTTTCATTGTTATTTACTATTAGTTATTATTTTTTTAATCTTTTAGTTTATTCAATGTAGTAGCATTTATCTATAACTAATTCCTGCTATCACAAATAATGAAATGCGCTACATAAATATCCATAGTTGATAATTTTGGGAAATTTTCAACTCTACTTAGGCGTTTTGATCATTTATGAAGTTGGAAGTCATTATTTAATTTTACTCTAAATGTTTAGTACAGAATGATAGAACTCTTTCGTGAGAAACAAACTTCAATTAGTTTACAAAGATTTACGAAGATTAAATAAATATTAAAAAATGTAATGGAGGTATACATTTTTAAAATTTTGTTTAATGAAACCTATGTCCACTGGAGAGATCTTGTCAGTAATATATCGTCCTTAAACTAGATTGTATCTCTTATAGTGCATTTGTTATTTGCCTATCTTTGTTTTTATTTATAAAACCAGATAAATATTACACCAAAATATGCATTTGAAGATCAACAAATACAAAATGCTAGTGATAAGTCTAGCAGACAGAACGTAAACAAATGAAAACGAGCAAACTGTGGTTTTGACGTCCTTACTGCACAAGATAGATCAAGTTGCCTTTTCCTAACAAATTCAACGAATTCGAATATATTACTTGTATTTTAATCTTTCACAACGTTTAAAACTATATTCTTAATAAGTCAAAATAGGTAGGTTCAACTTTTCTGAAAACAAAATGAAATCAATACAATTGAAAATAAAACTGCATTGTTTTATATCTCTGTAGGCGGTATAAAGTAGTCCTATTGCTGAGAACACAATTACTATCCACTCCCGTCTATATTTTTCAATGAGTAGGCCTATATTATCTGAAGGTTTAATATTAACAAAACCTGAAATTTTCGAGGAAATATTTTTGATAATTGCTGCAAAAATTTACTGAAATATTATATTTTCCGGTGTCAAAATTTCCAAAGTGTGATCAAAAATTCCCGAAAACAATATTGTCGCTTAAGACATATTCTACGAGATCACTTTACTACCTTAAAAATAAGGAAATACTAAGAGTAATAAAATTATTTTAAACTGTCGTTTTAGGATTCTTTTCTTTTCGTTCAGTTTATTCTTTGTTTCACCGCCTATGTGTGTGCAGATATTGCTATAACCCAGGGGACCAACGATATATTTGTATGAAAACCCCCTCCCGTAGAAGGATTATAACGTTTCTTTTTATTCTTTTGCAGGCTACCAAAACCACTTTAAAGTGTAACGAATATCATAATAATTTTAAACTCTTGTCAATAAATCCAAATATTATAACCTTTTATATAAATCGAATTGCCAAGATTTATATAAGTTAAGTAAACAATGTATAAGTATACAATGTATGTAAAATACATCAATATAAAAAATAATTTATTTGACGATGGCTACATGTTTAAAAAATAAAACGTCTTAAAAGAACCTAAATGAAATAGCTATGGATAATATAAAAGACAAAATCTTTTTTGAAAAATGTATTGCTTTCAAAGAATTTCTTAAACTCTTACAATGCAGTAGTTTTTCATTGTATAATTAAAGTTTATAAAAATTGACATTAACTTCATAAATTAGAAATGAAAAAAAGTAAACAAATAAATAGCAACTAAAAAAATAATAGTACAACACCACATACTATATAGAGTGGAAAATAATAAATTGCAATAAAACTCGTTTTTTCTTTCTCCCACTTAATATTGTGATTCTGCCATATGTATATACATATTTATATTATTTGTAATTAAAAAATGAAATGTATCTAAAATAAAATTTTTTCCCTGTTGACCTCAGTAGGAATTGAATTTAAAATTTTAATAGTGCATTTTCTTGCAATTCTTGCTCTTTCCTCCTAATATATAACAGTCTTTATGTATAACTTACCTAAATTTAATGTTCATTTAATACTTTTTCATTTAAATTAAGATTAAATTTAATTCAATTATTTTGCCAACTTGTGTGTAATTAAGGCCTAACCTGAAACTAATGATACAAGACTGGCATTAAAGTTTTTCCTTTGGGCGTGAATTAACTCCCAGTCCCCCCAGAATATTTAACCCTCCGCTTCCATAAATAAATCCTGACTGCAATACTGATATAAACAGATTTATTTGCTCGTGGAATGTGTATATTAAAGAACCAAAGACGACAGGGTTTCATTATCAACACGCCATATACGCTTTTGGATAGTTAGAGTAATGTTTGTTGATAGTAAATCCTAAGAAGCTTTGATATATGATACCAATTTTCAATTCTATTATAGAAAATGTTACTTCCATAACTCACTCTCCTGTAATTAAAATCCGCATTAAGGTCATGGGACAAAATCACATTTGGAGAAAGTTATTTCTCGTAACTATGGACTTATTTACGACGCCGCGATCGTTAAAACAAGCGTTTACATAACCTGAATTTATAAAAACATAGTGTTTGTTCTCTTTGTGTACATCTGTTTGACCTTAGCACTATAGCTAAACGACCTCCACACGTGTTTCAAGTTCAAAACATCTTTAGATTCTATTTAGATCTACACCTGCGGTCAAATTATTAGGTATATTTCTGCATCGACTTCGGTGAAACGAAAATCAGCTGTTTCGTCTTAACGCTCTCTTCGCTTGAACTCTACATATGTTTTATGTTCAATTTGCTATTATCTTATTTTTATTACAATGTATGGTTCAAGGGTGGTCTAGGTTAGGTTAGGCAAATTTGTTACGGCTGTAATCCAAGAAACAAAAGGACGTCTACATATTGCTTAAAATGTCCGGGTTTTCTACCGGATCAGAAACCAAAATTTACTAAGTATTTGAGAAAATACAAAAATAGTAAAATTAAACTAAACTGTAGATGTCAAAATAATGGAGAACTCGACAAAAACATTCTGCGAGAACAGAAACATGTCAGTAACACCCCTAAAATAGATCTTGGGGCAAACCTGGTATTATTCCAAGGGTAGGAACAGGTTTTGCCTTAAATATTCCTTTTTACTTTGTCTATGATAAATTGGCATGGAGTTAGTTATTGGTGGCTATGCATTTTTCTCTCTACTCAAATCTAGAATAGAACTACTATGCTATGTAAACAGGGTAACTAACAGAAATAATCATTCCACCGAAATCTGTATCAGACATTAAAATAGACTTATATAGTTAAAGTTATATAGACCTTTGTTTTTATGGGCATAGTCATAATTTCACTACATCACTTAAACTTCGCAGTTTTTAAATGTATTTAATTTAATACTAATGAAAATTATTAAAACTTAACTATAATGGAAACTTTCGAAACCGACTCCTTATCTGTATATAACACCAAATATATATATATATATATATATATATATATATATATATATACCAAGCAGACACACAAACACAAACACAAACACACACACACACACAAACACACACACACATATATATATATATATATATATATATATATATATGTGTGTGTGTGTGTGTGTGTGTGTGTGTGTGTGTGTGTGTGTGTGTGTGTGTGTGTGTGTGTGTGTGTGTGTGTGTGTGTGCACGTTCGTATATTTAGAGATGGTAGTTTTTTGTATGCACAGTTTTGCTAAACAGGAAATCGTATTTTGAATTCATTCCTATGACAAATTAAAAAAAAAAAAACAAGTGGACTATGAGCAAACATCAGGCGTCTGCTATAGGTATTCTTAGGTATAGATAGCCACCCAATGAAAAATGTAAACTGTACTAATGTCTAAGAAGTTGAGTGTTGTAGTAAATAACGTTAGACTAAAAATTGTTCTATTAACAACGATATTTCCTGCCATCTGAATTAAAGATGTAATTGTTTTTAATATTAGGAAAAATAAAATTGAGAAATCAAATTAATTATTCTTGCATTAAAAATAATACAAGGTCACAATATACTGTTGTTTTATCATTTACAATTTGTTAAACAATCACATTTTTCTCAGATTTTAGTGTTGTACATGGCTAATTTTTTTTATATGCTATCCGAAAGGTCACTTGTCACCATTGGGTGTAGGTTACCAAACTGAGTTCATGATTCTCAGCCACAAAGTTCAAAGGATATGAAAACTTGACTTTTATTTATCTCGTGTTTAAAATTGATAAATAGAGTTTTTAGGCGTTTGCATGTCAAAGGCTATGTAGGAGATGATATACTCGTTTGTATTTGTGTTTCTCCCGTTGGCGTAGAATTTGATACCGTGGGACAAATGAGCATTGCGTAGTTGATACGGTAGGGTTTCGTAATCAACTATTGCATAACAGAACTACCCTTTTTGTTTTCTTAACAACTAAGATAAATATTTTTTAAAGTAAATTCCTACTTAAATTCATAAACAACATTTTTATTTTATAATTACCATTAATATAGATATTTATATATACATATGCCAGAATAATAATACTGCGTGGCAAAACAGAAAGAGAATTTCCTTGCATGTTTCCATTTTCCTATCTATGTATGGTGTTGGACTATTATTTTTGTTTGTTAATATTTACACGCTTTTTTCGTCGCTTGCATTGTGTTGTAGTTTCCTTCTGCTCTCCTTTCGCATTGTCCGTTTATGAAGCAAGGCTCGATATCGTTAATCCCGTTTCTTAGTTTATTTTATTCTTTTCAATCCTAGAGCAATTTATAATCCTAGAGCATTATTTATGATATTGTGTGGTAACCATGGCAACAATTTAAGTTGTACAATAAACGTTTCGACGACAACCTAAAGAGGCAAAAGACAAATTCATATACATCTTTGAGAAATACATTTCTAGCTATTGGTAAGTTGCCTCATTGCCAAAGCGCTAGACTTCGATCATGAAGATAACAAGTTGGAATCCTACCTAGGACTCCAAATTTTTATAAATAATTTATTGAATAAATATTTGTAAAAACTGTAATAACATCAATTGTGACTATAGTTTTAAAAAAATGTATTTGAACTTGATGGAATGGATAAAAATGTATTTTATTCACGATTGAAAATTTCTACAAGATATACGTATATATACGTAGGCCTATATTCATATATTATATATATATATATATATATATATATGTATATATATATATATATATATATATATATATACATATATATATATATATATATATATATATATATATATATATATATGGCTATTAGATTTAATTGAAAAATTGCTAATTATACTATATAGAAATATTATATATGTGTAATATTGTATTTGTATACATTATTATATACTGTATATTAATAATGATATTCATCAATATTTTAATAATAATATTATTATTTCATAAAATTATTTTTGTCAATTTTATGTGTGTCAATTTTTGTCATATATATATATATATATATATATATATATATATATATATATATATATATATATATGTGTGTGTGTGTGTGTATAATATTATTAATATTAATATGTGTGCTATACATATTCTGTATATGTTGTATAAAAACATAATTTCTTTTCAATTACTTGTGGTTCATAATGTTACAAGTAAATGGAAAATACGTAAAAAATTAATAAGTTAAAATTTTAATTTTTTAGTACACGTTCAATAAGATCACATTCTTTCAGTAAATGGGTATTCTGTAATAGTAAAATGTGGCTCACATTATTCTCCCTGCATTATGACCTTCAATTATTTGTTAAAGACTTATGACCTTGAACCGGTTTTCAATGAACGAAAATCAAATTAGGATCTGCTGACACAGAAAACGTATGGCTAGGAACTAGTGTTAACATGGTCTACCTCTTGCATGACGTGACATTACGCCAGAAATAATGTTTTGGAGCCACTTTTTTAAATAAAAATGCGTGTTTAACGGATTAAAAGAAACAGACTGTGTGCAGAAATAGTGTTAAAGTTATGGCGGATTAAAGCCCGTATGTCTACATTCAAAGTTAATTCAATAACCAAAGTGAGAGGATCTAGATAGGCAGGTAATGATAGAAAGCAGTACAATCTATATTAATAAAGTAAGATGAAAGGACTGTACCGATCTGATATCACATATACATGACCGTTATTGCAACCTCATCTATGCCATTAATACGACGAGGAATCATCGATCTCTAGCCACAGGTGTCATAAGACAACGTATTTGTCTAGAATAGCTCAATTAAATGTTTTATATAACTATTGTAAGGTTAACATTAATTATTTTTATAAAACTATAGTTTACACAAAAACAAACAAACCTTGTGCTTTATCGAGTGTATATCCTCTTATCTTTTTAGTAAAATACAATTCTATTTTATGTATTATATGGAGTTTTGCATGGCGTATAGAATATTTGGGACTGTTTGGTTAAGTAAAATAGTATTTATTGATTTCATCCTTTATGTTTTTCGATATCTTTATGAAGATTCTTAGAATAATATCCAGTTTTGTCATTATGACTATCATGTTATAAATCAGGTATTCCTTTATTGCTTTTTAAAATGTTTTTATCTATAAATTCTCCTTTGTTCTTTTTAATTTTACGTTTTTCAGTTCCTTAGCACTTTATCTTAGATATGTACCTTTCCTTATTTTGAGTTTCTAAACTTTTTGTTTTTACTTCAATATTTATCACAGGTTTTATTTCTTTCTTTATTAGGATATTGTCATAATGATTTTATAAAGCTATATTCTTTTAAATTAATATTTCTAAGGTTTTTTGCATGAAAAATAATGGTGTTATATTTTCTTTAAATGCATGTTTTTGATTTAAAACTTTCTTTGAAGATGAGAATTTTTTTTAATTTGAAAATTGTATTTTCGAACTTTTTAATTTGTGCTGATAGAATATGAAATTAAATTCTGTCGGCATCAATAAATTGTATAAATTTAGAATATTTTATTTAGTAAATAGTATTTAAAACCGTGGTTTTAGCGTTATTTACCCGATCCATGTCTTCTCGACTTCTCGCTACCCTTGTTGAATCCCTTCAATTAATATTTTATTTTTCGCAGCAGTATGTATTTAGAAAACTTTTATTCATACTATTGACTTTGCTTAAGTATATTTAATGCTATGTTATGGATCCTTATCTTGATATTCATGAATTCATAGGCTCTAATTTTATTCAATACTCGTTAGGTTCATCTTATGAGCTTCAAATCCCACTGCATGACCCACCCCGAC
>JBAIZL010000003.1:140007760-140087760 GCA_036971475.1 Prosapia bicincta
ACTCGTCCAATGAAGCTCTAGCTTACCTTTTTCAAAGAAAACTTAATTTTTTCAATAAATTTATCCTAACATGTATCGATAACGAATAAAAGTATTTTTTTAATTACAAACTTTAATAGTACCCCACCTCTACTTCAAAATATAATTTGAATTTATTGCATTTCCGACTAGGACTTGGGGTTCTATAGATAAATGTGAAAAATATTCATTTATCACACTTTGTTAAATTTAGATTTGGTTATTCATAAACGCTGACAATTATACACAATCTTCGAATCAATCACATCTATCCAGTCATATATACAACAAACTATATTTCTTTAGTAGAAGCAATTTATTATAATACGTATATAAGTGTGACTATACCTTTTTGAATTTTTACTGCAAAACCTACCTTCATGTTTATAATGATTTAGTTTCATTGCATTCTTCTTGTCTTGCGATATAATCTATGAACGATATCATCATCTTTATATGTTATCTTCTCGTACGGTTTTTTAATTACTATTCACTTCGAAAATAATCTATTCCTAAGAAAACATGATATTTACTTGTACATTTTTATGTTTGGAAATAAATATATTTAAAATCACATTTTACTCTTACGTATAATAATGATGACTCCTTCCATTACCATTTAAGTGGCTTAGGGGGGAAGGTAGAACTGCCCTACGTGGGTCATACGAAACTCAGGGGAAGTAATGTAGCATTGCGCTCCAGCCGCTAACTATTATCCTAGACCTGGACCTAGATACATATTTCCACAGCCTGAGTCGACCTGGGGCCTTGAAAGGCACACGGATATGCGTACGATCGAATCCAGGACCGAAGATTCATTTTAAAACATTTTGTCATTTATATTTTTGTGTTAGTATTGATCGAAAGACGCTACAACCAACAATGGTTAGTGGAAGTCTGAAGTAAATGTATTATTAATTTGGTAAACTGTTAATTGTGTTCCTTTTGTTATTTATGATAATGTTCGATACTTTTTTTAAATAACATCAAAAGCCAATAATAAATTAAGAAGTTCTAGTTAATTCCACAGAGTACTTTTTTATGATTCAAAAAAAGAATGTCACCAAACTTTTCACACCAGAAGCAGACGTCTCAACAAAAAATAAAATCCAGCAACAGAAACTCACGTAAAGTCAGACAATGGCATGTTTGGGGCAAATTTTTTATTTAGATCTACCTTATAATTGGTAATTTGAGTTTTAAATGTGAATTTTTCATATAATAATAATTAATTAAAAATTACGTTAAATTCAGTATAAGGAACAATAAGGTTTTTAGTTTACTTTTTTACTTTAATACAAATTCAAAGTGTTACGAAAAGCATATGTTCCTAGTTTCACATGCTTTTGCCATGGTTTTTATTCTGAAAGGACTAGGCCTATTCTATACTAACGGCTAGCCTATGCTCGTCATTCATGATTGTTTCGACCATGACATTCTTCTGCGTTCTGTTTTTACTAAGCAGAATCTTTTTCTTCATTATGTAGAAATAACTTGTAACAGTTTTAATTAGTGCATAGTTTCATTTATGAATGCCTTCCCGCCTAAGGTTACTAGGCTACGTACTTGACATACGAAACTGTCTCGTCCTTACCGCCACATTCATCTAACATCTAATTCCATTATGAGCTTGAAAAGAAAAAGAAAGGAGTTTCTAAATTAAATTTAACACATTCCTAGGTTTCACAAAGCGGCGTTTTATTCTAACTAAGACTACGTGTTAATTATAAAACATGAAATAGGCCTACAACCTGAAGCGGCAACATGAGTATGAGAAAGGTTTCACGGTCATAAGACAAAAACTAATAAACCTTTAACGGAAGCTTGATTAATCACACATAATTTTTAATGAAACAATGTATTATGACAGAACATCCATACCTCATACTCACTCTAGCCAACCATGTTACATATCTTTTTTATGTTACTTGCACCACTATATAAATATATATATATATATATATATATATATATATATATATATATATATATATATATATATATATATATATATATTAAAACAACATAGGTTATTCAAATACAAGAATATTATTTATTTATATTCAAAGCTTTTCGTTGGTAAACAGTACCAACATCATCAGGAATGACAAATACCTGATATATATATATATATATATATATATATATATATATATATATATATATATATAATATATTAATATATAATATATTAATATATATATTGTAATATAATATGTATATATATATAATATATATTAATATATATATATATATATATATTGTAATATAATATGTATATATATATATATATAGAGAGAGAGAGAGAGAGAGAGAGAGAGAGAGAGAGAGGGGAAGACAGTCGTGCAGACCGAGAGATACATAAGGAATATAACCTATTTATACACTATATATATACATACATACATAAAGTATATCAGAACAACTGAGGATATTCAAATACAAGAATTATTTATTAATTTTAATTATTCTAAGCTTTTCGTTGGCAAACAGTACCGACATAATCAGGAATGAATAATGCAATAATGTAAGTTATACAACATACGTTAAATTACAATCAGCATCATTGTTGCCAAATTTATTACACCTATCCCAAGTTTATCTTGTAATGTTACACGGTAACATTATAGACATTGATTATAGCTTCAAATTTAGATAGCATTTGTACTCGTTTATTTAAATTGTGAAATACAAATTCGATTTAAATTTGATACTATATTCAATGTCTATAATGTAACGGCTACAAGATAAACTTGGCAATATTTGGAATACATTTCGCAACAATGATGCTAATTCTAATTTAACATATGTTGTATAACTTCCTGATGATAATGGTAGACTACTGTTTGCCAACGAAAATCTGTGATTAATAAAAATTAATAACTAATTCTTGTATTTGAATATCCTTTAGTCAAATTGATTGTTCACAGTTGTTTTGATTATTATAGAAGAATATATATATATATATATATATATATATATATATATATATATGAGTGTGTGTGTGTGTGTGTGTTTCTATGAGTGTTTGTATGCGTGAACCATGTTAACAAAGTTTGAAAACATCAGCTTTTAGAATAAGTTCTGATAATGCTAAATATATATTTGTTTAATACTTATTTTGCTCGTTAATTTGAAAAATGCAATAGTAAGATGTATTTACTTTAACTGTTTAACAGCTTAATCAGTTCTATTTTAATATAGGCCCTAAATGTATTTAGTTTAGACGAAACTAAGTGAACATTTTAATTATTATGAACTATTAAGAAAAGGCGTGCAAATTCGTTGAAACAAATTTCAGGTAGACCTTTTACTGACCCGCTAGTTTTTATACACTAGGTTATAGATTTTATATCTAATGCTGTATATTTAAACGACAGGTATACAAAGAGAGCCTAATAAAAATAGGATAACTAATCAGTGCTAGGTTTAAATCTATTATATTATTTTAATTTTTGCAACGTATTTATTAAATACTGCAAATATATTAAATGTTTAATTATAGCTGCATTTCATTAACACTAATTTTCAGTCGGATATTTACAAAGACAGTAAATTTAATTTACATTTGTAAAAATATTTATTCCAAACTTACTGAATACTAGAAAGGTATATAGCCTATATTCTGGTGATAACGAAGCAAGAAATAAGGAGATGGTGATTAGGTAAAGGGATTTGCGATTATTATTCACGATTAGACAAATAGAGCAGTATTTAATGCACTTGTAAAGGTCATCTGCTATCTAAGTAGATCCGATTCAGTGGCTTTTCGGCATGGAAATAACAAGCTGTCAGTTATGATAAATTAGAACAATAGAAATTATTTACAAATTACTTTGATTAGATTTGAAACTGAAATATTAAAAATAGAATTAATAGAATGTAAATAACTTGGTAATAGTTTAGTGTAAGACAATAAACTTATTATAAAAACAATTATAACCAAAGGTTTTTGTAAATGTGATAATTGCACGCAAGTATTCTTTTCGATTTATTAAATATATTTCTAGCTCATTTTTTTATTTTGAGGTTTACAAAAATACAGTACATAGTAGGGATATCAGAGTGTCTTAAATTTATAGATTATAGAGAATTTTAAAAAAATGTATCTGAAAGTTTGTATACGATGAGAAAATAATATATAAGATGATCAAAATGAGAATAATAATAAGATAACATTTAGTATATTGGTAACACACAAAAAACCTTAAGACATTTTATAAAACTTGAGTCTGTTCCATAGTGTTTTAAGTAATTTCATTCGTGTTTCACTTAATTCACTGAATTTACCGTAAACTTGTTCATATTTGTAAATTCGCAAATTGAAAGTTGTTCCATCTTTAAAACCAAAGTATAAACAATCAAATAGAAAATAGTTATTCATTATTGTTGCAAACCCTATCCTATTGTTACAGAAATATAAGAATAGTTCTAAAACATCGAATCTGAATTTTACCTATTTTCCAACTTTTTTAACTCCCGAAGTGGCGAGTGCGATGACTCTTCCCTTAAAGGTTTTACCATATAACGTCAACTATGAGAAATGATTATTGAGTCTTTTTTTTATAATTGTTCCATTCTCAAAAACTAACGGTATGGATTTATTACCGTGTCCATGACTAAGTACCGAGTCTGAGGGTCGGACCCTTAGGTAAGGACAACCGAGAACAGATAAAGTTCCGATTGCACTTCCTGGAACTAATCAGACGAAGTATTGAAGATACAGCAAATCTGATAGTTCGGGAGGTTCTGTTGGTCCCGAGTAGTTCTGGAAAAGCGCTTGAAACCGTAGTCTCTGGTTGGAGTTCGTCTCGTCCCAGGAGCAGGATGATCACCAGTCCAGGCCTGGAGTGGATTATTGGGGACGTGTATATGCATGACGGTAGATATTCTCCCAATTTTGCATCTATCATTGTGTTCTCGTGGCTTGGAATTAGGAGCCCGAGAGGCTAGGTCGTAACTCTTAGTATTAATTCTTTCTTTCTTTCTTTCTTTCTTTCTTCTTACAAAATTTAACAACAAACTTGGTCATGTATATTTGTTACAATAATAACATAATTTCATATTACACCGGATTTGCACGTCGTTCATTTTACAGGTAAAATGAAAATATTAGACTATCCGTAACATAAATGCGTATCGAAATGAACTTTGTAGCCCATACTTGAAAAACCGACTATAATATTGACTTATTTGATATATAAGCCCATTCTTAATAATTTTTGATAAATTTAGGTTAAAAAAAATACCGTGTATGAAATTAATTGTTGATGGCATAAATAACTTAACTAATCAGTTCAAACAAATTGCTATCGATTTGTCATTCAGGGGCACATTCTCAGGGTGAAGATAAGATAAATAATGAGAATTAGTTTTTCGCGGCTCGATTTGTTTTCTTATATAATTTTTACTTTGGTCGCAATGCCTCCTATAGACACAACAATCGTTTTGAAATTTTCCAACAGTAATCTGTCTATATTTCTGAAGAAATTAATTTAATAACCTTTTTCGTGTTTTAATATTGATTACATACAAACTGGTGGTTTTTAAGATTATTCGTAGGGTATATTACATAACTTCCTCCGAATTTAAAAGTTGGTTTGGAATATTTAAATTAATGTATTTTATTTAACTAAATTCAGGATTATATTTTAATACTTTGAGTGGTTTTATGCAATATTTCAAGTTGCCAAATCTAACGATTAAAAGTTTCATGCAATATATAACTGACACGGGACAAGGGTTTGGCAGCTAGAACAAGCCACCAAGTTTTATACAGATACTAAGTACGCATGTTTTAAATACTGTATATATATATATATATATATATATATATATATATATATATATATATATATATATATATATATATATATATATTAATAACTTAATTATATTTATCTATGCCGTCAACTAGTTTTAAATATTTTTTATTGATTTAATTTTTATAAAATTTTGAAATATGAAGATATATATCAATTTTTTTTAATTTCATATTAATTTGATTTTTCAGATTAAAATTTTTTCTAATATAAAAACAATTTCATTTTTAATCCAGATGGCATTAGATATTGTTGCTAATAAAACATACTGGTTAAGCTCACCTTATTTACTACAGCACTCAATTGAATATAATTTCTTTTACATTCTTACAGTTTATTTTTTTCATTGGGCGGTTATCTAAAGCAGAACTGAAGAATACCTATAGCAGAAGCCTGATATTTGCTCATAAACCACTGTTTTTTTTTAATTTGTCATACGATTTACTGTTTATCAAAACTGCTCATACAAAAAACTACTATATATAAACATTCGAACGTGACACACACACACACACACACACACACACACACACACACACACATTCACATGCATATATACAAAACATACTTGCATGTAGAAGCGGCGAGCGCTAGCTACTGTGGTACTGATAAGCATATACATTGTTATACCCTTTTAAACTTTGAGTTTGAAGACTTGATATTTTCCCTAAGATATCTTTATTCAATTACAAAGTACATTCTTATAAGTAGTAACATACACTGTTCACAACACAAGCTTTAAATTACAACTCCTAACACCTATTCGATGAACATCCCTTAAAATAACCGTCATTAGACTATATTTGTTATTTTAATAGTAAGAGGTTTTATTTTCGAGAAAAGTCTAAAATATTTTTTCGAAAATTTCGTTAGCTTCCTAACTAACGTAGATATTCAGATTCTCATTTTAAAAGTTATTGAAAATGAACGTCGATAAAAAAACGCATTTCATTGTTTTTTTATAAAATATTCTTTTTTTCATTTTATTGTTTTTTAATGTTGCAATAAAAAGTATAACAAATATTCATAAAAATGACTCTAATGTTATTACGGTTGATAATCGGGCAGAAAATATTTATTTTAATAATTCAACGTTTCGGCAACATGTTTAAAAAGGAAGTTATTAAAATGTTATTCTGCCTCATCACATTACACATTTGAGTGTTAAATGTAAGAACTTTTTTTCCATCACAACAGGATATATTAGGGTGACGAACTAGTTGCCAAACTTTGCATTATTAAAATAATTATCTTTGATTCAATTACCAACCGTATTCGGGTCTTAAATAAACGTGAATTCTGAAAAATAGTTTTTGGATGAATATTATTTTTGTATAAACTATCAATAGCATATGTTTTAACCAGTTACCCAACTGTCGTCTTTGACAATAACTAAAGCGTTTTTGGAGATGCATTGCAGGTCTATAAATTGAGTCTAACTGAAAATGTAGCTGAATAGTGATAGACAGACAATCTTCTTTTATTAGTTTATTTTAGTAGTTATTTCTATAATACAAGAAGCTTCTTGTAAGAGTAAAATGAGATAATACATTATAGGTAGTATACGCCATTTAACTTAAAATGTTACAGTTAAGTCTTTTAGAAGAAATTGGAAAATAGAGTATGCTATAATTAACGACAGGAGCATTAAATTATTTTCTTCTGTTATACTAGGTTAGGTAGCAACGATTTTCTTCTGATTTAAAATTATCATATGAAGTAATACCAGAATTGTTTTTTAATTATATTTAAAAATCAAAATGTAGGTCAAATATAGAACTTGTATGTAAAACAATTTGTATAAGATGTTTCAAAGCAAAATTTGAAAGTAGCCGATTTTTCAAAATTTTATTGGAAGTACAAAAAATATAACTATTAAATGTTGGAATTATTTAAATCTTCATTGTATACGCCTCTTGGAACATAGCGGAAAATTTAGCAAATGCAATTAAATTTAGCTTAATCCTTAAATATTTTAATTTGTTATATATTTAAAAAATAATACAATGAAATCCAAAATATATTGTAATTTATTAGATAATTAATACAAATTATAAAAGTTACAGCCTAATTTGGACCGTCAATTGCTTTTAACTAATAGCTTTGTACTAGGGGCAAGTCAGAGGTTAATGGGATGATATTCTTTCCTGTTTCCAAGAATATTCCTTTATGAAAAATCCTTTGAACCATATTACCTCCAAGTAAATACGCATGGTTTTTATCAAGACCTGTCGGTGTAGAACTCTGGCGCTGAACACTTTTTTGTAATTCTAAAAAACAATTTGTCTAGTGTATATGATTCCTACTTCAATTCCTGTTATAATTTTTAAATATTAAAAATTTTAAAAAAATATTCGAACGCTTTGACTTAGCAGCAGTAAATCTCTCATTACATTTTTCATGAACAAAAGAAAGATTTTTCTGCCTCGAAATATTTTGTTAAGTGTGTATTACCTGAATTAGCAATAAAATACGATAATACAAAAGCGATCGATAAAAATATAATAATCACAGCGACACTAATCACTTTCACTCTAAATCCAATTAATAGATTTTGAATGTCGATCTCGGTTCAAGTTCCCAGTATTGTGTAAATGTGGCCGGATCAGGGAAAGTGTTTGTATAAAAGCAAGCGGTGGTTACTGGATGGTCAGTCGCTCCTTGGACATTCCTAGCGATGCAATACAAGGTACGTGCACTCGACCATGCTTATTTACTTTGTATATACATTTACGTCTTTTACAAGTACTTTACTATATTTTTGATAAAGTGTTCTTATTTATTCATTTACATTTCATTTTGTTTCTAATATTTTAAAAAATATTTAAATTTTGAAATATTTAGTTTTTCATGTATTTTATAAAGTCTTGATTTTATTATTTTATTACTAAACCATTGCACCTTATTTCATAGAGAAAATACAATACCCTTTATTTTATCTAATTTTTAACCATCATGTTATTTTCATATCAAAACTTAATGTTTTAGTTCTCTTTTATTACTATAAATTTGTATTTATACACGTTTTATTTGTTTTCAAAAATACATATAACATTTACATTAGACTGTCTAATAACTTCACTGTTGATACACTGGTTTCAGATCACAGTTGATAAATAATATTGTTTTGTCATTAAAATTTAAAAAACTATTTGTTTAGACAAATTTAGAAAATATTAGGTATTGATTTTTAAAACATATAAAACATACAAATAAATAAAATTTCATACATAAAGGAACAAATTTTCAGTGTAATAGGAAGAACAAATGCAAGTATTATTTTTCAGTAAGCTTGAAACGTTGTTTTAATATTTTTCAAAAAAAAACACTTGCAAATTAAAAACATTTCATCTTTCTTAAATTATACTGTTTTTTAATAGACTATCCTAAAATTTAAGAAATACTCGATGTTTATTTTAAACGAGTTGTATACTTTTTATTTTGGATTTCTCCTTTTTAATTTTTGACTTGCCAACAATTAATTTTATTGATATTTTCGTTACTAACCTCTAATCAATATACTTTACTATTTATTGTAAATAATATTAATTTATTATTTGTTAATAAAGTTAAATATGTGTATTACTAACGACAAATAAACTTTAAGCCACTCTTCTAACAAAATTAATTTTACGACAAAATTTAGATCGTAATATTACTAAATTTAAGGGTTTAACACTTATAAACGTTTTTAAAAGCGTGTATAATTATATAATTTTAATTTGCATTTTAAAATCTGAAAATCATGCTAAATATTCAAGTTTTCATAAAAGTTTTAACTTTAAATTTTGTTTTGTTGTCGGAGATTGAAGGTTCAATTGATTTTATAAATTATTTTTATACAATTAAATGTTTTGTTAAAAACAAAAATTATGTTTGCTTAAAAGAGTTTTAATTCAGTAAAAGCTATGTATCTACCACTTAACTTTAATGTTTAAAATAATAACTGTTGTTTGCTGTCATATTTGTTTTAACACAAATAATACTTTTAAATTGTAAGACTCGAAATAAATTAAATATTATTATAACACTGGCACGCAGATAACCAGCTAGTTTCTATCAGGTGCTCCTACTTAGCTTCTAGCTTGAAGCGCATTTATCCAGGAACCTTAAAACAGTTTTTTTTCAAGTTAACAATAAGTAACAAAAACTTTTCAATATTTTGATTAGTTTTTAAACATTATTCTTACTTGTTTTTCAAGTCATCCTACTTGATTTTACATTTGTCATATCGTTAAAAGAAAACTATACTTAAGGCTGTCGGAGCCAATTGCTGAAATATTATTTAGCGAATATAGAGCTATAAATACTACATATGTTTGTATTTTAGTACTTGAATGTATCATTGCCGGTGTAAATCTCCTAGGGGAGTTTAACTTGCATCAAGTTCTTTAACATAATTCTTCAAATTAAAATTGGTATAATCATTAAACCTTAATAGTTCGAAGATGTTTTCATACTCGATGTCATATAGTTTTTACTAAATTTATCATACCGAGAATTACATTGGAGTTTTTTCAGATTTACTTCATGAAGCCTAAATTAATAGAACGAATCATTAAAAAAATGATTATTATTATAACCAATCTTAGAAATTGGCATTTGAAGTTAAAGTCCTAAGTTCAGTTTTCTCTAAACAACAAATTTCTTAAAACCAACTCAAAATTATAGCATGTAAAAGTAACATTCGGAATAAAAATACACCATTTTGTTATAACTATCTAAAATTTTAAATTGCCAATTGTAAATTATTTCTGGAAAATCCCATCTTCCATCTTGAGGTATTGTTTAGTACTGAACGCTTTCATTTTGGAAAAATATTATTAATTTTTAAGTAAAAATTAAGCATTCAAGATAAAAAACAAAGTAGATACAGTCATTAATAAAGATATATATTTTTGAATAAAGATATGTATGCCATATGAAATCACTCTTTCATCAAAATATACTTATTTTAGTTCTATAGAAATTTTGTAAATATAATATCTTTAAAATTCCCCTTTTTATACAGGCAGTATCAGAAAATGCCTAATACAGCCTTAAACCTATAGCAGCACTGAAGTAACAATATTAAAATATTGTAACTAGTGAAGTTATTCAGTGGTTTTACTACAATAGCTGTTACAATATTACAGTATATATTTTTATTTTTCTGCAGAAGTAATCTAAATGAGGAAAAACTTTTTTTTTTAATGAGTGTGATAGTAAAATAAACACAATATAATAAAATTTATTAAATATTTAAACATTTTTAATATTTGATAACTTATCAAAGATTTTTAAAATGAGTTTGTTTTTGTTAGTCAAATGTTCAAAAATCACTACTATAATTATATGAGTAAACGTTTTTTAGTAACTGTTTCTTGGATTTCAGATGATTGTGTTTTAGATTATTAAACAAAATATATGGTTAAGTAAAATAATAATTCAGAATGTGTACGCTAACTCTGACGAGGGTACTCCAACTCTGGAAATATATAAGACTGAGTTTATTATTTTTTTAATCAAGTTAGAAGAAATTACTTTGAAAATTTTTCTTTTTTTAAAATAAAAAACAATAAATAAGCAGTTTTAACTTCATTTCTTAGTAGCTGAGAATTATTAATATATCACATGTTACACATAAATTCAATTTAAATTGTCATTTAGAATGAAATTAAAGTCGTATAAAGAATAAGCCCAGGACCATTCTTCAATGTCAGAGCATTTTAAAGGTTCAATATCTAGGCATTTTGACACTAAAATGGTTCAATAATCATATCTTTAACGATTTTACAAATAACTAATTTCCATTTCAAATTTTAAAATCAAATTTAATTAAATGAGTTAGATTTAAAGTGGAGACCATTTACTAGTTCTGTAAGAAAGGAATAGAAGTTCAAGTCCTATTTCAATGTCGCAACAGAACCAATAGCAAGTTACCTTCTCTGGGCACGCGCCAATAGATAAAGAAAGAAGTGAGACAGTGTCTTTCCCTTCCATATGTAGTAAATAGTATGTATAGTCACATGTTTTCTCGGTCAGACTCCATACAGCTGGTTTGCTGAATGAGTGCGAATGAGTTCAAACGACCGCTACTTCACTATTAAATTTCATTCCTTACAATAAATAAATCAGTTGTTTATTGAATACGCTCTTATTTCTAATTTCTGACTCCTTCTATTTTTTTACACAAATAATACAAAGACTTACAAAGAAAAAACGCTTCACAAATAATTTTAAAACTGTTTCAAAATAAATCAGAATATCTATAAATAAGTAGAAGATTTAATTAAACATTTTCTATGACGAATATTTTACATGTGTAGAAATAGACAGTATTTAAATCGAAATAGGTATTATTATTATTTTAAAACGAGAGTATGTACACATTCTCGAAAAAAGTCAAAGTAAAAATTTCATAAGCAAAAAAAGTATATGTGTAACGAGATTTTTAAGCCTGTTGTTTCAAATAGGTTTAAAAGTGTATGATTGTTCAACAGAAGCAAAAGTTATCTTACTGATGGAAGAAATCGAAGTTTGCAGAAGTTACTTTCTATAACTTAAAGTATTTAGTAGTTTTCAGAAAACCTCTACAATATCGATAGGCCTATATTTAAATCCTCGTAGGCCTATAACTAAGTTTGTACGTCAATCATAGAGCGTTTTTACGCTAATAAGAACAATATTTTTCAAACTATTTATCACAAAATACTTATTCCTCCTAGAATTGAATGCATTATTTTAAATTATAACAAATTATTACGTGATACTCGAATTTTGCTTATTTTCACTTTATATGGATTAGTAATAAAAATAGCGCCTGTGTTGAGGTTTTGGTAAAAAGTACGATTACAATAAACGAGAATTGAGGAGGCTCGTCCGCAGTAACCATCAGGATGATTGTTGAGTTTCTTTTTAAAGCACTTTGTGTAACACGTAAATTAAGTACAGTAGAATGCATTATTTTTAAATTATAACAAATTATTACGTGATACTCGAATTTTGCTTATTTTCACTTTATATGGATTAGTAATAAAAATAGCGCCTGTGTTGAGGTTTTGGTAAAAAGTAAGATTACAATAAACGAGAATTGAGGAGGCTCGTCCGCAGTAACCATCAGGATGATTGTTGAGTTTTTTTTAAAGCACTTTGTGTAACACGTAAATTAAGTACAGTAGCGAAATAGGTTTAATAGTGTGCTGTAAAGAAGGTTGAAATAGACGGTTAAATGTTTGTCTAAAACTGTAATTACCTATAAAAAACGTAGGGAAAAGTTAGCCATCAATTCTTACAAATGCTGTAATTAGATAACTCGTTTCATGATGAGAGTGCCTGCGAACTATATTACGTAGGAAGTAGAATACATAGCGTGCCATAAGACACTAACAAGCTATAACAGTTATTATGAAAACACGCTCCGGTGGGCATCATCATTTCCAACGCATGGTTATCCGTATACTGTAATTACTTACCCTATAAAGCCATGTATGGTAGGAAAACGTTTTGAATATAAACTAGTGATCCTTTCGATAGTTTAAAAGTTTCTCAAACACGTTTGGTTAGAACGAAGCATGATTTTTCAATTTGCCTTAATAAATTATTTATAAAATACTTTACGTTTTTTAGTTGTAAACTGAATATATATTTGTAGTAATTTAAAAAACCAGAATATTCTGGTTTTGTAGTGAATATCTGTAGAACTAAGAAATATAATTGTTTCTATACCGTAAAATTAATTTCAGAAATGTTTACTATTTCGAGATTGGATTGGAAGTATTTTGTGTTTGTAAAGTTATCACTCTTACATGTGTAGAATCACTATAAAATTCGCTTGCCTTTATATTTGTTGACCTTTATTTTTCATTTAAAATTTTAATCTAGCGTAATCCCTTTTTTACTTCACCTATTTTTCCTTGTTCTAGTTTTTCTTTACCTCACAAGTTAAAGCCAGCAAACATGTCCCATTGCTCTCAATCGGAGCTTAACTGGGAAAATAATTTAACAAGCCTAAAGACTAGTTAAGAAAAGTTTCAAATAATTCTGAGTAAACGTGTTTGCAATGTAATCATAAATTTGGCGAAAAGTATCGTTAAATAAAGTTAGCATAATGTCTACCTTTATTTATTTACAGAATTTTATTCGGGTAAGAAGTAAAAATTATTTTAAAATACTTTAAAATTAGCATGTACCCAGCTAGATTATTCAATCCAGTTGTGCTATTGATCTTATTTTATTCTTGGTGTATTAACCTAATTATATGTAAACATGAGTACCTCTACGTTTCAAATATCTATCTTTTCGATCTGGTTTCACAGCTTATTGTTATAGATTTTCCACAACAAATCTAAAACTATAGTAGTCTTACATTACCCGACCTAACTTATCTACATTTTAGGTTCACTATCAGTGAATAACAGTAATAAAATACCTGTAAGAAAATAATTGCTTATAATAGATTTATTAATCGTAAGCCCAAATTTATCCCGATTTTTTAACCTCAAAACCTTTTTTAAATTATCATATTTGCTTCGTCATTTTTAAAAGAATTCAACCGTGTTTCGTCGATTTTCTGAAAAAAATATTCCAATATCACACGTTAAAATACTAAGAATTATGTTTGAAAAGGTTATTTCATAACATTTATAATAAATTTAGAAAAAACCCGGCATTTGTGTTTAATTTTAAAACATTTGTCTATCGATCCTAACAGAAAGTTATACCAAAAAACAGGGTTTTAATAAATATATCTAGCTTTTCCATTTGCAGTTTTAAATAAAGACATAAAGCGAAGCTAATATCCTCAATTTGTAAGAATATATCTTGAAAGGAACAAGGGAATATGTTTAGGGGGAATATGAAACTGGTTAAAATATGCACAAATGCTAAAGCATATGGAATTTTTCACATGAAATCTTATATGTTTATATAGAGGAAAAGCGTTAAAATTATGTGTCTTTTAATAAAAAATTTAGATAAAGATTTAATGTAACGTCTAAACTTTTTTAGTGGAAGAAAATGTACGAGCTCTCACACAGTGGAGTTAAAATCTAACTAGAGTCCTAGTGAAATATGCAATCTAAGCTAAATTATAAGTGTTGTTTTAAAATAATTGCCCTGCATTTATTGTGTTATAAGTTGTTTATCTTTAGAGACGTCAAAACACCTTTCAGTGAATTGTGTTACAAATTTATTTAGTTTTTTAGGATAAAACTTGATTATAATTTTTATATTATTATCACAAGAAGATATTTTTAACTGAACAAAATAAAACTATAAATTGGATGAACAACGCTAGGTGGTTTTTAATGAAGTGGGATTGAACAGCGTCAAATTGCTACAAGATAACTGAAAGGTCTTTATAAACAAAATATAAGACTTGAGAGGCTCATTTAATTACGTTTTTAACTAATTTTTGTATTGCAAAAGTCATTCAAATAATTATTACCACTTTTTAAATAATTATAAAACAAACTTATACACAATATCGTTCAACGTATAGAAAAAAATGGTCACAGAGTAACTACTTACATCTTCGCTCGTTTTAAAATACATAAATTTCCATATTTATTGCAATCATTAATTACTCTTCTGTCTAGATCCCAAGTTAAAATCTGTGTTGCCTAAATTTTGCAACATTGAAAAAAGGCCAGCAAAAATTGCGGGCGTTTACAAATTAGTATTTCACTAATGCAGTCTGGTTTCGTAAACCTGTATTACATCACGTGACATCTCACACACAGAGTGGAGCGAGCGGAAGCGCACACGATATTACGTTCACAGTTCTGTTATGTCACATTTAAAAGCAACTAATGACGATTCTGTCCACTTTCGCCTTGTAGAACCCGTTTAGCGACACATAAAAGTTGCTCATAAACAGGAAGTAGGTAACCGCCACTTCTACATCCCCTGTAAATGTTACACTGTGACAATTTAATGATACTGTAACTGTGTTTCACCACACCGTTAGAGAATGTTAACATGTTTGAATAATTTACATATATATAATATAGTGACACATTTCCTTGAATTATATTAAATCAATAAAAATATTCCATCTACAAAATTAGGTTAATATTAAATTGAAGATGTTAATAGATTAATTAGCGAAAAGCTTTGAAAATATATACATTAAACAATTATTGTACTATATATAAAAATGTATATAAAATTTATATTTATAGATCTAACATATACTACTCGATTATTGTCTGTAGGACTATTTTCAAAATACTATGACAATAACATGTTTTTGAGGAATATAAATGCAATATGGAGGATCCCTTCCTTGCAATCGTGCAGAATTATACAATAAAAACTTTATATATTTCTGTTACAGTTACACTTTCTCGCCCTAGTGGCATTCCTTGCACTAACACGGGCTGAAGGGGAAGAGAAGAAGTCCGAAGATGTAAAGAAAGCAGACGACAAGACCGACTCTGCTGCTGCCGATGACAAGAAACAGGAAAAACGTGGAATCTTTGGGTTCGGTTATGGTGGACACGAAGACTTTGGTGGCTACGGAGGAGGATTCGGAGGTCACGGCGGAGGTTATGCAATAAGTGATGGAGGCCACGGAGGTGGATATGGAGGAAGCTACGGAGGAGGCTTCGGAGGAGGATACGGTGGAGGCTACGGAGGAGGATATGGAGGGGGTCATGTTGACCATGTAAAGGCCATTACAATAACCAAAGAAGTTCCAGTACCTTATCCAGTTCACGTAGAGAAGAAAATCCCGTACCCAGTCAAGGTTCCCGTTGACCGTCCCTACCCAGTACACGTACCCAAACCCTACCCAGTAACAGTAGAAAAACCTTACCCAGTACCCGTCAAGGTCCCAGTACCACAACCTTACCCTGTTACCGTTGAGAAGCACGTACCTTATCCAGTAAAGGTTCCAGTAGATCGCCCATACCCAGTCCATGTACCCAAACCATACCCCGTATATGTAGAAAAGAAGATCCCATACCCAGTAGAGAAGCATATCCCATATCCAGTCAAAGTACCCGTAGATCGTCCCTACCCAGTGCACGTACCTGTAGAGAAACCAGTACCTTACCCTGTAGAAAAACCAGTCCCATATCCAGTAAAGGTCCCTGTAGATCGGCCATACCCTGTTCCAGTGCCAAAACCCTACCCCGTTCATATTGAAAAACCAGTTCCTTACCCTGTCGAGAAACCAGTACCCTATCCAGTGAAAGTTCCCGTCAAAGTACCCGTTAAGGTACCCTACCCTGTAGAGGTGAAAGTTCCTGTACATATCCCAGTACATGTGAAACACCACGATCACCATGAAGGTTTCGGAGGTTATGAGGGCAGCAGCTACGGCGGAGATTTCGGCGGCGGATACGACGGCGGAAGTTCTTACTCTTCTTCTTCTTACTACCATCACTAAGAATAGACTGAGTCAAAGCGTTTAATTACAGTATTGTCCTGTTACCAGCAGATATCCTGCCCCTGTATAATATGTGTGTATATGTCTTTAGTTTTCTATGTATATTTTGATACAAAAAAAATCAAATAAAAACTATAAAAAATTGAATTCTGTTTATTTACTGAATTAAATGAAAAAATATGAACGTTGGTAAAGAAAATAGATAAAGGAACACAATTAAAAAGAGAGGTTGATCCTAGTATGTCCGAACTGAAATATGTTACACTAATGAAGATTACGTAAGGACACCATTTATTTATGAGTTATTTATTTTTAAAATCGTTTATAAGATAATACTACAATAGGAATTTAAAATAATCAATATTATTAATGTACTGTGCTGCCGCCACCGTAACCACTTATAAACATGAATCTATATAATATTGAGTGAACATCAGGTATTATAACACTCAATAATACCAGATGAGGCTATAATGGAAAGAGAAGGCTAAAAGTAAAGGAAACTCATAAGGCAGATCAACGTAGTGATTTGAATATTTCCTGATAAATATACATTCACTTGGCCAAGGTGGCTCTTTAATTTAAAGCTAATCCTACACAAAAGTTTGTCACTGATGTGAAAGGATTGATGAATGGTCCAACTATCTTGTAATAAATGTTTCATTGTTGACTTTCAATTAAATAATATATTAAGACTTTTAGGAAGACAAAAATTATTTACTATTTCTAGATGTGTTTTAAAAAGGTTCTGAGTTTTTTTTATGAAAATATTTATCTAACTAATGTAAACCGTTATGACAAGAGCTATTGGTTTTCAGCTTTCATAAAAATGAAGGGTCTAAATAGCTAATACCATTTTCAACTATCAATAGATGGTGTATTTTTTTAAATATTTTATTCTCGTTACTTCATGTTTTAAAGTATTAAGAGTACGTGACTACACGTTTCAGTGACTCATTAAAAGTTATTTATCTTCATTTCAATCTTTCCGCAGTTAGATGAAAGATGACAAAATACAAGACTTGATGCTAATAACTGGGGGCTATAGTAGTAATAAGGATTGCCTAATAATACAAGATCTAAATGCCTAATAAATTCTCAGCATTGTCAATATAAAAATATATTTTTATTGTTTTGAGTAAAACAATGTATTAAATGTGTGTGTGTGTGTGTGTGTGTGTGTGTGTGTGTGTGTGTGTGTGTGTGTGTGTGTGTGTGTGTGTGTGTGTGTGTGTGTGTGTGTGTGTGTGTGTGTGTGTGTGTGTGTGTGTGTGTGTGTTGGTGGTGGTTATGTGTTCCTACACACACACACATACACTTTTAAATTTCATTTTTCTTTTCATCCAGGCTCTTACAATTTGTAATAGGACGAAATAGAATTTTTTAAATTTTGTTTATGTAATGTAATATTTTTAACTATTTAAATATTTGAAACTTAACCTTTCAAACTAGTTATTTCATAATTATAAGTTAAACAATATTTTCCTCAGTTTTCTCTTACTTGTCGTTGCCCCATCATGACATTATGTCACTTTTTTTTTAATCTTTTTATATGTAATTAAGTATTGATAACTATGTAAGATCTTTATTGAGCTCTTAGCATTATTTCATCCAACACAGTGCATGCAATGTAGCTACTTAACACGATCTTACCTTATGTAAGGAATGTTAGCAGGAATATGGTACTTCGCACCAGGGTCGAAATTCTCTTCGCTCCTTAGAACTGGAGGCTTCACTCCACTTAACCTTTCCCTGCGAAAACAGTGTAAATTCTAATAAGATAACATTTTTCATCTAACTACAACTAGGTTAAACGTGTTGAGATTATATAGAAATCAGTAAGATGTTTCAGGAAATTAAATTGATTTACAAATTTTAAAAAGTAATAATGGTATTTGAAACTAATGTCAGGAAAAAGTAATTTAGATAAACACCATTCCTGAAATCCTAATAATAAACTATTTTATCGTTTTCAACACTGTAAAAAATCAATAAACAACCTATAAATTAAATGTAAATTATTCTGATTATGCTATCTAAGCCTTTCGTATTCTATAAAATTAATTTCTAAAAAGTATACAATGTATCTATAACTTTCTTCAAACCCAAGAGCTTTTTTTTCAAATAATTGAAATGTTTTGTCATGTTGATTTTGAAAATGGTATCTGATGCTAGTTAAATTAGTCGTCTTAAATAACTGAGAATGTTCTGCACTGATTGTGACATCTCATAATAAGTGTTTTGTAAAAACACATACGGGTCGAATATAGAACCTCCTCCTTTTTGAAAGTCGTTTAATTAAAATTCTCATCATGTTCAATAATGTAAAATAAAAAAATCCATGTTTAATTAAATTCAGAATGGTTTTCATTTCTTAACTGGGACTGTTAACACGGCTTTATTGAACATGGGTATAAACTTTTGTTGGAGAGAATTATAAATATATTAGTAACAACCAACCAAATAATTAAATTTGCTCCATAAGTACTACCTAAATATCAAATCTTTTATTAGGAAATGGGTGATGGAAACCTGTCATTATTGTTTACACGAACAAAAAAAAGTCCACTTTAATAAAAAAAAAAACAGTTACTCTGATTTTGAATATTATTGCTCATATTTGTGAATAAGTTTGAAATATTTTATACAGAAAAACTTGTACACCAAAAATAATCCACTTACCTAAGATCCCACCAATGGCAGTTATATCGATCCCGGCTAGTATGTCCTTGGAACACGTCCCATCTCCAGAAATCTAGAGCTAGACTGAATGGTAAAAAAGCAACCTTATCCATTGCCATTGCAAACAGGTAGTTGATATTATGTGGAATGTCATCAGCAGAATTAAGGAGAAGTCCCAGAGTTTGGAGGTGATGAGGAGTAGCAACTGAGAGCGCTACAGCTTCACTCACGGCTTCATGAAAACCTGCAATTAATTGAATTCATAGAATTGATTAATTAATTCATTAATTGATAAATATTTGCTTTAGAACATTACTTACTGAAAACTATGTTAAATACTAAGAAGGTTAAAAAATTGAAACATTTTGAGTAATATGGGTCTGAATATGTATGTAAAATACAAAAGGTAGGCCTACATAAATATGTAAGAGAATTGACAAATAAATTTAAATCAGACCATTTCCAATATCACAGCATTTGAATCTCATAATATTGTATTTCGAAAAACAAATACTTAGGAATTTGTTACAAAAAAAAACTTCTGAAATTTACAAAGCATATTTACACACAGTTCATTGTGTAGATCGGATTTATCAAAATATTTTAAAACAGTAGATTGAAGTATATGTATTTGGTTTTCTTTAGAACTACAAAAATGCCAGAAATAATTGTTCACCCTAATTTAAAAATATTATTTATTCCAAATTTGTGGAAATATATAAATGTTTGGCATGTTATAACTACACATCTATTAAATATTTCTTATATCACTGATTTAAAGAGTCCAAACATTAGGACAAACCATTTGACTTGTAAAATGCTGACATCCTTTTAAGAAACAACATTCTTAATACAGTATGTTGATTTTATTCAATGAGAGAAAATATTTTGTCCAAAAAACCGTTACATGAGGCAGTTGAAGGAATGAATTCGAAAAAGGCCCCCGAATCAGGAGGAATATACCCGGAACTGATCAGGCATAGCTTCCCGAATCTGCTAGAAATGACCCAAAACTCTTCAAATATGTTTAAATGGGGAAGAAACTACAGAAGAAAGGAAACAATCTCATATTTCTCCCATTCACAAGAAAGCCTAAAAACCTGATCCAGAAAATTACTGCGGAATCGCTGTCATGCAAGAATAGGCATACTGTACTTCAGAGTATTGCCAAATTTGATAAAAGTGGACATAAGAAACGAACGACCAGAAGAACAAGAAGATTTAGAGCTGGATAATCCACTATAGACAATTTTTTGCCTTAGAGATCATCCTAGAAAAAAGGGTACAAAGAAATAAAGAATCTTATGTAGTTCTACTAGATCTGATATTATGAGGGTAGGTATGCCAAAATTAAGACGGGGAATGGAGTGACCGAATCATTCAAAACAACGAAGGGTGTAAGACAAGGCTCACAGACTTAAAGTAGTACCAATATCCGCGTAAAAACCAAAGAAATGTAGCATATAGAAATTATATGGTTTCATAATAATTGTTAAACTATGGCCAAAATACTAAACAGAATCAACTTAAAAGGAATAAAATTGATTTTACTTCCACATGTAAACAAAATCTCAAATAAAAACTGTCATAAGTTTCTTAAAATGTAATACAAAGTAGGGTTTAAAACAAACAGTTCTAAAACAACATACTACCTGACACAAACAAGAAAAATAAACTCCAAGCACCAATTATATACAAACTAAATTTTATAGAACCAAATTCTACATTCTGCAAATCAACTGCTACTTTCAAAAAGAGATTCAAAGAAGATATACAATCCATCAATATAACCTCGACTCTCTTTATACTAATTAAAAAATACAAAAAAACTATAAATAAACCATCATGACCCATAACTTAGAAAACCCCCACATTATAAAAACAGGAATTAGTCTCAGCTGGATCAATATAAAATTTACAAACATACTAGAGCACAAAATTAAAAGATGTAAAAGAATAAACTAAAAACACTGTCTGACACTGATGAAGATCACCACTTAGCGATGGAAAACGTTCTGTCTCAGTAAGTTTTAACAAATTTACAAAATTTAAAGTTCGGATAGTCATAAAGTATTGTTTAAGTGATTAGTTACATATACTTTTTAATCATGTTATTATCTGAGTAAAATTCCTGCCTTAAAATTCCTATCATTTGCCTCAACAACACTTCCCAATGGCCAACATAGACACTGATTAAGAAACTTAGAATGATCAAAACATGTATCAGTAAGTTTTTCTTAAATTTACTTCTACTATTCAGTTGTTAATTTATTAAGTTCAAACACAATAAATAACATTAAAAATAAAACTGAACATTTACCTCTTTACTTATTAACGCCTTATTAAGTTTCCTAAATTGTTATAATCTATAAGAGTAAATACCTGGGTTAGCTCCATCCCTGAAGACCTTAGGTTGACCTTTATACTGAAGGAAGTATTGTATGTGTGCCATCTCATGGTGTATAGTCACTAAGTCACTCATATCTACATGACTGCACATTTTTATTCTGGAAAATTTAAAAGATTTCAATATGTACTTTTATGATAAATATATTTATATACAATATGATAAAGAGTAAATTAATATCCGGAGTACATCCATTCAAATATATATATATGAATTGCCTAAGTTTTGATAGAATCTCATCCAGCTTTGACGAGATGAACCCAACAACAGTTGAAGAGTGAAACCACTGCTGTTGGATTCCTCTCGGCAAAGCTAGATGAGATTCTAGCAAGACGTCAGAAATGTGGTTCTATACACTGCAGAATGAACGAATGTACTCCGCATCATAACTATTAATCATATATATATATATATATATATATATATATATATATATATATATATATATATATATATATATATATTTTTTTTTTTTTTTTTTTTTTTTTCTAATATTAAAACCTTGTTGCTGTTTATGACGAGCTGGTTGTAAATTACAAATTACTATGTTTGTAAATTACAAATTAATTTGTATATTTTTTTTATTTAGAAATTTTGTTGTTACTTATGACAAGTTTGTTGTTATTCACTTAATACACTTTAAATTACTTGCGACCAGACATTCTATTATTATAAGTTATTAAATTATTATGTGATCGGAAAGTATCTGTGATCTATGTCATGTCTGTTCATTTAAGATGACATTTTTATGTATGTTGTTATGTTTGCATATATCATATTGTCAACAAGGGCCACAAATTAAACACACTACAAAATTAACAAACATAGAAACACACATAAATATATCCTCCTAAATGAACGAACACGACACAGGTCACACATAGTTTTCGATCACATCACTTCTAACTTTCAAATATTGGACCCAAAAAGCACAACTGCAAACAATCCTAGGGCCAGAAACATGAGGCTGAAGAAGTCGTAAGTCAAAAACGTTTCCTCCAAGTGTAAGTTAACAATTTAACGAGTAATTTAAAAATGTATTAGGTATATATATATATATATATATATATATATATATATATATATATGAAGTTAATATATTACTGTGTGAGTAATTTTATCCACCATTAAGTGCAATAATTTTACCTTGAGTGATGAGGCACCTTTCGGTCGTTGACCATTGTCGAATCACTGATTTTTCTCTGCTGTGGATGCTATGGACGTAGCATCCACAGCAGAGAAAAATCAGTGATTCGACAATGGTCAACGACCGAAAGGTGCCTCATCACTCAAGGTAAAATTATTGCACTTAATGGTGGATAAAATTACTCACACAGTAATATATTAACTTCATAAAGTCAGTGCAACGGAAAAACAATGGATAATGTTAAATATCAAGAATATATATATATATATATATATATATATATATTCTTGATATTTAACGTTATCCATTGTTTTTCCATTGCACTGACTTTATGAAGTTAATATATTACAATAGTAGTATATTAACTTCATTATTAACTTCATATATATATATATATATATATATATATATATATATATATATATATATATATATATATATATATATACATATATATATATATGAATGTGGTTCTACACGCAAACATAAAAGATAAATCATCAAGAACTCCAATAATCAAGAATATACTAAGATAATTGTATAAATTGTAAGCAAATTTATATTTCCCACACAAGCTGCAGACTCAACAAATATTCAAAGAAGACACACATGGAATTTAATATGAGATTGACTTATCATTTGCTAACTACATAATAGAAACATTCCAGACCTATACAGATATTAACCATAACATAGACATTTACCCCTTAAGGGACCATATTTCAACTTACTAAATGAGTTAATTTTAGAAATATACCAAAATATAAACATATTGAATGAACAAACTCAATACAAATACCATTTTTTACCTTGTTATAGAACACCTATCATTTATCCCCAGACAACCGATACATTGATGAAGGTTACCTAGTGAGATGAGAAATATTATGTCTCAGTACATTTTAAAAAACAGTTTAATAAATTATGAGTTGGCCCAGTCATTAATTCATTAAATTAGATTATAGTTATAAAATTCTTTACATGTGTAACATTGGATTATTTTGTTTTTACCTGTAGTCTCTCCCATTGCAAAAGTCCCAGGCTGAGGGTTGGCATACTATGGGGTGATCAGGTAGCTCCTCAAAAATAGAGTTTGCCCAGAAGTCTGGAGGCATTGCACTCAAGTTCAAAGAGACAAAGAACTCCTCTGCTAGGCGAAACATTGCTCCTGGTGTATATCCCTGTAACATATGGTTCAACATTTTAAAACCAAAAATCATTTCTGAAATTTTGAGAAAAAAATAGAAGTTTAAAGGGAAAATGAAAACTACAGAGTAAAATGGACTTTACAGAAATTTTTTCAACTAAGCAACTTCAAAAAAGGAGAAGGTTCTATATTAGACTTGTATTTTTTTATTTTGTTTGTTCCACGATGATTTGGGAAGTATTGGTCCGATCAAACTGATTTTCTTGTAAACGAAAAGGGAGCTCTCCTGCTAGTCCCACTATAGTTACATCCCAATTCTTCTGATTTGAAGACAATAATAGGATATTTTAAAATTGAGTGAAAAATATAACTAATAAGCAAAATAAACAATCATAGCATTTATTTTATGTAGAAATTTATCATATATAAGAATAATATAAATAGAAATAAGTATAAAACAAGTAGGTTTTTTTCTTTCTTCCTTGAGAAAGCCGCTTAGAACGAACATCATTGGATTCTAACAAACAAATTTTCTTCATAAAAGCAGCTATTTCGATGGTTTACCTATATTGATATATAACTTGGTATAACTTAAATGAGATAACACATACACTGAAAGTACAATGTAGTATATTTACTATGAACGGAATATTCAATAACCGTTATGTGAAAACCTCATTATTTTACTAAATATCAACAGATAAACTCATTAAATATAACTTTACTAACAATTTTTACTTTATATTTTTTAAAGTATTTTATGTGTGAGAAAAGGTCTTGTTAATAATTATTAAAGATAGAATTATTGTATAATTACCTGAGACTTTGCATTACATGATTATTAACACATTTTTTAATAGAAAGGAAAAGAAATAATTGCAAGGTAAGAAATAATATGTAGGATTTTAGAAGAAATCATCAAGAGAATTTCCAACATAAACTATTAAATATATTCATCTGACAAACTGATATGTTTATCGTACTGTTCAAGAGTGTGCCAATTATTTGAACGACTAAGCTATATGATTAGAGGGATATACACATTGGAAATTTGTATGAATAAATATCGACAATTTTGCCAACATAATCAACACCATGAAACGAAATTTGATTCGAATGTAGATAGGAATTAGAGATCATACCTCTAAAAATAAAGAAATAATCACACACACACACAAATCAGAGCCGACTTCAACAAAAGAACCCGACTATATATAATTTTAGCTTACTAAAAAGTAAAAAATAACTTTTTAATAACGAAGTAACAATTTATTATAAGCTCTTTACCCACAAAATCTTGAAGTCTATACCGCAAACATGCCTTGTATTTACTAATCTATCAAATCTATTACAAACATTTCCGAAACAATTAAGTTTTTGATTGCTTGATTTCCCATATCAAATGATAGCAAACCATATAGTCTTTTCACAAAACAAAAATTTTAATCATTTTATTTTATGAGAGTATGAGGGACCATACCCAGATAGCTTGCCTTAGCAACTGGGCGGGACCACGGGTGGCGGATAGTGGAACGGCCTACAGATATGTAGATTACTTGTGAATAAGGATTCCGGAAGGTTTCTGAATAAGCAGGCCCGGACCAAGGCAATGGTTCAAAGGTGAGGAATTATCCCTCCTCGTCAGTCAACCGGTTGGGTGTGGTAGAAATAACTACTCTGACTGGGGACTGGGGTAGTTGGGAATTAAGTCCTCACAATGCTACTCTCACCTACCAGGTGAACCAAGGGCAATGCGGCTGTGAAGTATGGGCGGGAAACTACCCTAACGACACAGATGTAACAAAAGAGAGTAAAGCAGGCTGTTCGCTCCATGAGCAACAGTTAATAATGTCCTGAACTTGGGGTGTGCTTCAAGGTTAGTGACTGAATACCCAATCCAAGGTGGAAGGCATCGTGCCGATGGATGAATGGCTGCAGGGTATAAAATGCAGTAGCACACGATCCCCTTGAGGAACCAGACAAAACCTCATTGTATGTAGTCTTGCCAGGGCAGTGGGGGTTCTGCTCTGGTTGACCGTTCTTTCTCCCATACTTGGGAAGCTAATGGACCAAGTAAACACACAAATTGATGTTGAGTCTGCACAGACAGCAGGAGCCAATGAGACGGCATAGTGTGAGTCTGTAGCAGTTGTGTCAACGGCAACCACCACTAGGGGTGAGGGGGCGGCTACCAAGCTGCCGACTGCAGAAACCAGTGAAATTGTTGTAGAGTTGAACATGCTTTCTCTACGGAGAAAGCGTATGAGTGGAGTGGCCAGAAGGCGGCTCCGAAGAGATCAGGCGAAAAGAGCGGGAGGGCCAATAATCCTGTTATGGAGGCCAAAACCGAGCTGAGCATGTTAACGTCCAGGGCTTGGATGTTGTGAGGGGTGAGGTGCAACAGGTGGGAAGCAATCAACAACAAGCACCAAACCCCAGCATGGAGGTTGCATACTCGAACAACTGGGCTAATCTCCCAGATGTTTCGGGACATATGAGTATCGAGTGCATGGTCAAAGAACCTGTCTTGGAGATGGGCAGTGACCACCTTAATCGGACGTTTGCACCTGACCAGGCCCACCAAACTATGATGGAATGGTCAGGGTCAGTAACATCGGGAGCTCAGATCTGGTACACAGATGGCTCCAAGATGGACTTCGGCACTGGAGCGGGGGTGTATTGTAGAAACCCAAGGGTAAAACTAGTTTTTTCCTTGGGGAGGCATACCTCTGTCTTTGAGGCTGAAATATATGCTATAAATGCCTGTCTGGGAGAGATAGCGAGAAGGGGAATACACAGGACCCAGATTGCTATTTTCTCTGACAGTCACAGAAAATTAAGGCACTAAACGGACATGTGGTCACCTCGGCCATAGTCAGGGAGTGCCTAAATAACCTAGAAGCTCTGGCAAGGCACAATCAAATCAAGATAGGTTGGGTGCCAGGGCATAGAGGAATATTTGGAAATGAAGCCGCAGATGCACTGGCCAGAGAGGGGTCTTCAACTCCCCTAATTGGACCGGAGCTGGCAGTAGGTATTTCCAAATCCATGGTCAAGATTGCAGTGCGAAGGTGGATGGCTGAAAGACACTGAGCACTGGGTCAGGGCTGAAGGGATGAGACACAGTAAGCTAACCCTTAGGAAACCTTACTTGGGGCTGCAGGAGAGTCTCATCTATATGTCTAGGCAGGAATTGAGGTTAGCCACAGGTCTACTCACGGGACACTGTAAACTAAGGAAACATCTGCATAATACGGGTATCTTCAAAGATGAACCAGTGTGCAGATTATGCAGGCAAGAACTGAAGACCGCCACACACATCATTTATAGATGTGAAGCACTTGCCGAGAGGCGCTTCAACCTCTTTGGTGATAGTACAGCTCTGGAAGAGGATGCTGAAGGTAAAACACTAGTCAGGAAACTTCTAAACCTGGTAAGAGGGAAGGGGCTCTTTGACTAGATCGGGGAGGTAAGTACAATATACCTAAGGTAGCGGTGCTTCAGGCAGTTTAAACCCGCTCCCAAGTTAATAAAAAAAAAAAAATGAGAGACCATAATTGATCTTTGTTCTTGGAAAAGATCCTACAATATCAGATTGCATATTTTTTGTTCAGATATACAGACTGTCAACAATTCTACCTTCTTCTAATGATTTACATGGAATGTGATTGTTGTAGACTCTTATAAATATAAGAGATAATCTGCTTACAATTTTTGAATCATAGATTTAATAAATTTCTTATTTCTATAAAATAAGTCTATTGAAGAAACGATTGAATAATCTGTGTATATTTAATTGAATCTGTGTGAATTTAAACCCTGTGTATATATCATAACTTGTTAATCTACCTCGTATATCCCAAGGTGCTCCAACATCATGTAAAATCCTTTATTTGTCACTTTCAGTATATTAAAAATGACTCCAAGTACAAAATTCGGCACTGACTACAAATTTTTTTGGTAATAAGGTTATGACAAGTTATGTTTCCGTTACTGGAAAATTAATTTTTACTTTATAGTTAGTAAAATTTACATATTCGGGTTCTTTTCTGAATTCAGTTCTGTTTTTTTCTTTAAATTTATTATATTCAATAATAAACAGTGCTGAGCAAAATGTTGTGAATGAAAGTCTGGGTATTTTTTGGGTTTCAATAATGTCACATGTTTCCTTGGCTGCCACTGTTCCGCTTAGGTAAAACAATTTCTATTCCTTAATTGCTTTATTGCATTTGGTGAATGCATTCACAAGTTCTATCACTTTGTCTATGTCTCCTCATTCTCTATATTAGACTTGAAGTGGTTAACATTGGCTTACCCTTCACAGAATCAGTCTAAATTAAGTGCCTTTGGTTGTATATAATATTGTATTCACATCTGTCATTAACTGTAAAAAAAGTAATAGAGCCAGCTTTAATTATTGTGATTGGCTGCTTAGAGGTTATTTGTATTTGCGCAATAAATTTGATGAATTTCTCTCTGTAACTGAAATTAGTATTAACATTTCTGCCCATAAAATTTCAACTTTCAGTTGAAATCCAAGGTATTTGCTTGCCTATTATTATTTTTAAGACAGTAACTCAAAGAAAAATTAGAGAAAAAAATTATGTCACTTCAGTTCGAAAAGAAAAGTCAGACATCTTGGTCCTGGTTTGTGGCTTGAACTACGATGAAGTTTAGCTGATGAGCATAGTAATAAAAAGCCATGATTCTATACTTTTTGCAGTATATATTTTACTTTACACATCATATTAAAAACTCCTACAAACACATTTTTCATTATACTCTCAATTCTACATGGATGTCATTCTACATTGATTCTGATTTGTGCCCTTAAAGATTATCAAATTTTGGAAATCTTCCAACAGAATGCTCACTAGATAAAACATAGGGAAAAACTATAGCTAATTGAAATACAGATGAGAGGTTTGTATTTTTATGAGCAGTCAAAGATCTCTTCACAGCTTTTATTCCTTCCCATATGTTTTCTTAGTAGACCTAAAGAATACAATCTAAAAATTACAATAAAACAGGGTTGTATTCAATATTTCAAGGACAGATCAAGTTCTGTACAAAATTTGACAAATCCTTTAAATATATCACCTTACACAATGATCTCTAAGGGCCAACTTTTATGTGCCAAACATATAATACAGTCTTTTAGTTTATAAACTTGAAATATTTTAGTTGATACAGTCTTTTATTTTGCTGTTGGTTTTATTCACTTATTCATTATGGTTTTTAATGTCCTGTTGATTAACACTAATAACCTTTCCCAGTATATTAAAATCACATGTTGCAATTATGTGCCCATTAGAACTTTCTTGTTTTTTTTTGTGACAACGGGCTGAGTCACAAACATGATTTATCACCCAGGTAGGATCATCCTTTTACCTGACAGGAAACAATAAAGATACAAAGTAATTTGTTTCTTTGTTCAAAACAACAAGTCAAGAAATGTTTTATATAGTTCTACATTAAATTTTCTTTTATTAGTTATAGATTTTGATGAAAATGTTTTGCTTGAAGTAGGATGTACATAGTCTTAATTTAAAACAATCTTTTATTTCTATTTTTGTCTCTAAAAGTATACAGTATTTACAAATGCTTCTTCCTTTAAACTGCAAAATGTGTTATATTATAATATAATAATGTTCTGACTTTAAGTAAACTATAATTCTTGTCATATTACAAAAAATGTATTATGATTATTATTATTAAGTCAAATAAATCCAAATAATTTAAAATGAAAGTCCACAAAACTGAAAGAAAGCACAGACGTTAGAAGATGTCTCTAAACATAAAACCTCGAATGATGGTCAGACATAGACTACTTCAAAGACAACCAATTGGTAGGTTTGTATTCATATTACTCATTTGTTGCCACTGAGCTTACCCAGTCATACATATAGCACAGATCTGACAATCTGAGCTAGCACTTACTTTACCACAAAGACATTTAAATGTGTCACAAGTATGAGGGATAAATGGGTTTGTAAATATTCTGTATAAAGAACTAAAGTGTAAAGATTTTTTGACTGTGAAACAAAAATATTTATACTGTAGACAACCGATAACAGAATACCTGACTTTCCAAATGTAGTAATGCCTCAGTTCCAAAAAACTAATTATCGGGAAAAATACGCAACGTATTATTTAAACAATAATAATAAAATATGGATAAATTTTTGTAAAAATGGTTTATTTTAAAAAAGAATAGAGGGGTAGCAGAATTTTCAGCATTGGCTCCATTCTAGAAAATCTATATTTTAAAAGAGTACCCCACTATCAACTTAGTTTCAGTTACTATTAAGTAGCCAATTATTATATGTTAAAGTATAAATTGTTGTGTATAAATGTAACTAGCAGATAAAGTTATGGACAGAGGTGACTAAAACACATCTCCTGAATAGACGTTCTCAACATTATAAAGTAAGTGCTACTATATGCAATTGTAACATATTTACAAGTGTTTTAGTTGAAAACTAGTAGCTTATGTCGAGATGGAATCCACAAATATAAATTTAAAAGATTCTTGATTTTTTACCCTACCTTTTCATTTGAGTCTTTTAACATAATTAACACAAGTTACTAATTTCTCTAATACTGTCATAAAATAAATAAATACTGTCATAAATACTGGCATAAACGTCCAATTTCCTACTGATAGTTTTTGGGCAGGTATATTTACAATAATATAACACTACCCTTAATAACAAAATGAGGAAGCTCATCATTAACATATTTAAATTAAAAAATTAAATTTTTAAGGTAATTTTATTCTTTTAAATGACTGATGCATTTCTCTTATAAAAACTAGATTTTTCCTTATTGATACTTATTATCTTTCCATAATACTAGATATGAGGACCAACTCAATCAAATTTTATTAGGTATTTAATCCAATTTTATAACTTCCAATCTAACTATATAAAATTTTAACTTATCTAAATCCTGTACATATCTGACTCATTTTACTGGGTGTATTTGTTGCCACTCTGTACAAATTACAAATTATTAATAAATAAGACTTGGACTTTTTTTTAAAACATTTACTTACTATTAGAACTAACATCGATTATATCACTTATGATTAAAACATCGAATGTATCACACATTTCGGTGCCCAAGACATCATCATCACATGTCTTTGATAAAATAAAAGTATTTATTAAGAGTATATGTTAATGTTATTGCTAAAATATTTGAAATATTTTACCACTTGTCATCTTTATTCTCAATATTTCAGAATAAAATTCTAACCAGATAACAATAGGTTGAAAAATTATTATATTTATAAAAGTTTCAAATTTTCTTGGACAAGAAGATATTTAGTAAATTGTTAAATTAGAATAATATACTAGTTACATTTTTTTTCGTTTGAACATAACAAATTTACAAACTTTCAAACTTTTAAATTAATTAGGCCTAATGAAAAACTTACTGAGACAAAATGTTTTCAGTTGCACTAAGCAATCATTGTCTAATCACTTACTGGATGAAAATCACTTAGTATAATCAAAAGTACATTGACTTAATAAGTTTTCTATAAATTTACTTCAACTGACATAAGCTAGCCAAGTTGTTAGTTTGATAAATTTAAAATTCACAAGTACATTTTTTATAAATCCTTTAAAAGTTGTTCAAGTGCAACAGTATTTGCATCTATCAATTGTTGAGTTCTCAAATTATAGGATTCACTCAAAATTTTATTAATTGTCACTTGTCAGATAAATTAAATTAAATTAGTTTATTGTCATATAAAATTGATACTATAAACTCACTTGCTGTAGAAGTTGAGGAGTGACATCAATGAAGTTTTTTCCTGGGTAAGGAATTGTAATGTCCAAAATATTGTTCCAAGACTGACCCCACATATTACCTGCACGAAAATAAATTTTATAATTGCCAATGTAATAAACATATAAATGTTTTTGTTCTTTTTGCAACTTGCAAACTAAATTAGTTTCTTCCATAGCCTTATTTATCACAGGAATTTCCAATTATTATAATAAAATTTAAATCATATAAAACCTAATACTATAGCCTGATTTAACCACATCTGTTAAAAACAATCAATCGTGTTCTAACATATTGGCTATGGAGGTCAGGATTACCCAAAGGAAAGAAGTAGTAATGACTAAAAAAATCAAATTGTATACAATAATATCAAGGTTTTAGATGTATGTCTAACCAGTAAATACTTTGTACAGAAAAATGTTTTGTTTAAATTAAAAACAGATTATCTTCACTCAATCTTGTAGTATTAAATTAAACAATATATGTTTTAACAACAAAGAAAACTTTAAAGAAGTTTTCTAAATTTAGTTAAATTTTTTATCAACTTTCAAATACATATTTTAAAAGACCCTTTGCAGCATATGCCATTAAGGACATTCATGTGACCAATACAAATTCTGTCATTAGTAAGCAAAATTTTTGGTTTAGCATAGCCAATTTTTAAAAAATTGATTGTTATAAATTCTTTAATAACTTATTTTTGATAGATAGAAATATTTATTTTCAATAAGTTAGTTGACAGAAAATGTATAATCAATAAGTTAGTTTATATTGGTAATATTGTTAATTATTAACAGTATGGTATTCAAGTGATATACTACTGCAAGCATTGAAAAGATAATTACATAGTAGAGTCAGTGGATTGCACAAGTAAATTAGTTCACACCTAAATGGAAATGAATGACAAGCACTTATTTTCCTCGTGAGCAATATATTAACAATAAAAGTATTAAATTCATTTCAAGGTTAAAATGTAATATTTTCAAGGTTAGAATGTCATGGGAAATATCTTTGCAATCTGACTTTTCCCACCTCTGATTATATGGGACTTCCCTAATGTAGTATATTAATATTGATTCCATATTTTCTTTAATGATGAAATTGTTTATGCCCATGTTAATGTTGAAATATTATTTATTACTACTATGCACTAATTGTGAATTACAAAATAAGGCTGTAACGAACATTTATATTTGTAGCATTTAACAAATAGGCCTAAGCAGAAAGGTTTAAATTTACTACTAGAACCATTAAAACCATTACTGTTGGGGGCCTCTGAAATTACCAAACATGCAAGACAATTATTGAGCAGAGTCCCAAAGATCTTGAGCCTGATGTAGATGAGTGTTTGGATTAGAAGCCCTTTTATACTTCAAAATACTGACAAAGAATAAACTAGCATGGTTTTACTAACATAAGCAAGGTTTTGCGACCATGCTTAAAGTTTATTTTGATACAGAAAATAAATACCTAAGTATTAGTATTGCCTTAAAAATGGTGTTTACTGCTCCTACCACAAACCATGCAAGAGAAGGTCCCTTTCCTATCCTATCACAAATAAAGACCTTTTTAAGATCAAAATTCATATTCGACTGAATGACATCATTATCTCTGCTCACCATTGAGGGTGCACCAAAGAGTAACCATTTTATGTCATAACAAACATACTCCAAAAAAGTTAGGAGAAAATCTTTATAATTTAACATTCAAGCTTAAAACTTTATAATCTTGTCAATTAAGTAAACTCATTATTAAATTATACGGTCCTAGGATAAAACAGGAAAAATTCGAGAGCTTGTTCACAATGTGAATAAAACTAAATTTAAAGTTCCTATAAAAATAAATCTAGAAACACTTTGTTAATGAAGTTTACATCCTGCCTTTTCAGAAATTCAGATGGATACTCAGCTGGCAAAAGATTTCACCTGAATTTCAGTTCTCTGTTACAATGAAACCATACTAAAATTTGTAGGGCATTATTTGAATTGTAAACTTTAGTGGATTACAAATACCTATGACTTCTAAACAAAATTAGTTGAAAATTTAATTCTGAGGCGAATACAATAAGCCTATAACAGACATGCATAAACTTTGATAAAAATGTTGTTTTTTTTTAAATTATCTTCCATTCTTTGATTCATGAAACCAGTGCAATAAGCAATTACCGTTACACATGAGCACAGGCTACAATGAATGTGCTGAATCACTTGATCCTCTTTATGGGATTATAATTTTATTGGCCAACAACCAAAATCGATTATGTTCAAAATGACCCATTTATCTGTGAACACTGATACAATGAAAAAAGAATAAATTGAAAAAACAGGTCCCAGAGCTGTAGCTACAGTTATGTGATAACATATGCAAACCATTGTCTTGTAAACATGATACATTAAATTTGTGGAATAATTTTTAAAAAGTATACAACTTATTAACAAAACTTGTAAAGAATTAAATTCTGAAGAGAATGATGTAAAACATGTCAATATAAACACATACTAAATTTAAATAAAGTTAATTTTTTTAATTAATGAACAATAGGTACATGTTTTCATGATAAACAGTCTAACGTGAAATTTCCCTTGTACTCTGGATTCAGGATATTTAACTTATCTCTAGCACAAGTATGAGATAAATTGTATATTGCACAGGTTTATCATGAAACAAACTGTGGTGCTTTAATTTTAAAAATTAGTTTTTCAAACATTTAAGTGCATCTTTAAAGAGATATTTTACATAGTTTTGTTTAGGATTAAATTCTCTACAAGTTTTGTTTACAAATTACAAGATTTTTTAATTATTTAACAAAGTTAAGTTGAATCTCATTTCCATTAGGATTTATGCTCTGCATCGTTCTGCCATCTAATGTTATTTTTTCAACTAAATGGTCAAGCAAAAGACATACAGACATTGTTTATTCTTGTGAAAAATGTATGATTCTTTTGGTGGCCAAAATAAGAATTATAAATTGTGTGATAAATTCTTTTTTGTGTGATAAATTAAAAATTATTTTTAAAAAGAGTAATTTTTAATGGACGAATCTGACATTTTTTCGTGTTTTCGTTAAAGTTATAATTGTTGCAAAAGTACTTAAACTTTTTTTTAATCAAATGGCTAGGCCTAATACTATATATTCAAGCAGAACTTCTAGCAGTATTTTTCTTATATTGGTCTTATTTTGTTTTAGAGGTTTTTTTATGCATTGGTAATAGTATTTCTCCCAGTATATAGTTTGATTCTACAATATTAGGTAGAAGGTGGAGACATAAGAGTTTAAAACAAAAGCTGTAAATAGTGTATAACACCTAAAAACTAATATACCTATATGGTTATAACATTTAATAACTAGCTCTATTAGAAAGTCGTAATTTGTCCGGACTTTCCACTTTATAAATATAAAAGTAGATACTATATACTTCTAAATTTGTCTACTTTTATTTATAAATTATTTTTTATAAATGTAAGTCTACATTTATAAACAAATAGTAAAGATATATTCTAAATAGTAGAGCTGTTTTTAATTCAAACCTCAAGGAGAATGGTACAAAATTTGAATCATTCAAAATTTAAAATATACATTATACACTAAAATGTTAAAAAGGCTAAAATTCAAGCCTTTCATGAGATAGTTAGAGATTTAAACAATGTACATTTGTCTGAGTATAGTATAATTCACATTTACAGTGGTTTAGTTACATGTGTAACATTGAAATTTATAGAACAGTATGTTAGTGGTACAAATTTTATTTGTAACTTGTATTTGTACTTTGTATTTTTTTGTGATTGTCTTTGAACTGTGAATAAATTCTGTAACATATTGTTATCACTTGGCAAGAAACCACTACTTACTAATATCTTTTAGCAAGACTCCATCTTGCCTGTGACTCGGTGAATCTTATTAATCACTTGAACAATTGTTTATGACTATCTGAACTTTAAATTTTGTAAATTTGTTAAAACTTACTGAGACAGAAGGTTTTTTATCGCTATGTGGCGATCTTCATCAGTGTCTTCTGCTTGGAGATGTCGAGTCAAGCGGTGACGGTTTTATAGGCAGGTTTTCAATAGTATCAAAGAGTATATGTGATTTGTATTGTGTTTGTTTGTTTAATATGTTTGTACTTTGTGTTTTTGTGTGTCTGTAAATTTCATATTGTTCTAGTTTGTTGAGATGTGGTCCTTTTTTGTTGATGTGTAGGATTTCTAGGTTATGGTAAAAGCTTTAAACAAAGAATCGAGGAACACAAACAGAACACCAACTCAACATTTTACAATCACATAAAAGAAACAGGACACAAATACACAGACATTTACCATAACCTAGAAATCTTACACATCAACAAAAAAGGAACACATCTCAACACGCTAGAACAATATGAAATTTACAGACAAACAAAAACACAAAGTACAAACATATTAAACGAAACAAACACAATATAAATCACACATACTCTTTGATACTATCGAAAACCTGCCTTTAAAACCGCCACCACTTGACCCGACATCTCCAAGCAGAAGACTCTGATGAAGATCACAACATAGTTACCGAAAACGTTCTGTCTCAGTAAGTTTTAACAAATTTACCAAAATTTAAAGTTCCGATAGTCATAAACTATTGTTTAAGTTATTAAAAAGTGTTAATTCTATTGACATTCAAGTAAGCTTTATAGCTAACTTCAAGATTTAAAATTTCCTTGCCTTCTGGAGGTATATTTTTTTCATGCATAATTTAGGAAAGTTTGGTTATTGGCTTTTTAAGTAGCTAGTAAACATTTAACTGATTGGAAGCCTCTTTCCTTTGCTGCTTTTCTTAACATTAACAGCAGTAGATTTGAGACCTGATTATCATATTTCCCTCAACCAAAAATCACCCACACTTCATTATTCTTTCACCTAAGTACATTATTTATATTTAAATGCAAATTTCTTGCTTAGAAAGCACTTGAAATACTCTTTGGTTTAGCCCATACTAAAAATATTTTTCGGCTGATAATTTTTTCAATAATGTTTAATAATGTAGTATAACACTCGTTGTTGAAATTCTTTTTTAATAAACTACTTTCACCAGAAAAATTTCATGATAAAACATTTATGTTCTTAGAGCCTGCAAAACAACACACTAACTTTATAATCTACAATCCCTAATATGTCTGAAAATTCTTCTGAATGGATATCATAAGCTTAAAGAGATGTTTGGTTCATCAATTTGTTTGAGCAGCTATAAAACAACTGTCCAATTCAAGATGATCAGCTGCTATAAATCACTTTCATTATGATTCTCAAATATTGCTGTCCCATTTTTTTAAAGAAGTTGTCAAAGTATATGGTAATAATCTACCCTCTTTGTAATTTCACATTTTTTTACTATTTCTTAATCTTAATGGATTACTTTAATTTTTTAATTCAATGTTATATTGGTACTTGGCACATATTATGCCATTGTAAAATAATTTTTTGGTATATGTACTGCTGAAGCAAGTACCATGTAAAGTGACTAAATCTTCTAACCCAAACAACTAAATAAAAATCCTGTAAAAACAAAACACTAGAAAACACAAACCTTTAAACAACTAAATCCAACCACTGCCACTGTGTGGAAGAATGTATGCCTATTGCACAGAAAGATATGACATTAGTTGTTTATTTAACATCTCCCCATTGACAACTGACAAGCTCTACCTAAATTTATAACCTGAGTGTCAAGGGATTGGGGTAATGCAACAAATATTACAAATACTTTGACACTAATGGACAAAATAGATGTTGCTATTTCACTTTTCTGCCCTACAGTAGATCTGTGCTACTGCATTTATTAATTTTGTATAACATTCAAGTATGTTCTAAGAAGATTATAGAAGACACGTATTCAAGCTTGAGTTTTTTTTTACAATAGTGAGTTTTTTTTTACAGTAGTGAGTACTGTACTACAGATTACTGTGGGTGTAGGCCTATATATTTGTTAGTGAAACCTATCAAAATTTCATACTTGTTTGAACGTTAATGATACAACTGTTGCATCGCTGCACTACATCCATCCACAGTAATTATATTACCGCGAATTGCCTCTTTATATTTATTTACTTATCACACTTTGATATTACTTCCGACCAGACTTTTTGTTAACGAAAATGTTTCCTCCAAGTGTAAGTTAACAATTTAACAACCTTAAGTTAACATAAAGTCTGGTCGCAAGTAATGTCAAAGTGTAATAAGTAATTAACAACCAGTTTGTCATGAACAGCAACAAGATTTCGATATATTTATTTATAAGCAGTGTTAGGGTATATTTTGCGATCCACTTATTTTTGTTATTGCAATACCTTGTTATCTTTCTGTGATTATGTAAATCGAATTTTTGTAGTTCTAATCACATTTAATGTTGTCCAGTACTACTGAAAGGGTCCAACTAGCTCCTGACAAACACTAGGATTCTGCTATTTCACAGCTACCAGCAATACTTCTTTTGATTATTGTTATAGTTTTTATGAATAATAATAGCTTTATATTTTAGAAAAAAAATTGTCTTATTGGTTACTACAAAAGTTGTTTTTTTGAGTGAAAATTTTCTCACTAAATGTTATAATTTCTAAACTAATACATTATGTATAATGATAAAAGTTATTTATGTTGGATGTTAGGAAAGCTACTACTCAAGGAGTTAAACATAATTCTAACTGCATAAACAGAGCATATTCGAAATTCTATTTAAAAAAATTTTTGTAAAGCATTATTATATACAGTACAAGAAAAATACAATTTTATTCAATTTTTTCAAATAACCTACTCCCACTTAACTTATGAGTGACACAAGCTACTAACCAAGAACATTAGACAATAAATGTTGATACTTGTATGCATACCCATACTTCCCAAACTTTTGACCATATTATTTTAGTACATTAATACCCCGTACTTATGCAATAGGTGGGACCGAGCGATAACCATGTAAGTCGAATTTGACTAAGTCGAATTTTTTTCTGACTAAGTCGGGATATAATTTTACATACAATCACATAGGAATCATGTTTAATTGGAACCAAAGGCTAAATAAACTAATAATTTGGAAGAAAAATGTATATGTATTAAAATCTCAAAAACATAATAAAAAATTGTATTATATACATAATGCAAAGAAGTAAGTTAAAAGAAGTTATTTTGACATAAGAACACTTCATAAAATCTTATAAATTAGTTTGACAAATTGAAGATTTTTTTCTTCTCACGCAGAATTTCCTCGTAACTCGCTATTTTTTTTTTTTTTTTTTTTTTTTGGCAAAAATATACTCATTGTTGGAGTCTATGTTTTTCAAAATTTATAAGCCTTCCTCAATTAAAGTAAGGCCTTTTGTCAAACTTTTAACAGTCATTTCATCTTCTACATCAACTGGGTCTAAAGAATCTGGCTTTTAAGGTCTTGCTCTTGCTTATGCATTTCTATGAGCTCATCAATGGAATTTCAGCTCTTGGTTGTGTAAATCCAACAGTTCTTGAACGTCATCATTATTCACTTTAAAATTGAGTTGTCTGGCAAAACCGACAACTTCATCAATCATATCAGCAATTTAATCAGATTCTACCACTGATTCCCCTCAAGTTTAAGTGGTGAAAAAAATAGACTCACCTTTTTCCATTATGCCATTCAAAGTTTTTTGTGAAATTTCATTAGAAGACTACCCAATGATTCTCAAGGCATTTAAAACGTTGGATTGTTTCCAACAATCTTCAACAGAGTGCTTGTTCTGTCTCATAGCTTCATGCAGATGCGCAAATAATTTTCTGGTTAATAAGCTTTAAATGTTTTGATGACTCCCTAACCCATCCGTTGAAGCAAACTAGTTGTGTTTGGTGACAAACTATGAGTTTCACGTGTGAGTCAAAATTAGTTAAAGTAGTAGGAGGATGGCCAGGTGCATTGTCAATTATTAGGAATTACTTTAAAATTAAATTGTTTAAACCGACAATGACGTTCGACTTGAGGTATGAAATGATGACCAAACTAGTCCTCAAAAAGGGAAGCTGACACTTAAACCTTCCGATTCGACTACCAAACCACAGACAAGTTAGCTTTAGAAATATTTTTTTATACCCTTGGATTTTCTGAGCAATAAACTATTAAAACCTGGAAATATTTTCTCTTTGTGCGCTATAAAAGTTCTTTTAGGCATTTTCTTCCAGACCAAGCCTGTTTCTGTGTAACTCGGACAGCATGATTTAAAGCCGAGTAACTTGGGAAAATGCGTAAGTCGAGATATTACTGTAGTTTTTAAATTGGCTGCCTAAGATTATGTTACTGGTTAATTGCAAATTTGGTTTCCTAAGTTAGCTAGCTAGTAGGTTGAAAGTTTTTTCTAGTTTTTATAGGAAGTTAGTTTTATAAGATTTAAAATGCTTAGAATAAAAATTTGCATCAAAGTAACAGAGTTATTTTTAAACTCATTTTGAAAAATAGTATTTGCTTTTTATTTACCTAAAATATGAGCAGGTATAGGAGCTTGTCTATTGATTTTCTCTGGTCCATACAAATCTCTCAACTTCCTACGAACATATGCATGGAGTTGTTCATATAAAGGACGAATTTCTTCCCAAGTGTCTTCCAGGTCAAACCTGAAAGAAGCTGCTTCATATGGGAACATCCAATAATCAGCATAATCGGTGAGATCTGTAATAGTCAGAAATATGAATAAATTTAATTTATAATGTAGCTTTATGCTGATTTAAAGAAATTTTTGTTACTTTAAAACATTCTGTTTTTTAATGCTATTGACAATATTTTAAACACTACTATTGGTCTCAAATATGTAGTATCTACATATTTGTATATTCTAAATGGGTCTTGGCTTATGTTTTAAAATTTACTTATGGATTTTATTGCCCATGATGATTAGCAAATCTTTTATGATTGATTTAAGTAAAATATGATTTGTCAAACATACTGTTATAGTAAATTTACAAAAAAACTTACCAAGACAAAAGGTTTTTAAATGCACTAAGCTTGGTGAAGATATCAATGTCTAGATTGGCCACTAGGAAGCATTGTTGAACTAGGTAGCAATAGTTTTAAAGGCTGGTGTTTTATAACGTCGTCAAGAACAGAATCTGATTTGTATTGAATTAATTATTTTATTATATTTTTAGTTTGTATTTCGTTACATTGGTAATATTTATATTTTACTACTATGATGCTGAGATGTGTCTTTTTGTAGATGAGAAGAATTTTAGAATATGGTTTATGTCTGCTTATTTGGCCTGTTTCTTTCAGGTGTGTGGTTCGTAAAATATGAATTAATGTCATAATGAATTAAATATGAGTTCCTTAAATATTTGTAGAAAGCTTAAACACGTTGCCCAATTTAGAATTTAATGACTTTTGTTCAATTTAGTTTATATATGCCTAGCATTAGAAGTTTAATTTTTTTGTTTGAACTTGTAAATTTTAAAAATGTTAGTATTCCAAGGTACAGTTAGTTCTAAAATTGTGATAGTTTTGGTTTTTGCAATAGATCAAGATATAAACATGTGACAAGCAACTCTGGAGAAAACTCAAATGTCAGTTCCTTTGTATGCCAAAGCTATTTAATCACTACTTTTTTTTAATTATAGAAGGCTCCATCTTAGATTTTGCTCTCTTTGGGATCTTTTCTTGGTTTGAAAAGGATGCGTCCGAATATTTTCTCCACCTTAATAAGCTTGAATTTCACGATAGAACACCTCACTGCTGCTCAATGCAAACATGTGCATAAATAATATTGTGGTGATGTCTTTGTTGGTAATTCCAGCATATGCTAGTACTTAATTTACTCTATACAGAAAGAATATAATGGAACCATAATGACCTTAGAGCAAGTGGTTTGTTAAAACTAATTAAACTTATGACATGTGTAAATATAGAATTTTTTTTTTTTAATTTAAAACTCACTGAGACAAAACAGTTTTGAACTCAGTTGTCAATTATCATCAGTGTCTAGGTTGGCCACCAGAATGTCAGGTTGAGCTAGATATTAGTCTGCTGATTTATGATGTCTACTAACTGTGGCTTTTTTCTAACACCTGGTTGGCAAAAGATAAGTCATTTTCTTTTTCATTGTGTATTTTTTCATTGACTATTTCTTGAAAACTATAGTATTTACTTTGAATATAAAAAGTATAATTAACTGTTCAAGAGAAGTTCAACAGTTAGCAAATGAAGAATGTTTGACTCTGTTGAACGTTTATTTCTTGGGGATATTCTAACAAATAACTAGTAATAACAATTTTATTTAAAATTCTAGAAAACTTTTGAAAAGATTAAATTGAATAGTTGGGCAGATATCTTCAAAAGTTTATAAAAATTTTTACTTGTTGCTTTTTTGGGTATTTAAAATATAAAAAGTAAAATTCTAACCAATGCCTGAAAAAATTTTAGATTTTCCAGATTGACAAAACTTATGTTGGTAAGGGATCAGGTTTGGTTACAAAATATAATACTTGGATTTAATTGATAATTTATTATGAATATCCTAAGAATGAATTTACCTAAACCAAGAAATATTGTTAGGGCCAAGTGAGATTCTAATAAAAACATTTAAAGAAACAATTGTGAATTTACAGAACTGAAAATAAATTAGATTGAATAAAGCAAAATATCCACATTTGTATCAAATATTTCAGAAATATTATAAATGATTTTTTTTAAATTACATGTCATAAATAAATTATATTAACATAAACCTGTTATTGTATAGCAAACCTAGGATAGTTATAATAAAGTGGGTATGGAAAGCTTTTCACTGAAATATACAACTATGTAATCTATATACATGTTTACATAAATAAAATTTAAAACTTGTTTTTAGTAACACTTTTAATACTAATGAAGAGTTGTATCCGCATATCAACTTTGACCACAACTGACCTCTTAGTTTTTATAGATAAGATGAGGATGGGAAAACTAAGGTAGGTGGATGTATGAAAATTTAAGTGATAATCTCAAATAGACAACTAATTTTGTGTGATAATATACGGGTCTTCAATTTTGAAGGGTAGTATTGAAATTTTTGTGTTACTCTATTATTAGGTTGTGTGAAGTCTCCTATAGTTATTGATTGTGTTTGAAGGTTTGTTGATATGTTTGTATAGCAACTGATACGCTGCTGGATGCAATGGGTTCAAAGCACTGCTGCGTAAAATGGGGCGCTAATAGACTGCTATCTAAAATAAGACCAAAGTACTGCTAGATAACTAATAGGTTAATACGCAGCTGGATAAAATGGAGTAATAGCACTGCTGGATAACTGACACGCTGCTGGATAAAATGGGACCAAAGCACTGTTGGATAACTGATTACCTAATACACTGCGGGATAAAATGGAAAGCTAATACGCTGCTGGATAAAATGGGACCAAAGCACTGCTGGATAACTGATTAGCTAATACACTGCGGGATAAAATGGAAAGCTAATACGCTGCTGGATAAAATGGGACCAAAGCACTGCTGGATAACTGATTACCTAATACACTGCGGGATAAAATGGAAAGCTAATACGGTGCTGGATAAAATGGGAACAAAGCACTGCTGGATAACTGATATGCTAATACACTGCTGGATAGAATAGGAAGCTAATACAGTGCTGGATACAATGGGACTAAAGCACTGCTGGATAAAATGGGACAATAATATGCTGGTGGTTAAAATGGGAACAAAGCACTGCTGGATAACTGATACGCTAATACGCTGCTCGATAAAATGGGACCAAACCACTGCTGGATAACTGATATTCTAATACGCTGCTGGGTAAAATGGGACCAAAGCACTGTTGAATAACTGGTAGGTTTACCCAACTAATATGAGTAGTAAAGTGATATAAAACTTAGTTACATTTGCCTTTACTAAAGAAAGGCAAGATTTATAACGGCTGGATAACCATCAGTTGTATGTTATACTAATTTACACACAGAAATTGTTTATGTTTTTATTTCCTGTTATTTTATTAAGTCCTGGCTACAAATATATACACACTCCCTCTTAATATTGCCAAGTGACCATTGTCCATCCTATTTGACAAGGGAATTAGAAAGGTTGTTGTTATAAAAAACATTGGGAAATTATGGGAAACAACAATGGTTGTTGTTATAGTTTGTGGAAATGAGGTATTAAGTAAAGTTTAAGTATTATGGTTTATAAAGTGCTTTAATTAGTCTGTGGTATTGGGTGTTGATTGATCTTATTTGGCCAGTATTATAAGCTGTATTAGGTGATAATAAGAAAGTTTACACAAGATCAGTTACATTTGTTTGTGTTTGCGATTAGCATTGAAGAAAGCATTAAAAAGTGAATACCAAGTGTTTTCTTGTCATTAAATTTTAAATTAATAAAGTGTTAAGGAATCAAATATAAATTTCCCTTCAAAGTATTTGTGCTATATAAGATTCATTTAGTATATACAGTGCTTATAAATTTCACAGGCTAAAATCTACTACTTTACTAATACTATTCAACAGACATTTTTCACACTAGATCAATGAAATGTTCAATGTTCTGAGTTATGGACAAGGCTGTTTCCCGGAATTGTCGTATTATTGTGAGTCTGTGGTATTTTGGCGTTTTGTGATGTGTCAATCATAGAGTAGTTCAAACAATGCACTGATCTAGTGTCAAACACGTCTACTGCAAAATATCAGTAGGCCTAAGTAGTGTTTTTTTTTGCCTAGTGATATCAATAAATATATATTTAATAAAGCCTCAAGATGTACAGCATAAAAACTGCATATTATTTTAATGTTTTAAAATTACTACTTTGTATGTTATAGCACAAAAATTAATAAAATTTAAAATTTCCTCACTATAGATGAAGTTATCAATATCATGTTGTCTTTTCCATTTAATTTAATAAATTAGGAACATATCATTGTGATGGTATTAAATAAAAAATATAATTCATACAATTTTGTGAAAAAACAACAATTTAAACATTTTCAATAATGTACTCACTGTTTAGTCTGGCTGCATAATTGCTCAACTCAATAAGCTGTTCATAGAGATCCCTAACCTTCTGCCCACTTTTGCGATACCACTCTACCCAAGTATGTTGCAGCTCATTCCAATCTCTACTACGGGCCATAATTTCTGTTAGATCTACAAAATGCATAATATTATAATCACTTTTAGAGTTTATGTTTCATATTTTATCAAAGTTTATTTTGAAGATATTTACACTTATACTGATACACATTAAATTATCTTTGAATTTTAAATAGATTGGTAAGACTGATTTAAAGTCACAAAATAATAAATTGATAAAATAGTATTTTGTTGCTAATATTATTTTATGCTTCAACTTGAGGCTTCAATTTGAGATAATTGTTTACACACATATACTCTAACACAAAACAATAAGTAAACATTTGTCTATAGTTGGATTTACTTTTTGTTTAAATGAGGATGACTGTTTTGGGGCACAAACAGGATAAATAACTGTATATCATAATATTATTCTCAAAACAAAATGAAAATATGCGGATGAACATATTTTTATTATTATCATAAAAATATGCGGATTTTTATGAAAAGTATTTTGGTCTTTTATCTTATAAGGACGCCTTTAGAATCATAAAAAAATTCCATTATTTTACATTTAAAACTGCAACGGTTTAAAATATCCTATTCAAATAGTAATACCAATCAAATAAAATAATATTATTCCTGACAAATATTTAATTAAACATAGTAAAAAAATAATGCCATACAAAACAGCATGATAATAACGTGAACTAATTTTAGCTATACAATATAACAACCTAAAAAATAACTTACAAAACCATCTGTACAAATTCTAATCAATATCGAAATCTTGTTGCTGTTCATGACGAGCTGGTTGTAAATTACAAATTAGACTTTTGTTATTACTTGCGACCAGACATTTTGGTCGCAATAATAGAAAAAGATTAATTTGTAAATTCTATTCATTTGTTGCTAACAGCATTACTAAATTATTGATATTGCTTTCCATTATTACTATATATTTAGATTGGATACTCTTTATATTGGGTTTACTATTATTATTTTTTTAAATATAATTCTCTATTACATTAATAAACACTATTTTTTTCAAATATTTTACATGTAAAATCTGACTCAAGTTTTGAATGTTTTGTAGCATTTATGACTAAATGTTTTGTTTGGATATTATAATTACTCATACTTTAAGTAAAACCATTATTTATAATTTATGTTTGTTTACAAAATATATTTTGATTTTATTATAAGTAACAATGTAAGTTCAATTATTTTGTACTGATTATTATTTGAGTTATCTTTTAGATAACTCCTTCAGACAATTTAAGTTTCATTTCTCACAATACATTTATCAACACTTTTTAGGCAAAATAACTCTTCTTCAATCAAGAAGTTTTTTCAACACTATTTTCTGAAAGAGATATATAACATGTTCCTCCAGATATTAAATGACCCTTCAATATCTACTTCAGCTGTGTCATTGATACATTTATTATTCACCTTATCGGGATCTTCTTCTGTTTTTCACTCTCCTTCAAAACCTTAACTGAAGATTCTATCAAATTACCTTTGACATTTGATATTATTATTTTTCAGGGATTCAGTAATATATATCACTTAACTGACTCCCAAGTATTATTTGTTATAAAGATTGGCAAAAAAACAAGTAACCAGAAACCCTGAAGATAATTCATTTCTTCAACCCTTTTTCCTATAAGTTTGTTTTGTATATTTTCCCATTCAAGCATAAACATCCCAGTCCATTGTTTATATATTACAAGAGAAATTTAATTGGGAGGCATTCACCTCGTATAAACCATTCCCTTTTTTAACTTTAAATGTGCTTCACTGGGTAGTACAGGCATTATGAAACACAAATATAGCTTTCAAGGGCAAGTATTGGTGAACCTAAATAGGCACTACTCACCAGGTTCCAGACGTAAGCCGCATTTAAGTGGTTCATTGTAAGCACATATTGAGGCACTGTTGTATATAGCCAACATGTCATTGATCAGTCTGTTATACTGAAAACAAAACACCACTTATCAAATAGATCACAAAACTACAATGCGTTTAATGTTTAAATCAATAAACACTTGTAAATATTTATAAACTTGCCTAAGTAGCACTTGCTTATATTTGTTGAGGACGGCCGTTTCGAGAGATGTGTCCCATTGTCAATCAGACCATTTAAATCAAATAATGAGATGTATAAATTATTAATATATGACACCTTATAGTAAAACCTACTTTGTTATTTAATGAGTAGCTTATTTTTGGAAAATTAACCGGACGCTTCTCTGAAAGCAATCTCCTCATTAATTAAACAACAAAATTACTGCCTCTGTATTTAAGTGTGACATATTCATATATTTCTAAGTGAATAAAACTCAAAAACTTTACATCTACAGAAAATGGTACCTTGTAACTGAAAAGTACATAAAGTGTTATAAATAAAAAAATTTCCATTTGTTGATTCCATCTTCGCGTGAGCTACTAGTAATCACTTACACTTTTTAAAGATTGTTTTAACTTGCCTATAGTAGCACTTACTTTGCTTGTTGAGGACGGCCGTTTCGGGAGATGTGTCCCTTTGTCAATGGGATTTTATGGTGTGAACCATAAAATATATAGCACAAACAAACGGATACAACCCAACAATGATTGACAAATTATACAACCGCCTAAAAAATAAACATAATAACCCAAATACAAACACACAAGATGACAATCCCATAAAATACTTATCAATACCATACAGATCATCCAAAACCCACAATCTAACCAACACATTACGAAAATACAACTACAAAATAGCTTACTCCACACACAACACTCTCAACAAACAATTTAAACCCAACAGCAAAATCAACGACATTTACAACACCACTGGAGTTTACAAACTAACTTGCAGTTCATGCCCTAGTTTTTACATAGGCCAGACAGGGAGGTCATTCTACACACGTTACCAAGAACATATAAAAGCACTAAAAAACAATAACTACCAATCAAACTTCGCAGATCACCTCAACTCCACTAAACACGACTACATAGACATAACATCTAACCTACAAATTCTTCATAAACAACACAGAAATAACCAACGCTACACAACCGAACAATACGAAATATACAGGCACTTCAAACTACACCCCACACACATACTCAATACACAATTACATTACAACTCACACGCACTTTTTGACATCATAACTCCTAATACACACAAAATACACCCACACCACCAAAATATCCCACCCCCACCCTAATCTACGTAAACCTTGAGATCAGTTACGGTCTGAGTTGACAAAGGGACACATCTCCCGAAACGGCCGTCCTCAACAAGCAAAGTAAGTGCTACTATAGGCAAGTTAAAACAATCTTTAAAAAGTGTAAGTGAAAAAAATTTCATTGGGGTTATTGGGTTTTATTTTTTGTGTTTAGTTAATTCATAGTCGACAGTTGCTCAAGAGAATAATTTATTTGTCCAAGTATTTGAGTGTAAAATAGTTCAATTTAATGTTTAAATTTAATAATATTGTTGTATTAAACTCTTAAATATAGGTAGTAATATAAAGAATAAATTAAAATATTTACAAATTGCATCAACATTTTTCTATTTATAATAGTTTGAGTTGAAACAAATGTCTTTAATTATAAGTCCAGATTTTTTAAACCATTTTTAATCCATATAGTAGGTTATTACCATCCATTTTTAAGCTCAAAACTTAATGAATGGAAGAATATTACATAGGTTGATCTTTGTGAAAAATGAAAAGTGTGTGTTTTAATATGTTATAAATTGGTCACTTCTAATAAGGAATTCTGAATTATTATTTGGATGCATTATGATTTGAGAAAACTTATAATATTTTTGTATGATTGATTTATTTTAAATGTGAAGTCTATATTTTTGCTTAACTTAGTTATCACATTTAAATTTCAATTCTACTTTAAAATATTTTATTCAACCTCATGCAATATTTATAATTTTTTTAGTGCAAAAATATTTTTTTTAAACAATAACTGTAATTAAATTTGTAATAGTATCAACCTTATACTCATTCATACAGCAAAAAAAATAATTGTGTTCCCTACTTAGGCGCACAATTAATTTCTTGTAGAACTCTACTTCATTTCATGTAACAATTTTGATTATATTCTAAAGGCAGCTTGTACTAATTATTTATCAAATATTAAGATATTCTCAATATTCCGAATCATTTATTTGGTAATGGAAGTTAAACAGTAAGATCAAAGAAACAAATTAAATACAAAAAATTAATAAAAAATTTTTGGGATAAATATAAATTTATTTTTTTTAAATTTATTTTCTTTAAATTTATTTATTTCAAAAATTATTTTTTTAAACTTGTATCATTATGATAACATAGATATGTTAGACAACCCAAAATTATCTATCAAATTTTGCAAAAGTTAATTCCTGTGTGATCTCAGGATATCAAACAGGTTTCTGAGATTCTTTTTCCATATTTTACCATTAAATTCATTCTGATATAAATCTGAAAGAATATTATAAAACACTTGAGAGAGTCATATAAATATACTATATTATTATCAATTTTTGTTTTAACGCACGTGAATATAATACATTTAAAAAAAATAGTATCTTTACCATACAATATGTTATAATGTTTAAGTTGAAATTATAATTTAGCTATTATTGTTTGTTGTATGGTTAATATTAAATGCACTACATGTAAAATGAGTAACAAATGTGACAGATGAAAATACAAACAAGTATTGTATAGAAAATTAAAATTAATGCTTAAATAAACATATAGATCAAATAAATTAAAGTTATTTCCAAAAATATTTTTAAATTTCACTACTTTATTATGCCTTTAATGCTTAGGTACATACCCTATCTAACTGGTCCACAGGCAATGCCGCCGGCCCGATGACTGATAGATAACGGATTTCCCGCCACAGCCTCGGATCATCCACTTGTTCACGATGTATTTGAATCAAAAGTTGTCGCACTCTGCTCTGGAATTCTGTGTATGCCAACTGCGCCTGGAGCTGTAAGCAGAACACTCATTTTCTTCAAAAAACTGTGTGCTAAAGGATTCATGAGAATAGAGGAGGAACGAAAGAAAGCTTCAAAGCAGGATAAAATAACATAAAAATCAATCCAGGCAAAATGGGAGACATTGAGAGGGAGGTGCGTTTCCAGGGAAGGAACTACACATAAGTAAACTATTAATTTATAAATTTTATTACCGTGGATAATTATTTTAAATTAAATACAATATATAGTTCATATATTCTGCTTCCCCCAGCGCTCAGTGAAACCAGAATATATTTTTAGTTAAAACTAGTGTAATTACAGCTTGCTGAACTTATATTTAAAGTAAATGTTATCTGTCGACACCAATGGTAACAGATATGATGAGCCTCCTGACTAACAACGGGATGTTTAAAAAACCTCTGCGTATTTAATGACCACATAGGTGAAATGATAACTATTATAACTATGATAACTGATTACATTATAGGACTAGCAGTAGATAGATGACAGTACAGTATAGTAATAACACATTTAACTGATTTTTAAAACTATCAGTTGATATAATAAAAGTATAATCCCGAAGAATATGAATCTGTATATCATTTTTTTAAGTATTTGTGCAACCCAACTACAAAGTCTTTTTGCATGTCCAATCTGTACATAATGTACTGCTTTATATATGGAATTTGTAATTATTTTATAATAACCATTTTTAATTATTGAATCAAATTTTGTAATATACTTGACACAATTATATTTATTGGTAAAAACATTTAATATAACCGCACGTTAATACATTATTAGGACTATATATTACTACCTATCTACAGCCCTAGCTAGATTCGTTATCAGGTTTTCTTATTTTACAAAACTAGGTAAACTAATATTTAGTTTATAAATGAATAATTTTAGTTAGAGCAAATCGAATTGATATTTTATATTTGCTATTAAAATTATTTAATAATTAAAAATAATAATATACAAAAGAAAACACTATACAGTATACATTCAAAGATAGATTAAAAGCTATATAATAGGTAACATTGAAAGTTGAAAGCTTTTATTTTCCTATCTTTAATCATGAGAATTTTTTAAAACCATCTCTGAATTCAACTTAATGGAAGACAACGGGCTATATTGGCATTATACCAAGTGCATTATTTATGAATGTTGACTTGCCCATACTTTTCCTAGCTGACTAAATGATCTTCTCTAGTAACTAAAAGCAATCGTACAAAACATTTGTAATGCAGTAGGCCTACACACAATTAAGAAATGTTAACTAAAAACACTTGTAAATTGTTACACTTGTCTATAGTAACGCTTATTTTATATTGTTGATGACAGCCGTTTCAGGAAATGTGTCCCATTGTCAACTCAGTCTGTAACTGATATTTACAAGTGTTTTTAGTTAAAAGCTAGTTGCTCTCATGAAGATGGAATCAACAGATGTAAGAAATGTTGTTCTATTTGTGTTTCATGAATTTAATTCAACAATTGTGATGAATAAATTGAAAAAACTTTCGATGCTACTAGAAACATTGATTTAATATGTATTTCAGATGTAAAATTTGGTTATAAACGAACATTTACTGGTGAATCATTTTTCTGACTAGGTTTTCAGCCTTAGATATCAAATCACTTTCTTCCATGAATATATTATTTGAAGATTTGGATTGAAAAGTTTAATTAGTAAAGTGACCATTCCAAATCTTGTTTTGAATTCATTTAAAATATAATTCAAGTCTCTGATCACAATGCTAGTTAACAAATACTATTCTTTTCGTCTGTTTCTGATTGGTGGAGACGACTTGTTTTTGTGTTTTTTCATTGATTCTGCCACTAAGAGTGACTCACTGATGGTATCCTGCCACGAATTAATCATTGGCTATATATTTCCTGAAAAAAGTAATGAACTAGCTTTCGTCTTCATAAAACATAATTTTTTTTTAACAGAACAGACTTAAAAAACCCCCGAAATACAATTTTTATATACTAAAAAGTAAAAAATAATTTTCCAATAAAGAAAACATAATTTATCATAAGTGTATTACCCACAAAATTTTGAAATCAGCGCCAAATTTCATTCTTGGACTCATATTTAACATACTGAACGTAACAAATAAAGGGATTTTACTTGGTGTTGGAGCTGCTTGGCATGTAGATTAACAAATTATGATATACACACAGGCTATTCAATCATATCTGCCATATACTCATTTTGTAGATACAGTATAAGAAATTTATTAAATTTATGATACAAAAGGATTACGGAGATATGACCTCTTACTTCTATAAGCATCTACAGTAATCACATTCTGTGTAAATCATTCAAGGAAGGTTTAACTGTTCGCAATCTGTATATCTAAACTAAAAATATGCAATCACATATTGTATGGTCTTTGCCAAGAACAAAGACCAATTATCGTTCGTCATATTATTATAATATGGAATACACAAAAAAAATTTTCATGAGAAAACTCTATGGTACGCTATAATTAGTCATAGGAAATCAAGAAATCAAAAAGTTGGTTGTTTCGGAAATGTTTGGAACAGATTTGATGCATTAGCAAATAGAAGGCAAATAGCAGGCCAACTTCTAAATTTTGTGGGTAGTAATTTTATGACAAATTATGTTTTCGTTATCGTAAAATTATTTTTTACTTTTTAGTAAGTAAAAATTATATTTCGGATTATATTTCGCCTACACCAGACTACATGAATAAAGTTTCCAGCGGTTGCTAAAGGCCGTCAAAACAATTTGAATAAGACACTTCGGACTGTTATCAACTATTACCTACTTTCACTCATGTACTGTTACTTGGGTTATCAACTGAAGCGAAACCATCGTAGCCACTTCCTTCATTCGGAGGTTCGAGTCGAGGACTCAACGAGCCTGACGGAAATTATAAACAACGCACGTTTGTATTGAATTCATTCATTTGTGAAAATTGGCATTGAACGTACGCGCGTTTTCTATATTCTGGAACTGGGCCAGTGATCACAAATTGCAGGCTTTACTTTGGTTAGTCCTTGCCTATAAACGTTAATCTGGCACGTTCTGTGGTTTTGGATGTAGGCCTTTTGCGTTGTACTTGGCATTGAAAGGAAATAAGCTTATCACGATCTATAGCACAAAATTTTAAACATTTTGTTTATCTAATAAATAACCGCAATGTGTTATTTACGGACTACTAAGACACTTACGGACATTAGTATCAGTTTCCTTTGAAAATTTTAATTTAATATTTGGATTTTCTTTTGACAGTTTGATATTAATATGTTGCTTAGCGGTCCATTTAATTTTTAGCCAATATAAGGTAAAAAAGAAACTACTGGGGTTTTTAGCACTAATAATTAAATTATAGTAAAGAAATAACATAGTAAGTTCTCCCTACATGAGATAAAACTTAGTGTAGGTACATAAATTTAAAAATATAATTTCAAAATTTAGGTGCAAGCCTATCCCATTCATTGCTGGTGCTTTTGAATGACCGTTTTTCTAAATCCTTAGGCCCATAATACAAATACAAGCACGATCACGTGTTTCTTTTTATTTGTTACTTTCAATAAACAAAATTAAAACTACAATATAAATTGTTTTAAATAACATTTTTTTTAATTGTAGAATTACTCTTTAAAAATTACAAACAAAAATTTCATTTATTGATAAAGTATCAAGATTTTTATCCTGTTATGATAAACAGAATAGTTTTTTTATATATTGCCCTGAATTATCTTAAGAGTCATCTGATAGCCAATCAATACCACAGAAATAATTTTATATTGTAATATTTACCGTGTACTTTAGGCTATTTTAATAACAAAAACGACATTATTTAAATGCTATTTTAACTAGTTTACAGAAATCATTTAGCTGCAAGTAGTGGGTAGGAGCCTTTACATAACCCTATAGAGAAGAGGTTTACTTCAGGTTAGATATCCAGTGTAAGTTATGTCATTATTTTATCCTATCTCTAACAACGTTAGGTCTTTTCGCTTCCTAGTCCTCGCGTCATTTCACTTACTCGTTCTTATCCTATTTTGTAAAAGTAGCAACTCTCCAAACATAACACAATGATAATGTTCCAAGTATTTTCCGGACCAGGGGGATTTACGTTCCTACTCATTACCCTTAATCCTTCCCTTGTCCTTCATATGCGGCAATAGTGAAACTAGCTAATTAGCCACTAGGGTTTCTATATTTACTGAGCTGTTGTAAGTCTACAAAGTATCTATTCTAATAACAAAAAAACCTTTGGATGTTTATATAACATTAATTGTTTATTTATACAGGCTTATTATGTTCTCGATTATTTGAAATCACAGTATTTGTCGATTCCTAAGACTTCTCGATAGATAGCTTCAAATCCATTCTTAATATATCTTTACAACTGTATAAGAAATCAATCTCACGAAAATTACCTTCGGTAATGTTTATAATATATTATCGGAAAAGAAGAACAATATAAAATAATATCTTTAACAAGATATTTTAATAAATATCTTCTTTAATTACAGACAAAATATATTCTTTAATGTAACATCATCATTGAGACAAAGGCGAAAGTCAAAATACCATTGATATTATTCTCTTTTAGACAAAAATTTGTTTTGTTAAATTTGTTCTGAAATTAATTGTTCCTTCAACTATTATTGGTAATAAGTATTTAACAAGGACAACTTGTGATTTTTCTATTCTAAGGATAATATAATAATAATAATAGATATTGAAATTGTTAAATTAGATCTAACTGTTTTAGTCAATTAAATGTGGAGATTCCGTACTAGAAAGACTGAATCATTGCTTCCGACATGACAAGACCATAACGCTTTCCGTGTGATATAAAAGTAAAAAATATGCGTCATACTGAAAGAAATGAATAGACTGACCTTGGTTAAATATAATGATTTATTCTATATAAAGTTGGCATCACTGGCATGCAATGTTCTAGGTTATGCGTCATCATGTGCTTCTATTATTGTAAGAATAATTTTAAATGCGTTATGCTGGTAATGAGTTCTTAAGAAAATTGTAGAAATAAGGCGGGGCTAAGGATACATTCTTCGGGTATACCGTGGGAAACAAAATAATTGATTAGTGTATTACTACGTAAGCAAAGTATAGTGTAACTTATATTCAACAAAACAGCTGATTCATTTGCATTAATCATGTACTGGCTTTACTTTCAGATGGCAGCCTCAACTTTACAGATGTTTGCTGCACTACTAACCGCGTGAAAACATAGTGTCAAGTACTGCAAGTATAATATATATATATATATATATATATATATATTATATATATATATATATATATATATATATATTGAAGCAGTAATACAGACAATAGTACTTTGAACTATAATTAAAAATACTTATCTAAGTGAATACATAGGGCTTACTTGCTCAATACATAGGACTTACTAGTGTAGAGGCTTTGCTTCGTAAAAGGAACGATTGTTTTGAAAAGCGTCAGCGAGTAAGCTCTATGTATTCACTTAGTTAAGTATTTTTAACTATAGTTTTATCAGTGAATTTAAGATGATTACATCAAGAAACTTTAATAGTACGCTATATGTTAATTCACATAACAAAACAATGGCTCATTGCAGAAGCTTCAATAAACTCTCAGTTAAACATAAATTGTTTTAAGTTAGAAACAAAATATCTAGATTTTACAACATAAAGGTTTAAGTTTTTACAGCCAAATCTTTTCGCATTATAAAGCCTAATATAATACAACTTAATCTATAATTGTAAATAATTAGCTCGAGTAAACGTATGTAGGCATACATAAACCTATTGCTCAATCAACAAGTAAAACGAAAACAAACAAAGAAAATTCTATAACAATAAATGGTACTATAGGCTGGCATTCTATCACAGACCCATTCATATCTTAAACTTTTGGACAAATTTTAGTTCGTTATTGTCATTAAAGTCAATTTCTCACTGTAATTTTTGCTTCTTGTTTCGAATAAATTTATATTAAAAAAAAAAAAATTCCGTCACAATTATCTTTTATTAAACTGATGCTTACAGTATTTCAGTTGCGATACACGAATCTTCAGAGATATAAAATAAAGACGGAATATTCTGACAGAATTTGTTTTTATGACTATAAGATGGTTGCTTTAGAGTTTAAATATGTAGAAGGATAACAAAAAAAGTAAAAAATTTTGACTTGTAAATGGATATTTATTAGGAGTTTTATAATTTGTTAATTTTATTATGTTTCATATATAATCATATATTTTATAAATAGCAAGTTATGTTTTACAGTTGTTTCATTAAAATTGAGCTCTTGAAAAGGAATTTTAGAAAGAAATTAGAAACTTTGAGTGTTTTAGCAAAATTGTCTATGATCTGTCATTAGCCTATACAAAAAAACTAATAGTTGTTAACAGATATTATATAGTAATATTAGAAAAAAAGTATTAAAAAAAAGTGTTCTCATATATTTCTTATAAAGATATTTCGTAAAAAAGGTAGGCTATTTGATGACCTTTCTGTTAAATAAAAATTTAATTTTACAAAATAAACAGAATACCCAACGGTAAAAATTAATACAGCTTACTCTGAATCCCCCTACACACTAGTTTATTAAAACAAACAGGCTAGTTTCGACGACGATGTCGCCATCATCAGTAAGGCCTACTGTGTAGTAGCCAAGCACTGATTAAGGCGACATAGTAGTCGAAACCCGTCTGTTTGTTTCAATAAACTAGAGGGTTTATTACTGTTTAACTATTATTGTTCCCACTAGCTAAGCTACAATTAACGTCATATTTAATTAAACAGAATACATTTTACAAAAACAAAATAATTTGTTCTAACTTCTCGAAAACAAACCTACGTATAGGAATCAGAAATGTCAGTATATTTTACAATGAGTATTCATTGATAACACTTTTCCAAACTAAATAAATACTTGCATATCAACTCAATCTCTTCTGAATAGAAATTTTGCTATTGAATTTAAATTACCTAGTGTTCTAGAGACCTGAAATTTTGAAGACTGGGTTGTAATAAAATATTACTGACGGGTTGTATCGCTAATAAAAAGTAAAACTATATAGCCTTACAATTTTTAACGATTTTCTGTGTGAAAATAACTAGCTACCTAAAATAAAAAGCAGAAAACCATTATTTAAGTTTAAAAAATTCAAAAACAAGTTTTTAAAAAGAAATTCAAAAAATAAACCATATCCTCAAATATATAAGTCATTGGAGCTTCATGTGACCATACAAATGGTCCTAAACTATTAATATTAGGTGAATTTTAATAGATTTTATTAATGAATTTGAACAGAAATGGAAATCTTGTAAAATCAAAACAAACATCGTATGGCACATAAATAAGTTACTATCAAAATTCTAGAGAATAGCTGTCGTTGCGAAAACTTACAACAGCTCATAGCATTTCAAGTGCAACAAAAGTGTTGGTGATCATTCATATATCAATTTGCATATCCGTTTCGTATAGAGTTATCCGTTTCATATCCGTAGATTAACAAATTATGAGTAAACACAAGTTTTCAATCATTTCCTTCGTAGACTTATTTTATAGATATAAGATATTTATCAAATTTACACATATTTATCACATGTTTTGTATCGGACAAAATCTTATATTGTAAGGTCTTTTCCGGGAACAAAGATATATTTTCGTCGCTAAAATTCTTATAATATCGATCACATGAAATTTTTACTTCCATATCAAGCAATCAAAACGTTGATTGTTTCGGATTTGATGGCTCAGATAGAATACAAGGCATGATTGCGGCTCCGACATCAAAATTTTGTGGGCAACAAGCTTATGATAAATTATGTTTTCGTTATTGGAAAACTATTTTAAAGTAAGTTCTGTTTCTTTTTTTCAAGTTTTAATTTTTTCATTTTTAAAGGTATGATTCCTAATTGCTATATACATTATAATCAAATTTCGTTTCATGCGTTGATTATCTCGGCAGAACTGCTAATATTTATCCATACAAAATTCCGATGTGTAGGCCTATATACCTCTAATCCTCTAATACCACTATATACCTCTAATCATATTGCTTGATCGTCATTTAATTGGCACGCCCTTGAACGTACTATAAACATATCAGGTCGTCAGACGAATACATTGAATAATTTATATTGAAAATTCTTTTGATGAAATTTCCTAAAATCCTAGATATTATTTCAATTATTTCCTATTTCCTAGATATCTTACAACTATTATTTTTCATTTCTATTTAAAAAGTGTTAGTAATCATGAAATGCAAAATTTCAGGTAATTAAACAATAATATTGTACTACCTTTAGTAATTATTAGGAAAACATTTTTGTACACATAAAATATTAATTAAAAAAATAGAGTGAAAATAATAGTAGTTATATTTAATGAATTTATCTGTTGATATTTAGTGAAGTAATGACGTTTTCACCTGAGAATAATTGAATATCTTGTTTTTCGTAAATGAATTGAATGATATTTTCAGTGTATTTATTTTAGCTTACTTCATTCGAGTTATATATTAATATGGGTAGATCTTGAAAAAAAGCTTTTTCTTGAGGAAACTTCGTTCATTAGAATCCGATGATGCTCATTTTAAGCAGCTTTCTCAAGCAAGAAACAAAAAATTTATTAGTTTTTACCTTTTTCTATATTATTTTTTACATATAGTCGAATACTACATAAAATAAATGTTGTGGTTGTTTATTGTGCTTAATATTAGTTGTTTTTTTCATAATCCTTACTTTTAAAAACATTTTCACCACAGAATATTTTTTTTCGATTTTAAATAGCGTATTGCTGTCTCAAAATCAAATGGGTTGAGATGTAACTATAGTGGGGGCACCGGGGGGGGTTCTCTTTTTATTTGCAAGAAAAGCCACTTTCATCGGTATTAATACTTCAAAAGTTATCGTGGAACAAACATTAAAAAAACATACGGATCAAAAACAGAACCTCCTCTTTTTTTTAAGTCGATTAAAAACATGTTAATGGACAAAAAGAGAGACTTCAACAAAAATCGTGTAATGTAATATTTTTTTACGTTAAATTATACAATTTATTCGTCCGAATAAACTATATAGGCTATACAAGCACAAATGTGTATTGTATATTAGTTATGATAACATTATTTAAACTTTCATTCGTTATAATGGAAGAAAAATATTGTCATAGTAATTGAATCTTTGGTGACACGTTGACAAAACATCGGATCTTTGTAGTGTTCCAGCCATAGGATTGACCATTCACGCTACATATTTAATGAATGCTTGCGTCCTGCGGTAATTGCCCGTGATAACTGCATCCTGTGCTTTGCGACCTTGAAGAAGTTCAGCGGAATGAAAAGTTTTAATAAAAAGCAAATTGTACTTAGTAGCTTCAGAAACAGGAGGCCGCTTCCCGTTGTGATTAGAGAGCTGGCATAACTGAGTGTAACAGTTTGCTCTCTTAAATAGGTTAGCTGTTACATTGCCGCCTGTATAAGAAGACACCAGTTCCCATGCTCGCTTTGATTCAGTAGTATTTTAAGTTCCTTTGTTTTTTTTAAAATTTTTTTACAATTTTATTTACTTCCTACTTTACTTACTTACATTTACAACTTCACTCTTATAAGCTGGATATGTTTCAAGTCCTTAAATATTACTAAGCAACTTCCGCCCAAGTAATACCTTTTCTATTAAGTTTCGACATTCCTGATTATCTTTCCTAAGAAAGTTTTCTAGTTTTCCTAATACTTTACATGAAATATGTGAATCAAAATGGATTCGAAAACTACCAGACGGTTAGTAAATTATATTTTTTCGTATTAAATTACACAGCATTTATGCGTTTCCGGCTTGAAAATTTAATGCTGATCTCATTAAGACCTTTTCAAGTACGTCCGATTAAGTATTTTCTGTCACGGATATATTTTTAATAAATGGTAACTAGAAGTTAAGAAAGAAATTTGTAATAAAATACATTTTTAATATACGAATTCACTTCCAGCTAGGCTGTCTGGTCGGCCGATATTTTATCACTTCAAATAGGCCTATCGTTTCGTAGCCTAAACTGCATCATTTCTTAAATGCAACGAAACATACACCAATAAAATCCTGAACGTTTCAAACTTACATTTGTATCTACATCATATTTATTTATACTTTTTATTGCCTAAAACATATCCTGAAAATTATTGATGTTCACTGAATACCATGAAGTTCACTCATAAAAACTGAGTAGATTTTCCATAGTTTGTTTAAAAACAAATAAAAGACAAACACAAGATTCACAACTTAATCATTTATTTACTCATACGCGTTTCAAAGGCAAAGGCATTATCATCAGTGAGTGTTGCTACTACAAACTGTAACTTACAACAATTTCAAGTTAGAGTTTTTAGTAGCAACAATCACTGATGATGATGATGACTTTGTCATTGAAACGTGTATGAGTAAATAAATGATTAAGTTGTGAGTCTTGTGTATGTCTTTTATTTATTTTAAAACAACCTCAAAAGCTAAGCTCAAAGAATAGTTGTATAATTTGTTTAGTTTAGGTACATATTTATGTAAAATTTTTTATTATTTGAACCTATAATATATTACCAAAAAAACGTTTTCTTGGTATATTCATAAACTAAATATTTTTTTAAAAAATGTAAAGTTGACTATACATAATATTTTCAATTTTCTACGACTGGAAACCAAAACTTTTGTTTTTTGTTTACTACAGTAGTTATAGTAAGTTACTAGTTATAAGTTACTAGTATTTTTCTTTTATCATTTCAAAAACTCTTACATCTTTATGTAAATAACTAAATTCCGGACCTCATAAAAACTGTGCGTTGCTGTAAAACCATTAAAATTATAAAATTTAATTCCTTTCAAAATCTTAAATGCTCAAAAATTCATTTTTAGTCTTTTACTTATAATTTGAAAACCATTTAAGGTAATATATTTATATAAAATATATTTGCATATTCCATATTCTTTCCTGAAACAGAATATCTGTACGGAATCATACTTTACATATAAAATAAATATGTGTGGCAGTGTAACTACTACAATAATTGAAAAAAAAAACATTGCCTCTAAAAGCGTTCGAACCTTTCCAGATATAGGGTTGAATCATTTCCATATAGATTATTGTTAGACTACATAAATCGCTGTAACATATTTACACTTTTTCTACAGAAAATATTTGAAAAAAGACTTCTCCATATTTCCATGCAAAAGCACTTCGACAACCTACCCCTGGTTTGAAAATGTCCTGTCCTTGCTATAAGATGCGAATAGCACGGTAGCGCAGACCTGCGCAATGAAGCAAGGTCACGTGGGACGGTTACGTAAGTCATCCATTTCTTGTAATTGTAGAGCACGAGCAGGCCTGGCGCTTTATGTAGGGTAAACAAATAAATTCAAGTAAGGACTAAATACGTGACGCCCTGCTCGCTGTAATACAAAACAAAACAGCATATAAATATGAAGAGATGTGACGTGTGGCCTTGGCTTAGAATCGTGGGAACTGATGGACATGAGCATGCGCCAAGCCTTAAAGTGGTGACAGTGACATGACAGAGTTAATGATGACATTCTAACGCAGCCAATACCTACTTTAAACTGCTTGGCACTATTAAAGTCTTAACTGTTAAAACGTTAGACAGATATTTTTCCTAATAATATATTCCCTGTGCATGATTTAGTTCAACAAAATTTGTTATTCAGCTAAATAGCTGCTACTTAAATGAAACTTTCTGTCCTATAATGGTAAATATTTCTAGTAAATATTAAAAGCCTAGACAAACTGTAAAGCCAGTTATCGGTTGACCTGTATGTTATTAAATTGTGCTGATTATTTTCTATTTTCTCATTATCCTACAGTAGCGCATTGCAACAAATACACATATTACCATATAGTCTTAGTGAAGATATGATGAAGGTATACTTTTTAAACCCGAGCGTATTCCAGTTAAACAACCCTACACAAGCGAACCATTATTTTAAAGTAATTTAAAGCATAATTATATGCTTAGATTTGTCTTTATTTAGTTTTTCTAATCTTTCCACCTACACTTAGAGAATAAAGACTTAGACCTAGACTGGAAAGAGCATACAACTTTGCATATTCGTGAAGTAGAGTAGGTTTTCTTCAAGTACGAGTCGTAGGTGAGACATAACCCATCTCTAAATCAAAGACCAAGCTGTTTTGTGTCCTTTGACGTAGTCCTTTTTGAATTACCTAAACTATTATTAACGTACATGGGTGTGTGTGTGTGTGTGTGTGTGTGTGTGTGTGTGTGTGTGTGTGTGTGTGTGTGTGTGTGTGTGTGTGTGTGTGTGTGTGTGTGTGTGTGTGTGTGTGTGTGTGTGTGTGTGTGTGTGTGTGTGTGTGTACGGTACGGTATAAAAAATGTTTTAATAATAATATCGTTTTATTCCTATACATAAAAGAATATATATCGATAAATATTAATCCAGGTTCCAATGTTAAGCATTTTCACCTAAACGATATAGGCATTTTCAAGAACAACCTTTTACAGCATTGATTTGATCTGTGGTTATCAGTGCGTTCCAGTTCGTGGTGTAAAAGGATGTTTTTGTTAACGTAAATATATATATTAATAAATGTTATTGTCTCAAAAAAATACACACACACACACACACACACACATACACACACACACATACACACACATACACACACACACACACACACACACACACACACACACACACACACACACACACACATATTTGTTTTAAGTTTAAAAAAATTACTTTCCTTACACATTTTAAAATGGTTTCAGTTTTAATTAAAGAATTTTTTAGAACTTAATGTCCATTGCTGTGATATTGTTTCAACAACATGAACTGACAAATTATTGGTACAGCTTCTAAATCTAATAGCTGCAAAATAACAACCAAAGGTTTTAGTGAAAGGTTTTAAAAAATTAATTTGTTTGAAAAATTAAGAAATAAAAACTGTGCCAACAGTAAAAACCTTGTATTGTTTTGGCAAAATTACACTGCAAACATAAGTTTACATTATATCATAAATGACGTTTTATGAATTTTGTTGGAACAAAGACTAATGGATTGTGTTTCTAGATTGACAGAGAATTCTCTTTATGATTTCTTCACTGCTAACATGATAACTTAAACGTATTTTATTGTATGTAACTTGTTACTCTTTACGTAACAATTGGATTTATATCTTACTATTAGGTAACAGTTTTTGCAACTTCAAAATTTAATGCTATTTTAAACTGATAAAAAACCACTGCTAAATATTTGGCAGGAAGTGTAGCGGTTGAAGCCTAGATTATCTTATCGCAGCTCACCGAAATTTCCGCTAAGGCAAAAGCGTAAAAAACGGAAAGGTCACAATTTACGGCATGCGGTTCTCTAACTGGAGGAACAGAAATTGCGCCTAACTAACTATAAAGGCAGAATATTGTCGGACAGATGTTGTAATAGTCACCTCTACATGCCAGAACTATGATTTCAGTTGCTTTGCCGTACTAGTTTGTAGTGTATTTTATTTTTTAAATTTTGATTTATGAATGTACTTACTCGATATAGAAAATTTTATTGAAGAAATAGAGCACCTTAGCGTTAAAAAGTTTTCAAACTTGTTACATTGTTAAAAGCCAAGCTTCACTAACAAACATTTCGTCTGGGGCCAATAAAATCTCTTCGTTAGGTTAGTCATATTAAAATCTCTTTTTTGCAATTGTTCGGTCCGTTTAATTTGTGTTATAGACATATTATTTATAACAATGACAACCTTATAGTCGTTACTCAAGGTTAAGGAAATAGGGTACTACATTGCGTGCGGTTTAACCGTGTCTCTAACCTTGAGATCGCCAGGGTGGACTGGGCTGCAGTGCGGGGTCAAAACAAACTTCAGAAAACATAAGTGTCATGTTTAAAGTGTAAACAGCTCTAATCAACTAAATGATAATACTGTAATAATTTGATGTAGACATGATCTTTAAATGTGTAGCTCTGCTTCTGCAAAGAAAGAGACGCGATTACGAAAGTGACGATATATGTGTTGCATAATGTTTTCAGTGTGGCTAGTACTCAAAAGCGGAACGAGGGACACCGTAAAAACTCACGCACTGTATTGTACTAAAGAAGTTAGCGTGGACAGCTAACCACTACGCTTCAACCACCCATTGTTACAACTCCGGCTCCTCTGAGGACCCCTCTGGCCGCTACTGGGAGGATCTGACTGAAATACCAAGAACGGGTATTAGCTAAACCAAACCGACCAACAATTAGGTTTGATTATAAGTAATAATTTATAAGTCTGTATCGACTTTATACAAACTGAAACACTTTGAATCTTTTTAACGCTATCAGAGATTAAACCCGGGATCATTAGATCAATGGTCAACTAAACCTTCTCTTAAAAATTGAGTATCTGAACACAAACGGAACTGTACAGCCAGGTACCCCATTATCTACAATGTCTGTCAGGTAGATCCCTGACCTTCATCTATGAGCATGGTATTTGCTCGATAGAAATTCGATAGAAAACTTTGCAACCACTCTTATAAGTCGAGGTGTTTCGAAGATACTCGTCAGGACGTTCCCCCAATGCCGCTTACCATTACGCGTTCGCTTCCCTCCTGGAGTCGATGCACGGTTCATAGATCTGCGACACCGTGCTAATGATGTAAGCGACCTTTGAGTATAGAGCAGAAGACTGAGCTTGTGCAACGCTTGACATTGAGGGGAAGTGGGACATGCCTGAGAGTCTCCCAGGACCTCTAAGTCAATGCACAATGTCTCGCTGCTTGCCTAGGATAGGCTTCACCTGGCTTCCTATATGGGTCCACTTACTTCGTATCGTTCATGTTGATGTAGAAGTTATAGAAACCATTTACAAAATAAAGACATTCCTTGTCTAGAAAAATAAATCAAACTCTAAAAGTACTTGTTAAAAATCAATGTATTTAATTAAAAGTTTTCATTTTAACCGTATTAAATGGAAACTGTAAATTAAATAGAAAAATAGTCTTTCTTAAGCTAAAGTATACATTTTTTAAACTAATGTATGTTAAACTACAATATTCCAAAAACATGAATCTTAGGGGTGGGTGTATTATCATTTTAGAACCAAAGGTACCAGGATGATCTTCTGCAAAAAAAACCTGGCGATTTGCAGGAAACATTTTTTGGAAACTTCAACTTGAAGATAAAAACCTGCGTGTTAAAGTTCTACGACTATAGTGTAATAATGCAATGACTCCAAGTTCCTGAATGACCTGACAAGATTTGGCAGAAAATTTATTTTTGATAATTGGTTAACTAAAGAAAGATGTCGATGAACTTTTACCATAAGTAACAACATTAAGTGTTATTTTACGAATAATTTCCCATCAAAATTTTTCTCACGATATTTACTATAATAAATGAATGTAGGTCAAAATATAAGATAGTTTTGAGTTTCTTTGTCTTGAATATATACTTCATTATAAATACATTTTTCACTGTGAAAATGTCAGAGCTATGAGAATCAGGATATATGTTTTACTATTAGTAGTGTAAGAAAAACAATTTCTAAAAGTAAATTATATACAAATTTGTTTTTTCCAATGAAAAACATACTTTTGTGAATTCATGTTTTGGAAGAATTGCATCTAGAACTCGAATCACCAACAACATTGAGTTTCTGAGAACGAATTACCAAATTCCTAACCATAATTAACACGGATAATACTCGTATATAAATTATGATACACTTGGTGAACATCTATAAAAGGTTTAGGATGCCAGAACATAAATAAATTAAAACAGTTTTCTGTAACGATGGTCTCGGGTTATTTCCGAATTTGCCACACTATCGTAATGATACAACACAAATTGTCAGAGCTTGTAAAAGCTCCATATACGTAATTAAACACAAAGTGAATTGGTAAAATAGGTTGTGGCCTATATATCCAGTCAAAAGCACTTCAACCTCCCAAACCCGTCTTGTCGCCACATTGTCACTTGATACATCTCATTTATTTATCATATACTAAATATAATTACATACACTCATGCGAGAGGAGTGTTTGTTTACTAATATGTTTGCTTTTCAGTATATCTAATCTGTTATTTGCTCTTGTGCGATAGAGTTGTGATTTGCTCTAATTTATTTAAAATATCGATTCAAACTGTTGTGATGTTATTTTATTTAATCATATAAATTTTGTTCATAATGACAATTTATTTCTTAGATAGAAGCTCAAAAAAATTGATTTATATTAAAGAATGTAAAAATATAACTAGTAAGAAATAGCTAACTTTTCAAAACCATATGCAACAAAACAAAAGGTCAAGCACATTATGTATAAGGTAGTCTTGAGGCAGTTATATTGTTTATAAGGTTATGGAAATGTTCGAGTTCGTTTAAAAGTGCAAATAGTTTTTTTTTACAAGCAAACTAAACATTTAAAAGGAAATATATGAATCATAAACCGTTTTTAAACTTACATAAGTGTTTTAAATCTGTACATGAATCAGATCTTGATCACACCTATTTTGTGTTTTAGAGAGAAAAGCTTTTTTATCCTGCTAATGACTGAATAACAGGATATCCGGTTAATAATAATCTGAAGTCGGGATAAATCTTTTATTACGACTTCATTGAAATGTGAAACCTACAAACCAGGCCCCTCCAACTTATCTTTCATCTCACAGAATCTTTATTAATAATAACAATATAATGAGATTTTAAAACACCACCGAGATATAACGTTTCTTACTCAGTGTGTACGATAATCAAGCATATGGTTTCATAGATATTTTTTAGTATAGTTGACTATGATATCATATTTTTCAGTTGATGCGTTTTTGCCAATTTCTGGGATAATAGACAGTTATTTTGTACAGAGATCAAAATGTTCGTTTTTAAGCATAATCGTTTACTAACCAGCAAAAAATATTTATCAGAAAACCTTTTATTTCCAAGTGCCAAAACCTTTTAACGAAGAAACAGATTCCGCGTGCAACTGTAAACGTTTTTTACTGTGTACAATAAATCGAGTGATGATTGGGGTTGTTTCGTTCTACAAGCAAATCTATCACCGACTACACAGTATTATCCTGACCTTATCATATAACAAAAACGTACACCCTCCCCTCGTTTGCTTAAACATAAACCCTTCCGAAATATCATTTAATTCAGCTTGATTATTAGATCAATTTAGTGTCAAATGTTCAAGGGTTCATTACGTATTGACAATATCTTTACAACCGATCTTTGACTCGTTTAAATAAGCTAATTATGTGCTGATGTATTGAATGATGCATAGCTTAAGCCAACTCTTAAAGCTTACTTTCGCAGTTAGCAGTAGATATCTGAAATTAAGGGGTTTCCTTAATTAAGGGGTTTCCTTTCGAAGTTTAATTACAGAATAAATGTATGTTTGGCTTCTATATGGTTTTAGTTCAGTTCTTTACATATTATGTAATAGAAACATATGATAATTATAGTTTTTTTCTGTGGCGTAAAAACAAATCATTATAATTAATTTTCCTCAAAATTAATACAAATTATATTTTAAAAAATGGATATAATAAAAAAAAACTATAGATAAATTAGAATTTAAAATATTAAATAAATTAAAACAGCCTAAAATCTAACTACAAACAACAACAAAATGGGCCACATTCACATATACGGAGTACAACATAAAAGGAATAACTAGAACACTAAAAAATAATAACATTAACATAGCTTACAAAAACACAGGAAACATAATCAATAAAATAAACCAACCGGAAAAAGTATGTCCCACACCTAATAACGGAATATACAAAATCGAATGCCCAGACTGTAATAAAATATACATTGGCCAAACAAAAAAGAAATTAAAAGACAGATATCAAGAACACCTCAATGCATACATCAAACCTGAAACATAACTCAAACTTAGCTACACACGAAATCAAAAACAAACACACATTCTCTACTTAGTAAAAAAAGTACAAAAAGGCCTCAAAATGACAATCTGGGAACCACTACAAATTTATAAACATAAAAATAATATCATAAATGACCAAATACAAGTAACATCAAAAAACGATAAATTATTCAACCTAATAGACAAAACTAACAACAAGACAAACTTAAAAGACTGGCACAGTGCAGTGAATCCGAAAATAGAACATAACGGTACACCACACCTTGTGACAACGGGAATTCCACACAGATCGCAGTATCCCTACTACAACCCCCCGCCAGTGATGCCCGATGATGGATTTACGATCAATCTAAATAGTGAAAGTGATATATATATATATATATATATATATATATATATATATATATATATATATATATATATATATATATATAAGGAGAATGTGAGCTAATAGACGGAATTTAAACTTAATAATAACACAATAAACAAAAATAATACTGTAAACCTAGTTTCATACAAGGATTCGTACCATTTTCTATTTTCATAAGATGTTTCTTGATTGTTTGCAATGGTTACACTTAATTATGCAATTTGAGTTTTTGATGCTTTTACCGTCTTCTCTGGAAGAGATAATCTTACTTACTTCAGAGAAGTATGCTATATCGGAAGTGTAGTGTCTTAATGAGATTTATCTTAAAGTTTTCAAGTCCCCGATTAGAACATGTGATGCCATCCAAGCTTCTGGGAAAATATACAGTAATAGGTCTACATAATCCGATTCTTTAAATAGAATAACCGTTAACAATAGTTGACTAAAAATAGTCAGTTAAAATGTTTTCAACTATGATTGGTGGGAAATATTTGTAAATACAAATAGGTTGAAGCAAAAACATAAAATTAATTGATATTAAAACATAGTAAAGGAGTAAGACTAGCGTATGAATTAGGGCGTACCTGAAATAAATCGGATCTCTAAATGTTGATGTTGATTTTGTTGTTGTTGTGTTGTTTTTGTTGTTCTTGTTGTTGTTGTTATTATTAATATTATTATATTATTATAATTAATAATATTATTATTATTGTTGATGTTGTTATTGTTATTAAAATTATTATTAATATTCTTGTTATATTATTAGTATTAATAATAACATTATTATTATTATTATTATTATTATTGGTATTATTTTTTTTATTTTTATTGTTGCTGTTCTTCTTCTTCTTATTATTATTATTACTGTGAAATAAAAGTATATTAAGCAAAAATCATCCTGTAAAAGAATGTTCCTCGTCTATTAAAATCAATTCTAAATCAAATACTTTATGAGAAAAATTTTTATTTTATAAATTTAAAAACAAAGTTTCTACTTGTCGATACATTATAAATAAGGATTATATATATATATATATATATATATATATATATATATATATATATATATATATATATTAAAACAACATAGGTTATTCAAATACAAGAATATTTATTAATTTATATCCAAAGCTTTTCGTTGGTAAACACTACCAACATCATCAGGAATGAAAATTACAATAATGTATCAAGACATTATTGTAATTTTCATTCCTGATGATGTTGGTACTGTTTACCAACGAAAAGCTTTGGATATAATTAATAAATATTCTTGTATTTGAATAACCTATGTTGTTTTAAATTATTAAACAAGAAAACGTATTATGTATATATATATATATATATATATATATATATATATATATATATATATATATATAAAGATTGATAAATGTTTCATAGAAATACCCTCAATATTTTATCTACTTTTTCTTCATTCTTTCTTGCCTGAATGTACTTACATCTATTATCTTCTCTTGCGTGTATAGACTTTACATTTTATTACAAATAGCTTCATAAAAAAATCACTTATTAAATAATAACTATTTCATTCAATTCGTCAAACAAGACTTAAGGGAGAAGGACAAAGGCGTTATTTCTAGCAACGTATGAGGCAGCATACTCACAGTAAACACAACTAAACGTCATACATTAATTACTTCAATATAGATTCATTGAGCTCAAACTTGCCAAAGGTTTTTACAATAATGTGAATCATATTTATGTAGTTCTTCGAAATATCTTAAATAAATATTGCATTCATGTGGCCGTAATAGCTTCTGGACGTTATATTAGAATGGATACGAATCACTTGAACCATCAAACTACTTTTCCATGCTACAGAAACCCGTTTCAAGACCGCGTCTAGAATTCGGCAGATCATGAAATCATGTTGACATCTAATTGCCATGAAACCAACGAGCCTGTACGCATGTTAATACTTTATCAGTGTGCGTGTACGTAATCTGTGCATTGCAAAACAATACAAGGACATGGGAAATACTTTGACGGTCGCACGTCAGTCTGCGGTTCTTGGACCACTCCTCTGGCCCGGCAAACTGATCATACCGAGACTTTACACAAATGCTCTTTACTGAGAAAATCGATAAAATATTTTGAAGTCAAGTCAAATTATTTCAATGGGCACTACAACTATTTTAAATTTTATGTTAACATTTTTAATTAATATGAATAATATTTTCTTTAAAAAAGTGAGAAAATAAATTTTGAAAATATTTTTTCAAAGTCCGTTCTGTAAAAGCCTCAACTTCTATGTTTAGAGAAATATAAGAAGGAACCAAATATATATATATATATTTTTTTTAATATTAAACTGTTAATTATGGTTTTACTTGTATTATGGGACATCACTGTCAACTACTTTAAGAATTTTCACTACTTCTTTAAACATTTCTTTTTTTAATTTACACAGTCTCCATCAGGAGATTGGTGATCATAACTGACAATTTAACTTTGGAAGCACATTTTCTAGACCGTACCATTACTTTTCCTAACCTTCCTATTAGATCCATCAACCAAGATCTGTTCCTTCTTCCAACTCTACTCTTTCCTAAGATCTTGCCTTCAGATTAGCTAAAGGACCTGATAGTTATCGTTACCTATTACATTACCTATGTAATTTCTTTATATAATTTTAATTTCAAGGCTTTATCCCATACCATCCAATGTCCCTAATGCCTCCTATCCAGTGTCTCCATCAGTCACTTTCTGTACTCAGCGTATCCTTACCGTGCGTCTATAATACTTCATATCAAGAGACCTCAATATCCTCATGGTATACATCTTCAATATTACGCCTTCAGTTCTACACAGCAACTTGAAAGTACGTAGCCTCAAAATGTCGGTAGTTTAAGCTCCATTGTAAACACACCATAAATGTTTAAAAACCCCAGTAGAATATTTAACAAATTATATATATATATATATATATATATATATATATATATATATATATATATATATATATATATATAATACGTTTTCTTGTTTAATAATTTAAAACAACATAGGTTATTCAAATAATCTAATAATTATTGTAATTTTCATTCCTGATGATGTTGGTACTGTTTACCAACGAAAAGCTTTGGATATAAATTAATAAATATTCTTGTATTTGAAAACATCCTAGTACATCCTAAACTACCAGACCCTGATGCAGAGAAACCACACAAACTTCCTCATGGCTCCTTCCCATGCAATAGACCTAGATGCAAGACGTGTCCAATACACCCCTCAGCAAATAGTTTCAACAGCCAAACAACAAAAATGGTCTTCAAAATACAGGGTCATCATAATTGTACATCGAAAAATGTCATATACCAGCTACAATGTAAACTTTGCTCAGCACAGTACATAGGCCTGACCACGGATGGTCTGAATATCAGAATGAATGGCTACAGACATGATGTTAAAATTATGAATATGGATAGACCAACAGCTCAACATGCTGCGAGTCACAACATCACAACTTTTGATGACTGCTATACCACAAAAATAATTAAATCACTCCCCCCTGATTGCAATCCCTCAGAACTGAGAAGGTGGGAACTATCATACCAGTGGTATACCAAGTCCAGAGAATCCCCTAACCTCAACATCAGATAAATCCATTCATTTTTTTCCTTTTTTTTCTCCAAATAGCCTTATGTCTTTTCCCCTGACAGACTTATATAAACTATAATCACTCATATGTTCATGGAAACAATATATATATCTTTAATCTGTGCATCTGTGACATCTGATTTCTACTCTATACAATCTGTGATTACAATTATTTTATTTCATTCTCTCATATTTCTTTTTGTGTTTTCTCTTCGATTGACAAAGACCACTGTGTGGTTGAAATATATCATTGTTTAAGTGCTTTTATGTGTTTCTATTTCAAGACTACAGAGTGGACTCTTACCAAGGTAAGTCTGTCAGTCTCCTAGTCCAAAAAATCTATATATATATATATATATATTAAAAGAAGCTAAATAAGCTGTCTAAAACAGCATGATCAAAGCCAAGACAAGTAGTTTTTGTAATAATACTTGTAAACGAATTATAAAACTCAAAACAAAATTTACATTAAAGATCTATAACGAAAAATATTTAAATTTCACCAAAGTTTTGGTTTGTCATTTAATAAAACAGTTAACCATTTAATAAGTTTGTTGAACACTGTGGACTAATTTTTTAACTAAATAAATAAAACCCACTAACCACAATACAATACAGCTAAAATAATTGTAATAGAGATTTTTTTGTGGTTAGTGGGTTTTATTTATTTAATTAGGTAACCATGTGTACTAATAAAAACCTTTTTGTACAAATTGAAAATTGTTTGTGAGCCAACATTTTTACAGATTACAAGATTCATAGTTTCCCAAAACCTTCTAGTTTTTAAAACCAGTACAGTTTGAACTACATTTAAAATTTTAAAAGCATATTTTTCAAATATTCAAATAGGCTACAAATATTTAAAAAGTTATTTATCATGGAAAGATACTTAAAATGAGTCTTCATTTTCTACCATTGCGTACTGCACACCTTCTTTACATTTTATAAATGATAAATTTTACTCTGCATGGTAATATTTAAAAAAGAAATTGTAGTGACGTCATAATATCAGATTAAATTCGAGTTCTTTGATAATAATGAAAATTTCAATAATATAGATGAAGGTTTAACTGCTACTGCAAAACTATTTCTATATCTAACTCTATCTGTAAAACGCTATTAAATTTTTGTATTACAAAGGAATTTCTTTTCTGGAACTTATATTTATGGACAAGAGATGTTAACTGTTGGTATAGATACCTCTCAAGGTCTGGTCTGGGTTTATGCTCCCCCCGGAGCAAGACCCGAATATGAGAGTTCGGCCTTTAGGTAAAGCCAACCGAGCGTGGATTAAGGTTGGATTGCACTATCAGGACCTAAGTAATCAGACGGTGTATCCAGGAGAAACCTGGGCAAAGGTTTTATCGGTCCAAGGTGTTCAGGAAAAGCTGACCACACCATAGTCTCTGTCTGGAGTTCGTCTTGAACCAGAGTCATCAGTTACAGTAAGATCGAAAGACTCTTGCAGGCTGTTACCACAGGTCGTGGCACCTAGCCTTCCGTTTCAAACCTGACGCTGTCACCCGGGTGGGAGTCCCGAGTTTGAAGTTGGACTCGTGAGGACATGGATTAAAAATACTTAGCTGTAGATATTCTCCCCAATATGCATTTATCTCTATGTTCGTTGTGGCGCTTAGAGGTAACAGTCGAGAGGTTAAGTTGTCTGTCATAACTCTTCACTTTTTACTATCTTTCTTTCTTCTTGCAAGCTCTTACAAAATAATCCAAGTAAAGTAATGTCGGTACAGATGCGCATGAGTAATTTACAAATAATTCAAAATTATTATTTATTAACAGATAATAAAAGTATTTTTACGGATGAAAGCAATTAGCAAAAATCTTTACACGATTATGTTATATAAATGTATAATTTTACTAATATGAATTACGTCAGATACTTATGAAAATCTATCAAAAAGGATGAAAATTTGAAGGGCGGTTGGTGTGCTTACTTTAGAATTTCAAGTATTATGACATTATATTCCAGTACGAGTATTAATTTATTAAGAAAATAATTTATAGTCAACGTTTTAATGAGCTAGCTGCAAGGTCAAATAGCTATAAAGAGTGTTATAATGGGTATTGTAAATTAACAAAAAGGTTGTCAGTTAGAGGACATTGAAGGGCGTATCGAAAACATCGCCGTACCTTTAGCGAATCCATATGTAGCTAGAAAACGTTTGTATGAAGAAACAAATGTGATTTGGCTATTTCTATTGGCTAGATCTGCAATAGAGGGAAGACAAACGCTCAAAATTTAGTACTATTTGAAATTTTATAAAAGGGATTTTCAAAATGACATCGAAAAAAGTGAAAAGGTAAAGCGAGATGTGTAAAGACTGTAGAAAATTAGTAAAGTCGTGTTGCAAATTGAGTGTAACAGTGCGAAAATGGAAAAATGAGTAAGTTTATAAAGAAGGTTTATAAATTAAAGATAATTTATTTTTTTTGGAGTGTAGTACAGTGACCTGGATAACAGATAGGTTTGTTATTGCGTGTTAAAAAGATAAATAACTCATTTCGTATTAATTATTCAACATTTTAACCCAATACAGTTATTGTATTTTTATATATTCAACGGATAATGTTAGATAGTAATTAGAAACTTAAAGATAGAAGGGATTTAAGCTACATTTCTTCCTTACGTTTAACCTGAAAGAGGACAGGATTCGCCACCGCTGATCCACCTGGAAAAAGTGAGACTACGAAAACCCCAAGTAGAAACTTTGTTCCTTGTTAATCTACCTAGCCAACTTTGTCTAAACATTGGAGAAGTAATTAGTTAAAATTTTTAAATCAGGACTAAAATAAATCTCAACAGAAAATATTGGAGATACCCCCCAATACCTCAAAAATAACTAATAATAAAAGTTACCTAAGATTCAATCCTTAAGATTAAAGGTTATATCTTAGGTAACTTGTGTTATTAGTTATTTTGGTGAGATTGGGGTTTTTTCGAATATGTTTATCGTAATTTATTACGTCACTATGATCTTGATACTGTATAAAGTAAGTCAATTAAATAATAATAATGTTTAACAATTAAACCAGGATTTATACCAACAACCCTCATACATTGATCCAGGTCGTTGTAGATAGCATTTAACTATTTAAAAGACTAAATAGTTATAAATACTTAGTATCTAAATATTGAGTATATTGCAACTTACATGGTAAAATAAGTTTAACAATGAACTTCTTCAAAGAATTCTCGTAACCATTTAATATTACTGAGAAAATCGTAAAATAACGAAAATATGTGTAACAGTCATAATATATTACCTAATAATCTCAATTAAACTAAATAATTATATTGCATTACTGTTTGTAGAGATCATTGCTCAATTGTTTATAACATAACAAATAAGAAGTAAATTTGTGTTTTTTAAAATTTTTTAAATGATGATATTACATTGAACCGTTCCCATGAATTTTATATTTTGTTCCATTAATAGAATAATAAAATACAACTCTTTCGTTATAGGCAGAGCTATTAGCTAATAAGAAAATAATATAACACTAACGGCTGTTGTTTGGTTCAATAAAACCAGATGGAATGCTTCATCAATATGTTTATCCAAAAAGGGTTTCCTTATTTGAGAACAAGACGTTGTTAAACTGTTTACTTAAAGATATCAAAGCTTGTGAAAAATTTATAATACTTCAAGTAAAACCTAAACGCCACTAATTGTAGCATCACTGGGCTCTGCTTACACCAGGATCCACGCAGCAGCTAAGACGTACTTGAAAACATCACAAGAAAACCTGGCTATTGGAAAGAGATGGCAAGAACTTTGCACCAACCCCATTCCAAAAAACCAGCCTCGACCTATCAGTGTTGCGCTGTTCCGTCTAACCACGGGACACGACTACCTTCAGGCGCACCTTCATCGCATTGGGCTGGCGAACACGGATCGGTGCCCCTTGTGCCAAACAGGAAAGATGGATGGAGACCACCTTCCTGCCTGCCCACAGCTCGAAGCATACAATAGCGACCCAAAAACCAGACTCTCCAAGCTCTACTGGTCTGCACGATGCCAAATGGTCGAGTTACCAAGGGCAGGCGTAGGATAAAGTAAAGTACTAATTGTAGCATTTGAATAGTCATAATATACATGTAGAAAAGTACCCATTGAATAGATTTATGCAAGTATAATGATTTTCGAAAGTAAAAATGTACAAAACGGACAGATCTTTAAAAAAAATATTTCTTCAAGTCAAAACTTAAACATCTTTAGTTATTAGGAACTTTTTTCTCACACTAAACGTTCAAATTTTTAATAATTAACATGAAGAAATATATTTTAAAGTCAGGATTATTGTATAAATCTTATCAAATAATTCCCAAGCATTTCTTTGTATTCAACCAACTTCCTAGATTTTAGATAATAATAATCAGTCATTTACGTATTTTATCACTAATTTAACAGCATTCGGAAAATAAATAACAATAACCCTTGCTACAAATATTTAAACACCCTTAATGTACATATCGCCAACACTGTTAGCATCATCAGAAGGCTACAAACATGTCTAGAGAATGTTTGTAACCTTCCGATGATGCTAACAGTGTTGGCGAAATGTACATCAACGGTGTTTAAATATTTGTAGCAAGGGTTATTGTTATTTATTTATCATAATTACGCCACTGTGCTCTGTATATAATTTCAGCATTCGGAAAATTAACTATTGAATAGAAACGTAATATTTATTCTATTGTTAAATTACAAAACTATTGAAAAGATGTAATATATTAAATTTAAAGTAAAACGACCGGATTATTTAGCAACTGTTATCTTAAAATTACAAGAAAGCGAATGTATCATTTAAAGAATAATAAACTATCATGATAGTCTTTGAATATAGTGATGATCTTGGTGAATAGATTCAAAGAGTTTCTAATTCAGAGTAATTTTTTATTTAATTAAATTATTGTTTATGTTTTTGCATAACTTTATCTACGATGTTCTTATTTCAAAGTTTCCCCGAGCGTCAAGTATAGGCAAGTAAGTGTGAATTACCTGCAAACTGAATCGATTTGAATTCTGAAGGTAATTACTATAAGGTATATTCTCATTATAATAAAAATAATCATTTTAATATTTTAAAATTTTGTGCAACGTAGAGCAATAAGAAAGGATCATTATTAAACTTACTATAAACATTTTAAAATTATAACAATATAAATAATAACACTAACAAATAATATAATATATAAAGGAGTATATAATTATAATTTAAGGCACCAGGTGATAGTACAGTAGTAATGTACCAAATCTGTGCAGTACAATAATTTATTTATGAAGCTTTTGTCATCTCAAAAAACAGAAAGGTATCTAGTCACTTTGCTTCTAACTAGGGTGAAATGATCGCTTTAAAATGTAACTTGAAGTTTTAAACAGAATTTTCTTTGTCAACTAGTTTGGAATAAAAAGAAATTAATACTAAAGACGGATCAGGAATTTCAAGTGCGAAAGGTTTATGGAAAATATGTTTTTTTATAAAAACCAAAAAGGATCTCGACATGAAAATGTTTTCCGAAGGGAAAACAAACACGATTAATTTATCACTTAGTCATTTTTAAAAGTCTTAAACAACACAAAATATTTTTTTTAATCGTTAAATTAATAATTTTGATTTTTTACAAGTTTTATCATTACAAGAAGCCTTCAGTAATGTTAAAAATTACATGTTTTCCCGTGGAACTATATCAATTCCCAAGTTTCCTTAAAGCGTTAAAAACATCTCTTACTTCTTTAATTCAAAGTTAACTTCAAAGTAATTACGACTTTTAAACACATGCATCTACTCACCGCTTCCACCTGTGTAGCTTCGTTGACATTGGTTTCAAAATTCCATTGAGCCAGTACGTTCTGCGTGCATTGCTGAGAGTTTATACCGTCTATCTGCTTTAGCAACTGCTTCAGTTGTTGGTTACTGAAATGGTTTTTCGACGTCATGGGACCTTCATATCGAGTTTCTTCGTGTCCTTCACGAGCGTAAACATTGGGGTTGAAATATTTCGGGTCCTGTGTCTGGATGAACTTATCCAGCAACGATTTGATCTGTTCTTCGCTGGGCACGTAGCCCTGGTTGTAAGAGTAACGGTCTTGAGGATCGCAGGATGTTAGTGTTACCAGGAGAATCAAGAGGGCCGCTGATATCCAGAAGGACGGCCGTTTGGGTCGGCTCACGCACGCCATCTTTTCAGTCTTTAACACTGCGTGAAACTAATAATAATGTCAATGCCTGGATGGAGTTATATTCTAGCTTCGACCTTAGGAAAAACTGTCGTAAAAATTAAAACAACAATTAAGTAGATCAATATTTAAAGTAAAAGTTGAAATTTCAATTGTATTTAAATTATATAAATGAAAGTCCAATTGAAAATTGTTCATTGTTCAATACCTGAGAATGGCCATTTAACAGCTGAGATTATTTTTTCTTGAAGGTAAAGTACTTGTTATTTTTTTAAGAAATATGTTTTTATAGAAAACTGCTCGTTTATGGTGAAATTTAACAAGCTTAATAGGATTAAAATGATAGTTTATAGTCAAGAGTACAATTGAAATGTGTTGCAGTAGAATTTGTGAAATCTAAATTTTAAATACAAATAATACTTGACAAATCACTTACTATGGTCTAAGCGTAGGGCTCTTTACTATAACTCAATGAAAAACCTTTACAACAATTAAAATCAAAATAAAAATCTTCAGTTTTATGTTCATTGGTGACTAAGAATTGCCATCGGAACTAACAACCTCAACCCTCATTTTACAAGAAGGTAAAACCTGGATTAGGTATTGTTTTTCACTTTTATGCCTCAAGTCTTCGAATTAAAACCCAATGCACTAAATGTTTACTTTAAAAGCTCATCAAAAAGAACTACCTCACCATTAGTCCCGGCTAGCAGTTGGACGGTTCTCTTCGCCCCGTTGAGAGCACACTTAATGAACCGTTTAGGTAAAACGACTCTGCCTGCTTGATATCATAACTCCCCCCCCCCCCATATATCCTTTACCATAGGTTTTATTTTCCTACCACGATCTTCCCTTTTCCCTTATTCCCGTTGCTAGGTGATCAATATGTTATCTCTCTAGCCCTCCCTTATTCCATCTAGGCCTACCTTTCTTTATCCTTCTTCTAATAAAGGGGTGTAAAGGGTAGAGAGGTCTGATCTTGTGACTTAGGTAGACAATAGGGTTACTTCAGGTATACGGCTCTCCACAAGTAATTCTGTTTTCCCCTAAATCCCCCACAAGCTGTTTAGCCCCTGCTTATATTCGAAAATCTTTATATTTTTCGTAGGCGTTAATAGTAATACTGGTTTATTGTTTTGAAAGTAGACAAACATTCTGAACTCAATGATCTTGAATTTAGAGCTTATTAGGCCAAATATTTCACGTAAAATTTAGATTGTTTAGAAATCTTCGAATATATTTAAAGCAAATATAAAACATTTTTTCAGTTTACGTGCAAGGCCACAATAACTGAATACTTCAGTACACTAGAGGCAAACTATTCAAAACAAATGAAAGTCATACACGAAACTCACAAATTAATCATTTATTTACTCATACACGTTTCAATGACAAAATCATCATTTCATTATCACGATGATGATGACTTTGTCCTGAAACGTGTATGAGTAAATAAATGATTATTATGTGAGTTTTGTGTATGA
>JBAIZL010000003.1:140092760-140095260 GCA_036971475.1 Prosapia bicincta
TTTCCCCTGGCAGATGTTTGTAGAGTAAAACTTTCATATTGAGGGCCTACATACCTGTTAAAGGGAATGGGGAGAAAGTTTCCCCTGGCAGATGTTTGTAGAGTAAAACTTTCATATTGAGGGCCTACATACCTGTTAAAGGGAGTGGGGAGAAAGTTTCCCCTGGCAATTGTTTATAGAGTAAAACTTTCATATTGAGGGCCTACATACCTGTTAAAGGGAGTGGGGAGAAAGTTTCCCCTGGCAGATGTTTGTAGAGTAAAGCTTTCATATTAAGGGCCTACATACCTGTTAAAGGGAGTGGGGAGAAAGTTTCCCCTGGCAGATGTTTGTAGAGTAAAGCTTTCATATTGAGGGCCTACATACCTGTTAAAGTGAGTGGGGAGAAAGTTTCCCCTGGCAGTTACGGATATTGATCATAATAACAATATAGGTTCTATAGTTCAATAACGTTTTTACCAGGTGTTACCACTACAAACAAATAGGAAATATGATGTTTTTTAGTGTAAGAATTATTTGATTTATAAGCAAACAAAATAACTAATGCTACTTGGGACATCTGGCTCTTTTAAAACATAACCTTTAGAAGTTAAGATATGCAGGCTATAAAATAATACGTGAATATTAGTTATAGTTTATTACATTTATTTTAGAAATTTAATTTAAAATTTACTTTAATTTTAAAAAAAGGATATTTTCTTCACCCTGTCAGCTGATTAGGCCCTTCCCATCTATTTACCTTTTGCCCTTCAAGTCCATCTTGTCCTTCTATCCTTATTATTACTTAAATCTTGCTACTGAACACTAAATTTATAATCGATATTGTGAGGTAGTCAACAACGTCATTGATTAGCTAACACCCGCAACTGTAAACATTAGGGAGTTTGTTGACTCTTACAGAGGTAATTACCGATAAAATTAATGACGGTTATCGTTAAACAAGTAGATAAAAGTTATAAAGTAGAACTGGTAAACGCAATGGAACATGTGCCCCATAGGCATGTGGTTTAGATACTTTATATTTGCCTGTTCTTTTATATTCTATAGACTTGTTTTACAATTAATCTAATGAATAAAAAACATGAATAACTTTTTTTTCTCAATGACGGAAGATCATTAATGTTTCACACAAAAAAATAGACCTGAGAATTTCCTTGTAATTATTAGAAGTAGTTTTATATAATTGAAAAAAAATTTTAATTAGTATCGAAATTTAAGGGATTTACTCAGTCATCATAAGCTCTACAATTATTGAAATCCTCTAACTCAAACCATTTTACCTCTTCTAGTTCCATCTAACATTCTGGGTCTTCTTTCTAGTCAAGTTGGTTGTTGTTTGTTTCAAAATATTTTTGACAGCATTTACCATTTAAATTTCGTAAATTGTTTTTCGCACTTGTAATATTATAGGTGTAAAAGATCTGATAACGCAGTGAAAAATGTATAAAAACATGTATACCATTTATATGTCAGCTGAACGGATCTGTCTACTAACTTAACTACCTTATATAGGTTTCGAAACAAAAGAACAGTTTAAAAAAGTTGCAGAGCACAAGAGCCCTTGAAGCAAGAAGACGCTTTGCATTAGTCCCGCTATAGTTACTGTAACAAACTCACAATGGGTTTGGCAGCTGACGTTTAAATATTGTCTTCTTCAAACTCTTTAAAAGAGTCTTGACTAAGATAAAGATAAAATGACTAGCATCAATAAATGACTGCAGCTTATTTCGTTAAAAACCTTAAGAAAAGTGTTGTAGTTTTTAATATTGATAAAACGTGGATTATTTAATGTAAAGAAGCCTTGTGGTGAATCAAGTTCTCCCCTTTCTTGCGTTTTACTCCAAACACGCTTTTTTTTGGTAGGCTATATGTATATATAATACATATAAATACAACAGAAATACAATACTATTGACGTTACATTCTTTGGTTTTCCTTAAACAATTCAACATTCGACTTTTTTACGAAATTTATTAAAAAAACTCTCAGTTTAGAATTATTTTTAACCTATAAAAGATTACAAAGTAAATGTATAACCCTTTTAGGGGTAAGGTTTAATCACCAAACCCACCCTTTACTGCTTCCTCTACTAATGAAAATCAGTAATAATTATGATCTTCTAAACGCCGCGCCGTGTTATTAATGAGTGACTGAATTACTAAATAACACTGACACCTAGTGAAACGACCTATCGTAAAGATTTTTTTAAACCAACAACAGCCTTATAGGCTATAGCCTACAATGAAAGCTGGTTTGGAGTAAAACGCAAGAGTGGGGAGAATTTGATTCACTCACTAAGTTTGTTTACATTAAATAATCCGCTTTCTATCAGTATTAAAAGTAGCAACATTTTTCTTAAGGTTTTTAAAGAAATAAACTGCAGTCATTCATTGGTGCTAGTCATTTTACTTTATCTTAGTCAAGACACTTTCAAAGAGTTTGAAGAAGAATATATCTAAACGTTACCTGCCAAATCCATTGTGAGTGAGTTACTATAACT
>JBAIZL010000003.1:140100260-140487760 GCA_036971475.1 Prosapia bicincta
TATCACATCGGATTTTCTCGAGCGTCAATTTACAATTTTTCTTAGTTAATCACAAACCGTTAATATCATTCAGGGTTCCAATGCTTCAAATTGCGTAGAATATATTACACTCCGACAGCTACAGCACATTAATAATCCTTAAGTAATAATCTCCTCCATAATGAACGCGTTTATTTCAAACCTTACTAAACCCTTGTATTGTATTCTAGTCCAATGTCTTGTCAAAAATCTTACAACTGCCAAGATCTTACTATTCATAGCGTGAACATACATAAGCTCGCCTTTCCTCCAAATCACACAGTTTGTCCAAAATCTGTGCGAGCAAAACCTCCCTTGGTGTTTTTGTACAGAATCATTGCTATCGGACCACTTGCCGGTTGAACCCATTTGGAAGAGGGATAATATTTGTGCTCCAGAGTGATTCCCTCAGAACAGATAGCCAAGCTCGACGACAAATATCTTGGAAACCGTAGAGCTATTGGTGGCCTACTTTCGTGGATGGGCCGGACGACCTCCAGAAGAAGCTGAGGTTGCCTGAGCTCTACATGGCTGAGAGTGTGACGACTCACAGTGAAGACATGGGAGAGAGGGTTGTCACAATTCCAAAGACCACAGGATCGAAGAAGGAAAGGTACTCTGAGACATGCGGGGTGGGAGGGACAAGAACCGTAATTGGTAGAGGTAGTGGAAGAAGACTAACGACGATCTCCCGTAGAAATAACTATAAAAACAATGTTATACGTAATAATTATAGTTCAATGATTGTGTTCCTGCTTAAAGTTTATTAAATAAATAAACCTAAAATCTGTTCCAGAAACAATTTGTATCTGGTGCTTTATGTAAAGATCCAACGCACATTTTTAGCGCTTGTTTGTCTTCAAACACACAGTTTCTCTTCCATCTTACTTCTCTTCCTCACACGCACGCCCTCGTACCAGTACCCCTGGTGACTGTAACAGTCTGAAACTTTTCTTTTCCAGTCTCTTTAACATTTCACCATCAACAAAACAAATATCTTCTTAGATACAAAACTACTTTGAAACCTGCATGGATCAAAAAGTGACCATATCCATATATATTTGATGAAAATACTGTGTTTTCATATATGTAACCTTTCAATATCGAAATCTTGTTGCTGTTGTTGACGAGCTGGTTGTTAATTACTTATTACACTTTTGCTTTTACTTGCGACCAGACTTTTTGTTATGTAAAAGTCGTTAACTTATACTTGGAGGAAACGTTTTCGTCTTACGACTTGGAGGCTGAAGAATTCGTAATACGAAAACGTTTCCTCCAAGTGTGAGTTAACAATTTAACAACTTTTAGTTAGCAAAAGTGTAATATGTAACCTTTCAATTAATCCCTGACAAACGCAAAATTAAAGCGTAAACATTTTCTACTCAGTGCTAAGCCTTCCATTGGACAACCTCATCACTATTTCAACTTCAATGAAGCTGTGATTCTAACTATGGTGAAGTTTTACGAGCATTCAAACTCTTACCTAATCAAATAAAGGCCGTAAAATTATTATAGAGTAAGAAGCACGTAAGTTGTGTTTTAGAACAGTAATGAAAGTGCACAAAGGCAAAGACAAATTAATGATTATCTATTTTAAATCCCTCCATTTCTGTTGCCTTAGGGAGTGTACGGAGCAGCTCATCCAATAGATGTTGTGAGATTAAACGTTATTTTCTCAAGTAAGTTCATCAGAATTATTTGTGAAAACATTTAACTTTTCTACAGTGGGTAAAATGATTAAATTTAAAGATACATCTAGCTCTATAACTAAAATAATGTAATATTTTAGGTTGTAAATAAGGGTTGTAACCCTTATTTTTACTTATATTTAAGGGGGAGTAACATCTATAGCAGATCTAAAACAAATTCATACCATCAAATATAAATAAAATTTTAATAAACTTTAAACAATATTTTTAGTCAAAGGAAAAAATAAATAAATGCACACATCATTAAAAAAATCTGTTTTTTTACATCGTACAAAATTATAAAATATTTTATTTTTGCGAGGATCAAAGAAAAATTTGTTGATTTACTGGTTCAAACCCCTTCAACTGAAAAACAAAAAAATACAAATTAAACAAAAACGATAAAAAAAATAAATTAAAACTTAAATAACAACTATATTTTTAATGATTTCATGAGCAATTGTGGCCTAATGTTATAATATTTTAAATAACAAACCCAATAACCACAATCTAACTTTATTTAATCACTTTATGTACATTTCGGTTACCAGGTTTATATAAATTTATTTTTATTTTGTCTTAAGCACTGTCACTTAAAGTCAGCTGTTTTTTTAATTTAATCAATCAAATTAAATGAATTTATTATCTGTTACCAATCATTTTGTAACCTGGTAACCGAAATGTACGTCAAGTAAATAAATAAACTTATTTTGTGGTTATTGGGTTTGTTATTTAAAATAGTATAACAACTATATTGTAGAACTATATTTTAATTGAGTTTATAGAAACAAAAGCACTTTTTTATTTTATACTTGTAAACAAAAAAATGTCAAAAATATAACGACTTTTCATTTTGTAATGTAAAGACATCATTTTATTAGGTACACAGTTAAAACGTAAAACAGCGTTATCTATTTATATTCATCCCTTTGATTTAAATTGTATAAAATTATAAATGTCTAAGAAACATTTATTAATTCTACAACAACAATTTTATTTTGTGGGTCTGTTTGCCCTTGAAAATGGAATAAAGGTTATATTCGTGTTGCTAAAAAATTGTTAATTAATTTTTCTCTTTTTTTAATAATGTTTAATAATTGCTAATTGATTTTTTTGTTAAAATGTCTTAATTTAAATTAATTCTAATTTAAAGTTTTATTATTTAAGTTACAATAAACAAAATGTTATAACATGTCTAGCGACGAACATTTTATATATTTCAATATATAATGCTACGACGAAAATATAACATTATTCACAAAACCTGTTTATTATTATAAATAGAAAAAAAACGCTTTTTTATTATTTGCTATTTCTGGTATTTGCATTTTGATAGTTTAACACTTCTGGAGATACGGGAATGTTATCACCGCATACAGTTAACTGGAGATAAACTTCTTAAGTGCAACTGAAATATTGGGGGATTTAAGCCTCAGAAGTAGTAATATGAGTTTTAGGTTTTAAAAGACCTCTAAGGGTAGAAATACAAGGAACAAAATACCGGAACCAAGTACATAATTTTTTGTTAATTGACAAAGTACAGCCCATTCATTATTTTTTACTTTGCTTGTAAATGCCTCGACTTTTAAGTTAAAATTGATTAAATATTATTAGTAAATACGATGTTTTAAAACAAAGTGGACATAGGATATTTCTTGATGGAATTGCTAGATTAATTGATATCAGTAAAGTTATTGAAACGTTTTCAGGTCGAAATGTAACAAAATCCAAAATCAAATATATAACATTATAAGACAACCTGTTAAAAAGGTGTTTACATAACCCATTAATTATTGTGAGCTAGCAGTAGAAAAATTTTTATGTTGTTCTTTTTTTGAGTGAGTGCTTCGTTATAAAATCTGTACATTTATATCACATACATAATTAATTACCTGGGCAACAATCAACTTAGAAAAGTCACTCAATTTCCGTTCCTTATCATTTTAAAAAAAATTAAAAAATCATATATTTCACAAATAGATAGCCTACTACTGGGTGAGAGTAGAATAAAAAACTAAGAATTTTGTAAAAACAAACCACTTCTGCTCTTTAAAGACATCTTAAAACAAGACATTTTTAATACTACCAACAAAAATAAAAACATAGAAAATAACAGACCTACAGAAATAAGAAAAGTCATGTAAATTCAAAGAAAATATTATTGAAAAATAAAAATGAAGCTTTTAACGTACAGGATCTGCCACCTGGAAAACCTTTAAAAACGCTCACCACCTGACACTGAAGAGCTGCAAGGCGGAAGGTCGCTACCTTATAGTATTGTTTACCAACGTTCAGTTATTTCTAGAAATTAATATAAACCAGAAATGCTCCCCTAAATAATTCCCTTTGTCTACGAAGCGTTTCATTAATTTTCCCAAAACGATTAATTATAAAACGCTAAACCAATTTACCAATGTTATGGAGTGGAGCTATAAAGGGAGAGGAACGTACGTACGAGATACGTTTACTATTTGATGTAACTCTTTTTCTAGCTTTAGGTGTTGAAGCTTTGTAAGAGTGAAAGAAATTATATTTTACGGATTTCCCTAAGCTTAGCTTGAGGTGGTTAATTTTTATCAAATTTTTATACTTGTATTGGAGTTTAATTTTTTTTACTTTAAATGATTGTTTACCATTTTTCTATCGAAAACAAATTTTGAATTTATTTTCTGTAATATTAAATAGTAAAATATAAATGGTTGTTTCTCATTATGGAAAGTGCAATGTTTAAAATCGCATGAAGTTAGTAATCTCCAACATAGCCGGACATATTGAAAAAATCTAAAATCTCGGGATAAATATCATTAACTCTAGGTTTTTTCTCACCAAAAGAGAGGCCAAACGTCATGAACTAAAATAAAAAATGCCGAGTAATTTCATGTGATTAAAACTGTCATAAATATTATATTTTTGTCTAAAACTAAAAATTTTGAAATTTTTTTTTATTAGTTCACGCCCTTTTGATATAGCTTATATTTTGTACAAATTTTCAGTTGGTAATAAAATACGTTTTTATTCATCTATTCAAGTTCAAATACATTTTGTTGATGTACAGTGGATGTCAATTAATGTTAATACAGTTTTTTTCAAATATTTATTAAATAATTAAATTATAAAAATATAGGGGTTGTCTAGGTTGGATTCAAATTGAGTATCTTCATATTCCAAATCTAGCGCTTGTTGGCACTGAGCCAACTTTTCATAGCTAGAAATCCACTTCTCAATGATCTATATTAAAAATCTGCATTCTATAACGTTAAATTGTTGTCATGGTTACCACAAAATATTATAAATAATGTTCTAGGATTAAAAATGAATTTAAAAAAATAAAATCAACAAAAAAACTGAATTATCGTTACCGAACTTTACTTCACAAACGGACAATGAGAAAGAAAGCGAAAAAACTACAACACAATGCAAGCGACGAAAAAAGAAAGCGTATATATAGTAACAAATAAAAATAATAGTCCAACACCATACATAGAAAATAAAATGGAAAATTGCAAGGAAATTCGCTTTCTATTTTACCACTTAATATTGTTATTCTGACAAATGTGTAAATTTATTGTGTTTATATTAATTTGAGTTATAAAATAAAAAGAAAGTATGACAAAATTTGTCTTTGGTAAATTTAAGAAGAAATTCACTGTTTTTTAAAAACTGTTTATATTACTTGTTTATATTTTAGAATATTTGATTTTTACTCCGCCGTACTTCAATATCTGCCCTTGAAATAATAAAAAAAAATATCTTGGAGGTTAACTATTCGACTGACGGAATTTACAGGGAATTTTCGCACTAATAAGAACTATGTTACGGAAATTCATAATATTTTCTTTCCTTCCTACGCTATAGCAATCCTGTAACTTATGTTATTAATGCATACTAGATTGTACTTCATTAAATTACTTTGATAACATTGTTATGTGATAATGTTAATAGTTTTTCCCTTTCTTTAAAGAAAATAACATTTATTTTTCTGCTTTTTTATTTTTATAGGTTATAACAAAAACGTAATTAAAATTTTAGTATTTTTATATTATTTTTAAAACCTTATTTGATGGATTCTGCATCTTGAAAAGCTTCATTAAAAATTGTTAATTTTAGTTAGATTGTTTTTAAAAATACTTGAAAATTATATTAAAATTTCACTTAAATGTAAGTTTAAAAATAAAAAGTAAAACTTGAGAAAATAAAACGTTTATTGAGTCACACACAGATTCAGACTAGTAACGGTAACACGTGCGTATGACTGACAGTTGTCTAAAAAGGCGGTTCAAATAATTTTGAATATCAATAGATGAGTTCGTCATTTTCAAAATAGCAATAAATATTTCAGGAAAATTTTGTTTATAAAGAAACAATTTTGTTTGTCGTCAAAAACTACATTTCAGTTTAAATATTCAGTGGTGTTTTTGCATCATTCTCAAGCAAACAAAAATAAAAAGTAAGCAGTGTCAATTTAAGTTATCACTGTTATGTTAACTACAGATTACATCAAACGTATTTGCGGTCGCTATTTTGTATTTACCTCAAACTTAGAATAATGTGTCCAATTGTCTCACGTTTGTCTACAATTTGCCTCTCGCTTGGGCCTTTTCCTGTGTTCGGGGTATCTGAATGACTCTCTGAGATCGGAATAGGAAAGCAAAATTGGCGTGTCGGCGGGAACGGGCTGAAACAGTTCGCAGGCAGAATACAAGCGTTACTCAGTGCTTAAAGGTATCCAAACTAAATAAAACTGATGCAAACAAGAACCGTTGAATGTTATGTTTTCAGTCATAATTTGATTCATCCATCGATGAAATCATATAATAAACTGTATTTAAAAAAAGAACTTACTGAAATGTTTTCGACTTTAGTAGGCAATTACCACTAATTTCTATATAGACTTCCTGCGGTGTTTTACTGACCTGCCCCTTAAAATTAAGTTTAAAATAGTAACAGAATATAAAACTAAAATTCGTTAAATGAACAATTTCGTACAAGTTCAACTTCTGACTTTACTATTTAACACAGTAGTACAGTCAGAAATTCGTCTAAGGTGGGGTAGTTAAAAAAAGAGTTTTGGACATATAGAAGGGTGGGATCGAATTCCTAACCTTTTACAAAATCTAAAAGAATATAATTAAATCTAAGAAACTAAATATCTTTTTATGACACTCCAACGTTTAAATTTCTACACAAGTTGTTTTTTCCTCTTAGGCTGCCTATAATGCTTTCCATTTTTCTTTGGTTGATGTTTGCGTTTCAAATCCATAAAGACACATTTTACACATTACACATAGGTCATATTTGAGGCATTTTTAGCCTTGCCTCGCCCTTGATCTTACGATTTCTATAAATATTGTCATACCCGGTGGATCCAGGTCCATTTGTAGGCAACCTTATGAAGACATTCTGTTCCTATGTCTCTGAGACCATTCTTTATGTCGATTTATAAAAATCGGCATATAAATATCGTATTTATAAATTTTTTTTCTTTATTGGTATACAGACTCGATCTGTTCCTCCTATAATTGCACAATAATATTTTTCTGTTTCATCATAGTTGTTTCCTTTCGAGGCTTAGGAAACAAAATAGATTGGTGTCGGGCAAGCACGCCAAAGCATAAACTTTTTAATAAGGTTATGTGTTATGTATTTTATACTATAGAAAATGTTATATACTATAATATACACACACAAACACACACACTCACACACACAAACACAAACACACACACACACAAACACACACACACACACACAAACACACACACACACACACACACACACACACACACAAACACACATACACACACACACAAACACAAACACACACACAAACACACACACATACACATATGTGTATATTCTTATATGTATGTATATATATATATATATATATATATATATATATATATATATATATATATATATATATATATAGTTACTATCTGGAGTACATCCGTTCATTCTGCAGTCCATAAATTCGCAGTTTCAAACGTATGTACTCCAACGGTTGCAGAATGAACGGATGTACTCCAAATAGTAATTATTCATCATATTTTTCCATCCGTGAAGGAATACGTATCAGCATATATATATATATATATATATATATATATATATATATATAGACTATAGATTACATAAGTGGTGTCTTCAGTTTTAGGAGCGCAAAGTTTTATTACACTTTAAGCTAAAAATCATCATACAAAATGTTCTATTAATAGTTTACAAAAATAATATATATTTATTATAATTTTTTAAAATTTTAATATCAACCCCTGGTCCAATACCAGAGGCTGGATATAAAAATATTCTAGTGTCAATCAAATATAGAGGGTATAGCCGCATTAAAAATTTATTATGGTTTATTTGAATAGTTTTTAATTAATTATTAAGGTGATAGGGTACACAAATTTCGAGGCTTGTATGCACGGTCAGAGCATTTAGAGGGTGTATGTACCTTTACATACTTCACTTAACCTTATCTAAGTATTAAATGTCTGATATTGGTATTTGTTACCTTGGTAACAGGTAATTCCATCTCGATCCTCTTAAAATCTGGATAAAATGTTAAACTGTATAAAATGAAGCACAGAATAACAGCCCATTCCAAGGCGGATGTAGCCACTTTGTACGGCCAGCCCGCATCATCGGGGGACCAGTTGAGGTATTCGTCGATCGTTTTACCTGGAAATAAATAAACACTTAAACATTTCTAAGTATTGTAAAGTGATGTATAGGGTACTAGCAGAGTACCCGTCCTTCGTACGGGGTTGACGTGTATTTGTATTGATTTAATTTGTATTTGTATTTGGTTGAATTTAACTTAGTGAAATTAAATCCTAATAAATGTATCAGACTATAAACTTACCGATTTTTGTCTTGAAAATCCAAGAGAAGGAAAACCTTCTGCTTGTAACCTAACATTTTGTAACCTGCAAGTATCACTAACCTCGAAAGATGAATAACAACAAACATTTACTATGACCTCTTTAATTGTGTTTAAAAGTGACTTTTACAGGTGATTACTAACGCATTTCAGCTGATTAAAACAAGTATATAATAGAGTATAGATAATTGAGTGTTAAGGGGGTTTTCAAGGCCAGTGGGGCGGTGCCCTGACGGAATTTCTAAATACAAATATGCCTGTGTGTTTACCAGGGGCCAAAACAATGTCCATGTAAAATTTCAGCTTAATGGGTCAAAAAATCAGTCCGTGTGTGTGTGTATCTGTGTGTGTCTGTGTGTGTCTGTGAGTCTGTGTGTGTGTGTGTGTCTGTCTGTGTGTGTGTGTCTGTGTGTCTGTGTGTGTCTGTGTGAGTCTGTGTGTGTGTGTGTGTGTGTGTGTGTGTGTGTGTGTGTGTGTGTGTGTGTGTGTGTGTGTGTGTGTGTGTGTGTGTGTGTGTGTGTGTGTGTGTGTGTGTGTGTGTGTGTGTGTGTGTGTGTGTGTGTGTGTGTGTGTGTGTGTATTGCAACGGGGTGAGAGACCGTCGCAAGTGGGAAATAAGTAATTTCCTGTTTTTTAGAAATAAAGCTGTTTTTAAAATAATCAAGTAGGGAATTATACAATTAATAAAGAGGGAAAAATTAAATAAAACAGTAAATAGAATAGTTAAGCCACATTAAAGAATGTTATAAAATAAATTTGTAATAACTAACTAAATTTGAACATCGAGAGTGAAGCGAAAAAATTCTAAGTGCCTAAAAAAGCTATTTTTCGAACCAAACCACGTAGAACTTTCATCGACATTTCAAAAGAACCACAATAACCTAGAATGAACATTAAAGAAAACAGAATTCAAAAAACTTAAGAAACAAAAAAGTTACAGCCGTTTAAATAAAATAGACATTTTTCAGTGTTCTAAAATCAATTATCAAACTATGCAAGCTAAAACAGATACGTTGCCCGACTTGCCTGTACAAGGAATAAATCGAGCGATAGCAAACTTGCAGGCGGGGTGCGGTAGGTGAAATTCACCGCTATATATACTTGGTCTCTAAGCTTTTAGAGACAGTCTGTAAAAATTTTCTAACACGAGGTGCCGCGGGACGCTATGCTGGACCGCGAGTAGAGACCGTCAGCAGGCCAGATGGACAATAACCTCAGCGCTTTCGACATCCAGGACCACCAAGGATGAAGGCTCCAGACTCAGCCTCCAGGACGCTCGAATAGAGGGAAACCACCACCGACGAACCAGGGATGGCGACTTCCGGTGTCCAAGGACCAGGGAATCCAGACGAGGGACCCCAAGGACCGGCAAGAACATCTTTGGCAAGTCATTTCCTTTATTCGAAATCAGTCACGTCAAATTTAGTTAGTTAATTTTATTAAATTCAAACAAATTTGCAAGCTTAAAACAATGACTTCACTCTTTATAAAATTTAAATAAATCGTATGCTAAGTAAATGAACTTATGTGCTAAGAATATTTAAAATAATGAATATTAAAATTACAAAAGGTTTTTGGCCATAAGCCGTTTATTTAAAGAAAATGAGAAATTTTCAAATATTATAAATTTAAAAATTAAAGGTTACAAAATATGAATTTACCAATTCCATATAGGAGATAAAATATTATTATGTGTAATTTTGAAAATAATTTTATGTTATGTAATAAATCTATATGCGAAGTATAAATTTTTTAAAGCATAAGAAACAAGAAGCAATTCAGTGAATTGTTTTGCTAATATAATTGTGTAAGACTTTGAAGGATAAATTTTCTTTTTTATTTCAATAAATAGAGTTAAATATGTCATAAAAATCAACATTATTTGCATTCCATCCTGTGTCAAATAACCAATAAAAACTGTTTAGCTTTTTCCAACTAATATAAAAATGATTATCAAATCAGTAAACAAATTTAATTAAATTTCATTAAATGGCAATAGATAAAGCCTAATGTTTTAGAGAGTTTCGCTCTACTAATTTCATGAGCTAGTCTAAAGATTAGTTGGTTTTTTGTAATAAAAGTCCAGAGATTTATCTACTGGCAGATTGTGTTTAAGAGGACACAGGAGCCTTTTAAAATAGGTATTTTTTAAACACAATCATATTTTGCACGTTCCCTTGCTGTGTCTGCAGATCATCATCAGGTGGTAAGACTCTGTGTTTTTTATGTGTATTATTCTAAATGTGTTTCTTTCCAGCTGACTATTTATTTGACATGTGTGACTATACTTAGACCATACACAATTGATAAACTTATTGAGGAGGGTTTATATGTACATTAAATAGTAGTCAGCGGGAATAGGCTTGTTGTGGGTTTGGCCCTACGAGCAGGAAACATACACTTAACTCTGGGAGTTTAGCACGGTTTTACCAGCAGGGTGATAGGCAGAGTTTTGGTTGTTTATAAATATGTTTTCTTGTAAACAATTAAATTTTAGTATTCTGCAAGAAAGGATTTAAGCAACGCAAGCAGACGACCGCGTGGAGCTGCGGTGGTAGAGACGGTAGAGGTGAGGTGGAGGGGACGTTGCAGAAATGGCGCCCGGACGGTAGGGACTTTGAACAGGTTCCCTATATCAAAATTGAATAATTAAATAATAGAAATGAATCGAGATAGTTTAAATAAATGAAGTCAAAATGTTTTAAATAATGTGATTAAATTTTTAATAATATGAATTGAACAAATCCAAGAGCGTACAAATAAAAATAAAATAAATAAATAAGTAAATTTGAATGAAAATGTAGTCGAAAGAGCGGGTAGGAACCATCTGGCCTAAACCAAATCGAAAAGAAAGGAATAAGTACATAAATAAATAATTGAATATTAAAATAGTATATCAAAATGTCAAAACCCGAGATAGATAAATTGATGGCCTATTTCAAGGCAAAGGAGGAAAAAGACAAAGAAGAGCGAGAGAAAGAGAAGGCGGAAGCAAGACAAAGAGAGAAAGAGAGAGATGAAAAAGAGAAACGATTGAGAGAGGAGGAGAAACAATTGAGAGAGAAAGAGAAGGAGGAAGCAAGACAAAGAGAGAAAGAAAGAGATGCAAAAGAGAAACGATTCAGAGAGGAGGAGAAACAATTGAGAGAGGAAGCAGAACAAAGGGCGAAGGAGAGAGAGGACAAAGAAAAACAATGGAGAGAGGAAGAGAAACAATTGAGAGAGAAAGAGAAGGTGGAAGAGAAACGATTGAGAGAGGAAGAGAGACAACTGAGAGAGAAAGAAAAAGCCGAAGAGAAAATGGAAAGACAACGGTTATGGGAGGCTTTCCAATTAAAATTCGAGGACTATCAAAAAGAAAATGAGACTAAGACCAGTCATATATATGAAAAGTTAAGCGAACATGAAACGGAAATAGAGAGATTAAAAACTAAAACGGAAACAAAAACGGCTAAATTAAACGAGAAAGTACAGGATATCCAAGAGGACATTAAAACGGTAAAGCAACAAGTTGCAAAGGTAAAGCAAACCGCTGGAGCGGGAATAGTAACACAAGTTTGCTTACCAAGGGTAATAGACAGGAACGGGGAGGCTACGTACCGTAGGATTGAGTTCTGGGGGAATGACAAGGAAGATCCAATGACATTCCTAGGGGAAATAGAAGATCTATTTTCTGAAATAGACAATACTATGGACGAGACTGCAAAATTAAGAATTGTAGAGCGATATTTGAAAGGGGCAGCGGATGCATGGTGGAAAGCCATAAAAAACAATACAGAAACTTATTCTGAATTCAGGCAGGAATTCACGGAGCATTTCTGGAGTTATCGCCAGCAGGATAGGGTACGCAGACAGATAAATCAAGGGCGCTACCATAATAATGGACCATACTCTATGGCAGAGTATTTTATTATGATGGTAAACAGGGCGAAAAACTTAGACCCGATAATCCCAGAGAACCATCTCATTTTCATGTTAATGAAACACTTTGGGAGTAACGTTCAGCTAGCTAGTGTGGGGAACCCCACAAGTAACATCAAACAAGCGATAGTTTTCCTACAACAGCTAGACAGCGTTACTGATAACGGCAATGGTAATGGGATCGCTCAAAGAAGTCAACAGAGGCAGGTTGCTCCAAACCAACAACCTAACCCTAACCCAAGGTCCCATGGTGATACCGCAAAATACCAAGAGACCAAGTATCCTAGAAACCCTCATCCTAAATCGCCTATCCCCGGACCAAGCGACCACAAGCCAAAAAACTAAATATAAGGATCTCTGGCAACAATCAGGGAGATAAGTTAACCAGGTTAGAGATCCGAAGCAATAAGAAACCAAAAATAATTCAGAGCGAGAGACCGAAGGAAAAGCCGGTTTACCATCATAATAAGATCAGGCTAGGCGGTTTTTCCATGTCTATTAGGGACGATTTGTTAGAGGAAAGAATTGACTCGGTTATAACACTAGAGAATATAGACCAGTGTCCAGTGATAGAGTGCGAAATTAAAGACCATAAGTTAATAGCACAAGTTGATACAGGTGCCCAAATGTCTGTGATTAAAACAGAAAAATACATAGCCCTAAAACAAAGCGGGAATTTATTCTATGAGCTACCTATAGCTCATGTAGCGATAGTCACAGCATTAGGGTCAACTTGTAAACGAGTCAAATTACAAACGATGCTACCTCTAACATTAAACGGACACACAAAGGAATTTGTTTTCTTGATTGTGGACAATCTACGGGTTGACCTCATCTTGGGAGCAAATACTTTGTGTGCGTTAAAAGCCCGGATAAACATGGAGAGATCGTTCATGACGTATGAAATTGATGGATATCTGCTGCACCAGGAGTTTCTTGTATCGAATAATAATAAAAATAATATAAAACAAGAGATAGGATGTAATAAAATTAATAAAATAACAAACAAAAATACTAACAAAAATGTAATATGTTCCGACGTTACAAGCGGGGAACAGGAAATAAATACAATAGGTTCGTCTTATATAGACGGGCAAATTAACGACGGCAAATTAACACCTGTAGAGCCGACATTGGAGTGCCCGATAGTGAATAGCGTGCAGGAGGGGCTGTTCACGGGAAAGGATCAGGAAGATGGGTCCTTGTGCGAGTTAGGCGATGACAAACTAAAAAATAAACAAACACGAAGCAAAAGTATGACTAAAAATGTAAAAAGTTCCACCGATACAAGCGGGGAACAAAAAATAAAATTAATTTTAAAACAATTGTCAACGAATAAGGTTAAGAACGAGATTACCAAAAATTTAAATAACAAGTTGTGCGAAAATTCGAGGAGGAGTGAATTATTAAACAGTGAAAGAACGGAATCAAGCAAGCTAACGGGATTAAACAAAGCAAAAAATGGGTTAACCAAGCCTACAACAAACAAATTAAATAATGACGAGGGAGGATTCAACGAATTAAATAAAAATGGCTACAAGCCGAAACAAATAAAATTCCAACAAGTTAGGGAAAGACCTAATTGTCGGGAAACAAATCCGTTAGACTTAACAAGAATTCCAAAGCACTTTAATTCTAATCAATCTTGCTTGAAAACGAAGTCCAAATTGTTTGCTAAAAATAAATTTAAAAGTAAATCTCACCAGTACAAAAATTATCAAAATAAACCAAGTAAAAATAAATCAAAAATAAAAATAAAATACAGGAATTACGCACAATGGCGTAACACAAAACGCCGAAAGAAAACCAGAACGCGTAAAACATATCTAAAAATAAATACGCTTAAATTGGAAAATACAAATAATCATGGCATATTAAATAAACAAGAAATGTCGAAGTTACAAGAAGGGATAAACAGTTATTCAGAAGTGTTTAATGAAAGATTTTATGAATAAGTAAAAAATATTTTAAAACTAAATACTATTAAGAAAGGCAGTACCAATATTAACCGCTGTGCTTTAAATAAATTAGAATTGTCTAGGTTACAATAATTCATAATAAAGAATTCAGATGTTTTGAATGAAAGACCCACCAAGTCGAACAAATGTAAACAAGGGCTCAAGGTTAAGGGCAATCACTTGTGTTTGTAAACAAGGCCACAATGAAATATCCGGTGGACGGGCGGGGAACGAGTTTATAAAAACATTCCTTGTAACAAAATAAGCCGGACGTACCAAAATAGTAGAGGGCAAAAAAGGCCTAAATGTATTTAAAACAGGACAAAGTCAATAGGATGTTCTACGGAAGTTCCAAAAATAATTTAAAGAGAAATGTTTAAGGGATATGAAATAAACTCAGGAACAATAACTTGATTTGTTACAGTTAATCAAATCAACTGTGTCAATAATTATAAAATATCTTGTAATGTATTCTGTAAAATTGTATATGATGTTAAAAACGTTAAGAAGTTTTATGACAAGTAAAGGGATTCTACAATGTGATCTTTACACTGATTATAATAAAAATACGGAAATGCCAAATTAGAATGTTGTTCAGTAATAGAACCAGTACGCGAGCGATAAGCTAAGTTAGGCAGGAATCAAATTGTCAGAATGATTAATAAACTGATTTAAAGTAAAGACAAGAATAAGCAGTAATTGAATAAGGCTAAATCTAGACTTTCAGATTAGCTACTTATTTATAAAGGGACAAATGTTAAAATCTAAAACAAACTATTTAATAACTAAATCAACATTACAAAAGTATTATTCAGGAAGTTTTTGTGTACTGAGCAAACAGTGGCGAGCTACATCCACTGCTTAAATCAAACAAGCGGGTTAAATCAAGCAACAATCAGAGAGATAGCAGGCGAATCTTAATAATTTGTACAACAAATACGCGGACAGACCTTTGCAAAATCAAACAAGAAATTTGTGTGCATGAAATAGTGGGTCGTTAGATCAGACTATCACTGTACAATATAAAACAAGAAAACTTGTGTACTAACGATCAAGGTCGCAACAATAAGAAACTTTGCATTAAAATCAGAAGCAACCAAGAGTTATCAAGTGGACTTCGATAATCTGGACACAAGCCAGTCTTGTAAATTGTACAATCTAAAGACAGAGAATTTAAAAGGCAAGTTTTGTTCCGTTTTAATATGATAAGTAGAATGGTTGTCGTATTTTATTAGAATGTTTACAAGCCAGCTCATTGACCTTGCCAGGTAGTTTGGAATGTGGAATCCACGCAATAGTTAGCCGCTACGAAAGGTTTATCGGAAAGTAAACAAATTAAACTTGATAAACTGTACTTCCACAGCTGACACAATAATACGTAACACTTAAGATATGAATGGAATATGTTTAAAAAATAGTACTGTAAGATTAGTTAGGTTTTTAATTGCAAGTCATTGTTTTTAAAGCCATAACTAGTATAAAATGAAATTGACGTGGTAAATATATAAAGGAAATGACAGCCATTAGTGTGGTGAATAATGTGTAATTTGACAAAATAAAAGTTAGTGTAAACAAAAGTGACTAATAAATTGCTAATTGACTTGTGTTTGAAGTGTTTCAGGGTGAAAACTTCTCAAGAGACAAGAGAATAATAATAAGAAAATTTTGTAATAGAATAAGATAGTTTAAGTAATAATAAGATAAGGAATTGGTAAAAAACATTTTAACAAAGTAAAACATTTTTAACCTCTCAAACGGGGAAATTGCAACGGGGTGAGAGACCGTCGCAAGTGGGAAATAAGTAATTTCCTGTTTTTTAGAAATAAAGCTGTTTTTAAAATAATCAAGTAGGGAATTATACAATTAATAAAGAGGGAAAAATTAAATAAAACAGTAAATAGAATAGTTAAGCCACATTAAAGAATGTTATAAAATAAATTTGTAATAACTAACTAAATTTGAACATCGAGAGTGAAGCGAAAAAATTCTAAGTGCCTAAAAAAGCTATTTTTCGAACCAAACCACGTAGAACTTTCATCGACATTTCAAAAGAACCACAATAACCTAGAATGAACATTAAAGAAAACAGAATTCAAAAAACTTAAGAAACAAAAAAGTTACAGCCGTTTAAATAAAATAGACATTTTTCAGTGTTCTAAAATCAATTATCAAACTATGCAAGCTAAAACAGATACGTTGCCCGACTTGCCTGTACAAGGAATAAATCGAGCGATAGCAAACTTGCAGGCGGGGTGCGGTAGGTGAAATTCACCGCTATATATACTTGGTCTCTAAGCTTTTAGAGACAGTCTGTAAAAATTTTCTAACACGAGGTGCCGCGGGACGCTATGCTGGACCGCGAGTAGAGACCGTCAGCAGGCCAGATGGACAATAACCTCAGCGCTTTCGACATCCAGGACCACCAAGGATGAAGGCTCCAGACTCAGCCTCCAGGACGCTCGAATAGAGGGAAACCACCACCGACGAACCAGGGATGGCGACTTCCGGTGTCCAAGGACCAGGGAATCCAGACGAGGGACCCCAAGGACCGGCAAGAACATCTTTGGCAAGTCATTTCCTTTATTCGAAATCAGTCACGTCAAATTTAGTTAGTTAATTTTATTAAATTCAAACAAATTTGCAAGCTTAAAACAATGACTTCACTCTTTATAAAATTTAAATAAATCGTATGCTAAGTAAATGAACTTATGTGCTAAGAATATTTAAAATAATGAATATTAAAATTACAAAAGGTTTTTGGCCATAAGCCGTTTATTTAAAGAAAATGAGAAATTTTCAAATATTATAAATTTAAAAATTAAAGGTTACAAAATATGAATTTACCAATTCCATATAGGAGATAAAATATTATTATGTGTAATTTTGAAAATAATTTTATGTTATGTAATAAATCTATATGCGAAGTATAAATTTTTTAAAGCATAAGAAACAAGAAGTAATTCAGTGAATTGTTTTGCTAATATAATTGTGTAAGACTTTGAAGGATAAATTTTCTTTTTTATTTCAATAAATAGAGTTAAATATGTCATAAAAATCAACATTATTTGCATTCCATCCTGTGTCAAATAACCAATAAAAACTGTTTAGCTTTTTCCAACTAATATAAAAATGATTATCAAATCAGTAAACAAATTTAATTAAATTTCATTAAATGGCAATAGATAAAGCCTAATGTTTTAGAGAGTTTCGCTCTACTAATTTCATGAGCTAGTCTAAAGATTAGTTGGTTTTTTGTAATAAAAGTCCAGAGATTTATCTACTGGCAGATTGTGTTTAAGAGGACACAGGAGCCTTTTAAAATAGGTATTTTTTAAACACAATCATATTTTGCACGTTCCCTTGCTGTGTCTGCAGATCATCATCAGGTGGTAAGACTCTGTGTTTTTTATGTGTATTATTCTAAATGTGTTTCTTTCCAGCTGACTATTTATTTGACATGTGTGACTATACTTAGACCATACACAATAGATAAACTTATTGAGGAGGGTTTATATGTACATTAAATAGTAGTCAGCGGGAATAGGCTTGTTGTGGGTTTGGCCCTACGAGCAGGAAACATACACTTAACTCTGGGAGTTTAGCACGGTTTTACCAGCAGGGTGATAGGCAGAGTTTTGGTTGTTTATAAATATGTTTTCTTGTAAACAATTAAATTTTAGTATTCTGCAAGAAAGGATTTAAGCAACGCAAGCAGACGACCGCGTGGAGCTGCGGTGGTAGAGACGGTAGAGGTGAGGTGGAGGGGACGTTGCAGTGTGTGTGTGTGTGTGTGTGTTACCGAGGCACCTTTGTATGTAAAAGTTTTATGAAAAATGAAAGCAATCTAAAGATTTCTGAACTGGTTTTTTATTTTGAAAACCAGACGTTTTTTGAGCTATTTCTACAATAAATATAATGAATACGAATATAACTATGTACAGTATTAATTACAAAAGTGAAGCAATTAAGGAAGAGTAAATTAAAAACAATAGAATAAACATAGTTTTCTTCATGCTGCAATCAAATTTGTAGATAAATTACTGAGTGTAGAAGTAACAGACCTCTCTTGATAATGTCTCTTTGTTATCAAATATTTAACCTTACAGATTTCTGTTAATGCCTCACAGTTTATTTGCGCTTTTGTTAAAATGCGTTATTTGTATAAATAATTCAAGGTTTATTTTAATAAATAAATGCCATTTTTTACCTTTGAAATACTCTGCACCCACTTTGTGAACCAAGAACGATGCCACTATAAATCCAACGTTCAAGCAGTTTATACCAGCTCGAATAAACGACATGATTCTGGAGTTCATTTCAGGAGCCATAAAGAAAGAAAACACTGTCTGAAACAAACATTTTGGCGTTTAGAACTTTTATCAAACAAAAAGACAACAAATTTTTAATTCAAACCAAATCTAATTGACTCGCGATATGTTTGTCTTTGAACCAAATTCAGTAATCAGTTGGAATTTATAAAAAAAAAATTGTAAACCTTTTTGGAAATTCTTATACTTTTTTGTTGCTGATCAGTTTAAAAATTATTTTACACAAATACCAAGACGTGGGTATTTTTTGCGCTTAGGTTGGGAAAAGAGAAACAATGACTATAATTTACACGGATGTCCTAAAAGTTAATTGTAGATTAAATGTTATTTAAAAATGCGGATCTTCATGCAATCCATGATACGTCATAAAGTTATCTTATCATAAAATTATCTTTTCGTCTGTATGAAATTTGTTTTCATAGTAGACTTCCACTGATTGGCCGCTTTAGGAACTATCTTAGGATTGAATATATACTATTAGGAGCAGTTATATGCTCCAATAGACCATTGTTAATGATCTTAACTATTCTTGGGAATATTTACAATGGATGTAGTTTCTACTGTATTTCAGTACTTACGTAGACTCAGATCTATTGGAACCGCTGCTAAGTAGAGTCAAATACTTGTTCTTTTTCTATTTACTAAATGAATCTAAAATTGTAAAGCAATATCCTCAGTTAATTTCCCAGTTGTTAAGCTTATCATCATCTAATAATATTATTAGATAAATATTAATAAAAGTATTTATGATGATGTATTTTTTTTCTAAAGGAAAATTGCCAGGTCGACATCCTCCCATAGATGTTATAACATGGGCAACAAAAATCCCATAGTCTAGGGACGTCCAAACCTTAAATCCGGCCGTGGCTCTACCGGTAGCAATGTGAAGGATTTAGCCTCTTTAAATGCATACACATGCTGCAGACGTACAAGAAGACTGGAGAGCTAACTGACAGACCGTAGCTCTTTGCTAATGTGAGGTTAAAAATTCCCTATATGGATATTATCAAACAAAGTGTATAGATATTATAACAAACAATAGTACATAGAAATCCACTCCGTACTCCATCTGACACTAACCACTGATATGTTCAATTTAAGATAAGTAAAATTAAATTATTTAGGTTTAATTTACACCAAGTATGGTATTACGCTATTACCCATTTTAATTGTCAAGTTCTAACGAAAATAGCCTCAAGTAAACCCTTATACTCAATTTTGCACAAGTCCTAATACAGTCCTATCTGATATTTTTCTACTCAACACTTATGATGCATTTAAAGCAAAGAAAAAGATTTTTAAGATTGGACTACATATGTTATTAGAAAATTGTACTTCAAGTTATCAAATAAGTCTGTAATAGAAATATTTACCTGAAAGATATAGTAAATGGTTGAAAAGTAGATAGCAGCCTGAGCTCCAAAGAGATGTACAGGTAAGTCGGAGGTTTCTTGGAAGTTTGCGTCGATAAAAAGTCCTACACATGCTATAAAACCAATTATAGATGAGATGTAAATTACCACATTTCTGGGTCCAGTTTTTGGACGGCAGCGAGTGTACTCAAGCAGCTGACATTGTCGTATATATATAGTTAGTGTGTCTGGAAAGAATTTTTTCTAATATTATTTACAGTTAAATACAATTTAGTGTTTTGAAATCAAAAGATTATATTTTTAACAAAGTGTTTTATAAAACATAATTCCAAAAGGTGACACAACACCATGGGGCTCTATAACATCAATTTGAATAGTTTGGATTTCAATTTCTGGTTTATTTGGGAAAATACTATGTGATTGATTACAATGAAATAAATATTTACGAAGTATAATAAAAACATGAAGTTGTTACTAAATTGAAGCCATGGTATTTAATACTTTAAGTAAAAATACTTTATAATTCATATTTTTTCAAAGTATATCAACTATGCGTACCAAAAAAAGTAATTATTATTTAATAACAAAAATAATAGCCTATACAATCAAGCCAATAATGTTTTAAATACTTTTTATGAAATTATAAAATATGATATAATTATATATATTATAATATAGATATATATAATTATATGAATTTAGATATATTTTAAATCCGACAGAAATCGAAGATACATCATACTACATAGGCTACTGAATATCACTCTAAATATTTTTTGCTGAAATATAAAAATGTACGCTAAAACATTTAGTTTCTAAACAAAATCAAAAGTCGAAAAGGCTAATAACATTTGCCTAACTTTTTAAAATTTGACATATCAAATTTTTTTAACACAATTTTTTTAAACAATTACTTTAACTTGTCTTTATATTAAATAGAATATTATAGTAAATATAATTTTAATCTAAGACATTTTTTATATATACCCTAATATTTAATCCCGAACCCCCCTCCCCCGCCAGCAAATAACGTGGTTGGCGATATAACTGTTGAAAAAATGAATTCAGGTTCCCATTCAGCTACACTTTTAAAATAACTATATTTAAAAAGTACTCAACTATGTGAATACGTAATTGCTTACTTGCTGATGCTCTTAAAAACATTCGATCCTTTTACGAAGCTAACCCTCTACAGGGGTTCGTAAAAGGAACGAATGTTTTGAAACGCGTCAGCAAGTAAGCCCTATGTATTCACTTAGTTAAGTACTTTTTAAATATAGTTTAATCAGTGACTTCAAGATGATTACATCAAGCAACTTCACGTTTAAAATGTTAGTCAAATTTATTTTTATTTTGTTTTAAAGCAAGGTCAATACAATCAGGTTTGTTATATTTCTTTCTGCTTCAGAAAGTAAGTTCCAAAATTTTAGATACGATGATATAAAACAAATAAGGGAAATATGAAAGAGAGATATTTCCAGAGAAAGAAAATAAATAAAACACAAACTACTACTAAGATTAGAGGGCGTGTGCGGACAGAGGAAAGAGAAAAACCAAAGAGACAAGAAGAAAGAAGCTAGAGAAGCAGAAAGAAAAAGATAGAGAACCGTTGAATCGAGTTAGAAGTGAGAACCTGATTTCCTTTTATTTTATTCCTGAGTTTCAACAAGCAAACATCTTCTTTTGAAGCACACAATTTTGTAAAAAACTTATACTGACCTAATTTCTTGAAAATATTCCATTTTCATCATCTACGTTTTACATAATACAAATTTAAATTCATATTACATCTCCGCGCTGGCCTACACTTTATCATAAACAGGTTATGAATATTTAACAGTAATAAGTAGAATAAGGTAAACGCAGGAAATATATAGCCTATTTAGGCAAGGACAAAAACAGGCCATCAATTTGGTATGCAATAGTAAAACCATAGTACGTCGGCGTCGGTGTTTGTTTATAGATTTTTAATGGTAATACTATTTTTAAAAGTTTGGTAATTGTGGAGAAAGTGAATATTAAGTATTTAGGGAACTTAAAGGTGTTTCGTTTATTTTTTTAACTAATTTTAGTGTTAATATTAACAACTATACCGCCCATTTTGTCACAGCCATTAAAATCCTTTCCTCTATTTTAGAAACCGAGGTTCTAAGCTGAACTTCTGATCCAATGTCAAAAAAAATTTATATTTATTACAGAAGTGAGTTTTAATAATAATTAGACTCAAAAATAATTTTTCATCAAGGGAAAGACTCTTAAGAAATGTTTTTATAAGATCTTGTACTTTAAAAAATATCCAATTCCATTACATTTCTTTCCTTTTGATTTATTTCGCGTTGACAAAATGGGGGCTAACTTCGTTATCATAAATGTTACTCAAGAATATGTTCTAACCAAGAAATGTTTGATTTTAGTTGGGAGGGGGGACCTAAATACTGTTTACACATTTATATATATATATATATATATATATATATATATATATATATATATATAAATATAATACAAATAACCTCACTTGACATACACAATAGTATAAACAATAATGATATGCAGATAGCCGTAATATGTTATAGAAGAATACATAGGTCTATATCTACATTAAAACATACCAACAAAGAACGTGGTGAGGATAATCTTATTATAAATAAAGTCAACCATAAACTTTCTCCAAGTAAACTTAAGACTTCCTGTGTAATTCTTTTTCAAGAGTAGACCTAATTGTGATAGACATTCTGAATCAGACATCCACTATTATTTTACCCCGTATTCGACAGCATTTAATAGAATGCATTGTGTAAAGTGTTTTCTTCCTCAGTTTGTAAATATTTTCTCATTCATTTTAAGGTATTTTGTTGATCTACATTTTTTGAAAGGCTTAGAACTATTTTCCCATGTTGATGAGTTTACCTATCCAAGTAACTTGAATCTCACTTCTAACTCTGTTCTTTTGTGTTTACATAAAAAAGCGAAAAATGTTATGATGTTACAAAAATCTATTTGACTACATCGGAACTCTGGATTAATACAGTGCATATAAATTAGATTTGATCTTTGCTTTATTTATTTATTGTTTATTTTGTTATTGTTATATAGTTAATTTAGAAAAATGTGAGTTTATTAGCTCTATATATAGGCCTAACTAGTATTCTTACAAATATATAAAACTCAAAGAAAGCTAATCTTTTACTTCGTTTTTTTAAGAAAAAGACTTTTACTTTTGTGTATTTTGCTATATTTGTTATTCGAGTCTCATTATGAAGTACGAATTTTCGAACTATACCTATGTAGGCTATTACAATGAAAACAATGGTAAGAACCCCAATACCACAAAAATGTTTGTGGTATTGGGGTTCTTACCAATATTTTCTTCATTGTAATATATTGTATCCCTGTGCTCTTGATATTGTATTTGTAGGCTATATTTACACTATTTTACTAATATTTATAGCTTCTTTATATTTGTTATATAACGATATTATGTTATATTATTGGAGGCTCACTCAATGGCGAAGGCCTACTGAAAAACTAAGTGATCAACTTATTAAACGTTCACTTGTTTAATCATCATTATTTCTTCTTCTTCCTCACTTCCTTCATTTTCGTATTAATCAAAATTCATGTCGAACAGTTCCGCCTGACTTTCGATTTTCTTCCGTCAACAAAAAGAACTCTAATTCTAAGGTTTCATGATGATATATTTTCATTCTAAGTTTTATTGAGAGGACTGTGTAAAAACCAAACGCCGATTATAATAAGGTAATCTCAGGTTGCAACAAGTCTGGATAAAGTCAGGAAGTGAAGTGATCAAATAAGCATTGCACAAGAACATTCCTTTAAATAACACGATATGATTGCGTGCTTCAGGTGTTGGCGGACATGTCATAGATAAAGTTACTACTTTAATTTACACATAAGCTAAATATATCCACTGATAATTTTTTTCCTCATATTCAATAGCTCGGTGGGAAAAGGCAATATTTTAATAAACACAGCGTATCTCTCACAGGCCTAATCAAATCACTGTAGTCTGGCAAACAGAGGAGGTGTAGTGGGAACACTAAATAATTTTTCTCTCGAGCATCAGTTATCCCTTATATTTATAAAACAGCTCCAGGCAGGGTTTAAAAATGTCTTCGTTGCCTCTATGTCTTTATAAATCCCATCCGCTGATCTGAATAGCATATGCATAGCGTTTCCAAATATCTTGAAGATGTTCTATGCCAGTTGCATATCTCCAAATTAGTTTTAGTTTAATTGTAATCGAAAGAATCTCTTTGGGCAATTTGATATTAAAAAGAAAATACCAGAGTATTTCTCTGACATGTACAATTGTAATCGAAAGAATCTCTTTTGGCAATGTGACATAAAAAAGGAAAAGTCAAAGTATTTCTCTGTCATGTACAATTGCAATCGAAAGAATCTGGGCAGTGTTACATTAAAAAAGTAAATCCAAAGTATTTCTCTGACATGTACAATTGTAATCGAAAGAATCTGGGCAACGTGACAAAAAGGTAATGTCAGAATATTTCTTTTGAATGTGCAGAGTATTTCTGATATTTTTGTTATTCTTTTGTTCTCTAAAAGCTCGCTATAGGCCTACCTAATTGTCTTTAGTAGGCGGTTAAGTGATCTAATTAAAGAGGCCTAATGAAAGAGTACTTGGCTACTAACCTAAAGTTCTCAGATTCAATGTTGGTGGTGGAAAAAAATTAAAGGTCCTTTTACAGCTTCAAAAAGAATTCAACCTATATTCCTAGAGCCAAACGTGGGGTAATAGTAACTAAAGCGTAGTGCAGGTCCCAAAATACCTTCTTTAAATCGAATGGCTCACGTAGGCTCTTCTTTTGTTTCTCTCCTAAACCATGGATATATTATTACAGATAAATTTAAAAAACTGTTTTAAAGTTATTTATTATTAAATTATAGTTTATTGACTTGATTTCTTTTTGGCTTCTTAGTGTTTCCAAATTTATATATTTAAAGCTAAACTCCAAATAAAAAGTTCATTAAGTCCAATAAAGTTTGTGAAATATAAAAAAACAATTTATCCATTTGGACTTAAATCACTAAATTTTATAAATAACGCCTTCAACTCCCAGATAAAACTTTTTATTTAAACCCTAATCTAAGTACATTTCAATTAAAAAACAAACATTTTCAAAGGAAATGATTACAAAAGTAACTAAGTTAAATTCAATATATTCACCGTAACTCCCTCGTCCCGCCTCTTACACAATGTGGCCAATCATGATTTGGTCCTTAAATAATTGAAAATGTCAAATCGAAAAATATTTTAAACAGTTTTAAAGGTTTGATTATTATGAAATATAACAAAAATACCATATTAAATTCTGGCAAAGGGTTTATCCTGAATTCTCAATTGCATTCATTACTTAAAATATTGTAGTCTTAACCTTTTTTTGTAAAAAGTTGCCTAAAAATGCCTAAAAATTTTTTAATAACACTGTAAATTCAAATATTGTAATAGTAACTCCCATACCAAGTCAAATTGATGGACCAGACCTTGCTATGGCGGTATTGGTCGATTGATAGGCCTTTCCAGACCTTGATTGGTCAGATAGTGTAAGAGGCGTGGAATTAACAAGGTATATATTATTATAAAATGTAACTTAGTAACTAATTTAAGTTCAACTATATTTATTTTTGTAGTAATTTCCTCTAAAGATGATTGTTTTGCAATTAAAATACACATAAAGATTAAAATAAGAAGTTTTTATTTGTAGTTGACAGGTTTTATTTATTTGAATTAAAAAATTACGCCACATTTACCACAAGTTTTTGTTAAAACAATAAGTTAAACGATTATAAACCGTTTAGTTTGTAAAATGACATCCATTTCTTATACAAACAGAAAGATAAAATACAAACTATCATTGAAATCCTTTGATCAATAAATATGCTTCTGATAACGTTATCAAGTTACAGTAGAGAAGTCATTTCTAATTCCTACGCTGCCTATGTAGGTTACCGGAAAAATGGTTTAATTTCACTTTATTGCTAGATTCAGTTCTAATGTTTTTTCGAGAAATTTCTTATCGAAACCACTTTCTCAGTACCAAACCATTAGCCTACTAATCATATATCATTTAATTCCAATCAAATTTTAGTATTATAATGTTACAATTTTCCAGCTGACAAATTATTTATAGCTATTTATAAACACACACACACACACACACAGAAATCTGTTGTTATAACAGTGCAAAATGCGAACGAGTGAGCGATGTCCGATAAATCTTCAGGTGTCAAAACATGACATCTATAATCGACACTTACACAACAATGTATCAGTCGTGTTATAATAATTGCCATATGTTTGCATATTTTTAGTACCATAACATAAGATAAAGATTAACACTTGTGATGATATCAAAACTGCCACAGACGTTCACATCAATGGACACACAATTGAACAAGACGAGAACTATAAATATCTTGCAACTCATGCTAACAATAAAGTTGATAGTGGTCAAGAGACAAGAACTACAATGGAACAAACTAGAAGTGTTTTATGAAGAACAAGTGGTTGTTGATTACTAATTTGATTAAAGTGAAATCAAACTTAATGCGTTAAATATCCTATGTATTTTCTCAGTTACTGTAGGAAATAGAAATCTTAATGCTCAATGCGAATACCACAAAGAAATGTCTATTGAGATGTGGTTCTGTGTTGCAGAGAATGAATAATCTGGAGGTTTTGAGTAAGGTAGAAAAGGACTTGAATTTGAAAGTGGTATACCGATCAAACAATTACAAAACCTAGATCTTGGCATGAGTAGTGATAAATACGAAATCCTCAACTAATAATTAGGCCTAGATAGGAGTCAGCAGTCAATAATGATAAGAATATATAAGAATGCAATATGGGGATATTGCATTGCTTTAAAAAAAGGCAGCTAATATAGTTTTTCACCGAAAATGAGGAAACTTTGTGTATTAGCAATTTATAATTGCGAACTGCATTACAAAAAAAAGCACCAGGTAGATTCAAAGAAATTTAAGGGGGAAACGGGCTGTGAGCCAGCGGTGATATATGACCCCTGTCAAGAAGCAGGGCTCGGACAATGAGCCAGCCGCAGTTACATTTTGGGGGTTGTAGTGGATTTGGGGGAAGGGGTTGAGAGAGAAGAAGAGAAAGCTGTGAGGAAGTTATTTCTGCGAAGTTACTTTCCTTTTTAGTTTACCATTAATTAAGAGTTTTTTCTGCATACACAGTTATTACTAATGGTTAAATCTTTGTCTTTTCGGTAATTGTAAATATGTTCCATATTAGACGTATATTTGGCGTCGTTCTAGTTTTAGTATATTTTTGTTTAAATTTCAAAAGTAATTAATTATTCTGTAAATAATGTTGTAATTTTGTTTGTATGATTTTTTACATAATATATATAAAATTTTGTTTCAATTCCTTGCTTGTTTGTTTTTAAATATTTTAGATCTGGTAAAAACAAGAGTCAGTTAAATACATTATTATATTCATACGAAAGGCTTTATTTTTACTTCCTGGTAACTCATAATGAAAAGAGATCTCATACTACATAATTTTATTTGTACATAGACTACCATGTTTATACACATGTATGGCTTATAACAATGTAATTAACAAATTCAATCAAATTACAACCTGTTTTCTAAAATCTTATTAAAATGTTTGCATGGTAATTTATTTATTACAGCCTCATATCTACATATAAATACATTTTGTTAAAAATCATACAAGATAAAACATTTCCTCTAGGTAGAAGCTTAAGGAATTAATTGTTTAATTAATGTATAATTTTGCGTATACTTCGTAAGAGAATTTGATAATATCAAAGTTAAAATTTGCATTTATTTTCGATGTTTTAACAATAAAATTTTCTCAATTCTTAAAATCAACGGGTTCTCTTTGTGATTATTTTAACGTTTTCATACTCATCTAGCTACTTTATTTCTCCCTTGTAGAATTTTATAACAATGGATGTTTTTTCTCCTATAAGTATAATTAGGTAGTCTTTTGATGGAAAATTATGATAGACTTGCATCGTGTCAAAATTACTTTTTGGCATAGTTTTATGAAAATAATTAAATTATACTTTTTCAAAATTGAATAAAATGGAGCAAAGTAGTATCAAAGACTCGGCAACCAGTTAGAAGGGTGAGTTGATTTTCCAAGAAGCTCTTTAAACTCTAGGTCTATCCACTGGAGTGGAAAGTCTCCTCCTCTTTATCTTACGTCCCCTTTCTCCGAGAGTGAGAGAGGCAGAGGCGGCTGGCTTTCTCAAAGTCCGAAGATCGAAAAACTACCTCTCTACCCTAGTCAAATCAAGGGGTGACTGGCTCACTGTCCTACACCCAATTTCAGGGAGACCCAATATACAAAGGTTTAACACTTAGTACAGGAATACCAAAATAATATACAAGTGGCCATAATTTACAAATAGCACAATTACGGAATGTTAGCCTAATATAATTTAATAGGAATGTTACGATTCCATAAAAACGAGGTCAGCTTAGACAGATAGCCGATTTATAGATATGGCCAACTTTACAGCTTTGCTATAAATAGGTTCGTAAGTTACATATAATTCTTTAAATTTTCATTAAGTTACCTTACCCGATTCATTGCTGCTATTCTAAATAATAGCAGTGTAATAGAAATAGTAGATTATAATAGTAATAGTGATGTGATATTAATAGTAATAGTAGTAGTAGATAGTAATAGGAAAATTATAATTTCTCTCCATAATTTCTACTAAATTAAGTCAAAGACCTAATACGTTCTGTAGTTAGGCCACAAAACGTCATTCAAGCGTAAATAGCGTGCAATAGCCATTGCACGTTCAAGCTTTAGGGCCTTGCTAATGTATCCATTTTATCTTTAAAGTCGCCTAAATGTAGACATTTAAAGTTGAACATTCATGTGAGAAATGAGAGCAGATTCTGAAGGATCTTCCTGGCTTACTTAACTTAACTTAGCTTAACTTAACAGATCTACTTACTTAACTAGAAAAATTAATTTCGTATGTTTTAATAATTTTGTTTTTCCTATCGACATATCAAGGTTAATTTTCTTAATGTTTAATAACCCAACAGCACTTACTCAAAACTGTAGCAAAACTAATAAGAAGACTAAAGTAACAGCTTTCAGGCGCTAAAGCACCCGTGTTGCTAATGGTCGGCCATATTGGATACGTGTGATGATAACTGACAGCCATAATGTATCTGAAGCACATACAAAAAACAAACCATTTAAACAAATTATTTCGGTATTGAGAATTTCGGATAAGTTATTTAACAGGCTCATGTGTTTGGGTAGGGTATATGTGGGATACGGGCCATGTAGGGTAAAAGAATATGAGAGGGTTATTAGATAGTAAATTGTTAGGAATTGAGACATGTGGGTTGGATATCCAGAAGGTGGCAGTGTGTGCAAGGTGTGAAGAAGATGGTCACCAAGTAACTGGTGTAAGACGAAACAGATCGGATGTGCCAGATACAGAAAAATGGAAGAGGGTCATTCTTCAGAGTGGGCCGAGCCCGTTACAAAAATAATGAGGCGAAGGACGTTATAATTCATAAGTTACAAGAAGAGACATTCAAGCCAACATTGATGGATCAAGGGCACAAACGGCGGAACTAAGGGAAATGATGCTGAAAGAAGGGATGGACATCCTGGTCGTGAAGAAGCCTTACAAGTTGAAGGGATAGATGTGAAAATGTATGTGGAGAGTGGTTGTTAGAGACAATGGGCTGCTCACGTAGCGGCCAATAGTAAATTGGATGCTGTCTGACTGGGTTGACAGCCACTATGTGTGTGTGTGTGTGTGTGTGTGTGTGTGCGCGCGCGCGCGTGTGTGTGTGCGTGCGTGTGTGCGTGTGTTCGTGTGTGTGTGTGTGTGTGTGTGTGTGTGTGTGTGTGTGTGTGTGTGTGTGTGTGTGTGTGTGTGTGTGTGTGTGTGTGTGTGTGTGTGTGTGTGTGTGTGTGTGTGTGTGTGTGTGTGTGTGTGTGTGTGTGTGTGTGTGTGTGTGTGTGTGTGTGTATGTGTGTGTGTGTGTGTGTGTGTGTGTGTGTGTGTGTGTGTGTGTGTGTGTGTTTTCAAGAACCTATATATATATATATATATATATATATATATATATATATATATATATATATATATATATATATATATATAATATATATACATATACAATACTTGAAAAAATCGAAACAATACTAATAATGTGTACTAACAATACACAACTGCATTTGAATCAACATAATCATTATGTCCTATACAAAGCATTATTTGAGCAATTAATAATAAATTTGTCTTAGCTTTAAATTTTACTATATGTTGAGAAAATTTACCTACAAGTGTAGCAACTTTTTAAATACATTCATTTTACCAATTGCGAGAAAAAAATTCTTAAAATCTGGGAATTGACAGTAATTTAAAACAGTAAACCAGATTAATGATTTCTGATGAAAGTAGTAACCAGCTCTCACTAGTTTTCCGAAACGAAATGGTTATAATTCTAAATCCTGGTTAAAACGACACGATTGTGAGAACCGTCATAATGCGTTTATAAACTTGGCGTTATTGTAAAATAGAATATAGTACAACACCTGATATAAAGAAGTACTAATAAGAACTAAATTATAGGAACGTGAGCACGAGAACGCATTCATTGAATGCGAATGAATTTATTTCGTCAAACCAAAGATAAAATAATTAACAAAAACACCTTCCGCCCTTCTTCTTTTCCAGCCTACCTCTAATCATTTCGAAATTAAATGGTAAAGAGAGAAGTAAAAATTAATATAGGTATCGATAACAATAAAAAAGCAGGAGCAATTGCTAAATTATCCCTCGTGGAAACCTATAATCCCTAAAGAGTGCGACTCCCATAAGCGGATAGGCTAAAGCCCTCATCGATCGGGTGGGGCAGATGGAGCTAATTAGCTATGGAGAAAACCATCCAAGAGAAGGATACTCTGATATAAAACCCTAGCCCTCCGGGTTGGAATTAAGGCGTCAGGCTAGCTACCCGATACTTTGAAAATATTTTTAATTTTTAAAAAATCTAATTGACACTCTCGGAATAGAATAGATAAACGGAAACTAACTCAGCTAAGATATAGGACAATGATTATAGAAAACTGGAATGTATAAGGCTTTACTAAAAGAACAAATGTATGAAATGAAGAAAATGAAGATTGATGTCGCAATAATTATAGAGACAACGATAAAAGGTCAATGCTCGCAAAATTTAAGGAGGTATGACCACTTCTACAGCGAAGTATCGTGAGACAAAAGAGCAGCGTGTTAACAAAAAGAGTAGAGGATTTATCACCATATGGGAGGCAATCAATGAAAGGTTTATAATATATAATCTCAACAAAATGTGATAAAATTACTTTCCTTAGTGTGTATGCGATAAATGATGGCCCTTTGACAACGGAAAAAGATATATTCTTTTAAAAGCTTAACAACGAAATATTGAGAATGGCGAAAACTAGAGAACTGATCATGATAGGAGATTTTAACGAAAGAATTAGGAATAGATAGAATGGTCTATTGATAGGAAAGCTTGAATAAGACAATGGGAAAAGACTTATTAAATTACGTAAACAACAAGAGATGCGCGAACAAAATGGATTTTTTTTTCAACATCTGGTCACAGATAAATATACCTGGGAACAAACAACCAAAGACATGAAATCTATAATAGACTATATCATCACCCGACAAAAAATGAAAGTAAAAATTAACGATATAAGAGCTTATAGAGGATCCACACGTGGGAGTGACCACTACTACCTTAAATCAAAATTAGTACTTCTACCAATTGGTTCTCATAGGAAAGAAAAAGGATCAAAGGGCTGTAGCAAAAACACGGAAACAGAGTACAATATAAAAGATTTCGATCATACCGGCTCCCAAATGCTTTATAATAATAGATTAGATGAAAAACTTAGATGAAAAAATTAACTAAGCTTGAAAACACAGAAGAAATGCATGCATATATAAAACATCCAATCACAAAGCGGCAGGAGACGCCTTAGGAGAGAACAAGGAAACTAGGAACAAACATCCCTTTTCTGATGGGACGAACAGATGGAAATAACTGCGAAACGCCGCAAACATCAGATATGCCTTACATCGAATATAAGTCGCCGATAGGATACAGTACAAAGAAGCACAGGCAAGAGGGAGAAGACTGATATGTTTTTTAATTAATCTTACTGTGCACTATAGTCTAGGCCTACTGTAGCCAGTATGATGTGACCTGTCTTGAGAACCGATACTGGTCAAATTGGACTGCCCCGGAAGTACCTTATCACTTGCAGCAAGCGTCACGTGATTCTTTAATAACTAGTCACGTACTAGCATTTACCAGGTAAATTAACTTTCTTACCCTGATTACAATTTCCAAATTTTTATCGAATACTTGAAAAGTACGTAAAAATACAAGAAGAACGATGTCAAACACGACATATTTTCTTTGAAAACCAAACGAACAATTTAGGCTTAGTCTTTTTAGGTGCTTTAATAATCATAAATTTATCAAATTAAAATTTAAAAAATACGTTGTGTTTTGTATCATTGTTAAATTTGTTCGTATTTTTCAAATATTCGAGAGAAATTTAGAAATTGTTACTAAAGTAAGAAAGTTAATTACTTAGTGAGGTTGCTAGTAAGTGACTCATCAAGGAAACAGCTGGGAAAGAAAACAACTCATCAAGGAAACAGCTGAGAAAGATGAGCCTCATCCGGTTTAGTATGTACCTTCTAATATAGTAGATACTGGTTCAGCCGAGGTAGGCTAGCAATTCTCAAAACAGATTTCGTCTTACAGGCTGTACGCCTCTTTATTTTTTATCAGCATGAAAAAATTCTTTTAATATTTAATTAACCCTGTAAAATCTCTAATATAATGAACCGTCTTATTGTGTGAAGTGATTTAAATTGGTGTTATTCTAGTAACTTGTATTTATAGTCGTATTCAAATAAATAGTTTATGTTTATAAAAAAGTAAATAATCACGCCAAAGAGAGCTAGAAGTCAGTTTGAATAAAAATGTATGGAAGTACGTTATAATAATGTACGGTATAGCAAGTTCATAAATTTTGGTATGGTGTGAGGTTTTAGAGACATTTAGGAGTATTGGCAGACTTTGTAATGGGAAACAAAATTAAAAATACTTTGTTCGCCTACCCCCCTTTATCAAACTCTTAGAATTTGCTTGGTTGAAGGTTATTTTACTTCTCATTTTCCTTACATAACAGCCATTATATAGCTACAGCAAAAAAATTAACGGTCATTGCTCAAGATGCGGATCCACAACCCATCTACTGTAAGTTTTTTTGTGTTTTTTACGTTTTTTCGTAAGGACTTTCTAAATTTCCAAATACAATTTTTATTCCATTATCGGTAACGTGTTGATAACTAATAAACACTACATATATTAATTAAAATATTTATTCTTGTGTGTTAATGAAAAAATAAGAGAAAATACAAATGCAAGAATAATTTATTGAATAATAAAAATTCAATGCTTTTAGTTTGCAAACAGTACGAACCTCATCAGGGTTTTCCAAAAAAAGCCTTAAACTGAATGATTCAATAAAGTATTTTTATTATTTATTTATTTATATTTTATTATTATTTATTATTATTATTATTATTGTTATTATTTTATTTATATTTTATATATATTATATATATATATATATATATATATATATAAACTATGAAAAATTAAGAGAAAATACAAGTACAAAAATAACTTATTGAATCATACAGTTTAAAGCTTTCTTTTTTGGAAAACCCTGATGAGGTTCGTACTGTTTGCAAACTAAAAGCATTGAATTTTTATTATTCAATAAATTATTCTTGCATTTGTATTTTCTCTTATTTTTTCATTAACACACAAGAATACATTATTAATTATGATTATTAATAAACATATATATATATATATTAAGATTAATTAATATACACAATTACAGGAATAATTTATTGAACAATACATTCAAAGTTTTTCGTTGGTTGACATTACCAACATTCTCAGGAATTACAATACTAAGAATGACAAAAAAACTGTCTTGAGACAGTTCTTTTGTCATTCTTAGTATTTTAATTCCTGAGGATGTTGGTAATGTCAAACAACGAAAAGCTTTGCATGTATTGTTCAATAAATTATTCCTGTAATTTTGTATATTATTTAATCTTAAAAATAATTCTAACAGAAAAACATATTTGATATTCTACACACACATATATATATATATATATATATATATATATATATATATATATATATATATATATATATATATAATAGATACATATATATATATATATATAAATTAATCTTTGTAATAGGTTCGTGCTAAAGCAGTAATTTGAAGCTTATTATAAAAATAATTATATACGAATTATATAAAAATTCTAAGCCTGTTGTAAAAATTATATAAAATTATGTTAATATAAATTCAAATCCTACTGTAAAAATATTCTTACTAATAGTCCAAATCTGGTAATTTATTATTGTCGCAATGAGGTTTGCAAAGTTATTTATTTCTTCCAAGAACTGACGCATTCATTTGTATTCCTAACTTACAATTACAAACATTATGCTTATTATTCTTATAAAACCTTTTGCTTAAATTCAAATGTTTCGTATCTACTATCTTTTTAAAATATTTTACGCAATATTTTAACCTAAACATTTTTTTACAGTACTGTAGTATACATAGGTTTTGGCAATAGTATCTATTCACATCCGCTCTGCCAGTACAACTGAAATTATAAGAGTTAAAATTGTGTTACAGAATTTTCTTCTGAAAAGCCATGTAGGCTGGATGCTTGATTCTCAGTTGCTTAAAAAATACAAAATTAATATGATACTAAAACAAAGTTACGTCATAATACGTTACACAAAAATACTAAATTATAAAAATCGTTTTTAATAAATGCTTAGGCCTAAACAAAACTATATCGCGGGAACTTTTTCTTGTAACGTTTTAAGTTCTGTAACATTGTTATATTGTTTATTAATAGAACTGATTGTTACGTCAAGGAAGTTATTTAACTAAATAATTGCTGACATAACCTTTTCCGCCCAGATTGTGCTATCAAGGATTGATACGTTATTGTTCACCTTAAGTAAAATGACAAACGGTAATGGCAATAATATTAAGTTTTTAAAATGGAGTATTGTGTATAGAAAAACTTTCCATGAACTGCTTAAATATAAAAAATCTTTTATATAAATTTGATTTTTAGCTTCAAAACATCGATTTTTCGTTGTTCCAAAATTTGTTTTAAACATACCCTAATGAGAGGTTTCTACTTCATCAGGTAGGCCTACAATAGTGTATTGCAACATCGGTGGCTTGGAAATAGCCCTTAAATACTACACATCTTACATTCAGAGCTGAAAAAAAGGAGTGAATAAAAATTTGTTTTATAAAAGTGCAAATGTAGTCTTGTTTTGGTATTTGTAAAATATTCTAGACCTATTTCGAAATACTAAGATTACTGATATAAACAAAACATGTAAACTTTTTTTTTCTTACTTGCCAATAAATAGATAAAAATAATATTGTTTGTAACAGTGAATAATGAATGTATAGTATTTAAGTAACGTTTAACTGGGTAAGATTTACAGACTTCTTGTAAAATTTTATCAGTAACTTTCTGTTGTGGATTCGGTTATCAAATTGTACATTATAAGACTATATAGTTCTATAAATAAATACTATATTGTATTTACTATTATATCTTTTCAGTTGGTTTTATGTTCACTGCTTTTATGTTTTGGGGATACTTGAGTTTATGATACAGTAAGAGAATTATACTGCTTTATTCAACAGGCTTGCTTACTAGATTATTTAGTAAATATTTTTTTTTATTCTTTTTTCAAATAACTTATTGTTTTCGTTGATCCATTACTATTTATAAACTCGCGTCAAGTCTACTACACTATCGTGTTAAACGATAAGTTACCAGGTAAGCTTGTACCAGTACTTTATTCATAACCATTTACATGCATATTTCATCTACTGTATATATGTTCCAGTCGGATTATTACGATTTAAAACTAATTTACCATAAGAAAGTTATGGAAGTATACTTGCGTGAGGTTTAACGGTGTCCCTCGTTCTGCTCTAGCATTTGACTAATAGCCTAACTGAAAACTTTATACAACACATATACCGTCTCTTTCGTAATCGCGTCTCTTTCTTTGCAGAAGCAGAGCAACACATTTAAAGATCATGTATACATCAAACTATTACAGTATTATCATTTAGTTAATTATAGCTGTTTTTCACTTTAAACACGACACTGATGTTTTCTGAAGTGTTTGGTTTAGACCCCGCACTGCAGCCCAGTCCACACTGGCGATCTCAAGGTCAGAGACACGGTTAAACCTCACACACTGTACTAACAGAAAACACGCTGTATATAATTTTTTAATCAAGATGAATAGCTGACTAATTTTTAAAAGTGCAATCAGTTTATTAATAATTTAAAATCAAGGCATCCAACAGAGTTTATAATTAAGGCATTCTTGTTTACACACCATCATCTTATCTATCTCAGTTCCAAATAAATGCAAAGGCCTTTGGTATATAGTTGTAGGTTCAAGGGTTCGTCTATCTTATATAAATATTTACGAATAGAATGGAACTGTCCATAATAATGTACAACATGTAGACTCTGACAAGAAAAACAATTTCAACACATTTTGCCAAGATACAATTCATTATTTAGGAAAAACACGTGTGGGGAATGCAGTGCAGGAAGCAACTTCTTTTTCTGGCGATTTGAAATAACAGAATTCATTAGAAAATTTCAACTATAGCAAAACATATTTTTATTTTTAAATAAATAAAGCCTCTAAACCACAATTAACTTTAATTTAAACCTTATGTACATTTCAATTGCACAGCAATCATCTTCTGAGGTATTTAAAAATACGAGTTTAATTAATAATTGAGTTGTATTCTTAAATACCTCTGAAGATGATTGTTGTGCAATTGAAATGTACATAAAGTTTAAATAAAAGTTATTTGTGGTTTAGAGGGTTTATTTATTTGAAAATAAACATTACGCCACAGTTGCTTCATATAGTTACAAACATATTTTCCTTAGAAATGTTATTGATAGATTTTTGTATGTAGGCCTACTATTTAACATATTCTCTGTATATGAATTTTGATACTTTTATATGTTTGTTTTTCGTTATTTCATTTTTTTATTGTTTTTATTGACAAATACCAACCCTTGGAACTGGAAGTAGATTCAGCTGTGCTTTTTTGTTGAAAACCCCATTTTTTATGAAAGTTTCGAATAATTTTTAATTTTACTAGGTAAGTACCAAATTTTTAAATATTACAACGTTTCAAAGCTTCAAAAACATAGTTCAACATAACATCTTTAAAAACGCAATCGTTAAAGTTAAAAATCAAACTTACACATAATCCCAAAAAATTCAATTAGAACAACATATTCCTAAACTTAAAAACCCTTTTTTCTCTAACTTATTTTCAGGTTGTTATAAACGAAAATTAATTTGCTTTTATTATATTCAATTTTATAAGTTATTTTTAAAAAAACTGAGAGTAGTATTTTAAAAAACACAAGGTAACTGCTATCAAAATTTAATAAATCACTAATTAGAATTTTTTGAATTTTAAAATGAAATATCATAAAACATTATAGTAACATAACCTCAAAGTATTTGATAAACAATACTTTAATATCATAAATACTTCTAGATTAATTAGTTAACAAACTTATTCGAATTTATTTTGTCTGACTTACGTTATCACAAAAGATCCAGATAGCCATCCTGAAAGAAGAACAGGAAGCCACTGTAATGGTATTTTTGAGGCCATAACTCGGACTTCACAGTCGCAAAGTTATTTTACGACTGGCAGAGTTCAGCCAGTCATTCTCATTATCTAAACAGGACGTCCTACAACCTGCACAGTGTTATCTAAACGTGGCATTTAGCAGATTACTAAATGTTTTATCTTTAAATCAAAGTTAATTTAAATCAATAAACTGAATTGGCACTTTAGAATTGTAAATTGTGAAGTGCATATATCACCAAATAATATGTTGTGATATTTATTGTCCTTAGTTTTATTGATGCTTGAAAAACTTAACTACAAACCTAAAGGTATAAACATGCTTCAAAAATTTTGAAACATAATGTTTCTTTATAAAGCAAAGCACTTTTTTAGACTATATTATATTACTATATAGCTACGTCACAATATATAAATAAATCTATTGCATTAGAGAAAATATTAATAAATTTTCTCAGAATAAACTAGACATAGTAGGGGAAATGGATTACTCTTTCATCTCAGCAACTGGTTAGCTTACGCTAGACAACTAAATTTTTCTCTTTTACAAACTAAAACTGTTTTAACCTGACACTTTTTAGCTATTTGTAATGTAGCAAAATTGTAACGAAATAGTTTTGTAACGTTGTGTTTGCATATCTAAGCTATGTTTGTATTTTTTCGAATTGTAAACATTGTTTTGGTTTGTAACATTTACATGATTTTTTTTTATGTTTAAAGTATATTTTTGAGTCAAATATAACAATTTTTAAAAAAGGAAGGAAGGATATAAATATTCAATTCAAACGAATATTAGAAGTAATTTTTTTTAATACAAATTATGTTTTTTTGTAATGTACAACAATATTCAATTTGTTTTACATCATATCTAACCATTTACTTATGGTCACTAAAAACAACTATAGCCACCACTCAATATGTATGAGATCAGAGCTACTAAATAAATTAAAATAAATATTTCTAGGCCTTAAGCATAAATAATAACCTAGTTCTTATCTTTCTTAAAACAAAACAAATTAGTCTAATTTTACAGGCTATTACGCTCAAATAATACATTAACACACACAAATAGTATCCATATTTTTATATACAGACACTAGCGCCCTCCGTCGCGGTTTTGCCCAACCAAGTTTGAAGTTGTCACACTTTATATAAACATCACAATCCGCGCAAGTTTAAAGTTGTCACACTTTATATAAACATCATAATCCGCGCAAGTTTAAAGTTGTCACACTTTATATAAACATCATAATCCTCGCAAGTTTAAAGTTGTCACACTTTATATAAACATCATAATCCGCGCAAGTTTAAACTGGTCACACTTTAAATAAACATGATAATCCGCGCAAGTTTAAAGTTGTCACACTTCATATAAACATCATAATCCGCGCAAGTTTAAAGTTGTCACACTTTAAATAAACATGATAATCCGCGCAAGTTTAAAGTGGTCACACTTTATATAAACATCATAATCCGCGCAAGTTTAAAGTTGTCACACTTTATATAAACATGATAATCCGCGCAAGTTTAAAGATGTCACACTTTATATAAACATCACAATCCGCGCAAGTTTAAAGTTGTCACACTTTATATAAACATCATAATCCGCGCAAGTTTAAAGTTGTCACACTTTATATAAACATCATAATCCGCGCAAGTTTAAAGTTGTCACACTTTATATAAACATCATAATCCGCGCAAGTTTAAAGTTGTCACACTTTATATAAACATCATAATCCGTGCAAGTTTAAAGTTGTCACACTTTATATAAACATCACAATCCGCGCAAGTTTAAAGTTGTCACACTTTATATAAACATCATAATCCGTGCAAGTTTAAAGTTGTCACACTTTATATAAACATCATAATCCGTGCAAGTTTAAAGTTGTCACACTTTATATAAACATCATAATCCGTGCAAGTTTAAAGTTGTCACACTTTATATAAACATCACAATCCGCGCAAGTTTAAAGTTGTCACACTTTATATAAACATCATAATCCGTGCAAGTTTAAAGTTGTCACACTTTATATAAACATCATAATCCGTGCAAGTTTAAAGTTGTCACACTTTATATAAACATCACAATCCGCGCAAGTTTAAAGTTGTCACACTTTATATAAACATCATAATCCGCGCAAGTTTAAAATTGTCACTCTTTATATAAACATCATAATCCGTGCAAGTTTAAAGTTGTCACACTTTATATAAACATCACAATCCGCGCAAGTTTAAAGTTGTCACACTTTATATAAACATCATAATCCGCGCAAGTTTAAAATTGTCACTCTTTATATAAACATCATAATCCGTGCAAGTTTAAAATTGTCACACTTTATATAAACATCATAATCCGTGCAAGTTTAAAGTTGTCACACTTTATATAAACATCACAATCCGCGCAAGTTTAAAGTTGTCACACTTTATATAAACATCATAATCCGCGCAAGTTTAAAATTGTCACTCTTTATATAAACATCATAATCCGTGCAAGTTTAAAGTTGTCACACTTTATATAAACATCACAATCCGCGCAAGTTTAAAGTTGTCACACTTTATATAAACATCATAATCCGCGCAAGTTTAAAATTGTCACACTTTATATAAACATCATAATCCGTGCAAGTTTAAAATTGTCACTCTTTATATAAACACCATAATGATAGTTTACAATATTGAATTTATATATTTACTTATTTAAGTAGTATTTATTGTTATTTGAATCAATGGAATTTGAAAAGGGTAGTTTATTTTAAAAATTCATTTATCAAATCTGTTGACAAAAATCTATAAATAAGATATTATGATGCTAATCTTTTTCTTATGAAATTTAATAATTTCTTTTTAATATTTGAAATACATATTGATCCATCTGAAAAAGGACCCAATTAAGATATAATATGTTTTAAATTGATGTAATAATGCAAAAATTATTATTTAAGTACTTATCTCTTTTATTATAAAATCGATGAAAAGATCTACTAAACTTGTTGGTCATTTGATGTTATGCAAACTAACCTAAGTCGCATATAAAAAAGGATGTATGAAATCATGTTTTCACATAGTTAAAGTATCAGCTTTAGGTCATTGAATGATTACCGCCATCTATTGATTATTAGATGCATATATATTAATAGTTCTTAATTTCAATATAAATGACTGAATCCTCGATCAGAAAAGAATGCGGAAACTTTTTTAATGTTTTTTTTTCATTTTTTGAAAAATATCGACCTCGGCACCCCCGATCGGTGTACAAATATGCCAGAACCTTCCCAGGAATGTGCCAATAATTTCCCAAAGTTTCATGTCGATCAAATGAACTGTTTACATTATACATCCAGACAGATGAGAACTCTGTGCATTTCTTATGGTAGATTTCTACCAGGCTATTTTTGATTTCTACCCCTTAAAATTAAAATTAAGCTAAATCCTTTCTTATAGTATGACGAAGGTTCCTTCTAAATTTCAAGTCTGTAACATTATACATATAAGTCGTAGATCATCAGTCAGTCAGTCAAGACTTCAATTTTTATAGAGAGAGATTGGGTGTTGAGTATAAGTGTAGAGAGTAGTTTGAAATGTTTGTATGTCTCCCATTGTTAGGTTGTTTATTGTTGCTTGTTTTGTTTGTGAAGAATTTGTAGGTTAGATGTTATGTTTGTGTAGGAATAAGTGTGGTTTGTGGATATGAGATGTTCGGCGAAGTTTGATTGGGTGTTTTTGTTTGTGAGTGCTCTTGTGTTCTTGTTAGCGTGTGTAAAATAACCTCCCTGTTTGGCATATGAAAAAATTGGGCCACGAACTGCAAGTTAGTTTGTAAACACCAGCGGAGTTGTATGTCATTTGTTATGTTGGGTTTAAATAGCTTCAATGGCAGACTCGCGTGGAGCGATCAAAAATACCTACCCCTGACAAACCTTATAAAATAAACAAAAGCGAAAGATCTACAGCAGCTTATGCAATATTTAAAAACTGAGACATTTTGAAACTTTATAAAGATATTAATGATGGTGGTACATTCAATTTCAATAATTATGGAATTAATGTGGATGATAATAGTGGGGGTTGAGAAAATTTAAGGCATCTAACTTCCTCCAAATGGACATTAAAACAAAATAAGTATGACTCAAGTTTTAGTTTATTAATATTGTTTAATAGTTCCTAATACATTTTTTAAAGGCAATATCAACAACTACTGTCCGTAACAAAAGTTTGGAGACTCGAGTTTGGCTGCTTATAAAATCTAAACTAAGCTATCAATTTCTAAAAAACCAAAAAATTCACCATTCTCTTCTGCATTGATTGGTGTTATTTTAAAAAAATACGATTTTATTTTCATTTTTATATGATATCATAACCGGAAAAACACGATTTTTGTAGTCTTTAAAAAGATACTTCCACTTTAAAAATTTAAAACTAATAAATCTGTGATCCGAATCGCCTAATATTTTAATATGATATTCAAGAGGGTACATTGGTTGATGCTATCTGATGAATGGTTCTCGAAAAAACGGTGTTTAACAAAAAGTGCTATAAAACGTTTGTAATAAAATGAAAAATCTGAAACTAATAAATTATGTTTACAAGGCCTTCTCGAATATCATATTAAAATTTTAGACAATTCGGATCACAGATTTATTAGTTTACAATTTTTAAAGTGGAAGTATCTTATTAAAGATTACAAAAACCGTGTTTTTTCAGTTATGCTATGATATAAAAATTAAAATAAAACCGAATTTATTTTTAGGTAATACCAATCAATGCAGAAGAGAATGGTGAATTTTATTGATTTTACTTGGTAAAAATGTATAGCATAGTTTAGATTTTATGAGCCGCCAAACTCGAGTCTCCAAACTTTTGTTACGAGCAGTAGCTTCCTTATTAGAGTAGCCTACATTTTTCTGCCTTTTCTAACATTATAATATTTTCCTTTTTTTGCATGTTTGAAGAGTACCATTTAAGTTTTGAAAGTGGAGTAATTCCGAAATGTGTCAATCATAGAAAAATATTAATATATATATATATATATATATATATATATATATATATATATATATATATATATATATATATATCACATACACTATAATGTATTTAAACAAGATTTTTACTTGGTATATATGCGAGTATGGTGAAACTACTACAAGTACTCAGTTTCAGTTGATGCTCAACAATGAAGACAGAGTAATTAGTCTTTGAAAGTTAACTGGCATATATACCAAGTAAGATTCTTGTTTAAGTACATTACAGTGTAAGCGATAAGTGAATACAACAGAAAACACTGTTGCAAATTTATATATATATATATATATATATATATATATATATAAATGAACTTGATAAATATATAAATTTACTTGATAAATGAACAAATACAAGTAAAATCTAAATTTGATAATATATTCAGTGTTTGTAATGTTAGGGCAGCAAAATAAATAAAAAAATAAATTAAAAAAAATAATAATAATAAAAAAAAATTTTAACAACATTGTAATTGATTTGGCATAACTATTTATTTGATCTAATTTGCACATATGTTAATTTTAATTGTTTAATATTCCTGATGATGTTGGTACTGTTAGCCAACGAAAAGCTTTGAATTGTAAATTCAATTATAATTCTTGTATTTGTATTTAAACTTTTGTTCTTTATTAATACACAAGAAAACATACTGCGGTATTTATATATATATATATATATATATATATATATATATATATATATATATATATATATATATATATATATATTAATTTTCTGCCTTAACATTACATGCATTGAATAAAGTGTCAAATTTTGATTTCAGAATCAACTCGTGAGTTATAGTCTGAGTTGACAATGGGATACATCTCCCGAAACGGGCGTCCTTAACAAATATAAGTAAGTGCTAATATAGGCAAGTTTGTAAAATATTTACAAGTGTTTTAGTGAAAACTGGTAGCTCACATGAAGATGAAATCAACAAATAAGTTTATTTATATATTGGTGATATACGTTCAAGTATATTTTTAGTGTGTTTTTTTATATATGTTTATATTCAGTTTTTAATATTAAATTGTTAGTTGTTAAGATGGCAGATAATACATTTTTGGAGAAATTAACTTTTAATACGTTTATACCAGAAATATAGATCCATAGTTGTGTCTTAGACAGGTACATGTAACATCATTCTAACAGATCATACGGTCATTTAAAAGTTTGTTACTTTTGTTAAAGGAGCAGATGTACAGCACATGTGCCCTTTTAACAAATAACAAGCGAAATCTTGTTGCTGTTCATGACGAGCTGGTTGTAAATTACTGCAAAAGTGTAATTTGTAAATAACAAGCATTAGCTATGGTTACTTTAAGAAACATAGTATTATTTATTTTTTATTGAAATGAACTGTAATTTCTCATTTGTTGGATGTAACTGAATAGTAGCAAATCTCAAGTACATTTCTACTGTTAATAAGTGTAATTTATTTGACAAAATGGAAGAATATTTAGGTGGTGACGAGTAAGTGAGAGGGAGGAAAAGAAAAACACCAGCTAGTTATTTTTTTAAACACATTAAAAAACAAGGCTTTATAGAACTTCTTATCTGTCTCACAACAGTAAAAAAATAAGCTACAGGACTCAACGTTTGGCAACCTTCCAAGCAAAAAGGCCTATTTTTATTAATAAATTTAGTTAATCCTAATTTTTTTCAGATTTGTTTTATTTTGATTTTGATTTTATTATCATAATACAATATAAACTAACTTGACCTATCAAAATATCATCAAATATTTTATTAATCTAAGATAGTTACTTAATTAAATAGACACAAGGGTTGTATTCTTTCTATATTATTAAATTGAAGAACGTAATAGCTATATTGTTTTGAGATGCTGATGAAAGTGTTTTGAGATCATTGGTCTAGCTAGCATTCAGGATGCTTTTGATTTTTTTCGGAACTCAGGAAACTTTTCCATTAAAGACGAACAAGATTTCTTTCAACATGGACGAATAAATGTCATCACTGTTAAACATTGTCTGACAATCTAACCAAGACATGAACAAAAATTGAGAGAAACCTAAGCCTCCTATTTCTTTCTAATATCATGTACTGATTAGGAGCAATAGAAAAAAATGTATGTCTTGAAACTTTCACATCTACATAATCAGTGTCCATCAAGCAAGTAAGATGTTTAAGAGTGTTGAAAGTAAGCAACCAACCTGTTAAAAACTTTAGAGGGATCGCTGATCAGCTACACTCTACTTGTTGATGTTAAAATAAAAATATTTAAGCATATTAACTCATTTCCAACAGACATAAGTTATTCAGGTGAAAATTTGAAGTTCCTTGGCTCAAAGCTGAATGTAAAAACTATGTACAAATTATTCAAACTTCCAAACAATAAGGTTAGTTATACATCTTTTTCTCATAGATTTGGCCAACCACAAATTGTTACATGTTGTGAATGTGAATCCCTTAGTGTAAAAATAAAATCTCTTTATTGAATGAAGTAGACAAGCACGTGGCTATAGCAGAATTAATTCTACACTAACAATGAAAAGAAGTATAATTGTTTGGATCAAGAAGTTGAGGACCAAAAACAAAAAGTTATTAAACATTTTCCTGCCATATCAGTTGACTATATGCAGAATTTGTCGCTACCAAAAGTTTCCAGTATGGAACTCTTTTACTTATGCTGATTGGCAGCTTATGTGTTTTATATTCACAACGTTAAAACTAACCATATATATATATATATATATATATATATATATATATATATATATATATATATGTGTGTGTGTATATATTACTTAGAATGAAAGCCAGGCCTGATGAACTATGTACTTTTTAAAGAAATATCAAGATGATATGCCTGATAAGTATGTCGAACACGAGATTGATTTTGTGACATGCACGAGCTAAAACCATTAGATATTACAAAAATATTCTTTTTTTAATGTTTTCTGAACATTTTACTTTTTATAATTGTTGATTCCATCTTCACCTGAGCATCTAGTTTATACTAAGACACTTGTAAATATTTTAACGACTTGCCTATTGTAGCACTTACTTATATTTGTAGAGGACGGCTGTTTCGGGAGATGTGTACCATTGTCCACTCAGACCATATCTCACGAGTTGATTCTAAAATCAAAATTTAACACTATATTCAATTCTTGAATTTTGTAGTCCATTACGTTTGGTGAATCTTATTAATCACTTAAACAATACTTTATGACTATCCGAACATTAAATTTAGTAAATTTGTTAAAACTCACTGAGACAGAATGTTTTCGATCGCTATGTGCCGATGCACTGATGAAGATCGGCACATAGCGATGGAAAACGTTCTGTCTCAGTAAGCTTTAACAAATTCACTAAATTTAAAGTTCGGATGGTAAATAAAATATTGTTTAAGTAATTAACTATATTCAAAGTATATAATTTTAAGATAGCAAATTAATAAATTTGACAATATAGTAATAGATTTGCCAACATTGTTTGTTGGACCTAGCTAACACTTGTATGCCTGTTTTTTTTTTATTATTCCTGAGATCTTGGTACTGTTTGGCAACCAAAAGCTATGAATTGTATAATTCAATAAATTATTTTTTTATTCATATTTCTCTTTTTTTATATTTGTGAGATATTTTATGTTATTATTAATACGTATTAAATGGTTGTTATCTCACATTTATAAGCTTTGGCAATGTTATATATTGATTTGACTAAATGTATCACATTTATGTCCTTATTGCAATGAAATATTTTTGCCTATTCTCTTTTCAAACTGTTTCCATCATTTGTGACTTCAACTAATAAACTGAATTCGTTTTTAAAAGACAAATAAAGCTAGCTATAATCATAGAAGTACAAATAATAATAAAAACTGGATAACCATATTAGCAAAAAGGAAGTTCTTGAATTTTGTATCCATTACGCTCGGTGAATCTTAATTAACCACTTTAACTTTTAAATTTAAATATGATAAACTTTACTCTTATATATATATATATATATATATATATATATATATATATGAAGTTTATGAAGTTTGGGCAACGTAAAATATCAATATACATATATATATATATATATATATATATATATATATATATATATATATATATATATATATAGAACATAAGTCAAAATACAAATACAAGAATTATAATTGAATTTACAATTCAAAGCTTTTCGTTGGCTACAACGTTAAACAATTGTTTAATATTCCTGATGATGTTGGTACTGTTAGCCAACGAAAAGCTTTGAATTGTGAATTCAATTACAATTCTTGTATTTGTATTTTGACTTATGTTCTTTATTAATACACAAGAATACATATTGTGATATATATATATATATATATATATATATATATATATATATATATATATATATATATACTTGCAGCCAGACCTTTTGTTAACTAAAGGTTGTTAAATTGTTAAAGTCTGAAATTATAGTTTCTCTGTGCATGAGGAAGCTATTTTGGTGATATGTTGTCGTGATATGTAAGTGTTATGTATTTGTGTGTTATTGTTTTTTGTTGTGTTGTTTTTTCTCATGATGTTGTCTATCAATTTGTGTTTTTATCCGTTTTTATAGGCTATGTGTTTTATTGTGTTTAGTTTGTTTATTTTGTCTTGATTGTTCATGGGTTTGTTGATTAGTTTGTGTATCATGGGGTGAAAGGCAGCATATTTGTGTTGTGTGGGATGATTGGACGTGTTGTGTATAACTCTGTCAGTAGTGGTGGATTTCCTATATATTTTGAATATGTGTTTGTTGTTTTGTTTTGCTATCGTTAGGTCTAAGAAGTTGATTTTGTATATGAATATATTTGACAATATGCTTGAGATGGGGATCCTATGGGTAGGCCTTCGTTTTATGTGTAGTATTTGTCATTGTATGTGAATTTCTTTGGTTGTGTTGTTTGGTGTATTGTTTTTCATTAACATTTATTTGAGTATGTTTATTGTATCTTTGACTGATATGTTTGTGTATAGGTTGGTAATGTCGAATGATGCTAGTGTAGAGTTAAGGGGTATGTGTGTGTTTTTTTATTTTTTGTGTAAGATCTAGGTTGTTTTTTACTCTGGTGTGGTAATAAAATGTGATATTTTTTCTTATTATTTTCTCGAGGTGTTTTGTATTGGTATATCATTTTTGTGTATTTTAGGTAAGGCGTTAAGTGTTGATGCTTGAGATTTAATTTGTGCAAGGTGTCGTTTCTGTTCTTTCTTTATTGTGTGTGTGCATTTGTTATTTTTCATTTGTGTGGAATTTGTTTGTGGGGTCTATGGGTGTTTCTATGATGTCATTGCTTTTAAAGTATGATAGTACTTTTTTGTGTAAGTCTGTTTTGTGTATAATGGCAGTGATGTTCCCTTTGTCTGCTTTTATGAATTTTAGGTTATGATGTCTTTGTTTGTTTTATTGAGTTTAATGTTTTTGTTGCATTGTTTTTGTGGTGTGTTTGTTTTATTTTGTTTAAATTTCGTATTATGTGTTGTCGAAGGTATTCTCGGTTGTTTGTGCCTGTGGTTGTTAAAACTGTTTCAAAGTCAAATAATTTGTTAGTTAGCTTTTTGTGTTGTGTGGTTTTTGTATTGTGTGAATTGTGTTTGAGGCTTTTGTTTAGTAAATCCATTTCTTGTTTGAAAAAATTGTTGATAATGATTGTAGAATGAGAATATAAAGTTATAATAGCATATTATTTCATGATACAATAATGCCAATTATACAGATGTATATTACATTCTGTTGTTTTCATCATTCATACTTAATATAAATCTAGTAAAATCTCAAAAAATTTTGAAAATTATTATATAAATACTATAGTTTTAATTAGTGACTATTTCAGAATGTAAAATCTTTCTAAAATTTTCGCCCCATTTCCATTGAATTCAAACATCTGGCGCTGACCTGTTATCTCCTAAGAAGTTATACTAATTATAGAACAGTTAAGTCTGAAATTATAGTTTCTCTTTGCATTTCATATTAGACTTGTAACTATCTACGGTAATTTGCAATTTTTAACCCTTAAAATCAATATATAGCAAATTCCTTTCTTATTGTGCATCTTTGTTATATATATATATATATATATATATATATATATATATATATATATATATATATATATAACTTTGCAACACTGATTTCCTGTATTCACTTATCACTAACACTATAAAGTATTTAAACTAGAATCTCACTTGGTATATATATATATATATATATATATATATATATATATATATATATATATATATATATAAACAAAATTCGGATTGCAGAAATTATCTTGCGGAAACGGTTATAACGGTTAATAATTGGTGTTATAACAGTTATAACGGTGGCAGGTAATCAAAAATACAGATCAGGACTTTCACTACTTTCGTTTTCACTCAAATACAGTGCTTATTTGCGTGCTGATAGTACTTGTAAATGATCTGGATTTATTGTGTACTTGTTTTTTTAGTTAACAACAAACCATAACTTCTTTTCTTAATTTAGATTACTAATTATGTCTGAATACGACAGTGTAGTTAAAGGTCCATTGAAACTCAAAAGTGATTCTGGAATCAAAAAGTAAGTTTTAGTTTAGATAGCATTCAATCTTATTAAATAAACGTTTGCGTCCTCTTTAAATAACATTTTTAGAGTTATTGTCCTATGTAAAACAATATTGTTTTACCTAATAATTGAAGTAAGGTACTTTTATAATGTTTTATTTACTTTTCCCAAACAGATTTGAGTTTACCTAAATTTGTCATCAATTTTAGTTGTGTATTATTTTCCTGATTCTTATTTGCCAAGTAGGCAAACTGAGAAACCCAGTCTTAATTATCTGACTTTTACTCTCAGACCATTCTGTAAATTTTGTAATTATGTCTGATATAGCTTAACCATTGAAACTGGCTTAACATCATTATGGATTTATAGTATTTTTTTATTTTCATTTCAGGCCAATAGACCTATAATAATAAACCAAAATGTGTGCGGGTAAAATGCACATTGCCTACCACCTGAGAAAAAAATGTAAACTTGTTCAAAAACATTTCCTGAGACCCATATCCATAAGACATTTTTTACGTTTTTTAAGGTTAGTTTTTATCACATTAACGTTGGGTAAAAAATTGGTTAAAATGTACATTGGGCACCAACTGAGATTAAAGTATAAGAGCTGTATTGATAACTATTATTTTTGTTATTGCCACAGAAGGTTAATTTTATATATCTATATTGAAATATACCTATGATGATGGATTTTGTTGTAATTTTATACATTTAACCATTAGGTAATGTATAAAATTATAACAAAATCTGTCCTGACTGGACACTTTATAGGTATATTCTAATATAAGTATATAGTAATGTTTTAAATAAAAACCAAATCTATCTTAACTGAAGAGTTTATAAGTATTTAAATATACGGTAATTGTGAGTTTTAGCGACCGCCGGAAATACATATTGAGAATTGTTCAGAGCCACAAAATAGAACGATATGCACAAGAATTTTTTATATTTTACTCAGACAATTATTTTTTATCAATTTCAAGTTGGGTAAAAAATTTAATGCGGAGCATTAAGTTGTACATCGGCCGTGGAGTGATACAGTAACGTCACACATACTTTATGTGTGTAAATATTAGGACGAAGTAGTAGGAGTGATGTCCATTGCGAGTAGTCATTAGGTTTTTGGTTTTTAGATCCCAGTATGTTTGTAACCTTCTAACAGTGTTAGCGAAATGTACATCAAGGGTGTTTAAATATTTGTAGCAAAGGTCATAGTTCTTTATTTACTAGAATTATCAGTGTTGATAGGATTGTGATATATTTTAAATTTATGTTTATATCTGTACATGTGGTTGTTAAGTCAATGAAATTTAGGGTTTGTTTGTGATTACAATAGTATACCTAGTTTTCAATGGCAGGATCTTAAATTGTCATGTTTTAGATTGGGGGAGGTATTAAGTTTTCATTTTTTACCCACTTGTAGGCAAAGATTATTAAGAAACACATCTCCTGAAGTGGTGTCCTTAGGTAAATAGTCAAAACAGTAAGTGCTACTAGAGATAAGTGTAATATACTAATAGGTGTTGAGGTGTTTTTAGTAAAAAACAAATAGCTCAAATGAAGATGGAATTTCTAAGTAAACCATTAATTAATAAACCATTGCTACTAAATAGTTACACAATCTTATATAAATTTCACTCTCAGTTAAAATCATCAGAAAGTTGCAATTAAACTGGTCAGATACACTACTGTGCTCTTATTTATTATTTTTTTTTATAGAAAACATTAATGTCGATATTTGAATATATACTTTAATTATTGAAAGGAAAATGTCATTAACAACAAACATTACAAAATACATAGACATTGTAATTATCAATATTTAAAGTTACAAAAAAGACACAATATCAAGAGCACAGTGGTACAATATATTATAATGAAAATATTGGAAAGAACCCCAATACCACAAAAATAACAAATAAAACAAGTTACTTAAGATTAAACCCTTATGTACATTTCTACATACAACTCTTGTTTGCTAGATAGTAATTTAGTAATAAGTCCCTCTGATGATGTCATGGTCATCAAAATGTACATTTAAGGGTTTACAATCTTAAGTAACTTGTTTTATTTGTTATTTTTTATTATTTTTATGGTATTGGAGTTCTTTCCAATATTTTCATTGTTACAAAAAAGAGTTTGTTTTAAACAAAATAATGCACTCAATTATTGAAAATTTGACAAGTTAGAGCTAGATTTAAAGTAGATTCTTGACTATTTTAGATACAATTGTTCATGAAACATGTATAAATACTTTGATATTAATGATCCTCTCTGATTTTTTTGTACATATATATGTATGTGTGTGTGGTGTGTCTTTTTTTTACGTTTATACTTATATTACAATATCAAAACATCCAGTTACGATAGATTTCTTTATAAAAAGAAATAAAATATATACTCAGCATGTAAATTAAACCATTACATTTTTAAGTTTAACTAGTGTTTACTAGAGCTACAATTAGGATGGATTTAGTTATAAAATAATAAAAGTTTACTAATGAATAAACACTACACAGTGTTTTTTGGCAAACACTACACAGTTATGCACAGTTGTCATTTTTGCTGCATTAATTTTAAATTTCATATTAAATGGTTACATATGTACATTATATTTTATAATATAATATTTAAGTAGAATATTTTAAATGCCACACTTATCTGCCATTGCAAGCATTGTTGCATTAACTTTTGTTGATCCATTTAGCTCTTGGTTTTTTGATCAATATATGTTGAAGGCTCTCCAAAACTGTCTACAATAGTTAATGTGATAATACTAGAAAATGGAAATAACCTTAACACTCAAAATAATAAAATACAACCCATCAGGCGCCTAGACTGTTAGCATAAATATTTTTAAGGCTTGGGAATCATATATGAATGTTATTTTTTTTTGTAAATGATTTCTAGTTTTTATATGTTATAGAACTATTATTAAATCTGGTTATTTTTAAAATGTCATGGTTTTTAATGATTAATTATATTTTTTATTGTTTATAGAAAAAAGAAGAAAGAAAAAAAAGAAAAGAAATTATTGGAACAGGTGTCAAAGGATGACAAAACAGAAATGAAATCAACAAAAGCTGAGCAGGCTTTTCAAAAAATGCAGGAAATGATGGTAAGTATTTTTGCATTAATAAATCAGCACCCAGCTTAGTGAAGTTTATCCATTTCCTGAAAGTAAAAACTTGTTAATTTTACTTAGTAAAAGAGGAGAGTAAAAATCTTTGGTAAAAGAGGAGGGTTTACGCTATAGCAACATACACATAGAGCGAGAGATTAAGTCAGTAATAAAGCGCAAGCGACAATCACACAGAGTAATGCACACTAAAAAGAAACCTCCAATTGTCAACCTGTGATACTGAATACATAATGTGTATCTTTATGTTATGAACTTTACCCCAACATAGTTTTAGAGGAGGGGCGTAAACAGAGAAGTAATGTTTTCAGAACTATTATCATAAAATAGACAGAATCTTTATTTATAAAACAAATCACTATTCTAAACAACATAAAAATAAAAATATAACAAAATAAATACTTCTACTACTGCCCAACAATCACTATTTATGTTTTACGACTCTTTAAAACTCTTGTTATTTCTTTAGAATATATTTTTGAGTAATACATGTCAAGCATAAAAATCAGAAAGGGGTGCATTTGGTCTAGTATCTCTGGAATAAAAGCAATAACAATATAATACAGTAAACTTCCTGTAATCCGGCACGTTCGGGACTTGAGGGATGCCGGATTACAAAATTTTCCGGATTACAGAACTGACATCAGACAAATTGGAAAAAGTAAACAACACATTACAGATAACAATTTTTTGAATTTTATAGTCCATTACGTTTGGTGAAACTTAACTTAAAAAACAAATTTTTATTTTTGAAACAGTTCAAATATGTATATTGTATGTACATATGTATTGTACATGAATAGTAAATTCTAAACAAAACTCAGTGCACTGTTGTCTAACTCTAGTCTATGGGGCTGTTCTTGTTGGCAATCTTAAACCTCGAGATTAAACACAACAACCTTAAATCACGAATGTGGGATTTGTTTTTAGTTTTCTCCTTTTGTTTTTTTATGAAGTCATTTCTAATGATGTGGAGTTTCATTATTTCAGCTGCATTAAACGAACTGCAAAGATCAGAAAATTTTATGAAAGTGTTCAAGGCATCAGCTGCTTGGTTCAAAGTGATGTTGCTTTTTCAACAACCATGGGGCCAGTAATGGGTTGCTGAAAACCAACTGTATAGAACCGAATCAAGTTGTTCTAGTTTGGGTTTTTTAACGTTTGCTTCCAAAGGTATTTTTTTTTTAATTTCTGATTCGTTCGTAAATTGTTTTAGCTTATCTTTATTTGTTAATGTCATGTTAATTGTAAATGATCTTATGTTGTAATATTTTATTATAATGTGCCTACTTATGCCATTTTCAAGTTTCTTCAAAATTTCCAGCTTTAGAGTTAAAATGAGTTGCATGTTTTCTTTTTGAAGATGGGTTAACCTTAGGACCCATGTCACTGTCAATAAGAATCTCACAAGCACTAAAACACAAAACTGAAATCAACTACGCACATCTGAGTTTCGAACAAACTAGTCTGAGATTCACGATACAGTGAAGCTACAGTGAAAACTTAACTGATAGTGAGAGTGGGGCACACTAAGCCTGAGAAAAGAATGGGCTGTTTCCGAACCTACGACGAGGCTCATACTCGTCCAAAGGGAAGAACACCCATTTACGTACTTATCACATTTCAAAGAATTGTAGTTGACATCAAAACATTTTAAGCTACACCTGTTCTTTGAATTCAATTTTTTTCAATTTAAATCAAACCTTGATCACACATTTAAAATGGAATCGATATTTACATTTAATCTATTTAATATTACAACTGTAATAAATACTGCATTACTCAACTGTTCCCCATTTGCTTACTTTACAATAGATATTTCACACAAATGTCATACCAGATTATCAAGCGTGCCGGACAATACGATGCCGGATTGAAGGAAGTTTACTGTATAAGCAAACTGGAATGAATAATAATGGGCTTATAAAATCTTGTAAATAGTAACACAAGAAGTTAGACTAAAGGATCAATTAGCCCTAGCTAACAATAACAACAAAACCTATTCAAACTTTCAAAAACTAATTCCAATGAAGAAACATATATAAACAAAGTTATTTTAGAATGTAAACATTCACAAATTTAATGTGCATAAAAAGGATCATCTGCCTGTAAACTGAAAGATGATGATGTTCTACGTTGTAGGAAAAAGGTTTTTAGAAACAAAATTCATTATGAAAAATGGAAATAGTGTCAAACTGTGTCCAGGAAAATAAAAAGTACAACTTTATTACTCAAAAACTGAAAAAGAAAGAAATGTGTTAGTTTAAAATGTATTTAATTGATAAAAACCTGTCAATAGTTATTAATAATGACAGTATAAAACTAAGTGTTTAATTGTTGAAAGCTTTTTAAAATATTACTAATTATGGACCTGGTATAGAGTGAAGGGCTGGTAAGCAAAGTTGAATTGTTTAGCTTTAATGTCCTCCTGTGTTCACATTACTCCAACTGATTATTTATGTGTTGTTTACATAAATACCTAAAGCAAAGAAATCATATTAGAAAATATCATAAACATAGTTGAGAAAAAAACAGTACAGTTAGTAAAATCTAACTTAGATTTTAAGTTACGATAATAAAGAACATTTTTAGAAGGATCATAATTACAAATAAAACCTTTGTAATAAATTATGAAATCTATAATACAATAGATTTTGTCTGTTATATCTTGGTTATTTCCACAATAAAGTAAAATTAAACAAATTTTAGTAAAAAGTTTGAATACTAGTTGTTTTCATTGGGTATAAATAATATTCCATATCATTTTAGTAGAATACAACAAACCCAAGGGCAATATTTACGGTTCCTGTACTTAGATAATTCAACCTTGTATACAATTTAGTAAGAATGTTCTTCCTTCAGATGGTAGCACATCAATCATTTTCCTACAATGAATTATTTAGATTAAACAATTTTTAAAAAACCCATCTAAGTACATTAGTTTTTGTAGTAACTGCTAATTGAGTGGTGTTATCGTTGATTGGTTCTTTGACTGATGTGTTAATGAATTATTCCCTACTGGTTTTAGTTAATGTAAAACAGTCATTGGCAGGCTTTTTTCACATTAATACTATATTTAATAACGTCTATACAGGTAAATAAATTACCATTAGAAAGGTGCTACTTTGTATAAAGTAGGAAAGAACTGCTAGCTGTGGCACCAATGCCATGATTTTATCATAGTTACAGTGGTTTATTACAGAGTCAAATATATTTTTGTTTTGGAAGACAAACAAAAAATTCTATAACTTATTAAAACTAACATAAAATGAACAATGTAGATGGTCATTTGCAGATTGAATTTCTATGAGACCTTGACTTTCAAAATATTACATTAAAGTATAAATGTTGGAAATATACTTATATTTTTTAAGTTTCTGGAAAATCAGAAAGTCAGAATTTCAATATTAATATTGTAGACAACTAGTAATATCCATTTTAAAAAAATATGAGTTTTAATTTCTGCCAAGTTATTACGTTACAGATACTGTTACTGAACATAGAAGCCTATTAAATATCTTCTTTTCTATGATTCTTCTAATTTAACACAAAATATTTGCTGTACAAATCATGAGTCACTCTGACTAATGGAATTGCTAATAATATTATGTTTATTCTATTATCTATTCTAGATATGAATGAAATTCATACATCGAACAGCTACAATGTTTCAGTTTTCCTTTAATAAGAAAGATGATCACTAACTATATTAGATTATAACATCCAGTTTTCAAAAAATGTTCACCTAGTTTTAAACTGTCTCTTATATTAATATGAATTTGTTTATTATTTTTTTTATAGCAAAAAGAAAGAATATTACAGAAAGCGATGATGACACATAAACAGAGAGTCGAGGAATTTAACAGGCATCTGGACAGTTTAACAGAACACTTTGATATTCCGAAAGTAAGCTGGACAAAATAAGAGCAAAAGATTTTTTCAACTTGTGTTACGTAACATTGGTGTTTATTGTTTATAACAATTCATTTTATTTTGTAAATTTCAATTATTATAATAAATTGATTGTATTATAACCTGCTTATATTACTCCTTTATATATATATATATATATATGTGTGTGTGTGTGTGTGTTTCTTAATTAAAGTTAAAAAGTGTATGTTTTTTTATTCATAAAATCAGATCTTTCCTAGACCTGTTGAGACCTTTTACTTCAAGTGAAGCCTTGCAAGGCTTCCTAACATTTATTACAATTTATTGTAATAAAAGAGTATGGGGATGTCCTCATTAAGTTCTAAATTATTAGTTGAATTAAGGAGAAAATTTTAACTTCAGTGGCATTAAATTATCTATTATCTAGGTTAATAATTATTTGAAACATATTTACTATAATATTGCAATAGCTTCAGTTCTCTACCATTTAGATGGAGTGGTCACTTTAACAAAGTCGTTTTATTCATTAATTGAATTGATATCAATCAGTGCATCAATTGAAAATTTAAATGTTTCATTATTTCTTCATAAGTTTACTTAAAAAAACCAATTTTCAAGTTATAGTACTAAAATTTACGTAAGATTTACAGCTTATTATAACTTTCAAATATCTTTTATTATTCATTAATGTTCTTACTTAAAGTACATTTTAATATTTCTTTAACTTGCTGCTGCAATTTCTTCTATCTAAAGTTTTTTTCAAAACGGCTTGCTTGAGAAATTATAAAATACTTTACAACTAACACATGAAATCCACAAGATCTGATCAACATACAAAAATAATTTCACAGCTAATTAGTTTTTTAAAAAAATTATCTTCAATTATTCTAAGTAATATTTAAATTCAATTGAATATTAATTAATTTTAATCACATTTCTTTGAATTCTTAATATATTTCTTGAATTTGAATATTTATAATCTTAATAAAATAATTACACTAGAGTGTCGATAATTAAAGGTAGATGGGACCGAGACCCCCTCGAATTACCAAAAACTTGGATTACACAGAAATATGTTCCTGTGAATTAAAAAAATAGGAGTTTTAATGGACTCTAATGCCATAGGTAATTAAAAATGCACTAAATAAGTTTATAGAACTTTATATGAACATTTCTTGGAAGCCAGACTCATTTCCTTTGCCTAACTTACAGGTATAAACATTTCTTGGAATGCCTGCTCATTTCCTCTGCATACAGTATGACTAGAAAACATTTCTTGGATGCCTGACTCATTGGCTTTGCATACTGTACTGATATAAACATTTCTGGGAAGCCAAGACTCATTTCCTTTGCCTACTGTAAAGATATAAACATTTCTAGGAAGCCCAACTCATTACCTTTGTATACCGTATTGATATAAACATTTTTAGGATGCCCGGCTCATTGGCTTTGCATATCATACTGATATAAAGATTTCTTGGATGACCGACTCATTTCCTTCGCATACTGTATGACTTAAACATTTCTTGGAAGCCTGGCTCGACATTTTCTTTCAAATAGATAAAATCGGCTCAAATAGAAAAGGTTAGAATTTATAGGAGGTTTGAATTATCGAGACTCGAAATTTCAAGACTCTACTGTATGCTCAATTTGATTCTTGTATATCTCTTTATTCCCTTTAATAACAATCATCTCCCCAAAACCTTAAAACTTCTGTGAATTAATTAACAGCTCTCTAAATCATGAATAATGTTTGATTGAAAAATATATAACTTATAATAGATTAAGTAATTTTAAATAGAACAGCAAAATTTAAAATTTTGAAAAAGCGAATTAAAATCTTACCATAAAACTTTTATTTCTGGTGCGCCAAAAATATTCCAAGGAGTTTTTTTTACAAACCAATATCACTAAAATAAGTAATTTATGACTTCTTTATTGTACTTTTTAAAGTACACTTTGTAAAAACAAAGTGTAAAAGTTGACTATATTCAGGGTGACACAGATAAAAGTAGCCCCATAACTTAGCTGAGATTGTTTAATGTTTATGCCAAATCAAGGGAAATTCCCCCTATTTTTCCCTTACCTTGTACAACCTGCAAGTGTACATAGTAACGGGATCATAATAGCGTAACAAACACCCCAGATGTAGACTGGTTACTTGGCACAATGCAGTCGTATTCATTAAAACAGATAGTTTTTATTGTAGAGTGGTATGTCCCAAGTGGATCAATAAATGAAACGAGTGAAAACTTTTGTGAGAAATACCCAGAGAGGATGGTTGAAGTGTTGTTACAAAAGTGGCATAGTACGAGCGCAATTGTAAATGAATAGAGAAATATGCCTAATTTAGTCCAAACTTCTGTAGTTGTTGCTAACATTGCAGCTCGTATAGAACAAAGTCTGTAAGCCAACTCGGCATTTATCACAGCAACCCAGATCTTGCCAAAGAGTTCTACACGCTCTTTATTGTATTTGTAAATTGTTACAATAATTCAAGATATGTCGTAATTAGATAGATTTCATTTCAATTGTCTTGCATTTATTTACCTGGTTACTTTTATGTGCGTTGCTGTTTATAAATGCATATTTTAATATAATAAGTACCAGATCTACATATAAAGATGATAGTACCTAATAATATTAATATTCCTTCATCACTTATCTTTGTATTCTAACAGTAACATAACATCTGTAGAAAAAGGCTTTTAGTGAGAGGTCTACATCTGTTTGTTACTTAAAATTTCAGTTCAACTTGGGTTTAATTTAATGTGTTCTATTACTAACATTAAATTCAAATGTTTGTCTAACAATGAAGATCTGTACTTTGATTTAAAATACAGTATTTCATTTTTTAAAAAGTCTGTTCACTCACATAGGAGGATACACAAATAGAAAACATGCTTCAATCATTTTGTTCAGTTTTGTTGGCTCGATAACTTCAGCTTGAAGTTCAGAAGGCACTTTATCAATGACAAAATTGAAAACGTTTTGAAACAATTAAAAGGATTTTTAATGTAGGTTAATATCTTCATAGTGGTTATTAAACTCTTGATGTAGCTTAGACATAATTCCTCAATCATTACTTTTAGAAAAGTACCAATGTTTTGAGCAGAAAAGTTCTCTTAAGTTCAAAGATACGAAGTGCTTTTCGAAAGAAAAAAGCTTTTTCTTGAAAAATTTGACATAGGAGTATAAGTTTCAAACTAAAGATTTTTGCCTTGTAATTTTAAATTCAAGAGGTTAATATTTGTGTTGAGATAAACAAGGATTGCCAATTTCTAATTAAATAAATTATCTGAAACTTCCGGTACAGTTCAACGCTATTTAGTCATAAAAATGTCTATATTACACAGTTCAGAAAGTTTCCACAATACTTTATATCTGTCACCGAACTTCACAAAGATAGGGTATGCACTATCCACTTTAGCAAAAGGTTTTAAATTTGAGGTGTTTAAGGAAACTTGATTGAATGAAGTTTACTGTTTTAACAACTACATTTGTTAATTCAGCTACAAAAATATGTTTTCGATACAAACATTTTAAAGAATAATGCAGTGGAGAATAATGGGCTAACACCTCCAGCTGTTTTTACTGAGTTACAAATGTTTCCAACTTCTCTAAAATTGTGCCACACATAATTTTACAATAAACTGTATTTACAATTTTTAAACGTTTCAAGTAACTTTACCTGTCAAATTAAAAAATTTGTTTTTTGTATTGTATCATAATGTCTGCAAATATTAAATTTATTTAGCAACACCCTATTTACATATAAGAAATAAGGCTTTATTATTGTTATCGATCATAAATTAATCATCTCCACAGTTGTTTAGATAAATGACACTATTAATCAACTTTTCTTTTAAAATTCATTTTTTCTGTTATAGTACTCTCATTGGCAGGAGCGTAGGCTCCTATCACAACTACTTCTCTCCCTTTCATACCTACGCTAATTATTCTTTCATTTTCAGCAGCCCAAGTTTTCACAAATTTATTTTATTTTTGTTTATTGCTACAGATTTTGTATTTGGTCTTTTTTTTATTTCACTGTAGTACTGGAAATAATTGTCCATTATTTCATTCTTATAATTTTACAAAAACTTCATGCTATTTTTTTTACACTTTGTTTTTAAATGTTCCTTCCATTTATTTTCAAGCAATTTCAGAGCCTCTTAAAATCTTTAGCAATTTTTTATATTACAGATGCCTGGAAACTGGCTCTAAGACCCAACCCTCCTTCCTTAACCGGGCTTGGATCCGGCTGCTGTAATTCACAAACACAAAATGAAAACTGTAAATTAGCTCATCCAACAGATATATTATATATACTTTTTACTTATCTTGAAATTTGTAGTCCATTATGTTCAGTAAAACGTAATTAAACACTTTAACACGTTGAGTGCGACAATGTTTTATAGTTGCGCATCAAAATTGCTGAAAAAATATTATTGATTACTTCCATTGAAAATGTTGTTGATGGACCCAATATGTCATATGAAGTTGGCTAGGCATTAATTTTCGTCAGTTTTGGTAACATCATTTCTAGGTTTGTAGTTTCTTTCTAGTTTTGTATGCTATTTTGTATCTTGTTTTTTTGAAATTTGTGAGCTATTTTATTTAAAACCCTCAACATCCTAAAGACCCAATTACTACAGAACAACATACCAAAAGCCCATGTCACTGAAATCTTAAGCATCCAAACAAAACTATTTCACCCACAACTCAAATTTCTATTGATAACCAGGTGGCCAGGAAGTCTTAAACAAAATGTTTGTACAACACATAGAAAACACTAAGATACTCACAAACAATACACACACACACAAAATCATTTACGGACACAGATACATCAATGATATCATAACACTATACAAAGGCAACACCCGACAATGGGAAAAACTCCTCACTTATAAACTACACTAATAAAATACACCCAAAACACCAGTTCACCTCAGAGATTGAAACCAACTGATCCCTAAACTTCCTCGACCTCACTATAACAAAAAGCCACACACAAAAACGCAGCTTTAACATTTACAGGAAACCCACAACAATAGACAAACTTTTTTACAATACCGCAAACCACTCTAACCAACACAAACACGCTGCCTACAGATCCATGCTCCATAGACTTAAAGAAGTTTTATTGACTACAGAAAATATAAACAAAGAACTAGACACCATTAAATATTAGCATATACACCACAATAATAGACAAACTATGGCACAATATACACTAAAATTAACACTAAGGAGATGGAAAACAAATACATTACAACACCATACATAAACAGAACATCAAATAAAATAGCCCACAAATTTCAAAAAACAGGATACAAAACTAATAACAATTTACAATACAAAATACAACACGACACCAACAACAAAGATAAACTACAACCACCAGGCATACACAAAATAAACTGCAACAAATTCTACATTGGGCAAAACAGGTTGCAGCTTCAAAGAAAGAGTCGAGGAACACAAACAAAACACCAACTCAGCATTTTTCAATCACATAAAAGAAACCGGACACAAATACACAGACATTTACCATAACGTGGAAATCTTACACATCAACAAAAAGGACCACATGTCAAAACACAAGAACATTATGAAATTTACAAAAACACAACGTACAAACACATTAAATGAACAAACCCAATACAAATCACACATATTCTTTGATACTATCGAATACCTGCCTTTAAAACCGTCACCGCTTAACCTAACCTCCATGGAGAAGACACTGATTAAGATCGCCACGGAGCGATAGAAAATGTTCTGCCTCAGTAAGCTTTTACAAAATTTAAAGTTTGGATAGCCATATACCAATGTTAAAGTGATTAATTTTTATTTATATTGTAACAAAGACCCACTTATGATTTATGGGTAAACAAGTCCTTTTACTCTTGAGTTGACAAAACAGAATGCTGTCTCAGAAACCCTAGAACGTTCTAGAAGTATAACAGATAGAAATTATTAGAAGTTGATGTATAAATGATTTGTTAGATGTGAATGAGTTCAGTGTTTGTAATGTAATGAAGAGGTAAACGCTTTATTAATATACAGTGATGTATGTTAAATAAAAGTAGATTAGTAAACTTGGTAGTCATTAGACCTAATTAAATCAGTGTTTGGGACACTTTTATAAATGTTAACTGTGTAGGTAATATTAGCCATAAATATGAAAATTAATAAATAGTTTTTTAGGCTTAAATTGCCCTATAATTTATTAAGCGTAGAAACTTGTGTCAAGTGGAGGTAAGCAAAGAAAGATGGCTGCAAAAAGTATGATATCAAGTGAACCCAAATTGGTAGATTTAAAACAGAAATCCAAAGAGCACATATTGGAGACTAGTGGTAGCAAGATTGTACTTCAGCAGTCTCTTCAAGATGCCTTAGAACAGAATAATTCATTTTGGACACTGTTTGTGGCAGCAATGAAGTACTAAGGTAATGTGAATTCTAAAGAATAACTTAATGGAATATTCAAGTGATTTAGATAATTAATTAATAGAAAATCCAGTTACTTTAGAGAATAAATTATCAGATTAGTTAGCAAAATATACTAAGAACGTGGAAAGTAAATTAAGTTGTTGGAAGATAGCCTAAGCCCTTTAAAGAATGAAGTTAGTGAATTAGAGAGTAAATTAGCTATTAATTTTAGCATAAACTAGCTGCTAGTTGTAGTAAGTTACAGACTAAGATAGCTCTCAGTTTAGAATCTAGAATAGAGGAACAACTACAGGATTTGGATGAATGCTTGGCCTTGCCTGAGACTGAGTGTACAAACCCTCCTATCGCCATTATACTGTGAGGAGGTCCCTAACAAACAAGGACAGTGCAGGAAAGCACTGCGAGTAAAAAACGCCCCAAGACTCTGGATTTTCTCCTAAACTGCAAAAGGTCTATACGAGGTTCTAAAAAAACTAACATCTACAGAATAATAAAATAGCCAAAAGCAAACAAATAATTATGCATTTTAACCAATTCACTATTTACACAGGGGACAATAATCTTCAGGAAGACCAGCTAGTTCAGTCTATTGCAGAAGGCTCTAAGAGCCCAGCAACCAGGAATGACTATTCTGGGACAGAAAATTCTTTAAGGGGAGTGCTGACGACATAAGACTGTCATGTTACATTTATGTCGTGTAACTAATAAACCTAGAGCCTTACTTTTAATTTATCCTTAAAGAGGGTTCTTTTATCTAGTACCTAGTGGAGGTAAATTTTAATTGTAGCAAAAAAAAAATTTGCTGGCTATTTTTCAAAAAAGCTAAAATTTACACACAAAAAAAATATTAAAAAATTTATATTTCAAAACCTAGTGGCATAATTTTAATAAACTGCCACAGGGCACTAGGTAATAACCTAAATAAGTTGACCTGAAAATTTCATACAATTATCTTTAGTAGTTTTTAAGATACATGACATTAAAACTTAAAAAAGTTAAATTTTCGGAAAACCAATAAAAACCAACAGTACGTCGATTGTAGTAAGTGCACTCAAAAAATTTAGTGTTCCCCAGCTGCATATGATATGTTGTCTGGGTCCTCAGCCTCATCAAACTGGTCCTCAAGTCTTCTTTTGAGTAGGTTTCTACTCTGCCTTATTTTCTTCTCAAAATCTTCTGCCGTCTTATCATTTTTATATATTCGTTCGTTGTCCATGCGTTACATTTCTGTCACAAAACAGCTACCTACTTTTAGGCCTAATTCCTCTAACACTTTACACTTGCTACAATATCCATCATTGAAGGATAACACTGCATCATGGACACCAATGTTAAAACATTCAGTCCTACAAAGGTACGTTTAGGTACTCTGGCCCAAATTACATTGTTCAACTACTCGTTTGTTTTTTGAGTCTTCTCGGCCAAGCATTTTCGCAATAATTCAGGATGGGCCAGATCTTTAAATATTGGTTTTATCTACTACATAATAATTTCAGGTAGATGAAAGTGGGCATCATGATCATAATCTTTGCCTTCAATCAGTGAAATATTGTACTTACACCAGGTTGTAGGCTCTTTAGGGCACAGTTCGTGACGCGGGTCACCATTACTAGACATGACATGGTAATAAGTAGCCCAAATTGCTGTCTTCATTTCTGATAGGCTATGGCAGTTTCTTCTTATTGATAGGCCATAAAACAGTTGCAGTTTATCTACAGCTACTTTTGTTAGCCGGTTTTTACCCGAAAGTCCCTTTCCATCGGCAAGGTTAGTCTTTGTTGACATTTGTTTCAAGGTGCGTAAGCGGGTTCCCATTCTTTTTTGTATATGGCCTATGCACTCTAATTTGTTAATTTTGACTCATTTTCCATAAGGTTTCTGAAACAGATTTGTAGGCATTGGAATCCCCGTTGCCAAGGTAATCTACATACCTTACATTGTGTTTGTCAACAGATCTTTTGAAGATTTTTAGTATCGCACCGTCCATAGCCCCACTTGTTCCCAAAAAATTAGCTTTGCAGTTTGGCAAATGTATGCTGTCATATTTGTTAGGGCATACGCAGTGTTTACTCATGCTATGAATATCCAATACCTTACCGGTATCAACAGAAATCATGGATACTATTCCGTTCAGTGATGTGTGACCTCTCTTTTGCGGAGAGTGGTATATTTGTAACATTCTTTATAACGTGTTGCCAACACAACAGCACAAAATTACAAAGCCAATTTAGAAAAAGTAATACTATATAAAGTACAGTCATCGTGCCTGGAAACTTTCGGCGTGAGAGGCAGCGAAGAATTGCTGAAATCTTACGTGAAAGCCTATATTAAATATTTTTTTTCACATTTAAATATTTTCTTTTGTACATTGTGTTATATATTAATAGAAAGAGAATTTTTCGGAGATTATTTATCATTAAAAATCGAAAAAAAATATTTTTGGCCGTCAGAATTCCCCTTAAGGAAGGGAAGGGTAAAACAAAATCTACAGACAAGACGACAACCAATAGGTAGACCAAAAATTATACATTTCAACTGACTTGCTTTTTACAAGGGGAACAATAACACAGGCCTACAAAAAAAAAATTATTTTTTGGTGCCTAGGATTTTAGAACTGATTTTAGTAATATTTGGGGCGCTGAATCCAAATATGAAATCAGTTTTTCTCTACCAGCTCTACTTTTTCAGATAATCGTTTTTGTAATGTGCAGTTAAACGCAAAATGTGCAGTTTTTACTGTATTTTGTGCAGTTCTAAAGCTATACATTTATTGCTTTCATACAAGCTTATCTTGGATACTTCGGTGTTAGGCTTGGTGATCAGGATAAAACGAGGGCACCTCATCAGGTCTGTAAAACTTGTACAAAACATTTATGACAGTGGACAACCGGGAAAAGAAAAACTCTGAAATTCGGCGTACCGATGGTTTGGAGAGAACCCCAAAATCACTTCGATGACTGCTATTTCTGCCTAGTAAATATTACTGGAATCAATCAAAACAACCGCAACAAGTGGACTTATCCTGATTTAGCTTCTGCAAGACGTCCAGTTCCTCATTCAGAAGAAGTACCGATCCCAACATTTAACGAGGTACCAGAGCTATGTGAGAATGAGTATTTTCCCTCTAATAACTCTTCTGATTTTTTTGAAGGTGGCAGTGATTATGAGGGGATGTCGTCAATCCCTCAACGTTTCAACCAGGACGATTTAAATGACCTCATCAGAGATCTCAACCTGTTAAAAGAGGCATCTGATTTATTGGCTTCCAGGTTGAACGACAAAAATTTATTGGAAGAAGAAACAAAAATTTCTTTTAATGCACAAGAGAAAAGGATCTGCTACCCTTCTTCTCTGAAGATGACAATCTGGTATTTTGTCACGAAATTAGGGGACTATTGAAAAAATAGCTCTTCCTCAATATTTTCGAGATGAATGGCACCTATTTATTGACAGCTCAAAGCGAAGTTTGAAATGCGTCCTTCTGCACAATGGCAACAAATATGGCTCAATATCGATTGTTCACTCAACAAAAATGAAAGAAGAATATACCACCATAGCTTTGGTCTTGGAGAAGATAAAGTATCATGAACATCAGTGGGTGATTTGTGTGGACTTAAAAGTGGTAAATTTTCTCCTTGGACAGCAAAGTGGCTACACCAAATATCCTTGCTTTTTGTGCCTCTGGGATAGCAGAGACAGAACACACCACTGGGTTAGAAAAGAGTAGCCCAAGACAGAAAACATGTACGTTGGGGAAAAGAATATAATTAACGACCCCTTAGTTGGGCGAGAGAAAATCATCTTTCCTCCATTACATATCAAGTTGGGCCTTATGAAGCAGTTTGTAAAGGCTCTTGATAAGAACGGATCATGCTTTTCATATGTAGAAATGAAAATGCATCAGTTGAGTACGAAAAAAATTAAAGCAGGAATACTTGATGGACCACAAATTAGACAACTAATTAAGGATCCTGACTTCGTAAATTCAATGAACAAGACTGAGCGAAAAGCATGGATTTCATTTGTTGCAGTTGTGAAAAATTTTCTGGGCAAGCACAAAGCTGAAAACTATGTTGAAATGGTAAATGAGATGCTAAACAGTTTCAAATCACTTGGCTGTAACATGAGCATTAAGGTGCACTATTTACACAGACACTTAGATAGTTTTCCTGAACATTTAGGCGACACCAGTGAGGAACAAGGTGAAAGATTTCACCAGGATATTAAAACTATGGAGGATCGCTACAAAGGAAGATGGGATACACACATGATGGCAGATTACTGCTGGAGTTTAAAAAGGGACTGTTCTAATTTACATTCAAGAAAGTCACGAAAAAAAGCTTCCGTAGTGTTCAGTGACTATACCTGGTTTGATTGTTCTATGTAGACGATGATGTTTTTTTCTGTTTTTGTATATAATATTAATTGTATAATGATAAAAATAAAAATATAATTATAATATAGTAATAAAAATTTCGTGTTGAGTGTTTGATTTGATCCACTGATTTAACTTAGAATAGTGTAGCGTATATTTCACTAAAATGTTACATCTTAAAAATTTGAGCTCCTAGGCAAAAACTAATGCCATATTTGAATTCAGGGCATCAACTTCATATAAAATCAGCTCTTAATACCCCGGCACCAAAACAGATGTTGGCCAGTGTAATCTTCATATAAGAGCAGCTAGATCAGATTACTGCAAGTTTTAAGAGCCTGGCATTTAAATATGACTGTTTTAGGACAGAAAAATCTTAAGAAAAGGGAAGTGTAAGGGGCAAGACCCCACCCGTAATTTATGGCATACGGCCTAACAAATACAAGTATCACGCTTTAACGGACGCAACAGCACGTCATCTCGGAGACCTTAGAACCTAATAAAAGTAAAGCGGATGAAACTTGAAGTTCTGCTGTATGTACTTGATATTGGCACGTGTCGTTCAAACGAATCGGTTTCCAGATAGTGACGACTCTCAAATTTTGAGAATAATAATTTTATCTATTTTTCAACAGTAACACTAATGAATATTATAAGCTAAACTCACAAGTTGTTTTACAAAATAATTTTTTTAAAAGTTTTAATTAACGTGTTTGCTCTTATGTGTCTTGTAACAAATTTCTTAAACATATTTTTGGCTTATATTAATTTTTAAAAGGGTATATAAAATATTTGTTTATTGTAAATAGAATGTACGAGTATATTGTATAATTAACCATCAAATGACCCTTAAAAGAGATGAAAACTAAAAGGCTGTGGTGAATTGAGTTGGTGGCAGTCCTATCGTCAAAGCTCTTAACACTAAGGTCTTTCCTACTCTGCTTTTAGAAGATGGCTTCAGGTTAGTAAATTGTCTAAGTCACGTGAAACATTTATTTATTTTAACATAAATTCAGCTGTGTAAAATAAAATGTAAACCTTATTTTAACTGTTTTTAAGATTCAAATTGTTGTTTTCAATGAATTATCATGTAGTATTAGCAAGTTAGAATTTCTAAGTACCTTTTATTTCGAAACCTCGTGGCGATGGACTATGAATTTATGGTGACATTACATATTATGGGCTCTCAAGAATGAATTCTTTCAGAGTACAGTTGGTTCTTAACAATATTATTATATTATTAGCATATTTTATGTTAATATTTTGCTATTATTTTCCTTGTGAACTTGAAAATGTTCTTTCAATTTTTTTGATTATTCCAGGTTGACCCACCCTTAAACAGCTGGAAAATATGACTAATTAAAATTATGCAATAACCAGCTTTATTTAATTAATGTAATAGTTTTATGTCTCTGGAAAGTATTTGAAATTTTTTATGAAAATACTGTAAACTATTCATTTTAGTAATATAAAATAATCTTGTTTTGTACAACAAGTTGTAAAATACTGTCCCAACCTTGTTTTATTCACTTACAGTCATTCAACATATTCAGATTAATTATTTTCAGAAAATTATTTTCTAATAGGCAATCGGATTTATATTCTTAGTGTAGATGAACTAAAGAATTATAGGTCTAGCTATGTATGTATATTTCTTGTATTTGTAATATTTTTATTTATAAATTATATGTATATAATATAGGTTTATGTTCATTTAGAAACATTGTATGACTATCTTTTTACATTTTTGGCAATATACTATAAAATCATGTGGAGGCATTACTTATATAGATTGAAATGCAGTAGCTCGGCACCATACGATATTTTGGGAAATTGTTCAAAACCACCAAATTGGACGATATCCACAAGAAATTTTTTTTTTTTTACCTTGGAAAGTTAATTTTTTTCAATTTAAAGTAGGGTAAAAAAATATTGCGCTGAGGTAGAAATTGTGGATAGGTGCGGAGTGATACAAATGTATGGTGACGTCACAACTGTACTGACGTATCACACACACCTTTTGTTGTTGGTCACAGAGTAGGTAAAAAAAATTACAAAATTTCTGGATATCTGGAATTTGGTAGTTTTTCGAAATTTCCAACAATAACCTATGGCGCCAAGCTTCATCATTTTTACCCTTATATATTCCTTCAGATGTTATTTTATGGCATAAGCTGAAAAATAATTATTTTTTTTGGTAGGCCTACTTGTTGGTAATATGGGCATTATCTTTATGGATCCAAACTCTGGCTGCCATCTATCAACTAAACATGTAACAATAGTAAATTAACAAAAGTTTAAAATTTGTATAACCAAAGATATCCTAACTTGACGTTTAGTTGATATATTGCTAAATAGGTTTATTAATTGAGTCAAGTATATAATTGTGTTTTGCTTTATAAATATATATATTGTGAACAAGAATTTCATTTTAAATGTCAATAATATAAATAGTGCTGCATATTTTTAAGAGTGTAAACATAACCTGAATACAAAAGTACATCAAACTATATATATACATATATATACACTATTTTAATTATTAAGTACCTATTTTATTATCTGGAAACAGTATAAGGTTTCCGGCATTGCGGTAATTGTTTATTTTAGCGGCCATCTACGATATTTGGAAAGTTGTTAAAAAAACACCAAATAAGACTATAATCACTATTGCCAGGAATGGTGAATTTTATGTATCTATATTGAAATATACCTATGAAGTATCCAGTCAGGATAGATTTTGTTATAATTGTATACATTGAACAATTTAGTTAATGTATAAAATTAAAACTAAATCTAACCTGACTGGACACTTTTTAGGTATATTTTAATTTTGGTATATAGCAATGCATAAATTTAAAACCAAATGTATAGTAATTGGAGACTTTACAAGTATATTTAATTATATGCATGCAAAAACCATAAAAATTAAGCCAAAACGTTGTTTCTCAAACATCTACACACATAAGGTATGTGTGGTGTCACTGAATCACTCGCGCCGATGCACAACTTGAAGCTCCCCACTGTGATGTCACAAATCATTTGTATCACTCGGCGCTCATTTACAACTTATACCTCAGCACAGAAGGTTTTACCCTACTTTAAATTGAATAAAAGTAATTTTCCTCGATAAAAAAAAATTCTTGCGGATATCGTCCTATTTGGTGGTATTGAACAATTTTCCAAAACATCGTAGGTGACCACTCTTATAAACAACAACCCAAATTTTTAAAAGTGTTAGCATAACCTGAATACAAAAGTACATCAATCTATATACACACTAGCATAATTATTAAGTACCTATTTTATAATTTGGAAACAGTATGAAGTTTAAGGTAGGTTTGGGTATTAAAAAAAAAAAAAAAAAAAAAATTGTAATCCTTGTATCAAATGTATGTTGGATAATATAATATGGCTCAAGGATATCAATAGACCGGAAGGACAACTATATAACCTACAAGTACCTAATTTTTTTCAATGTTAATTGTTCCGTTTAGCCACGTAACCAATTTTGGCTAATAAATTTACTGGTCGACAGAGACTCATAACGAATAACAAAAAAATTTTAAAAACTTCCGTTCACATCCCAAATATTTACTATTTTAGAAAAAAATTATTCCACCCTCTCCTCAGTCACCTTAAATCCTTACAAAATAAATCTTTAATCTGATTTTTTCACCTTGAAACTAACAAAAGGCCTCGAAAAGTAATAAACTTACAGTTGATGCAACAAAAATACAATTTAAAAAAAAAAATCACATTTAACAAAACTCCATGCAGCATTTAAAACATGTTTCAGAGGCATAACGATGCTTCAATGATAACTTATATTGTTTTTAGACTAAAGTTAGAAATGAATGTGACTGGAATAAGTGTATGTTCACTTTTAAACTTTTATATTCCTTACAAACAAATTTATTTTAACCAGATACTTTGTAGGTACATTTTAATAGTTATAAAGTAATGGTTTTTTAAATTACAACTGGTATTTATTTCCTGTGCCCATAAGTATGATTTTAGCAAAAAAAATTATACCGTCTAACATAGAAAGTCATCAGAAATACGAAAAAAATAACAAACTCTGGCTCAGGGAAATAAGTACAATTTTATCAAATTGAAGTTGGGTAAAAAATTCATTGCAGAGTAGTACTGCTACGTGTGAAGTACTGCGTCCTCATATCAACGGCATGCCGTACTATGTATACTTATATTCGAATATACCGATGAAGTCTCCGGTTATATAGATATGGTTGTAATTTTATACATTACTATTTACATATTTTGTAATTTTATACAACATTACCTAATTAGACGTCTACTTCCACGGAGTAATAATTTTTGCCAGGTGGCGTTACGTGATCTCTATTCTAGCCTTATATGTGTATATTTGTTTAAACGTATAAAATTAACCTTTTGTGGCAGTAACAAACAATATAACTTCAGGACGTGTTTTTGATTCATATTTATATGGATTGTATTGCAGGTGGGCAATTTGCATATTTACCAGCGTTATTAGCACCACGTAGGGGAGGCATTACAATTTTCCAAAATTGTTAGTGTTTGGGGCGTGAGCGAGAGTTGTAATAATTTTTTTTCATATCCCTGATAACTTCCTATGTCAATTTTTTTTTGCTAAAGTCGTACACGTGGTACAGGAAATAAATACCTTGCAAGTTAATTATGTGTTCAAATATAGTATTTGATTGTGAATGTGTTTTGTCGTTTGGAATGTGTTGTGGATAGTATTTATGGTGTTTGTATATGTTATAGTTTTCTGTTGTGTTTAGTTTGTTGTTTTTTTGATGTAGTGTAAGACTTTTAGATTAGTGTCTATGTTAGTCATTTGTGTAGTGTATTTTGTTTATGTATGGCGAAATTTGATTTGAGTTGTCTTTTTTACGTCATTTATTTGTTCGCTGTATCTTGTGGCAAATGTTCTCCCTGTTTGTCCTATGTAAAAGCTTAAGCAGTTGTATGTAATCTTGTATTTTTTTTGTTATTCATTATGACTTTCAGGGTTATGAGTTTCGTAAAATTTTTCTGCCGAAATCGCTTATGTGGCTAAACAGAACAATTGCATTTCTTATGTATGTATATACATATACTTTTGCTAATTATTATATAACAAATGTTTAGGTTTGTGAAGTTATTGAATGTAAGTGATCTCGCAAAAATGCTTATATGGTTATTGGATTTGGTAAGGCTTATTAACCCATTCGCTTACAATTTTTTTTACACCGACTGAGCCATAAAAAACTAATTTTTTAGACCATTTTTAAAGGTTTTTGTTGATTACTTTTTTTTAGTTCATATTTAAGTTTCTTATGGAACCTATTGTTATTTTTTTATTCACAAATACATTTACTTTCAAAATATATACTAATATTTATAATATCTTTTCTTTTATAATTTAATAATATGTAAACAACTAAAATGTTTCAATGAAAAATATCAAACTTTATGTTTTTTATTTCAATTATCCTAAAGTAAAAGCATAAATTACCTTTGGAAATACTCCAAAATATTCTTCAGAGTGCAAAGAATATGTTTCAATTTCACAAGAGTTAAGAAAAGTTAACTTTTGTGTTGTATACTTTGAAACATTCTGGTAGGTGAAGTGCGACGAGGCACAGTCCACACTCCCACCGACTGGTTCTTTGGCCTTTTAGTGGGCTTAGGTGGTTTGGAACATGGAATTTTTTCTTTAGGCCTACCCATTCTTGGTTTACCCCTATCTCTAGTACTAACTCTAATAGGTCTAGGACAAGGATCAAGAAAACTAGGGGCATCATCCTCCTCACTAGCAGTAGGAGACAGAGGGGCAATTATTCCATCAAGGTAGATTTGATCGAGTAGCCTAATTAGATTGGAATTCTGTGAGCTTTCATCATCTGAATTAGATGGTAATACAGACCTATCATGGACATTTATATCAGAAATTACATTATTTACATCTAGTGGAGTCCTAGGCCTAACATAACTACAAGAGGGCTGCTCAAGTTGCAACTTATCACTTATTGCAGAACAAGGCAGATTACATTTTTCATGATGTGGTGAACCTGTTATATTACAGTCTATTATGATTTTATTTTATTCATTACTTACATCTACATCTATTTAAGATTCAATGTCCAACTATCCTATTTCATTATCATTCTCAAATGTTTCCTCAAACAAATCACTGTCCCATTCTCCAATAATTCTTTCAATTTCACAATCTTTCAACTCTTTCTCACTTTCATCAACATATAAAATATTAAATCCACTCATTTTTAACTTAAAAAGAACACAAATAACAAATTAAATACAATTTGGTTAGGTTATAAACATATTCCACACAACTACGACCTAAACACAACATCACAGACAATGTCAGCTGATCGGTCGCCAGATAAAACGTAATTATTGAAAGAACGGACAGTCCAAAGAAGATAAAAATACTACCATTGGAAAGCCCAAAGCCTGTAGAATAAGATGCATATGCGATCTATTGGATTTACTGAGAACTAATTCGACACAAATGAGTTATATTGGAGGACGGCGATTCACCGTCGCTTCACAGAATGGCACACTGGGTCGCGACGGCGGATCGCCGTCATTGTAAGCGAATGGGTTAAGACACATTCTATTGCCTCAAAAGATTTGTTGTTTATTTTGTTAATATTTGACAATACGGTATTCAACTATGATAATCAACAACCGTTTTGTTAAATTATATACAACAACTCCGTCACACTATAATTCTATATATCTATTAAAATACAGCTACAAAATATATTGTTTGATAAAATTAGCTTAAAAAACTGTAGTGGCTCCATATATATGATTACCAGTGTGTATAAAATATATTGTTTTATGCCTATTTAACAACTTTCCAGTTTTATCATTACTTGATTTCATTATTTGGTATTTCCATTTCCATGTAACAGATTTTAGCACCGAATTTTTTTTTTTCTAAAATAACATTCCCCTCTCTACGTTACACCTAAAACATTATTAATTCAATGTTTTTGCTTTATTTTTTGTTTTTTTACTTCGTTTTTTATTAGTAACTTACAAAATGCCTCGAAATTGCTGTAATAGTAAAATTTGCTGTTGACTAAAATTTAGTAATGTTTTGTTTATACCGTGGAGGCAGGGTAAATTGCTATTTTCAATTTTACCGGCTTTTGTGATTTTGTTCATATTCCTGTTGATTTTCTCCATTGCAGAAATTTTATATAATTTTTTTGATAAAATTGATTAAAGTTTTAATTTAATATGTGTAAATACAGGTGCTACCAAGTAGTATACTTGTTAAGGTAGATCTTTATATATGTTGTTGGAAGACTGAGGAAAATTGAGATGGCTTGCTAAATTCAGCAAATACTTGATCTCCTTGGGTAATTTGAATTTTTTTAGTAAGAAACCTTACTATAACAGTAAAAATTAAAACATTTCACTCAAAATCTCACTACACACACTATTATTAAAACATACAGAACAGTTTTGTCGATAATGTCACCTTCATCAGTAATTGGCTACTTCTCGAATCTCTAAGTAACTCAATATTTAAACCTTATTATAATTGGATGCTTTGTATTTAGAATGTCCAAGGATTGATCATTAGATTTTAGGATGATAAATGTCAGATGAGTTGTAAGTAAAGTACATTGGTTCACAAATCCTAATACTTTATATCTTATTTAGCAGATGAAATAAGACTAGGTAGAAGAAAGATAGCTTGGCTGCAAAATTTAAGAAATGGAACAGCAAATATTTAAATAACCTTACGTATAGCTAACATTTGGAATGAATACATTCCTCAAGTTTTTTTCTTATTAAAAATTCCTTCTCATTCCAATTTTTGTGGGTTGTAAAAATAATTACCAATCCAAGTAGTATATATATAACTTGAAACAAAATATCAGTATTTTAAAATAAAAACAATTGTAATTTTACATTTTGGCATTTTCATATAGATATTCTAAAGCTAATTCAATGATTGAAATTAATAGGATATAGAAAACATTTTTAGGCCTATCAAGTATGAATCTATTGTGATAAAGTTTGTAATGTTATGCAACTCCATTATATAATTAAACTGTAGATGTTTTCTATTATTTTTCTCTGTAAAGTTTGCAATTCAGTATCAGCATAACGAATTAGGCTGATAAAAAGATTAAGAATGATTGTTCTTAACAAGAAAGGTTTCATTTAATTGAAAGATATTAATGGTATTGTTATTTGTACTGAATTCCATCTTTTTCAATGATGTTTATGGTAATTTGCGCCTGAATTTATATTTGTTGAGACATTTGTTCTGAGAAAGAGATGGCAGAAGATTAATAAAATAACAGTCATTAACTTTTGATCAAATTTATAGTTTAAATTTAAAAAGTTTAAATTGCAATAAAACTAGAAGTAGCCGTCATATTTCTTGACTTGGTGTGTTGTCTTTCTTATTGTTTTCTAGGAGAATTTGAAACACACACACACACACACTAGAGTTTAGATATTCCGAGTCCCGATATTTCGAGCTTCTGTTAAATTCGAGCCTATATTATCATTTTGAAAGAAAATGATGAATCTGGCTTCCAAGAAATGTTTATATCAACACTGTATGCAAAGGACATGAATCGGATTTCCAGGAAATGTTCATATAAAGTTATACAAACTTATTTAGTGCATTTTTAATCACCATTATTATTAGGGTTCATTAAAACTCCAATTTTTCCTGATGCACAGGAGCATATTTAATTTATAATCCGAGGTTTTGGTAATCCGAGGCGATCTCGGTCCCATCTACCTCGAATTATTGAGACTCAACTGTATGTATATATATGCACGTGTGTGTGTATATTTATATATTTTTATTTGTACTGAATTTCATCTTTTTCAATGATGTTTATGGTAATTTGCGACTTAATTTATATTTGTCGAGAGATTTGTTCTGAGAAAAAGATGGTAAAAGATTAATAAAGTTATACAAACTTATTTAGTGCATTTTTAATCACCATTATTATTAGGGTTCATTAAAACTCCAATTTTTCCTGATGCACAGGAGCATATTTAATTTATAATCCGAGGTTTTGGTAATCCGAGGCGATCTCGGTCCCATCTACCTCGAATTATTGAGACTCAACTGTATGTATATATATGCACGTGTGTGTGTATATTTATATATTTTTATTTGTACTGAATTTCATCTTTTTCAATGATGTTTATGGTAATTTGCGACTTAATTTATATTTGTCGAGAGATTTGTTCTGAGAAAAAGATGGTAAAAGATTAATAAAACAATAATTAAAGCCATTAACTTTTAATCAAATTTATAATACATTCTGAGTGTGTGTGTGTGTATGTATTTTTATTTGTACTGAATTTCATCTTTTTCAATGACGTTTATGGTAATTTGCGACTTAATTTATATTTGTCGAGACATTTGTTCTGAGAAAAAGATGGTAAAAGATTAATAAAATAATAATTAAAGCCATTAACTTTTAATCAAATTTATAATACATTCTGTTCAGATATTTGATATAAGTGTAAAAGATATCATTATTTTTGTTATTAATGATCTAGAACAGTGTTTCACAAACATTTTCTAACCATCTCCCACTTTTGAGATCAATAATTTTTTTTGCTCATTTGATTTCAAAGCAAAAATCGTACACATACATTCAAATACTTAAATATAAGTTGAAAATGAGAATATTTAAGGACATTTTAAAATTAATAGGTACATAATTTTTATTTAGGTATAATATGTACATTAAAATTTTATAAACAGGTCTAAAAAAGGAATAACAATCACGAATTACAAACTGCATGAATTTGTATATCTAATTAAACAACATAAATAATTTCTCTAATTAATGTGAGGGATGGATTTGATGAGTTTCGATCAATTTGTTGATGTCTGGAGCCATTTTTGTTAGGAAAATTCTAAGATGTCGCTTTTCAATCTCTAATCTATTTCTAGACTTCGTGGCAGGAATATTTATCGCACTAAACCCTCTCTCAACATGTAAGAAGAAGGAAAGGCTACAAATAACTTTTCTGTGATGCACCACAATCCAGGATAGAGCTGGTAAATTTCATTTTGAAGTCAAAATGCTTGGTAGCCCTGTTTGAACTTGAGCTTTAGTTCTTCGTTTGCAACAAGCTCGATCAGCTGCTCTTTCAGAGTTGGGCTGAAATCACCTTCAGGAGGAAAATTGTTGAGAGGGACAAGAATCCTATCGGGTATATCCAAGGATAGAATACCCTCAAACCGTGTATACATGTTTAAATGAAGCATCTCCAAATGCTGGCAGTATGCAAGTAGGTCTTCTTTAGTTGGGGTTTTTAACTTGAGACTAGGAAATTGGCTTAATTCGCTTGCTCAAGCGTCTTGCCAAAATATATGCTTTGATACGAAAGATGAGAGGATGCTCTTTGCTTTTATCAAATTCCTTTGCTTGAGTTCATTCCTTTTCAGCTACAAATTTACTTCATTGAACTTACTGAATAGGTAAGTGAGTAGTACTGAATAGATACTCAGGATCACCAGTTGAATTCATTATGTGTCCGTGCAAAACAGTATTTTTCTTCTTTGAAAAATTCAATTTGGAGTTTAGTAGAGAGTAGAGTATCTCCAAGCAAGCTCCTTTGGACAGCCACCTCACTTCAGCTCGAAGAAGTAACTTCATTCTCCATGCAGAGTTGTTTAAATAATCTGCTACTGAAGGCAGAAGTTATTATCTTATTTACTGCCGTAATGACAAAATGTAGAGACCTGTGCAGTCGTTTTTGGCCACAAGGTGTTGTCGATGAATGACATAATGAATTGTAAGTAAACCTGGTACTCTTTTCTTCATATATCTGAGGAGTTCTTTATAACAACCAATAATTGCAGGAGCATCATCAGTAGCTGTAGTCAAAATATTGGTTTGCGCAATTTCTTTTTGTAGGAAAAAATCCTCCAATACTTTATAGATAAATTAAAATTACCCTTTTGTGTCAGTCTTTAATGTTCTGGCAAAAAGCAATTCTTGGCATTTTCCTTCTTTTATAAACCGTAGATATGATAGCAAAAGAGACTCGTTTCCTTGGAGTGTTATCTCATTTAGCTGTAATACGAATCTTGTCGTTTTCAAGTGATCATACAGTGTCTTCAACGTTGTCCAACATCTTGTCAATTCGTCTTTGTAATGTATTATTGCTCAAAGATAATTTCTTAGTAACGTCAAAAGCAGGTGTATTGAGCATTGTTGTTGAAACTTCTTTGATAGCTGGCAAAGTCATCTGACTGGAGATAAGCAAAGCTCACCCATACATACCCAGTCATTTTGCATCTGCAACTGTAAAAAAAAAATTTCATTGGTCATTGTGCCAACTTCACTCATTTTCTTTCCTCACATTGCAAAACCCCTTAACAAAAATTGCTTATAAAATGCTGTTCTCATAAAAGACTCATCATTTGTCAACACGGATACATTTCTGTCCTTACTCTTCGTCAAGAAACAGTGCTTCACATGTCTCTTATATAAATATAATGAACTGTGGTATTTAATATTTTTAGACCAAATTGTGCACTGGTGTAGGAAAACTGAACTCTAAAATATTCATTTATTGGAAAAATTTAATGTTGTTTTTCTGTTTACAGGTAAAAAAGGAAAAACAAAATGGAAGACTGTCAATTTAACTGATATAGTAGACTCAAATGTTCCAAGGAAACCTATTTCATGGGCAGATGAAGCAGCTGAGGCAGAAGGTAAGATTTTTTATTTAAAATTTAATATTAGCTTAAATTATGTATACTACATATTTGAATATAATAAACATTTTAAAATTAATAAATAAAATAGAATAAAAGGTTTTAAAAAGTTGAAGTAAAGTATGTTCTTAACAGTTTTCATGAATTTATTGAAATTATTAAAGTATAGTCATGATTGTCATTTTATAAAACAGCAGATATGAAATACCATACATTTAAAGAAATAGGCTAAATCAATTGTAATGATTTTTTAGGTTTTTTATAAATACTTGATATAAATGTTTGGTAGGTTGAAAAGTGTAAATAAGTAAAGTATAAGTAGAGAGGGTAGATTGTAATAAATATAGTAATTGGAACACAGATTTTTATATAAGTATTTGTTCCTTTCTAAACAACGTATTATTCAGAGAACACAATCCCGAGCAAAACTTCTCAATTTGTTTAAAGTTTGTCCTGAGTATTGTTTTTATTGATCTCATGTGGTTTATGTAAACTGAAATGCAAAACTTAGTATGGTGCAGTGTAAACGACCTAAGTTAATTAGTAGAGAGTTAATTATTAAAAGAGATAATAGGCAAAATTTTTGCTAAAGACATGTTTTTAATGAATGTGAATAAAATCTGTCCAGGTGTTATCTGGCAGCACCAGTGTTATCTGTCTACTCCGTGTTAAAGATGAATAGACAACGATATAAATGGGTTGATCACTTTGAGTTGAAATTAATGTTGTCTTAACTTTATACATAACCTAAAGTTTATTTTGATTTTATAATTTCTGTTTGTTCTCCAACAAACATGTTTTGTATGTGAGGTCACGTATTTATCAAAAATTGTCAATTATTCCTTTTTTTCATCTAACAAAATTATTTGTCATTATATTATTACCATAATTGTATTGGCATATTTGATGTATTTATTTATTGGTATACAAATTCGGCATTCAAAACAATTACCTCAGTAAAGAAGGAGAACAAGATGTTACATAATTATGGGGGTGGGGTTGGCACTACCGTTACATGTTTATTATGGAAGGGGTTAAAAATCAACCATTTTAGTGCTATGTAATTTAGCGATGGCCCCCATGTGAGAAATATTTTTAAAATTGTTACTTTCAAAATGTAAAACAAAATTTCAGTAAAATACGTACAACAATAATTAAATATTCATAATTATATTAACTATGTCTAACAACAATAATAAACAAAACAACACAAAATTATATAACTTTATCTCACAAATAATAATTTTACAGAGTTTCAAATGAATTGTCTACAAAATTTCCGAAATCAATTACTGGGACCAGTCCCATGCTTGCTGAAATAACAACTATGTCATTGGGTTAACCTTAGAACTACCCATCATAATTCTTCTAAAACTGGGTGGACGGTTACCAAAATTTAAACAATAATAATAGTAAATTAAGCATTAAACATTTTCAAGGTGTCTAGCGACAGGGAAAAGTCAGGGAATTTTAAGATTCTGGAAAATTTAGGGAAAAGTCAGGGAAAATTTAAAAAAATCAGGAAAATATTTATTTTGATTAAAAACAAAACTAGTGGCCATTGCTCTCGAATATTTGGTATTGTAAGCCAGCTTTTTAGGGGCAGGGCAGTCAGGAAATAACACTTCTTTATTTAGATGCCCATTATTTATTTGATAAGCCCGTTGCTATGACTTCAGGACTTATGTCAATAAATATTAAACATGTCGAGTTGGTACAGCTGGGAAGTTTTACCCAGGACCGTGGCCTTGGGGTGCGCAGTGGTTCTGTTATCATATGGATAGGTGGGGATAACAGATAACTCAGTCTGTTATTGACCACGCAGAACGCTGTGTAAACATTCGTAGCCAGCTGTTTGTCTAGACTCGTGATAGTATGTGTTTTATTTGACGGTGATTATTTTTATACTGTTTATTTCAACATGGAAGGTTCCGGTTTTCATTGCCGTAGCGGGTAATCGCGTCATTATCTCCCCTCCTTCCTTAAAATAAATATAAACTGAAAGATGAAGTGACCGAAGCAGAGATTATATGGTGCGTGAATTTAGTAATGCAACACTTCTTTACGCAATGCAGAAGGTAGTGTGTGCCTCTTTCTAAGGATGTTCCCTGATAGCACTATTGCACAGAACATGAGATTGGGGAAAGATAAAATTTCCTATAGTGTTGTATTCGGTTTATCAAATTATATTAAAGACCTGTTACTGACATCATTAAATTCAAATTCTAACTATGTAATTGGCTTTGATGAAAGTTTAAACAAAATATCACAAAGAGCCCAAATGGATTTGAGTGTTAGGTATTGGGATGCAGAGACGGATGAAGTGAAAGCTCGATATTTTAGTTCTGTGTTCCTTACAGACACAAAAGCAAAAGAGTTACTAAATTCGTTCTTCAAAGTCTGGATTTATCCAAGATCCTTCAGATATCAATGGATGGGCCCAATGTAAACTGGGCTGAACAGTTACAAATTATTAAAGATTGGGGTTTAGTTACCCTTTCTGATTGTATACCTCATGATATTGCTTCATTTGTTTCGACATTTTTTTTTTTTAAAGTCACTACCTCTTGATGCAATGTATTACTTTTCGTATGAAGCAGCATCCCAGTATAAAAATAAATCAAGCTGACAACCCTTTTCAATTGAAATGCAGGCTGACCATCTCGTGGAAGATAAGCCACTATCCTACTAATAAATAGTGTTCCTTCTGTAGTAGGAAGTACTCAAGGGAATCTTACTAAAGTCAAGGTTTAAGACTATATAATGGCAGAGGTTCAGGCAAACAAATGGTACAGAGTTTTGTTAATAATTTTAATGTCTCAGTAGACTTTAGAGGTAGCTTTACTAAATAATATTAATGGAGACTTAAATGGGGATAGTAACTTGTCAGAGTAATGGTTGTGTTTTAGGACTTGAATTTGGCCAAATTGAAAGAAAGCTTAGAAGCTCTATTGCCCTTTTTCATTTTTAAATTTTCCATTTACTAAATGTAGTTGTGAGAAGTAATCAACAAATTTTACCCAAGGATACAAACCAGAAAATATAATCATAAAGAAACAAAAATAATGCTTGTGAAAAAACTTTCCATATAAAGAAGAATATGCCCTTTGGACAAGAAACAATACAGTGAATTGTCAGAAAGACTTACAGCCATTTAGTAATTGGGTGTTTTAGATTGACTCAGATGGATATGAGGTCATTATGAAATATCCCATTTATCATACAAAAAAAATCTTGTTCACTATGTAAATATTTCTTCTATACTCATAAATTCATTAAAATGAAATTTAGTTTTTTGTTCATTTAAAGCTACATTTCAGCCAGCATACCTGCTGTATATACTGTACATAACTCTGAAATCCTATTGGCAAAATTTTTTTTAAAGAAAGGTTTGAAGAACTAAACTAAATATAAACTACTTAACTAAGTGAATACGTAATTGCTTACTTGCTGACGTGTTTCAAAACGATCGTTCCTTTTACGAAGCTAACCCTCTTCGAGAGTGTTAAACCACTTAGTTAAGTAGTTTAAATTTAGTTTAATCAGTGAATTCAAGATTATTACATCAAGAAACTTCAGGTTTGAAGAGTTTAATGTAAATATAAGCAGGGTTATTGATAAATAGCGTCTTTGAGAAGAATATGTCTTGTTCAGGAATATTAAATATTGTAGTACTAACAAAAGAATAATGTATCAACTCACCACTGTACGTGAAAAAAGACAATGTGAAACCTGAATGTACAAAACACAGAAATACGCATTTAATGAGAAGCCATAAACGATGTACATGTCTGTTGTATAAAGTGGATATTTTTCTAGTGTTTGTTTTCTTAAAGTAATTTTAAATGTTATTTTGTTTTCAATTTTTCCAAAGAGGAATTTAAAATCAATGTTTCTAATTGATTTATCTTTTCGAAAGAGTCATCTAAAATTCCTGGCACGCTTATAATGTAACATCTCACATTAACCGGTATACTAAATGTTGCAGCAAGAGTTACTGGCGGCGAGGGGGTCTTCATTATCATCACCATCATCCTCACTCTCCTTATTTGTAGTGGAAGCTATTGAAGCAATATCTTTCACAATTTCTTATACTCTTTGTACCTCGCAAGTCTCTATATTCTCATCGACAGATAGGTAGTTGAGAAAGTAATCAAATATGAATTCTTTAACTTCGTTGTCAGTACGCTCCTATGTCAGTTAACATTAAAACTATTTGGCACCTGCTTTTTTTAAACAGTTTTTAATGATGGACTTCAATCCATACTGAAGCAAAATTAATAGCACCCAAAATATTTACGATATGTTGCTGATTATATTATTCCATGGCACATAAGTATCTTTGTACTTGTTGCTTACAATAATGCCCCTTTACAATTTTTATTATCCTCTGGTCCTTGGATTATCCCATGTTGTCCATATTATCCCATGATCTAAAGCTTGCTTGTGCTGTTTAAGGTTTGCGAAAACATTTTTTATGTTGGCTAGTTTAATACTTTTCAGATGGGCTGGACAGTTATCACTAAGTAGAAGAATGTATCGATTCGTTCTTTGAAAAATCATATTGAGTTATTTTGCCCATAAAACAAATAGCTCTCATGATTCCAGTGTATTCGCATAGAAACTACCAAATGTTCTTGAAACATCATGGTGACTCTTTTCCACGACTAACAGTTCAAGTTTTTCTGAACCATCTGAATTTTCGTATAGGAGTATTGATAGTCTCTCTGTAGTTAGTTTTCCACTGCAGCATTTTTCTATAAACAAACGACTTATAAAAAAAAATTGAAAGGGGTTTGCTGTACTGTTTTATATCTTTTGTAATGACAAAACTAAAACAAATGTATGATCACTAATTCTAAAAAATGCTTTTTACTACAAAAAAAATTATTTCATCTTATCCCATCCTAAGGTTTCAAGAAATGTTGATGAAAATAAACTTAATTTTCAAATTTGTTTAAAAGTTATTGTTTTAACAGTGTTGGTTGTTAAGTCTCATTTGAATGATTTTTGTTTATTTAGGAAGTTTTAAAGATGTATTTTATTTTACAGCTTCTGCGTATTCAGACTATGGAAGGAAACCAGCAGAAAAATTTGTTCTCCCGTCTGCTCCAAGGGCAGCAAGAGATATTGATAGCGATTTGAAAATACCGAGAGACCCACCATATCAGGCATATATATCCAACTTACCATATGATGTAACTGAAGATGAATTGACTGCATTTTTTGCAGACTTCAAAGTAAGACTTCATTATAAAATTCGAACGTTTATATTTATCCCAATTATTTATATTTGTTTTTGCTAAAAACCATTACTATTGTTAATTTTATTTATCTTATTGTGTTATAGTATTCTACACTATTTATTAAGATATACATAGTAGAAAATTAAGTTACTTATGCTCCACAGTGCCTACTGGTCATTGTTCCCTATTAGGGATAATAATGGGATATAAATAATAAATAAGGCTAGGATAATATACCTTGACATAATATAATTTTTCTATACTAGAGATCATTATTATGGTTCTCTTTATTCGCCTTATCCTAATTCCACCTACCTAAAACAATACTATTACTTTCTTTCGAATGGTCTGCTTCTACTATTGAATATTAGTAGCAAAACAGAAGATGCAAATTAATTAAAACCATGTCTTTTATTACAGTTTAAATTCTCTTTTTCGGTCATGTTCATAAGAAATATAGACAAGTATAGATAATTTTTAACCTTTAGTTTTATAAATAATTTTTTGTGCTAAGAACACCTGATGATGAGTTATTTTAGAGGCCAGCAAAAAGCCTGCAACAAGGGGCCAACCGACAGAGTACTAGTTACTAAAATGGGCCCCGGGAAGGTCTGAGACCAGGTTAAATAAACCCTCTAGCAGGGGGAGTCTCTTAAAGAGACTGCAGGGGACCAGAAACAGCAGGTGGGATGAGAAGCCTGGGACGCATTGCTGAGGCAATCTCTTGCCCATCCTGGTGGAAAGCTTCTGTCAGCTGCAGTTTTAGTGCAATGTGCAGGTTGACTTGATATCAAGCCAAAACTCAATTCAGACTATTCTTTTGCTGGCCTTTTTTCTGAAGGTGTTTTATAAATTTGACAAAAGTTTATTTTATGACTGGTAATAGTATGATTTGCTCATTTACCACATATTAAGTGCCAAAATGAATGATATTTCTTCATCGCTTACTAAAACTACTGTGTTTTTAGGTGTTTGATTATCTTAAATTATTATCAAGAATGAAATGTGTAGTTTTATTTAAGAATAATTTGAATAATAATTATAAAGTATTGAGATTCCAGACTAATTTTTACAATCTGAAAAGTATTATAAAAAAGATATTTGGTTTTAGTAATGACTCCAGTAACAGCTAAATGTAAATTAGGCTAATGTTTTCTAAAAAGATGTTAATAACTTATTATGAACAGTAAATTTTCTATACATTCCTTATATATAATATTACTTTAAATAAAAAGTCTATGTAATCATAGAGAGTAATATTAGTTTTATATTATAACTTTACAACAAGTTAGATGCAAGTTGCTTTTAAACTGAGGTTTCTTCTATATCCCTATTTTATGTGATAGTCGTCCCACTAATGTAACAACTCTATACATTTATAACTAGAATGAATTTACTTAATTGATTAAGTAAAGCATAACCTTAAGGCCATGGGTATACAGAAGGCAACTGGTGACGGCAATGCAACGTAAACTTGAGTTGCTGTTAAGAAAGTTGGTAGTAGGTTTACAAAATTGTTCATATAAAGTTGATAGTTTAGTTGTCAAAGGAGGATGTATCCTTGTGCATATATTTTAAGAAAGAAGCTACAAAAACGTTACAAAAAAAAGAATTCTGTGTAGGTCTATACCTCTATAACATCATTAATGCGAGACAAAGTCAATACATTGCTATGCAAAACTTAGGAATTTACCCAGACCAATTTTTTAGTTATTATCATTTGAGCATTAGCAGTTATGGCTACCTTTTTAGTCAAGTATTTGAGAACATCAAGGAAAAAAACAACTAATTGGCGAGAACCGATTTCAGCTGGAGAAAGATTAACAATAACACTCAGCTGAATTTAATTGCTCATTTAGTATGTATTTCTTTTTATGTATAACTGTAAAACTTAAAATAACATTGCATTGCAATTAAATAAAAATTAGTATTTAAACAATCAAATTTTATAGTTCAAGTGCCGATGTCATATATTTTCAAAAAAAGTTTTGGTAATCATTTATATAGTTTTGAAGTTGTTGGGTACACAAATCATGACCAGAACCAGCAATATTTTGTTTTTCTGACATACTATAGCAGTATAATACAAAACTATTCAAAGAAACATAATATACAAATAAAAATAATTATTATTTAAATACAATAGCACTCTTGAGCTGTCTTGCATACACAACACGACAAATACTGCTGGCAACTGAGAAACTGAACTAGTTTACAGCATGCCGTGACCGGAGCAACTCTAGTTTCTGTGTCACTCGCTAATCACTTCAGGAGCAACTCTAGTTTCTGTGTCACTCGCTAATCACTTCACTATGAATATGTGCTTTCAAATCTATACGCTGTGAAAAAGCAACTTCAGTTTGCGTTACATTGCCGTCACCAGTTGCCTTTTATATGTCCGGAGCCTAAGTTTCATGATTTCTTTGTTCTATCACAATGGTTCTATAGTTATCATAATTGTTTTATATGTGTGTATTATATATATGAAGGAAGTGTGTTTTAGGATGGGAAGATTTTGTCGATAAAAATGGACACTGGGGAATCCTCATAACGCCACCTATGGTTTTAATAGTTAATCTACATGTTATATCATTGGAAAATTTATAGTGAATTCTAACTCTAACCTGTATGTAAACATGTGCAGGCATTTTTTTTCCAATGTCTAGATAGATTTGACATTTTATTTCAATGAGAGAAGATGTTTACAACTGTGATGAAACTGGAAGGCTCTACCACAAAAATCCCTTGCCACTCATCGTGAAACAGCTTGTCCAGGATTCAAGGAAATGCTAAGAATTTCTGCAAAGAGAAAACAATGACAGGAAAGTGTTACTAGTCATTGGACAATGCGCCAACGAATCAATCTGTTGAAGTTTTAAATCCAATTAATAAGGGATTTGAAATGATGTTTCTTCCACCCAACGTGATCGGGGTGTTATTGAAAATTGTTTTTTAAATGTAGAGGAAACAAGTACTGCACAGGCACCTTTTGGCAAAAGATAATGCGAAAAGGGGCGTTCGGTTTTCAAGAACGTTGAAACTAAAAGATTTGTGCTATATGTTAGCAGATTCCTGGGACCTGCAAACCAAAGAAAACCTTATGAAAGGGTGGAACATACTGTCAGTCGGTTCCAGGTTTTCAAGAATATGAGAAAACTGGCGCTGTAGATTAATTGGATCTAGATGAAAATGACCGGCTACGATATCCTGGATGATAAGACGTATTTTCAATGCAAGAGCCAGAAAATCGAGAATGCAAAAGACGACACACCTTCACGTTCTGAAGCTCTTGCATCGTTAGAGAAAGTGATACCTCAAGCCCGAATACCTCAAGCTAAGTTCCTGCTACTTAAAGGAATGAAGGATTTGGACGGCAAACAATGAATTTCGAAACACAGACAATTCATAATTAGCACGTTTTCCATTAAAATATTTTAATGTTTTTTTTGCCTTACAGTTGTGCCTTTTTTTGTATATTGATACATACATTTGTAAATATGTAGTGAATTGTTTTTGTAAAATAAGTGCATTCTTCTGGATTTAAAGATAAATAAATCAAAGTACTATAGTTATGCACGTATGTAAGTACATAAAGTGTTTATTTTCATATTCATTTATTTTAACATTTTTATTAGGAATGTTTAGGTTATGTTCGAAAATCTGAAATCTGAATCCCCCCCCCCCAGTCCCAATTAGTTGGGATTTTCAATGCTCTACTGTATATGTGCAACTAAGCCGTATTATTGTTTGACAACCATTTAGTTCTTTATTAGACCAAATTTGTGTAGTGCATTCCAGATAATGTTACAGTTTGTTTCCAAAGAAGAACAACTCAAAATTTTTATATTTAGGTTTGCAAAACTGTAAAATTTCTAAATAAATATTAGGTATTCATAATATTTTTTATTTATAAAATATTGTGCTTAATTCATAATTTTTTATTACAGATAAAGAATGTGCGTTTACCAAGAGAGGAACGAATGTCTAGGGATGAACGAAGCAAGATAAAAGGTTTTGGTTATGTTGAATTTGAAGATAGGTCTGAATTTGTAGAAGCTCTTAGGTTAGGTGATACGGTAACTATCCATTTTTTTTTTTACTAACTAATTTTTTTAAATAACACTATATAACACCAATATATTGTTCTTGCAGCAAATCTAGACAAATAAGAAGTTTAAAATAAAACCAGAATTCAAAGACAAAAGTTTAGATAAATTAATGTTATTTTCCTAATCTAGAAATATTTTTTTTAAATACAAAAACTTATCAATTGCTGTAAGTAGTGCTAGTAGTCAATTGCTTATTCAAAAATAGGCCTCAAATATTTTGGCAATTTTCTGGAAATAAAGTGTTAATAATGATATAGTTTATTAGTAAATGTTTTGGCAGATTGTAAATAAAATGTCTTATTTTTCCACCCTTTTTTAATAAAAAAATTATGTTGAATTAAATGAATAATTGTCAAGTACCATATTTCATAACTAGGTTTTTGTAATAAAGTTGATTTTACTCTGTGTTTTTGTGTGTCAAACAAGAAGTAGGTGGGTACTTGTTGACAAGGGCTTTTATTAATACATTAAAATAATAGGCTTTACTTTGTTTAGGTCATTTAAACTAATTTTAGTTGCCCTAGACTCATTGTTTGGCTGTTCAAAATAATGATCCTACTTAATATGGCTTGGCCAAAAACTCTTACTACATGTAGTAATATTATAGAAATCAGTAGTTTGTAAATATGCCATTTTTAGGAACCAGATGGTAAAATTATGAGCTACTTAAATATTTTAAGTCATTTAACTCGTGGCGATTGAATGATACCTAATTCAGCAGGCATGAATTAATATTTTCATTAACTGAGTTTTATACTGCTGCAAAAATATTACTTTAAGCACAAAATATTATATATGGGTTCAGTTTTTTATTGAATATTTTATACCTATGTTTATCATTTGCTAATTGATTATTATTTGTAATCATTAGTAAAACGAAATAAAAGCTACTTAGGGTTTGAAGTTTTGCATTTAAGGTTTCTAGGCTCCCTATTACTGTTCACTTCAAATGTACAGAAAAATACACTCATTATAAAAAAATATTTACACAATAATGTTTTTAAATTGAGAATTTCTCTAAATTCAATGGACGACTGCAGATTTTCATTGTTCACACAGTATGACGCACAACAAACATCCGCTACAGGCCGACATTAAGTATAACTGAACTGACAAGGCAAATCCTGTTGGGGCAAAATTTGATGAGGTAAAGTATCATGTATAGAACATTTCTTAAAAGGAGAACTTGTATGCTATAAATATCTATCCTTATCTCTGAGAGGTGATAAATATCCCCTAGACAAACATCTAATCTTGTACATGACACATTAAAAAATGAACTTGACCATACTGTGTCAGTAACTTTAAATTATTAATAGCCTCAACAAACTACAGTAGGAAACTGAAATCTGTATGATCTGTACAGCTAATGTGTGTAGGGTTCAGGTTACAGGAGAAAAAGCCGTCTCACTAGTATTTTGATATAATTGGTGAATTTTAAATTTCATATTTTGTGTAGTATGTTTGAAGTTTATTTTTTGGGGAATATTAAAAGGTGGTAAAATTGTTCCTTCAAGTAAAAATTTTATTTTATACATTTCTTTGGTACTTGTGAGTAAAATTTAAATACTCAAATGATTGTTCCTACGTAAGAAGTTGTTGACTAATTCATATGTAATGATAATTTTTTGTTACAGAATCTAAAAGGTAGAAGAATGAAAATAGAGGTTGCTCAAGAACATGATTCAAACCAAGGTGGGCGTGGAAGAATGAGAGACCGAGGGGATCCAGATAGGTCTAATTCAGACTGGAGATCAGGGCCAAGAAGTGATGATAGGGATAGAGATGGTGAGTACAGAAACAAATGTGGCAGTTTCCTACGGACTTTACCTCTCTCCCTTTTACCTACCACTATTTAACCTCACTTCAATTCTGTTGCTACCAGCCAGCTCCCTCATCCCTTTCTTTTCCATTCCTGATGTCCTTGTCCATAAGAAAGTAATGATCTATCTCCCGAGGTCATATTTTGATACAACACCTGTATATTTAGAGATAGATAGATCTCTCAAGAGAACAAACTCCCTGAATTTATATTTAAAAAAAAACACTGATCACCCTGTTAATGGGTGTTTTAGGCTGTTATTGGGGGTATGGATCCTTTGAGAGACAATCTGTCTTAAAGGACTATATTTGGATTATGGACTAGTTAACCTTAAATTAAATTGAATAAATACCAGCTAATTGGAAAATAACAATTTTTCATTATGTTTCATATAGACTTTTTATTGAATTTATTTTTCTTTATCTTTTATTAAATTATTTTTCATTTATTTATCTAAATTTAGTTTAGCTTTAATTTTGACAAATGGTGTTATTATAAACGAACAAATTCCTGATTAGTATATAATGAACATTTACCTTTTCCTTAACTTGACCTAACTTAAGAGATATTTATTTCAACTGTTTTAATTTTAATTATTGCACATGTTTCTTATTCATTTGCAGATTAATTTCTATTTATTTATTGATCGAAATTCAACTTTTATCTCTTTTAGATACATGAAGTATATTAAAGGAATAAATACTCTATGTAGGCATACTTAACATTTACAGTCTATAACCTAATTTTACTTGATTAAATTTATCACAATCTCTTAACTTATTAAACAATTTACTCAACTTGTATTCTTTTCTGTTTATAATCTCTAATTGCCTAAAAGGAATATCTTGTGTTATTATTAACCGTAGCTATTTATTTGAGGGTTATAATCTAACTTACCTTTTATTAACTACAAATATTGATTCTTAAATTTATTTAACCCTTTTGAATATTTAGATACTACTAATGTAGAATATATTTTAATTGTATAAGTTATAATTAATGAAGTTTTCATTAACAATAGCTAATTGTGTATATTGCAATTTTCACATAGTCTACTTTAACCTAATTCTTTTTATCTTTTAAAATAAATTATTTTCCACACATTATCTTCAATTAATATAATATCATTTCGTTTAAAGTTTTTTTGACAACACTTTAATTAATATGTTAACATCCCAACAAAACAATACCTAAATCTTCTAAGTTATTTTTCACACATTTTATAATACATTTGGTATCCCTTAACAAAACATAATTAATATTTAACAAAGATGTTATTAAGATTAGAACTTTCCAACGTGTAATATTTTCTATTGATATAATAATGAGTCAGGTTATAGATAAACCTATTTTGAAAATAAATCTTACTTCAAACTCTAACCTTAATTTTACTTAAGACGAGTGTAATTGAGATTAATTTTGTATATAATTATTTTAAAATGAATTTGGTTATTAATTTTAGAATATTGAGAGAAAATCATTAAAAGAAAGACATGTAAAGAATTGTGAAAACCTGCTCAAAATGCTGTGGTTGGCTAATTTCCAAGAAAATATTTACCTCCTTCTTTTTTACTTGGAAGTCCATTAATGTAATTTGGCGGCGTTACATCTGGTTCATTGTATCGGATGTTACTGCTACTGGTACCCCGAGCTACACTTTGCACAACTATTTAGAATTTTATTCCATTTTAGGAAATGAGTTGATTACTGTTTAAAAAAAAGTTTTCATTCTACTTCTGCTAATTTTTATTTTATTTGTCCAATTATATTCATTTTAATTTCCGTGTCTATTTTGTTTATTATTTATTTGAATTGACCTCCCTAATTTAATATTTTTCAAATTCATTTAACATGGCAAATTCATTTTCTATACAATTACCATGTTTGTTGCAATGACCATTTTGGTCGTTGCAAGTTGTTACATGTGTAAAATCATTAAACCCATATTGTAATTTAATCAAATTATCAATCATAAAAAATCTATATTTTCAAAAAAGAATGATACGAAGTTAGTTTTTGATACAAAATTAATTGTAGAAATAAGATCAAGGTGTTAACAGATTTGGACAAATCAAAATTTAAGATTTTGTCCGAGGGGATAACGTAGAAATTATTGTAAGCTATTTTAAGTCTCTTCTTAATTTACATTATTTTTTAGGATATCGTCGGAATAACAGTCGACGAGACTATGGAGGATCTGGTTTCTCTAGACGGGATATGGATGGTGGATACTCTGATAGAAATTGGGAACAAAAGGGGAGTGATAGAGGTGGTGGATACAGGGACAGAGAGGGAACAGATAGGGGCAGTTACAGAGATGGAAATAGAGATGGGAGATATAGAGATGGTATTAGAGAAAGAGATAGTGAAAAATCATGGTTTAGACAAGCAGAAGAAGAAGCAGAAAAATGTTATACTAGGGATAGGGATGAAAGAAGTGATTATTCCAATGAGAGTTCTTGGAGGAGAGAGCCTGACCGAGATAGATATCCAGAGTCATTAAGTAAGTAAATAGTTCCTTTGTTTTTGTGTATTACAAATTATACTCCAATGAAAATATGCATATTCAACACTTTGACTGCCATGGCGGTCACCGGTGACTGACAGTGTATTTTTGCATAGGGCTGGGGAAGTCACCCGTGACCGACAATGTAGACCTAACTTTAGATCATCACACAAAGCTGTTTGGCACATTCATGATGTGTTTAACCATATAAGGTGTCTGACGTGGCTTCTGTGTGTGTTTCTGCAACTTGCCGCTGAGGAAATGTTTTTATTTTTTTTTTTTTTACAAGGCTAGCTATTGCATAAATAAAAGTTGAGAATTACAAGAAAATATTAGAAAGAAATAGTTTATATTTAAACTTCTTTGTAGAACTACATTACAATTTAGAATAGTGTTCCATTTGATTTGATGATCCTTTAAAAAAATTCACTTACAAAAACTAAACAATTCGAAAATAGGAAATTAAAAACTTAATTTAAAATGTGTTTCCCCATATCATAAGATCATATAAGTTTTGTAAAAACAGCTCAATTTAAAACATACTTGTATTGAAACAATACAAACGTAAATGTAAGAATAATGTTCAGATTATATTTACATTATAATTATTCCAGAAAAAAATATTTTAAAACAAATAGTTTTGCTGAAAATTTAAAATTGTGTATCTATATTGTGAAAATGTGTTATAGTATATATTTATACTTGAATTTATATTGAAAAAATAACAATAAAAATGTTAACATTTTACATTCATTCGGAAGATTGGCCTTGAACGTGGAATGCGTTATAAGCCTAATGTGACCTGCGAGGCACCTTGTAGTATAAATATTTACGTCATGCCATGACTGTCATCAGTGCCCGACAACATTATGAAATAAACTAGTTTAAAAGAATAAACGCACTAGAAGGCAAAATATTATTATGTTTTATCATTATTTAACAATTAACAACAAAAATTCTGTTTGACAGTTATCGGAAAACTTGTTACCAGTCAATGTATTAATAAATTTTAAACTGTAACTATTCTCTATTAACCTTATTCATATGGGAAAAATCCTAGGGCCGCAAATTATTTTTTAGTGAACTTGGCTTTGTTTTTTTAATGACCAAAAAAAATCAAGAGTGATATTATTAGTGCTTTATGGGCATCGGTTCAATTATAGTATCTGAATTATAAATTCTAGAATTGGCTTTATAATTGCATTAGAGATAGGGGTGAAAGGAGGTTAACAAGGTCGTTCAATAGTGGTGGTCATACAATATTAGTCTTAGATTGAACTGTTCACATAGGTTGTATTTATGTTCTTTTCATGTTTATCTAAGGGATGTTTTTTAATATCGTAAACTGTAGAGAATCCTCTACGCTGAGACTACATCTGTCCTTAAAAAAATCCAAGTTTTTTATAACAACATTATTTTGTATGCCCTTGAACCTATATATAGACCTCTTATAGTCTCACCATCTACTGTAGAATTTTAAGTATAATCAGTTGTTATGTGTCTTTGTTAAGGCATATAGTTGATCATAAGTTGGTTATGCTGGATCAATTCCTAACTAGTTACAATAAAACCTCTCTTATCCGGATCAATGTGGTGACACCCAATCCGGATAACAAAAATCTGGATATGGGAAGGGTTATGAAATATCTGTTTGTGCTATGTAATCAAAACTATTCCAATTATAAGTAGATGTATAGTTGTTCTAAGTAAATAAGTTATACTTATTGAAGATTGTAATTTTATTTTATATCATTATAGAACTATATGTACAATTTATTTACATGCCTCTATGTACAGTTCTTTAATACTGTACTGTATTCTGTAAATATGCATTATCAGTTTTCGTAAATAAAACAATGTAGGGGGGCGGTTGCTTGTTTTGTGAACACGTTTCTTTGATGAAATATCCCTTCACCTCCAAAAGAGTAGACGATCGCCTGCGGTTGCTTCGTCTACTTGTTCGACATACTTGATCAGCTGGTCAAATACGTGGGAAGCTTTGCTGAGGCATAATTTTTTTTTTTTCTTAATCTTCGGCAGGTGCTGACTATGGGTTCACAAAGTCTGTAGTATGATAATTCCCAAAATAGATGCTTACCTTAATTTCATATCATGCCAGGATATGAGAGGTTTTACTGTACCAACTTCCATAGGTGCTATATAATGCCTGGTCTAAAACAAGGTTTTTTCCTCACCCTCTAAAGAAAGATAGAGCTTGGGATAACAAAACTCTTTCCTTACTATCTGAAGTACTGAAAGGGCAGATAGCTTGGAACATATCAATTCTTTCCTGTAGGAGAGTGAAATTTATGTTATGTGTGTTCATTCCTTATAGAGCTAAAACAAAATTTTTGATCTGGTGTGAAACATTCACAGCACATGCTATAGCAATGATAGCCTATCTATTAAGTTGCAAGTATTATTGTGCAAAAGCAATTATTCCTTCAGACACCTCATTGCCAGAAAAGGTAGTGATGGTCGTTAAGAGAATAAACAGTTAATTATTTTTGTATCGACTATACGTCAATGTTTACATATGGTTTTATTTTTATTAACAATTATTACAACTATGTTACTTTGGCATAAATAACAATATTTCCCTGTTTTACCATTAAATTTTCATATTAATAATCAAGATATGAAGGTTTAGTTTATCGACAAAAGATTACTTTTTTAGAAAGATGTTAAATCCTAGAAATAATCCTTATTTAAGAACAGTAATTTGTTTTTTTTAACACTTGGAAAATTAAAAAACAAATTGATTAGTCTTGAAATTCCTTATCCTGATTTTTCAAGCTTCTGTTAAATTCAAGTCTGCTAAGCCGTCGCCATTTAAAAACATTTTTAAAGCTAAACTGCATCAGCATTGGCATAAGTGTGTGTGTTCATTTCTTACAAAGCTAAAAGAAATTTTTTAAACTAGGGTGAAACATTCCCTATAGCACATGCTATAGCAATGATAGCCTATCTATTAAGTTGCAAGCTTTATTGTGCAAAAGCAATTATTCCTTCAGACACCTCATTGCCAGAAAAGGTAGTTGTGGTCGTTAAGAGAATTAACAGTTAATTATTTTTGTATAAATTATAGTAAATTATACGTCAATCTTTACATATGGTTTTATTTTTTGTAACAATTATTAATGGTACTAGTAAAAACCCAGATTTAAGAACAGTGATTTGTTTTCTTTGTAACACTTGGAAGATTAAAAAATCTAATACATTAGTCTCGAAATTCCTCGTCCCGATTTTTCGAGCTTCTGTTAAATTCAAGTTGGCTAAGCCGTCGCCTTTTTAAACTGCCAAAACGCGTCAGCATTGCCAGTTTCATATAATAACTAAAGTGCTGATTGGGTGGATAGGGAAGTATCTGAACAGTGGTTTTTAATGAGTTTGTGCCCAAAACGGAGACGTTTTTAAAACCAAAGCATTTGCTGAAGGCTGTTTTACTGTTAGACAAAGTGCCGTCACATCCCGATAAAGATCACCTGTTTTCTGATGATATCTGTAATTTATGTTTGCACAAATGTTACAAGCCTAATCCAGTTGATGGATCAATATGTTCTGGAATGTATGAAGAAAAATATACACCTTACCTTTACAATCTCTCTTGTAAGCGACTGAAGGGGAAGAAAGCATTTGTAGGCTTTCTAAAAACAATTACAGTTAACAGAGTTGTGCGCTAGATAGCCAAATCATGGAACGAAATTTAAAAAAAAAAAAAAATACAATTCCTAGAATAAAATCCTGAGTTATAATGAAACTGTTGACTGTTATTGATCCACAAGAAGAAACAGTGGAATAGTATTGAAACAGTACAAAAAACTACTGAAGGCAGTGATAACAAGAATAAATATGAAGGTTCGGCCGAGACAGTAGAAGAAGAGAAATTTAGTCATAGTGAAAGAACGACTGTTGTGAGAACTACACTACGCTATATTAATTAAAACAACCTCTCACCTTTAAAAGGTTAAAATAAAAATTTTTGAATTTGTGGTGAGAGGTGGTTTTAATTAATATAAACATTTACGCCACAGTTGCTTTAAGTTGTTGTTACACTACGCTATATTGAACAATAGACACCACGCCAACAGATGTGCTTCTGCTAAGTCTTCTACACAACACCGAAGCACAAAAACAATCTGATAATCAAACACAGAAGACGTCTTTCAAAAAATGTAGCAACCGCGATAACCAATGTATTCCAAAGCAACAATAATTTATGTAAGTACTGTTATCAATAAAGTTCTATAAACATAATTTGTGGATTATTAATTATAGTACTAGGGTTCATTAGAACTTCTGTTTTGTCTAGCACAGGTGCATTTTTCCGAGTATTCTTTTATCCGAATGGTTCTGGGTCCCATCTACCTTAAATTATCAACTCTACTGTATATTAGTACATAAAATTTAATTTGACAGAAACATTATTTTCCTTTGCCGGAAACTTGAAAAACACTTTAATTTTTTTCACTTAGTGTTATCTAAAGAAAAAATAAAGTCTAAAATAGTATGGATATTTTTTTACCTAAAATTCATATTTTTTTGCAGGCTAGAAATAAATGTTTTTGGAATTGTTCTAAGTCTAAAACAAATATAATATCTTATAACTATAGAGGAATTATTATGATATTTTGCTATGTTCCACTTTTAAGATCCTTGCTGAGAAATCCAAATGAAATATGTATGTCATTAAAATTTTCCATATATCCTAAACAAAACTTTAGTTTTTCTCTTATTTTAAAGCCATTATGATGCTATTTTGCTATGCACCACTCTTAAGGTCAGTGCAGAAAAAATCCAATGCAATCTGAATGTCTTTAAAATTAAAAATTGTTTATTGAGTGTAAAAAAATTTGAAATCATGTCATAATTTTAAAGCCATTATGATGATATTTTGCTATGCACCACTCTTAAGGTCAGTGCAGAAAAATTCCAATGCAAACTGAATGTCTTTAAAATTATTAAGAATCTAAAACAAATTTAATATCTTGTAATTTTATGATGATATTTTACTATGCACCACTCTGTAGGCCCTTGCAAAGAAATCTCAGTGAAATATGAATATCGTTAAGTTTCCATATATCTTAACATTATTTAAATTTTGTTTTAATTTTAAAGGCCATTATGATGATATTCTGCTATGCACCACTCTGAAGTTCATTGCAGAAAAATTCCAATGCATTCTGAAAGTCTTTAAAATTGTTTATTGAGTGTAAAAAAATTTGAAATCGTGTCATAATTTTAAAGCCATTGTGATGATATTTTGCTATGCACCACTCTTAAGGTCAGTGCAGAAAAATTCCAATGCAAACTGAATGTCTTTAAAATTATTAAGAATCTAAAACAAATTTAATATCTTGTAATTTTATGATGATATTTTACTATGCACCACTCTGTAGGCACTTGCAAAGAAATCTCAGTGAAATATGAATATCGTTAAGTTTCCATATATCTTAACATTATTTAAATTTTGTTTTAATTTTAAAGGCCATTATGATGATATTCTGCTATGCACCACTCTGAAGTTCATTGCAGAAAAATTCCAACGCATTCTGAAAGTCTTTAAAATTGTTTATTGAGTGTAAAAAAATTTGAAATCGTGTCATAATTTTAAAGCCATTATAATGATATTTTGCTATGCACCACTCTTAAGGTCAGTGCAGAAAAATTCCAATGCAAACTGAATGTCTTTAAAATTATTAAGAATCTAAAACAAATTTAATATCTTGTAATTTTATGATATTTTACTATGCACCACTCTGTAGGCACTTGCAAAGAAATCTCAGTGAAATATGAATATCGTTAAGTTTCCATATATCTTAACATTATTTAAATTTTGTTTTAATTTTAAAGGCCATTATGATGATATTCTGCTATGCACCACTCTGAAGTTCATTGCAGAAAAATTCCAACGCATTCTGAAAGTCTTTAAAATTGTTTATTGAGTGTAAAAAAATTTGAAATCATGTCATAATTTTAAAGCCATTATGATGACATTTTGCTATGTACCCCTCTTAAGGTCAGTGCAGAAAAATTCCAATGCAATCTAAATGTCTTTAAAATTATTAAGAATCTAAAAGAAATATAATATTTTGTAATTTTATAATATTTTACTATGCACCACTCTGTAGGCCCTTGTAAAAAAATCTCAGTGAAATATGGATATCGTTAAGTTTCCACATATCTAAACAGTATTTAAATTTGGTTTTAATTTTAAAGGCCATTATGATGATATTTTGCTATGCACCACTCCTATGGTGTCTGAAGAAAAATACCAATGAAATCTTATTGTCTTGTGTGAAAAATGAATTGTTTATATATTCTGAAACAAATTTGAGATTTATATTAATCCATTGTACTATATAAAGAAATTCAGCTCTTGGTCCTAAAGTGTTCATGCTTCGTTTTAACATATCCAACAAATTTTTAATGTTTTTGCCTATTGAAACTTTCACCCCAAAGAACGATATTTATAGCTGTCCTAATACATTCTCAGAATAACAAGACAAATAGAGAAGGATTTTTGCTTTTGTATTGCTTGTAAATTACTGGTTAGCAGGCCATTCAGGCCAACATCTTACTAGGTCTTTTATTGCTTTATTGTTTAGTTGTTGGTTGAGAACTACTGTGATCCTAGATCTGTGCTGTTCCCTTTAGATGTTGTTAATAAAGAAAATGTGGAAATATTCTTATGGAGTTATTTTGGTCAGTGTTTTTTTATACAAATCTTAACAATTAGTTGCTTGCATGTTTGAGGGAATATACAATCAACTGCTCACCTTCACACCGTAAGTGCATTTTATACATTTTCAAATTTAAATTTAAAATTATTTATTAAAAAGGCAAATGAATAAATCTTTAGCTTGGAAAATATTTGCTAGTAAAAAATATGTTTTAATTTAGGTGAACCAAAGACTAGACCGAAATTGAAACTTCAACCCAGGACAAAACCTCCAGAAGAAATTGCAAATGTTGTTACTACTGAAACTGTTTCAAGTTCAACTACAGCTGCTGCTTCAATTTTTGGAGGGGCTCGGCCAGTTGATACTGCAGCTCGTGAAAGAGAGATTGAAGAGCGTCTTTCAAAACAAAAAGATGATAAATTGGATGATTCCTCTAGGTATGTTTGAATTTCATGCTATGTACATTCTACTTTAATTTCTTACAAAATTAAAAGTAAACCAAGTATTATTAAAATTTGCCTTTTTAATGCAAGTTTTTATATTAGTAGGTTTTTTATTAGATTATATAATTGTTATTTTAGATTTGTCAAAATGACTTTTGCTTAACTTTAGAGTTGTTCAACAAATCAAACATTTATTTGTGTATTTTTAACATTGTATGCCTTTCAGCCTCTTCCGAAAAAAGTTTTAGATCATAAATTAGAGATAATAAAAAATATTTTTTGTACGTCTGAATCTTACTTCATGCGAGTTGGACAGATGAGGTAATGGTTATCTGCATTTCTATAGAGGGCATCCATTAGTTCATTAATTTGATTCAAAACATCATGGTCGACCATTTCTGTTTGGCGATAGTGAGTAAAAAATATAATTAATTCTTATGTTTCAAGTAAATTTTTATAGTTTCATAATGACCATTATTAAATTCATTAGTTATGGAGGTTGACTTTTTTTATTACCATTATCACAAATGCAATTTATAGAAGAATTTGAAACAAAAAGTCATAGATGTTGGATTACTACAATTAAAGTTAAAATGCTGCAATATGTGAAAAAAGTGGTAATGGAGATTGTGATGGATATAAAAGATGTCGTGTACTTGAAAGGAGAACAGAATGGCATGTAACTTCTGTCACAAGTAAAAAAGTTCATTTGCTTAGGGCACATAAAAATTCATCAATCTCCAAACTTAACATCTCTGATTCCATCTTCAAAGTTCAATACAAGTAAGTCTAAACAAGATAACAATGTTATTTGTAAAATGATGTTTTCTCTATCTTGGTAAGACTTCATTGTTGTAAAGATTGTTGCTGATGAGAGAAAAAGTAATAGGTGAACTGCCTTCGGTATCCACACACCTCTGGATCCCATCCGCAAAGTTCCCTACAAGTAAGCCGAAATGAGATAAGGATGTTACTTGTAAAATGAGGTTTTCTCTATCTTGGTATGACTTCACATTATTGTGAAGGTTGTTGCTGATGAGAGAAAAAGTAATAGGTGAACTGCCTTCGGTGTCCACACTTTACGTCTGGATCCCATCCTCAAAGTTCTCTACAAGTAAGCCTAAATGAGATAAGGATGTTATTTGTAAAATGAGGTTTTCTCTATCTTGGTATGACTTCACATTGTTGTGAAGGTTGTTGCTGATGAGAGAAAAAGTAATAGGTGAACTGCCTTCGGTGTCCACACTTCAAGTCTGGATCCCATCCTCAAAGTTCCCTACAAGTAAGCCGAAATGAAATAAGGATGTTATTTGTAAAATGAGGTTTTCTCTATCTTGGTATAACTTCACATTGTTGTGATGGTTGTTGCTGATGAGAGAAAAAGTAATAGGTGAACTGCCTTCGGTGTCCACACTTTACGTCTGGATCCCATCCTCAAAGTTCCCTACAAGTAAGCCTAAATGAGATAACAATGTTATTTGTAAAATGAGGTTCTCTCTATCTTGGTATGACTTCACATTGTTGTGGAGGTTGTTGCTGATGAGAGAAAAAGTAATAGGTGAACTGCCTTCGGTGTCCACACTTTATGTCTGGATCCCATCCTCAAAGTTCCCTACAGATAGACAAGATCCTTATTTGTAAAATGAGGTTTCCCCTACCTTGGTATGACTTTTGTGGAGGTTGTTGCTGATGAGAGAAAAAGTAATAGGTGAACTGTCTTCGGTGTCCACACTTCAAGTCTGGATCCCATCCTCAAAGTTCCCTACAAGTAAGCCGAAATGAAATAAGGATGTTATTTGTAAAATGAGGTTTTCTCTATCTTGGTATGACTTCACATTGTTGTGACGGTTGTTGCTGATGAGAGAAAAAGTAATAGGTGAACTGCCTTCGGTGTCCACACTTTACGTCTGGATCCCATCCTCAAAGTTCCCTACAAGTAAGCCTAAATGAGATAACAATGTTATTTGTAAAATGAGGTTCTCTCTATCTTGGTATGACTTCACATTGTTGTGGAGGTTGTTGCTGATGAGAGAAAAAGTAATAGGTGAACTGCCTTCGGTGTCCACACTTTATGTCTGGATCCCATCCTCAAAGTTCCCTACAGATAGACAAGATCATTATTTGTAAAATGAGGTTTCCCCTACCTTGGTATGACTTTTGTGGAGGTTGTTGCTGATGAGAGAAAAAGTAATAGGTGAACTGCCTTTGGTGTCCACACTTTATGTCTGGATCCCATCCTCAAAGTTCCCTACAGATAGACAAGATCCTTATTTGTAAAATGAGGTTTCCCCTACCTTGGTATGACTTTTGTGGAGGTTGTTGCTGATGAAAGAAAAAGTAATAGGTGAACTCCCTTGGATGTCCACACTTTACGTCTGGATCCCATCCTCAAAGTTCCCTACAAGTAAGCCTAAATGAGATAACAATGTTATTTGTAAAATGAAGGTCTCTCTATCTTGGTATGACTTCACATTGTTGTGGAGGTTGTTGCTGATGAGAGAAAAAGCAATAGGTGAACTGCCTTCGGTGTCCACACTTTACGTCTGGATCCCATCCTCAAAGTTCCCTACAGGTAGACAAGATAAGTACCTTATTTGTAAAATGAGGTTTCCCCTACCTTGGTATGACTTCACATTGTTGTGACGTTATTGCTGATGAAAGAAAAAGTAATAGATGAACTCCCTTGGATTTCCATACTTTACGCATGGATCCCATCCTCAAAATTCCCCACAAGTAAGCCTAAATGGGATAATGATTTATTTGTAAAATAAGGTTCTCTCTGTGTTGATATGACTTCACATTGTTGTGAAGGTTGTTATTGGTTAGAGAAAAAGTAATATGTGAACTGCCTTCGGTGTCCACACTTTATACGTCTGGATTCCATCCTCAAAGTTTCTTACAAGTAAGCCTAAATGAAATAAAAGGATGTTATTTGAAAAATAAGATTCTATCTTGGTAAATGTTGCAAACATTTTTAAAAATTTTAGTTTTATAATATATTTTTTACAAGTGTGAAGGGAATAATTAGTTGCTTGAATTCTAGCAAAACCAAGCTTTAAACTGTAAGCACCATTTTAATAAATTAATATCATTCATGTTTACATGTTTTAATTAATAATTATTCTTTTTACAATAATAATAATAGATACAAATAATCAATTGAAAAATAATAAATTAGTACAACAGAATTCAATTGTTGTGGTTTGTTGATTTTCCTTATTAGAAAAGAATGTTACCACCCAACCATTTAGCATAACAAGTATTTTTTATTTTGTTACCTAACTAATAATGATTACAAATAATTATTTTAAAAGTAGTGAATTTCAAATGTAAAAATATATATTTAGATTTTAAGTGTGGCACAACACAGTTCAGTTGCCACGACAATTGCATTTGCGATTAATCTGTACCATCTGAGCTGCTAGGATCACGATAGTTAGGATATCAGAGTTATTCTATGTGGAATTAATTGCATGTGTGTAACAAGTAAAATAACAGACGGAGGCAAATTGTTAAAAAAGATCAAATTTTTAAGAAAGTTCTTAAAACAAGCTAGCTACTTGAAATAAAAGTTCATCCACTATTGATGTAAATTATGTATAATTTAACATGAGGCCGAAAAGCAATATTGGAAAATGTCGGGTTCCTATATCTAGCAATACATGTTTAATCCTGAAAACATATATTTACAAATCTGTTTGAGGTGAAAAACAAATTATTAAATTTATATTGTATTAAAATTTATTAGTTTGCAGATTGTAGATTTTAGGTAATTAGTGAACTGCTTTGTTAATACAAAATTATATAAAAAGCATACAATAATGCTTTTCTGATAACCAAGAACATTAACTTTTGTTATGGCTAAAACTAAAAAAGACATACCATAGGATATTTCATATGTGTACAATGTAAATACTTTCAGTAGTAATATTTTTTTTTAAATCAACCCTCTTCGAAAGTAAAATATCACCAGACTTCATAAATAATGAGCAAAGCCTCATTAGCTCCATGCTTTCAGTTTAGGAGAAAATCCCAGTGCTTCAAAGTATCAAAATTGTTTTATTTCAAAAGTTTTTTATTGCTGATCTTCTTTACTTTACGTGTAAATGAAAAGTAACATTACTCAGTGTTTTATGAAATGCTATAATGATTCTGCTCAGATTTTAAAGCAATGCTCCGAATAATCCGAGGAAGAATTTGTGACTAGACTCAACACGAGTTACTTGGGTACATCATTAATTATCCTCCCTAATAGGCTGATTCAATGCCCTAATGAAGCATTGGTAACCAGTAGCGCAACTAGTTTCCTTCTGCTACCTTCTAGTTTTAAAAGTAGTGGTGGTAAATTATTACTTACTATATCTTTCAGGCAAGTATAATTTAAGTAGGCTAGAATTAACATTAGCAGGCTATTCATCTTAACATGCAATAGGTACTAGATTCCTTACTGTAATTGTAAACTTATATTTATATTTCAGGAAAAAATCTGTAACTAAGGATAAAGACTCACTATCCCAAGACTCTACAGTTTCACAGAGAGATGGTGCTCAATCTCCAGACAGTAAGAGTTTAGAGCCTGCTCCACCACCTCGAGAAAATCCTTGGGGACGACGCAACCCATCTTCATCACAGGTTTAAGTCAAATAAATAATTAATAGTCACTAGATGTGGGAATATTTGGAAAATCTTGGTTATTTTTTAATTATTGTTCTTCTATACATATAGATTTATTTTTAAAAATAACTGGTTTTAGGTTGACATCAAAAGCGTAAATTTGGTTAATATTCTCTGATGGATTCTCCTTAGAGAATCAGAAATATCGTATTATAATAGCAGTTACGGAATATTAAATTAAACATATAAGAAAATATTTTTCTAATATGGGTTTTAATGTTTTTTTTTTTTAATTGCATATTTCGTTAAATATTTTGCTAACCATATGAATTCGAAATTTTCTGAAGGTGCCTAAATTGTGAACTAAACTTAACTTCAATCGTATTTAGTTAGAAATTTAATAATGACCTGACCACTAAAAACACCCACAGTAAAAAGTAAAAAGGTTTTCAGATTTACAAAGTACACACTAATATTTAATATATATTTTTGCACAAGGAAATAAATATATTCAAATATTGTGTAAAAAAACATTACAGATATTGAACAATCTCTCATCAACTTGTTCACAGCTGATTGAAGCAAAATTCCAGAAGTAAAAAAAAAAAAAATTGGAAGGGAAAGCTGGAAAGTTCTTGATTAAAATGAATAATCATGAATAAATGACAATAGACCTGCATCTTGTGTATTAAAAGAGCCGGCATTGTGTTAGCTGCTAATCAATTTTAATGTTAATATAAATATATTGTATATAGGATTGATTGTGTAAATGCAGTGGTCTGGTTTATTTTGTTATTAGTTATTTTAATTCAACGTTAGATGTTATGAAACTCTATTGAACACACAGAACTAAAGATAAATCTTGTCTATGATGAAAGAGAAATAATTAAAAATATTATATAATTTGTAAGGTAATGAAGTAGTAAATGAAAGACTTACTTTATTTAGTTAAAGTAACATGATATATAAATGTTTTTTTTTAAATTTAACAAAAAGAAATGTGTAAATTTTCATTTTGCCTTAAAAATTGCTGAATAATACTGTAGAAAAAAATATCCAGCCTAGAAATTTAAAATTATCAACTTCAATAAGAGTGAAATTTGTTTGTAATTAAATATTTTTCCGTAGTACAACTCAGCTCTTTCTTTCTTAAAGTCATTAACATGTATTAAAATTAAAATTTTACTTGGGGCAGAAGAACTATTCACTAATCAATGAATAAAATCACATTTAATTTAAAGGCATGACATTGTGTCGCCTCTGTTAAATCTAATGTGAATAAAACAATTGAGAAATCTCTTTACTGAGATATGGTCAAATCAAATTTAACATTTGAAAAGGGCTGGTAAAGCACAAAAGCAAAAGGTGTTTGAGTGGTTGCTGCTGATTCAATTCATTTATAATATTTGCATATCCAAAACAAAAGTGGGTCTCTGCAAAACACATAACTTGTTTTTAAAAGTGGCCCAACAAGTGGTGACTTATCATTATAATGTAAATGTAACAAAGCTTCCTCAGTCACCAATAATAATCATGAAAAACATCCCATACCATAATAAGTAGACAAATCTCTCACACTAAGTGTGCTATAAAACAGTAAAGGGTTTCTTGGCTTCTAAAAAAGAATATAAAGTATGATAAGAAAATGTAAACAGTAGACCAACATTTTAAAGATGTTGAAACTTCCCAATATAAGTGTAACTTGAATCCCATTGAACTTGTTTGGGCTGAACTGAGAAATAGCAAACATCATAGTAGTTTTGCCTTGAGCAAATAACACAATGATTTCTAAATTATTTTACTGCCAGATTTGAATAATTTAATAATAGTATTCACCCATATTTTCATATCAAACATCCTTTATTTTCGCAGCAGGTAAATAATGGGAGATTAAGTCCTCAGGAAGATTCAGAAAACAAACCCTTGAGGGATGATGTATCTCCAGTAAGGAAAAGCAGTAGAGATGAATCTAGTGGCAGTGAGAGTCAGAAGAAATATCAGCCTCCACGTAAACAAGAATCAGATCAAAGGCGACCTAACAGCAGAGGTGAGTGTGAAATACAGTATTTTTAAAAGTCAAAAGGAAACTTTGAATAGGTTTAATTAAAAAAGTACATTTTATACAGATTTCAAATTGTCTGTGCTATGATGTTTAACACGTTCATTGCCAAGCTGGAAATTGGAATTTTGTGTGGTGCCCGCTATAATAATTCACTTAGAATTTGTATAGCAACGGCCACGTGATATCGTGTGATCGGCCATCCGGTAAGATCTGACGTCACACTATATCGCGTGATTGGCAATGAACGTGTTGAATGATTAGAATATATTAAAACGTCATAATATAAAACCGATTTATAAATTACTTTATAAGCAATGTATTCCACTTTTCGTTTGCTATAGGTATAAACGATGTTTACCTCTTCATGTTAGTTCATTATTTAGTAAATTTGATTTGTTTTAAATTTATTTTATTTAAGGGAAATCATTTTTAAGGCTTAGAGCGAATTTAATAAAGTTCACGGTTTTCTAATTTGAGCAGCTATTTGGATAATTATAAAATAACTCATTTTGATCTTAACTCAAAAATCACTGATTATTGCTGAAACTGATTGTGTTGCGTCTCTCATATATTCATTCGCATTTATAAACAACTAAATATTATATAAGGGAGCAATATTTGTGTTAATTATTTTGAATCTTCTCTATTTTATTACTTTTTAATTGATTATTATTTGTAATCATTGTTAGTAAAAATATATATAATGCTATATACTGCTTAAAGTATAGTTGTTGATTGTTGACTCCTCCTCTAAAATTCACACAACTAATTGTTCACTTCACGTTTGTACATAAATGTTATACCTAAAATAACTTTTTGTTATATATACATTTCCATATACTATACACTTCAAATTTTGAATTAATGTAGTACACTCATTCTCACTATCCAATAACAACTGCTCCAATATGACACAATTGAAATACAAAATGCAATGATAACATATTAAAGTTTGAAATGAGAACTTGACCTGAATTGCCAGCTGATAGTTGATTCTAAGAACAAACTAGGATGGCTATAAATATATTTCTTTAGGGTGACATTTTCGAAAGCCAAAAGTATTTCTTTGAATTATCATAAATGTGCTGCAGAAATATACACTCCGGCCAAATAATCAATGACATGCATTGTTTGCCACTAATTATCATTGGGTTATTTCCTGAATAAATGGGAAAGATTTTAGTAGCCTGTAGGTGATGTGGTGAATATTTCAATTTTCCTAATGTAGTAGTTTCTATAACCTGGTCAAAAATTTTATTCTTAAACACTTAGCGACTGCTTGGGAAAACTTTCAGCAAAAACAATCGTCTATTCATGGAAAAAGTTGTGGCCTACTCTTGACTTTATGAAAAAAACAAGGTGAATTAGCAACTGAAGAAAATCAATATCAAGTAAGTCAGCTGACGAAAAATTATACGTAATAGAGTGCAGTAACAACTAGGCAGTGGAAGGGGTCAAAACTAACTGCTGCAGGTGTTCCACACACACAGTAAGCGTCGATCTGGTGCTGGAGGTTTTCTCCACTGCAATTACTTGGGCAGAGGGAAATATAATGTGTCAGCGTTGGAAATTGAAACTATATAGTGCCGGATTAGTTAGATCATACTGTATTTATATTTTAACTTTAAAAAAAATGAGCAATAGGGAAGGTTTGACTGTCTGATAACCATTATTTATTTGATGCAGTGTTTGGAAGAAAACTGAAATAATTTGAATTATTATCTTTGGTTTACCTTTTTCGTATAATGTAGATAAATCCATGAGTAAATCAAACAATAAAATTCTATAATTTCTATTCTGGTAAATTTGTAAACATATATGTGTGACCTGAGTAAAGAGAAGTTTACTTTGCCAATGAGAATAAGCCATTTTGTTTACTTCTATTTCAAAAGGAGCCTGTTTCTTCCATCTACTCTTCCTACCAGCTTGATACCTGATATGGTATAGGAGACACAATAGTACTTTCTCAAGGATGTAGCTATTTACATTAATTGTTACCATTTCTTTTATTCCAGATTATTGGGTATAGTATACCACAATACCAGTTGGTCTGGCCCTTTCAATTATTCAGCATCTTAGGAGATAGAGTGTAAAAATAAAAGTTAGCGTTTGGCAGCGTTCAGGTCAAGTCAACCAATACGAGTGACGCTAGACAATAATATTTATTAAGGTCACATCCTTAATGATAGTAATACCCATTACACATCCTTGATAGACGATAATTGCTTAAATTGTGATAGCTACATAAAACCCAAACAACAATATCAACCCATATATTTTTTTTTTTTTGTATTTAAAAACCTTCCTATTATGCCAAATATTACTTTTCTTTTCAGAAGACCGGGGACGAGGTGTGGGTCCTAGAGGAGGTGACAGAGGTCCACAAAGAAATACTGAAACAACACAGAAAATCACAGCCCCACCGACTAAATCAAAGTTAGTAGTTTTTTTTTTTTTTTTAATTTTAATTATAATTTAGTTTTATTTTGACTTCCTCAGATTTAAATCATTTGATTTTTCAGGGAACCACGTAAAGAGGTAGATGATGTTTCAAAAATGCCAAAACTTCAGGAGCACAGGACACCTGTAAGTTTTAAACAGTGATTTATAATTTTGATTTATCTTTATATCTTTTGACAACGTTTTTGTTTTGAACTCTTATGTTACCTTATTCCTAGTGTTTGTTTTAAATTTAGTCAAACAATTTAGCTGTAATGCCAAATATAAGATTTTAATTACATGTAATTTTGTAAATGTACTCTTATAACAGTTGTTTAAAACATTCATACAAAATACATGTTTAAAATTTATTTTTATCATTTTGTTGTAGAACTTTGCTGGGTCCAACAAATTTGCTTTCCTTGAAGATTCAAGTGAAGCTTCTACAGATTAAAGCAAGAATGGGTGCTAGATTCTTTGTTCCTGGCAGTGGTTATAAGAGCTGTTGCCCGCTGGCACTCTTTACTGTTCTCAGGTTTAGCTCTCTCCTTCTTTTTGAATTGATTGACTTCAACTTTTTAAATCTCTATACAATTTTACAAAAAATGTGTAAATTTACTTTGTTTAAATGAAGATGTCACCTTATAAAACTGTAAATAAACTTTTTATTGAAATACGTTTATGTATATAAAGTAGACAATCTTAAACATTTCTACATTTTATATAATAAGACAGATAAAACTGGCAATAAAAAGTGTCAGCGGGTATTTATATATTCAGCTAAAACGTAATTGATTTTGAGGAAAAGTATTTATTTTAATTTCTTTCAGGTTGGTAGTTTATTTGTGAACTCAACCTTTCCATTTTCTACTTTGAAATGTACAGGTTTATATAAGTGTAATATTCTATAACCCCTATTTCTGTATAGTTTTATGTCTTGGGTGTTGTTTGGGCATCGACAACGTTATATTGATTAGTGATTGTTTTTGTTGTATAAAATTGTGAAAATAAAATTAGCACAAACAATGGAAGTGACATTTTTTGTAGGTTAAAAGTATTTTGATACATTTTATACATAAACCGCACTCTTACGTTGAAAATAATAATAGATTTTTGTAGAATCTATATGTTCATGGAGATTAATTTATTTGCCAGCAGTGAGTGAAAATTGGACTAGTCAAAAAAATAGTTACGAAAAATAAAACTTTGAAACCTAGCTCGGGTAGATGGGAAAATATTAATGTAACTGTTGGCATAAGTTTGAAATAGATATTCATATTAAATGTAGTAGCTTAGATTTCCTAGTGTGTTGTATTATTTGTACAGTTTGTCAGATTCAGCATGAATTATTTGAAACTCATAAAACAAACCTTCTAACTATAATGGTTGTTTTATTTCATATCCAGATTTTGACCTAAAGATAAAACTCAATAAAGGTTCGTTATTGTAGTTTTTGGTTTGATTTTTACCCAAATGTTAGATATTTATTAAACATTACTCCTATAACCATCGGTTAGAACAGCACCAAATCCAACAGCGATTTTAAATATTGTGTAGAAGAATTTTATAAAAAAGAGAATACAATAAAAACTTCATTAACCATCATCGTCGGGTATTGACAGTTTAGTGAATAGGCGGGTAAAAGAAACACTTTTACTCCTCCAAAACTTAACCTCAATCAATTATATTATAGAAGATATCACTATCACAGTAATATATATTTCAGAGGAAAATTAAAAGAAAAACACGATTGTAATTGCAAATAAATCTATTTATTACATGATAAATAATCTGCACAGTAACTACAAATGTGGCAAAATAATGTACAGTAATATAAACTTACAGGTGAAATAGTTCATGTATTTTAACAAAGCGAACTCGTCACTGCACCTTAATAGTTTAGCTATCGGCCACAATATCAGCGTTTTCACTGACAATTGCAAAAATATTTTAACCTTTTCGCTCCGTAAGACAACTCCAGTCGATTCGACAGTTTTACCGTTGACCTCGTAAGTCAACTTTAGTCCACGCCATAGAAAAAACTTTTCCTTTCGCTGGGTAAGTCGACTTTAGTCCCTAGTGACAAAATCTTCATTTATTTATTCCCTGCATAGTGCTGTTCTCTTGCGGAACATAGTTGAAGTAACAAATGTTACGTGCAATTGTTTACAGTCTTGTACGTTGTTTCTAGCTCTTTGTGTATCGAGTTTTGTGATAATTTCTATTTATTCATTAATTTTAGAAGAACAGTTCATTTTCAAGTTTGTTTGTACATATTTTAGATTTATGTAGTGTTAGTTTTGTGTCAATTTTGCAGTTGCAAGGATTTTATAGTTTAGATTTGTAAGTACAATTCAAACTAACCTATCATTAAAAGTTGCTAGTTATTTGAGCAATAACGATATATTATCTTATTTAAATAGAGAGAATGAAGCTTCAGGATCAGAATTTGAATTTTCAGATGAATTTGATGACAGTTTACCTGATAATCAAACATCCCAATATGTCCTTTCAATAGATACAAGTTCTGCAGTCCCAAGTACTAGTACCAGTGTAGATGACATTGCTTGGAAGGAAGTTAATGTTCATTCAGACCAAATCGTACTTGACAATAGGCCTATTCCAGTATTTCAAAACAATAGTGGAGTCAAATTTAGTTGCCAATCTGAAATTGATACTTTTATGAAGTTTTTTCCAGAGATTGTGTTTAGTCACGTGGCTAAACAAACTAACATTTATGCTGTACAATGTCTAGGTGTAACATATGATCTACCCAGATCAAGATTTCACAGGTGGAGTGACATTGAAGAACTGCATAAGAAAGCATTTGTTGCAACTCAGATTGACATGGGACTTGTTGATAAGCCAACCGAAGAATCATATTTTCAAGATCCCTTCTGGCTTACAAAAACTCCAGGTTTTTCTTCAGTTTTTTCCAGAGATGAATACCAGTTAATAAAATCATTCCTGCATTTCAATGACAATGCTGAGCAAAAATAAAGACAAGAACCAGGGTATGATCGATTGTACAAAATCAGGCCATTGATTGAAATAACAAAAGATACGTACATGGATCATTATGTTCCAGGAGAGGCCCTTCCCGTAGATGAAACCATGGTGAAGTTCAAAGGGAAATTTTTTTTAAAACTATATGCCAAACAAGCCATCAACTAAGTGGGGCATAAAAGTCTGGTCCTAATGTGATTCAACAAATGATTATTTATTAAAGTTTAATGTATACACTGGAAAGGTAAATGGGAACAGTAATAAAGGTCTTGGATCTAGAGTAGTAAAGAATTAAGTCAGAGGATTAGAAAATTCTGGTAGGACAATTTCTACAGCAGTGTTAAACTATTCACTGATTGAAAAAGTGAAGGACTTGGGACCTGCGGGACTGTGCGCATCAATAGGAAGAATCTCCCTCAAATGAAAATGTTGAAAAAAAAGAAGGGGGATTCACCGTCTATGTGGGTTACACATGACAATTCAATGATTGCATGTCCATGGCAGAATACAAAAAGAGTAAATATGCTTTCCACTGTTGGAGATACTGGGCTGAGAGGGATAAGCTTACAAACCAGGGGAGGTTGACATGTCATAAGTAAGCCAAATGTACAAGTGTTGTACAACAAAAACATGGGTGGTGTCAACCTTTTTGATAAATTTTGCTCTACATATACATATTCCCATAAATGTATGAAATGGTACCAGACATTTTGGCATTTATTAGTTGAAGTGGCTTTGGTAAATGGCTGCATTACCTATAACATCCAGAATGATGTCCAACCTATCAGTCACAAAAAATACCGTGAAAAAGTAATTGACTGTTTATTGGTTGGTTGGACTATGAGGTCCAATGTTCGCCTAGGGAGAAAATTGAGCCATTCTCTCAATGACAGATTGTCTAGAAAAATACATTTCATCGCCCAATTAGAAGAGAAATCACAAGCCCAACTGTGTTGTTTCTTCAAATCTGCCTTCTGCCTGCAGTAAAAAGGAAAAGGGTGTTTGCAAGAGGAAGCAAACCTCTTTCTATTGCAAGACATGCTCTGACAATCCCCCTCTATGTGTTATACCATGCTTCGAAATTTACTACACTAGGAAGGTTTACAAGAAAACTTGTAAGTGCACATGAAATCAGTAGTAGTGTAATAACAATAGTAGATGAAAATGTCATGAATATGCAAAAATTCAAAACTTTATTGCAAATTTTTTTTGTAAAAAATGCAAAATATAGTGTAATGCAGAAAAAAATATAGGCAGCGAAAAGGTTAAGCTTATTTTTAAATAATGTGTTCTTATTCTTTGTTCCTGTTTCTAAGTATGAAAATACGTTTCTTATCATAATATTTATAAACACGTGTCCGGCCAATTGGACTTGAAATTTCGACTTTGACTATGCCAACCCGTTAGCTTACAATTTTTTTGCACCCACTTAGCCATATATAAAACTATTTTTTAGACAATTTTTGAATGTTTTGTTGTTTACTACTTTTCTATTTATATTTCTTATAGAACCTATTGTTATTTTTTTATTCAGAATTATATTTACTTTAAAAATATATCCTAATATTGATAATAACTTTTCTTTTATAATTGAATATCATGTTGAACCAAAAAATTTCAATGAAAAATTTTTTTTACATTCATCCTAAAATAAAAACAAATTACCTTTGAAGATACCCCAAAGTAAACTTTTGTGTTATACTTTTAAACATTCTGGTAAATGAAACAAGACGACTCGCAGTTTACAATCCCATCGACTGTCATTGCGTTTGCTTAGAGCACTACAAACCTTGCACCATCTTGAGGGAGTTTGTTTGATTTCATTATTTGGTATAGGTCTTGGGAAATGTCTCCAAGCTGCTGCTTGAAGCCTTAAAGGAGTTTATAATATCGATGTTTTCCAGGAGAATTGTCAAAATATTTGAAACCTGTTTTTGAATAATGTGTTCTATTTTTTGTTCCCCCATCATATCTAAGTACGAATATACATTTCTTATCATTATATATATATAAACACAAGTCTGGCCAATTGGTCTGACAGTTTTTTTATAGCCTAATTAATACCTAATAAACTTTGTGGCCCATCCTGATATTGATTTTGAGGTATTTATATTTTCTTATCTCTGCAACACTTAATATTTTTTTTGTTTTGTGTGTAAACAATATACAACAAAACCACAATTTCATGTTCCGTTTACCAGTAAAGGAGGCCAAGACTATGTTACATAACTATGGGGAGGGGATTGGTACTTCCATTACTGGTTCGTTGCTGAGGTAAGGTTTAAAAATCACCCATTTTAGTGTTACGTAATTTAGGGATGCCTCTAAGGTGCCTGGGGCAACTTAATCATTCCATTTTTGGTGACATTTTTTTTTTTTTTTTTGACGGGGTGATGACATCTTTCATTGACATTACTGTTGCTTTGTTTCATGGTCGTAACCATAGCATTGTGCCTCTTCGCCAGTGACCTTTGACAGAAAATTTGGATCAGTTTTTAGCTGTTGTTACAAATCACATGTTTCAACTCTTATTTTTTTATTATCAGTCAACCTGAAGAAAAACTTGGCAGCAATCTTTTTCATCTCCAAATCTTCCTTTAAAATACACTGAATGGAGTTCCAAGATAACCCACTACTTTCTGACAGTTGATCAATTGTCTGTCGATGTAATTTTTTTTCAAAATTATTGTAGATTTAAGTATTTGATGGACATCCAGAACTAGGTTTGTCATCAATCGACATTTTAAAACTCTCGTAAACTTGTATTTTTTCCATACCATCATCTTTGTAACTACAACTTGTTTTCAACATTAAATCATTTTTACTGCACATTGTTCACTTGAACTTGCCACTATAAAAAATGAAATAAGAACAAAATAGTGCTAGCAAAAACTATCACTGTTGCATTTGTTTTTTAATTGATTTTAGATTCAATCAGGCTTCTTGCTGTCAATAGAGATATAGAATTGTCAGGCTGTGGCAAGGTGTTACCTTTCTTCGCTTGCTGGTCTGTGGGTTCATTTTCTTCAATGGCATGGCTAGGGAGCCATTGCAGCAGTGTACCACCCTTCTCCAATCATCCCTGCCAAGGCCTTTTGTCTGTTCATTGTTTGCACACAATCAGTGGAGGTATGACTAGTTGGTTATAGGAGCCTGTGAATCCACGAAAAACAACTCTTGCCGACTTCCCGGAAATCTAACAAAGTTTTTCGGCAGCTTGTACTATAGCCACAGTCTCACCATCGAAGTTGTTGGCATTAATTCCAACTGGGCCGCAGCCCTCAAAGTGGTCGCTGTAAAAGCCAGCACCAGAGGCATGCTTTACCGCTGACCCATCGGTGTATAGATGGATCCAGTTATCTTTACTGTATAGATCCGCAATCATTTCCAAAGCAGCAACCATCAGGATGTGGGGATCACTAATAGCCTTGGAGTCTTTGTGATTTAGAAGTTTCTCTCTGGAAAAATCATAAAAAAAACAGGTTGGGAATTTGGTTGTTTGCCCCAGTTTCAGGTTGTATTTAATTTTAAGTTGCTCTGCATAAATGAGTGGTGATATTTGTCTTGTCACGACGTCCTAGGTTTATATTTCTCCCAGTGTCTAGTCAATTCTCTTTGCACTCTCCCAGAATTTGAGTACTGATTTCTCCCTGCAGCTTTGCAGTGGCTCCACCTCCACTTGCAATTACATTGCAGATATTGGTGTCGATGTTGCTGAACCAGTTATTTTTCACAGTGCGTTGTTCTGGACAACCTCTAATTTCCTTAAGTTAACATCAGAAGAGAGCAATGACTTCAGAAGCATATTCCATAACTGGGCATATATTGGTTTTATAGGTTGTCGTCATCACATCCTGCCTTGCTCCCCACTTTGTAGTTGCTAGTCTTTTTAGGAGGTTATTTCTCTTTAGAGCTTTTAAAGTTGCGGTTTGTATTTGCTTGGACCAACTAAGTCTGTTGTCAAAGTTAACACCCAAGTACTTGGGAACAGTTTTTTTTTTCAGCTAAATTCAATTGTAAGTTTCAGATTGGTTTCTCTAGTGGACAGTGTGAACAATTGAAACACTGTTTTTTCGGTATTTACCTCCATCTTATTATCTTTGCACCACTACGAAACATTAGCCAACACATTATTCAAGGTTCACTCTAATCCTGGAATGCTACTACCTGTTGCCCATATGGCTATATCATAAGCATAAAGGAGGCTCTAAACACCAGGTATGTTTTTAATGGTGTGCTGTACATCATCGATCATGATGTTAAAAAGCAAGCAACTAAGTACTCCCCCCTGTGGTAGCTCATGACAGACTTTCTTGTACTTTGATACATTATTTTGGTACCTGGTTCGAATATATATCTTTCGAGTAGAAAGTGCTTTATCCACTTGTACATATTACCAGTCACATGCAGTCGACTGAACTTGTGGAACAGCATAGATCTCCATACTTTTTCATATGGTGCTATTAGGGCTTTTGGAATCTCAAAGCAGCTTTGTTCGTTCAGTTTTCCTTGAATTATCCCTTTTTGCTTTTAATTCCGTTAAATTAAAGTTCCAGAAACGTTTGTAGACTTTCACTTTGCCCCTCGGGATTAATCCTTTTCCCACTGATAAATTGTGTTAACAAAACTGCCACATGCCCTTTTAGGGTTGTTGCCAACAAGATCCTCTGTGATTACTTCATTGGAAATTTTAGCAAATTTGGCCTGATCAGGCTTCTTAAAATTTCATCTTGGAATCCGTCCCTGCAACAGTAGTTTTCTTTGGTTTAATTACCCAAGATGGTGGACAGATGACCGCTCCCATCATGTCGTCTTTTAGGGTCAATTTGAAGTGGAAAAATATGCCCTACACTTAATAACGGAATATATAAAATCGAGTGCCCAGACTGTAACAAATTGGCCATACTAAAAAAAAATTTTAAGACAGATATAAACAGCGCCTCAAACCAAACATTTACAATTCAAACTTAGCCACACACACCCCATTGCCCTACAGTAAAAACATACATGTAATAACAAAAATACAAAAAGGCCTCAAAATGACAATCTGGGAACAGCTACAAATTTATAAACACAAAAATAATATAATAAACGAATAAATAAAATCAAAAAATGATGAATTATTCAACTTAATAGATAAAGTGAACCTCAAGACAAACTAAAACTTTCTCACAGTGCAGTGAATCAGAAAATAGATCAATACCAGCATACATGTGACAATGAAAATCCCACACACCTGGCAACTAACTACAAGAAGCTCTTTAGTCTCAGTTGATGCTCGAAAATGAGGATTTGTAATTAGTCTTTGAAAGTTGACTCAGATATATACATTGTAAAGTTCTTGTAGAAATGCATTATAGTGTAAGGGATTTTATATACATACATGTAAGTGATTATTATACAAGATAACATATATGTTTTCTTGTATGATAATTAAAAAATAAATGGAGGTTATTCAAATACAAGAATTATTTTTTAAGTTTTATTCATAATAAAAATAATATGAATTTTTATTTCTAAAATATAAATTAATAAATAATTCTTGTATTTGAATAACCTCAGTTATTTTTTTATATACATTATCAGTTTAACAGGTATTATTAGTACCTCACAATTATCTAAAAATTCTGTCAACTCATTTTAGTTAAATAAAGAGGACTATATGAGATTGAAAATACTTCATCAATTTACTGTTTTCCTTTACCTTATATGATTTTTTGTGACATATTGACAGTGGGTATATTGTTAAGTGGTAGAAACATATTGAGTGTTGTTTTAAAAGTTTCATTATCCTTTCTCAAATCTAATTATTACTTTCTACTTACACAACATAAATTGATTACAACCGTTTTTTTATGGATAAACAGTAAAAAATGGAACTGCTTTATTTACAGAACTCATCAAGAGAGATACATGTAAAACTTTATTTAAAAAAAAATTACTTTCCTTTTTTTGGGGCAGAAGGAGAAAGGTTATCTGCCAACAAATTTCTGTTCTTAGATTTTTGTATTCTTAGGTATTAGGAAAGGTTTATAAGAATGGAAAAAACAAAAATTTCTTCACAAAATAAAAATATAATTTAACATAATAAAAATACAATTACGATTATATTACATTTGATTAGATTTTATTGCCATAATAATATCAGTCCTTTTAAATATAAAATGTTTTGTTATTTACACACATACATACACTACACATATTTATGATTTATATTTGTAGTTAGTCAAAGATATAGTCAGTAAATACACTTGGAAATTATTTACTTTTCAAAATTAGTTATAACATATTTTTTGTATATGTTGCTGAATTCATGTTTTCAGCAAGTATTTTACATAATTTATTTATACCACACTCAATCACTTCTCCAAATATGAAGCAAGTGATGTAGCATCTTGGTTACCAGCCAGTGTGCTCGAGATTATTCCAACTACATATAATGGAGTTAGCCATTACCCAGTGGACAGACAAAAGAAAGTTCACAATCCTTAGATTAGATGCCTAAGCCAAATTGCATTGCAAAATATAGCAACCGTATCAAAATCTTCATGGATGGCTTATTAGAGTAGAGGAGCGCCAAGAGTAGGATACTTCATTTCAGAAGTTCGGAGAATATTTCTACATACCATAGAACTGTCACTCAAGCACTGATGTAGAACATCTTGCCATTAATGCAGTTCTGACAAGCTGCTTCTCAATTCTGAGTGACAACATATGTATCTTGTCCAACTCCAAATCTGTAAAGCTCGATAAACCTTATTTCTTTAGAATCCGCAAACTGAGGTAGATTCTCTCTAGATTGTTTGCAGTTGGAAATGACGTCATTCTTCAAAGGGTTCCATCACATTTGAGGTGCAAGAGGAAATGAAACAGCAGGAAGTAGCTTCAATAGACTACAGGATATTTCCCTCACTTACTGAAGAAAGATAGTTTAAGAAAACATGGACCAAACAGTGGGCACAGTACTTTGTAGGTCACTTTCTGTATAAGCTACATAAGGAACTGGTTAAAGAAAACATACATAGAAGAATACCTAGGAATCCAGCCTCCTTCATGGCAAAGGCCCAGAACAACATATTGTAACTCAAGAAATATCTACATTGATTCAACACTACATGAGCTGTGCAGGGTGGAGAATGAAGATTTGGAGTTACAACTTTCTGTATTAACCATCTTGGCAAGATCCATTCTCTGAGGGTAAAGACCTGGGAGGTATCAACTGTTCTGAGTCAGAAGAGATATTAGACTCTCGTCTCAAATATGATGGGCGTATCATGGGTATCAGCTATTTAAGAAAGAGGAACCTTTCTTCCATTCTAGTACAAAGAAAATGGAAAAAAAAGAATTGCTTATTATAACTTTTACAAAGATTTGTAAAGGTTTTTAAGAACATTTGCTTATTGGAACACAAGTTTTTGAATAGTATGGTTACTTCAAGATAGGATTATTTTACTTGGACAATAATCGATCAGGACAACCTGAACATGCTGCTGGGATTCTAACTCCTCAGCAATAATTTGATGTGTACAAACTTACAAAATAGACTGGGAAAACATCTCATTTTCCATATGTATAACTCTTGATTGAAACTGGATTTATGATTATAGAAAGAAAAATGTTCCTACTATGGTAATTAGAACCATTGAGACAAATAAGAAAGGAGGTCAAAAGTGTAACAAAACCATGCTCATCATGCTTTTTGAAATCAAAGGTATGTTTACTAAATGGTGGTACAGTGAACCCAATTTACATTTTTACTGTGATGTTTTGAGGCAGGTGAAGGAAAATGTATACCTTAATGAAAGAGACACTTTTGGTTTTATAGAATGTACAGAAGTGGTTGCTGGAATAAATCATCATTCCTAATATCAATTCAATGAAAACAGAGTTTTGATCAAAAATAATACGGTCATTATCCTATACACCAAATTTACCTCTTCTTTAAAAAAATGAAATTCTGACAACATGGAAAATATTAAACAAAGGATTTTTTGGACATGGAAATGCTTGATTTGAACAGAAAGTGGTTACTTTAAGTAAAAAATTGTTATGCCTATTCTTGGAAATATTTGAAATATTGTCTCTCATATTTGTGATTAAAAATAGTACTCAAATATCTCATAAAATAAGTGCTAAAAAAATAATTATTGTAAAAATCCAAAATAATGAAGTCAGCAAGCATTAAAATATAAATGTCTAATTATGATTATACAGACCTTTTTTAAACATTCATTTACAGAAACAAGCCTTCAGTCAAGTATTTTTTTACGATTTATACAAAAAACAATGAGTTGTGATACACAACTTACTTCATAATTCTGAAAGTCATCAAAAAAATATATTTTAGGTCTGAAGACTTACCGTATATAATTCTTTAGAAAATAACTTATACCCATATACGAATGTGATTTGGAAATAACATTTAAAACTTCACATGGATATTAATTTGACACATCGAATAAATCCTGTCTCATAAACTTATTCAACTAATAAATTATATCAAAGAGAACTTGTATTTGTAAGTCGGAAATTTTGTATACAAAATTTGGCATCATACAATGTAATATTTGTAATATTAAGATAATCATATCTTAATTATTTCTTCAATTGCTTCATCTCCTCGGCACAATCACTGGCCTTTCAGATTGTGGACATAACAAAAATCCTTCATTAATACAACATAGGACATTACACCAAGTATATTTTTCTTAGATTATTTTACATTAAATAATGACTTCATAGCAACAGCACAAGGCAAAAAGAGAATCTAGTATTCCATTCAGAAATATGTGCTGAATCTAGTATAAATGGCGGAACCTAATAAAAACACAACCTCTTTATCTATAAAAAATATAATTTATAACATAATCAATACTGGACGCAATATTTCACTGCAAAACTGTGGCTACCCCATAAAAAACAAATATTAAGACTATTATTACATCACAATATGTTAAAGCAATTGAAACAAAAAGTATTTAAATTTTGGCAATACTCGAAAAACATTGCATTAACTACAAAGTTTTTCTTTATAAAAAAAAATACTTAAAAAATATATTGTAAACAAATAAAAGTTAATTTTAAATATCACAACCATAAATAGTGGTTAAAATTTGAAAATTACAACTATAACCAACATTTATAGACATTGAAAAAGTATAAACTTGATGTTTCCAATAAAAACAGAGCACTATACTACATTACTATATAGTTTAACTGCAATATAGTTACAAAGTATCCAATTAGGATAGGTTTAGCTAAAAAAAAAAATGGTATATCTCGTAATACATCTAAAGTTAGTTGTAGCTCTTGAGATTTAAGTTGTGGTAGTCTATGAAACTACTGGTGAAACATCACTATGAGAGTAGTTGAACAAACTGACGTGTCACAGTTTTAATGCATCTGACATTGAACAATATGTTATCACAATGACAGACAGAGCCCCTTTGTTTATGCTCTAGTCAGGTGCATTATGGAATTTCTCCCAGTTAACAGTATGTCACTAGCAATCCATCGCTTCTTATGAATTGGGTATTATTCTTTGTTTCACTAGTAAATTTATTGTAATTTTGTTGTTTGTCTGAAGAAAAGATTAAGCAAAGACACAATATAAGTTTTTAAAACAAGTGAGCAATCCAACTTTACAATAAGATGAATGTTTTAGATACTTTATATTCAGCACAAATTATGATGACATGCAATGTAAACTGTTGATAGTAAGTAATATACCCTAGCTGTTTTCCTTCATTTGATAACTTTTGTAATAAATCCTTGTCTAAAATACTTGTCACTAAACACACACACACACACATATATATATATATATATATATATATATATATATATATATATATATATATATATGAAGTTATTATTAATTGTAAACAATTTTTTCCACCACTAAGTGCAATTAATTCTACCTTATGTGATGAGGCATCTTTCGGTCACTTGACCATTGTCGAACCACGGTGCAACGGAAAAATAATGGACAACATGAAATATATATAAAACCCATTAGTGTACACATTTTTTTAATCAGTATATCCTGATTAATCCAATTATAAGAACTTTTCAAATATCGTAATTAATCGAAAATTAATTGCATGTTTCAAGGACAGTATAGATATAATTTCAGTACTCTACGGCTTAATATAGCTATAGTGCCTGTAATTTATTATAGAATGTTTTTGTGGGCAATTAATTTTTAAAACAATTTTTATGAGGTTATGTATTAACCTTAGCACACAATCCCATCATATGACAGATGATTCCCACCTATTTTTTCCAGTTCCACACACTTCACCCTAATACATCTATAGATTGCAGATACTGCACACTCTATCCTAATAGCTCCTGTTGGCCTTCAGATGGGCTAATTGAACATCTTTTACATGTGGTTATCTTTTGCTAATGTGGTTTTATTCTCCCAAAGACAAATTGTTAGAATTTGTCATTTTTAGGTCTACATTGAAGATTCTACATAAAGAAACATTAGTTTACTGTTGTTTGTTTCTTTCTGTAAATATTATTATTTTCTGTAAACATTGTAACGGTGTATTTTTTGAGGTGCAACATGGTTGACAAAAAAATTTAAGTATTTTAAACTCACTCAATGGAAGTTTTCTCTTTTAATTAATCTGAGGGTGTGAACCTCATTCTGATACTAACGTTGACTCCAATTACAAATCTTCTGTTAGTACCAATAGTTTAAGGTCTTGAAAAAATGTCAGTGAAAAAACTGGCATTGAACACCCCGCTAAATAACTGCAACATGTAGACACCATAACTGAAACAATTGAGTATGTCATTATTAATGCACATGCTGTAAGTACAAATTATATACAAGGGACTTCTGATCAAGAAAATAAATATGAGGTACCTGGGCATACCTATGAGAGATCATGTGAAATGTCCGAGTGTATTGATGAATGGATAAAAGGGGCACTTCTGGCGTAACCAATCCTCAGTATACCCTAGATTTATAAAACTATGTGATATTGTGCACATAAGACAAGGACCAAAAGATTTGGCAAAAAATCAAACTATTCCTGTTGAAAAGCATTTCTTGTTTTTTACAAATGAGGTAAAAGATAAAGTAATTCAACATACAAATGAGAATATAGTAAAAAAACAAGCAATCTAATCTAAAAATTTAAAAAAATATTTCAGAACTCTCCAAAGAAGAATTCATGTTTTTTAAACATTAAATGTTAAATGTCATTTTGACAGAGGCTCAAAAAGACAACCGAATACCACTACCATCTTACTTTACTCTGAATTTTATAATGATCTATATAAATCAATCACGAGCTGAATTAGTTTTGACTTTAGGTTAGAAGCTTTAAGGTTTGATGACCGAGCAGATAAGAGCAAGGGAGATAGTTTTCCCCCAATTAGGCATATATGGGATATTTTAATTTTTTATTGCAGGAACTGTTATGAACCAGGCTCTTATTTGACCATTGATAAGCAACTTCTTGGTTTCAGGGGCATTGCATTTTCCATAAGCATTCAAATATGGTATTTAGGTTCTCATGATGTGGGATTCAGGGATAAATTATATAGTTAATGCATTACTATAATTTAGCCAAAGACGCTTTCGCTCTTGACACACACAGAGCTGAGTTTGATGTTATAAGGCTCACAAAAAGTATCTAGACATACTGTTACATAACAGAGACGCTGTCTTCTACAGCGCCATTAACTACTCATCTTTTTGGTCCACCAGGAAATACTAGTTGGTTCTCTAAAATGTACCGAGCCTAAATCTCCTCAGAGATGAAGGATTATGGGGGCAGAATTATCAATGTTATGTTTTGACAGTCCTAGGATAGTGGGGGCTTATAAGATAGAGAAAAAGGGTTACCACATCACAAGAACATCCCTGAATAAATGAAGGAAACAAGAATCCAGAAATAAATGAATTTCACAACTAAATAGAATCTGCCACGGACATTTTAAATCAAAAGTGTCGACATCTGTAGCAAAACTATATATAGGAATGGGCCAGTTCCAATTCTCGATTCCAGGAATCATCAATTATGATGGTACTGAGAAATCATCGATACTCAATTCTCCAATGATTGAAATGCCGAATTCGATTCTTGTTTTTTTAACTGTTAAAATATATGTGTGGTGTATTTTATAGAAAATATAATTATAATATATTATAATAGTTATAATAATAATAATTATTATTAATAATATATTATAATATACCCTATGTCTTATTTAAGTATTAGTTGCTTTGAATTAATTAAACGATTTAGGCAAATGTCTACTTGAGATTACGAAAATATTATTATTATTATTATTTATGACAAGAAAAACTATCGGAAACATTTCTGGTCCATTTGTCGCAGCTCTTCTAACTCTGCTATCTCACTCTCACTCGGGAGGGCTCGACACTTTACCCATCTAGTTGCCACTACTTCATAAATGTGAAAAAAAAACAAAAAAGGTAGTTCCAATTTCTCTAGTTATACTGCTGAAATTACATTGTAATTATGAACTGAAGTTCATATTTGTAATTTTAAATAAATCATTACTTTTATTTGATATCTCTGTCATGCTTTCAGAAATTCCTATTCATAAATAAAGGACAAACTTTTGTGTAGTCTATTACATTGAAACGGAACTTTTAAAAGGCTTCAAAATATGACCGAGATGTTGACTAAATTCATTATTAGAAAATATCATAAGGGCCTATATACCATAACTTAAATGAAACTAAAGAAAAATTTGAGAATCGAAATCGGAATCGAAAATTTTAGGTATCCACTCATTCCTAAAATATATACAAAGTTATTATTATTATTAATTGTAAACAATTTTTCTACCACTAAGTGCAATAACTTTACCTTATGTGATGAGGCACTTTTCAGTCACTTGGCCATTGTTGAATCACTGAATTGGTGTACATAAGAACAATTATGGGTTGAATAATTGATATTTTATCAATAAAATAATTTGCAATGGTTATTTAGTGGTTTTTTGCAGTTTTCCATAAGGTAGTCTCATAGATTTAAGGTTTGTTTTAAAGTATTCTAGTTCTAAGTTAACATAAGTTTGATTTACTATTTATGAGATGTGAAAATTAAAATTACTTTCAATAAAATATATCCTTAGTGACGATTGTGAAAATTAAGTAATCTAAGGTAATGCAATGTTTATCAAGTATCATCAAAATTTAAAAAAATTAGGTATGGTCGATAGGTAATTAATATGTTAATAAAATACATATAGATACATACATACATACATACATACATATATATATATATATATATATATATATATATATATATAGCTATTTATAATATAAATATACATAAAAATAATAACATTTTGTCAATTCACAAAAAAAGTATATATGCTATTTGTTTAATTCTATAATGAAGTTATGTTATAAAGCCAAAGTAGATAAAATTGTTTCATTTTGTTTTGTTTTTGATATCTGCAATGGTACTGAGAAAAGTTTCTCCCATGGTCTGCGAATACTCTCTACAAACGCTTCAAACATAGCTTCTGATACAAAATCCAAAGCCCATATTTCTTCTTGGTTCTGCGATTCATCAAGATACTGAATTATTAAAACATTTGAATTGTTATTCTGTAACACACCAACAGACATTATTTAATTTTAAAAAAAATGTTTTTAAATCTACTTTAGCAACAAAAAAACATGGAATATATTGCTTAAATAATAAACATTTTAACCTAAAGAATATTAACATTAATTGAGTTATACTTTTTTATTTACTATATCATATCACAATTAGTTTAAAATTGGCAAAATAAATGAGCTACCTAGTAAAATAATTTAAATTTAAATTATAGTTTGTCAGATGTCACATCAAGTATTTCTAATCAATATTTGCATTTTAACTCACATTTAACACTTTAGCTGCTATATCTGTCTCATACGACCAAGTGTCCTTAGTCTGAGCCAAAAACTGTCAGGTTTATGTTTATTCGTACTACTCAACCGGTGTTGCTACTTTAGGAAAAATGAATGCAGTGTATTAAACAACAAGCTTCATATTAATTACAATGGTTTTTGTTTGATAGAAGAATTATCACGACATTATAAACTTGGGAATTTATTCTGGAATATTTGTTGATTCCATATTCATGAGAGCTACTAGTTTTCACTAAAAAACTTGTAAATATTTACAACTTGCATATAGTAGCACTTAGTTATATTTGTTGAGGACGGCCGTTTCGGAAGATGTGTCCAATTGTCCACTCAGTCCGTAAATGATCTCAAAGTTTTCATAGGTTAGGATATTATGGTGGGGTGGCTGTACTTTGTGAGTATTAGGAGTTATGATGTCAAAAAGTGTGTGTTAGTTATAATGTAATTGTATGTTGAGTATGTGTGTAGGGGGTAGTTTGTGTTGGTAAATATTTACAAGTATTTTAGTTATTCTAATTGTCGAGAGTTACACTTTTATTTGATAACACCTTATAGGCCTGACACAGTTATTTGTTAACAACTTTAGTTAAACACATGAATTCGATTTTTAATTGTGAGTTCTTTATACCAAAAAAATTGGTTCATTGAAAGTTTATCTTTATACCTTTTAATAAAGAAATAAATAATTTATTATGACATATTATATTCATTTTTAGTATTGTTTTCAAAAGTACAAAACAAAAAAAAAACAGAAATGTTGACTAAATATTAAATTTAGTTGTAGATAATTTCTAAAAAATGGATTTGATACAAACAATGCAACAGTTAGATAAACTCATCCTTACTAAGATGTAAATTAATAAGTAAATACCTTAAAATGTAAGTTATCATTTTAAAAATGTTACTGGCTACGAAAAACTGGCGTTTGTATAACATTTATCGAATCTGAAGCATTTCTCATAAGAGACAGAATACACTTACACTTTTCTTCTATATGCAAAATATTTATAAACCTGCATATCAATTACGTGTGACGAGTTTACTTGTCTTCATGCTAAGAGCAAGACATGACTTCTTTTGCTAGTCATCTTATTATGTGGCAAAAAGGAACGTGTAATTCTGGTTTTGTTGTTTATTCTTTACACAGAAAACAAACAAATTTTAAAAAAAAAGCCAATAGAATAACAAACAAAGATTAAAAGGTTCTTTAAAAGTAGATTCTTTGTGAAAGCCGTATTTCCTATGTGCAAGAACGGCAAAGAAATTAATGCAACCAGAGATAGAAGAAGGGGAAACAATGGAAGAGAGAGAAGCTATTTACGAGTTAAGGAAGAAGGGAGTAAAGTTTTGGCAGTTGAGGACGGCAAATTGGGGAGCTGAAGGAAGAAGAAATTCGGGGTGTAGGAGAGGACAGTTATTTGAGGAGTTGGAGAAGAGTCCAACCCTGGGAGCCAGAGATGATAGGATAAAGGAAAAAAGTGGACTATTACGTCAAAACACAGGAACTCTAAGGATCCAAGCTACTTGACTAGGAGGATAAAAATGAAGTACAGATAATTAATTATTTAATTCAATTTTTGTAAAACTAAATTAAAGCCAAATAATAAATTCTGTACAGACATAATAACTAAATTTATTAAAATTTGTTTATAGTGAAAAAATATGTAAAATAAAGTTAGATTATCAGTTTTAATTTGTATGTTATTGTTTTAAATACTTCTTAAAAAATCTCTGCTTATAATGATCAATAAAGCTTTATAATTTTGAACTAATTAAACTTACTTTAAGAACATCAACAATATTAGATATCTTTTGAATACATATGCATTCTGGTTTTTCAGAGGTATCTTTAACTATCCATACGTAGTTTGGTTTCAGCAGTACTACATCTGTGTTGGTGACAAATACTGGTGCAAATTTGTATTTCAGCAAATCTACAACAAAACACACTTCCAAGTTTGTACCAATCATAAAACCTATAGAAATGGATTTATAAGCATTACAGTCTACAAAATTTCTAATTAACATAATATCCTAATATTAAAAACAATTGTAAATAATCCATATATATAATTTCATAAGCTGAATTTTGAGAAAACAATTGTGGGAACTTGGAAGGTCGTACAGAGCTGGGAGATGGCTTAAATCAAAGGTATGAACTTCAATCAATGATCATTGAATCAATGGATACGAAGGAGTGGGGAAAAATTTAGATTTTTCTCAATTTACAACATTTATAAGGTTTTGAGAAACTTAAAATCCTCAACATCACCATAGGAGATACATTGCAATGAAAAACAGCTGAGTATGATTTTCAAGTATTTCGTGGAAGTACTGCTGAGAAACAGCTGTGCAAATATTTTACCAGTATTAAATACCAGTACAAATATTTTAACATATAATATATATATATATATATATATATATATATATATATATATATATATGTGTGTGTGTGTGTGTGTGTGTGTTTGGATTAACAAACCCGGCTAGATATTATTGTGGAGCATTCCTAAACATGTCCTAAGGCTATTTTCATTCATATTTTTTTTTCTTTTGTGTGTTGGAAAGTTGTCTTTCTCAATTTTTAATTGGGTAAAAAATTTAGTGCCTAATAGTAAGTTGTGACATCAGAATGGTAGTGACGCCACATTAGCCTTATTCTTACACACATTTTAATGGCATATAAAGGCTGTCAAATGTTACAATGTGCACAGTAGACGAATTTGGTAGAGAAAAGATGGTGGGTAGAAATAGTGGTGCGACTAGTGCAAGTGAGGGGGATTTTTACAGCTAACTCGCTAGAATGTACAACACAGCAAATAGTTCTATCATTTTAGTTTGTGTGACAGTATTTAGTGTATCGACCAAAGCAGTATTTTTCAATATTAAATGTACCTAAACCGAAGACAACAAGTCTGTTTGACAGAGGAGTGGCACTCAGAAGCCAAACTAAATGAATTATTATGAATATATTTAAAAACATATCTTCTGACAATTCCAAAATATCTTGCTCGATAATTCAAGACTGTGTGGCAAACCTTTGTAAAATATCTGTTCACACATTAAAAAAATTATTGACGGAGGGAAAATGACTATGAGAAAATAAAGCAATCAGTACTCAAAGAAAAATTAAAAAAGTCAACATCAATTATTTTCAAAAGAGCGCTCTATGAAAAATAGTTCTTAATCTTCATATGATTCATCATACGGTCCCAACCATGAAGAATGTGCTAAAAGATTTGAAGTTTGAATATCTGGAATTGGAATTTAATTTCACTCATGAAACTTTAAATAAAATTTTATGATCCATGGGATTTATATGGAAAAAACTTAAATTAAAAGAAGGGTTATGATCGAAAAACAAATTACACACTTTAAAAGAGTATGCTATTTAAATAAAAATCCGACAGTATAGAGCAGAAAATAGGCCTACAATAATACCACGAATTTACCATGGTTTGATGAATCTACTACTAACATCTACAAAATAAATATTTCAAAGGGATCAAAGCTATTCATAGTCCACACTGGCAGTGAAATAAGAGGTGTGGAAAATGCCCTTTTGGCCTTTAGAGCAGGTCAGAAAACAGAAGACTATCACAATGACATGAATGCCCTTTTGGTCTTTAGAGCAGGTCAGAAAACAGAAGACTATCACAATGACATGAATGCCCTTTTGGTCTTTATAGCAGGTCAGAAATCAGGAGACTATCACAATGACATAAATGCCCTTTTGGCTTTTAGAGCAGGTCAGAAAACCGGAGACTATCACAATGACATGAATGCCCTTTTGGCCTTTAGAGCAGGTCAGAAAACAGGAGACTATCACAATGACATGAATGCCCTTTTGGTCTTTAGAGCAGGTCAGAAAACAGAAGACTATCACAATGACATGAATGCCCTTTTGGCTTTTAGAGCAGGACAGAAAACCAGAGACTATCACAATGACATGAATGCCCTTTTGGCCTTTAGAGCAGGTCAGAAAACAGGAGACTATCACAATGACATGAATGCCCTTTTGGTCTTTAGAGCAGGTCAGAAAACAGAAGACTATCACAATGACATGAATGTCCTTTTGGCCTTTAGAGCAGGTCAGAAAACCGGAGACTATCACAATGACATGAATGCCCTTTTGGTCTTTAGAGCAGGTCAGAAAACAGAAGACTATCACAATGACATGAATGTCCTTTTGGCTTTTAGAGCAGGTCAGAAAACCGGAGACTATCACAATGACATGAATGCCCTTTTGGCCTTTAGAGCAGGTCAGAAAACAGGAGACTATCACAATGACATGAATGCCCTTTTGGTCTTTAGAGCAGGTCAGAAAACAGAAGACTATCACAATGACATGAATGTCCTTTTGGCCTTTAGAGCAGGTCAGAAAACAGAAGACTATCACAATGACATGAATGCCCTTTTGGTCTTTAGAGCAGGTCAGAAAACAGAAGACTATCACAATGACATGAATGCCCTTTTGGCCTTTAGAGCAGGTCAGAAAACAGGAGACTATCACAATGACATGAATGCCCTTTTGGCCTTTAGAGCAGGTCAGAAAACAGGAGACTATCACAATGACATGAATGCCCTTTTGGTCTTTAGAGCAGGTCAGAAAACAGGAGACTATCACAATGACATGAATACGAGAAACTATGAGAAATGGATTCAAAATAAGTTAATCAGAAATCTTCCAACAAATTCAATTCTTGGTAGATAACGATCCCTATCATAATAAATAACGGCAGTTACTCCAAATTCAAACAGCAGAAAGTCAATATTGATGCCATGGCTAGAAGAAAGAAACATTCCATGTTCTGAAGCAATGTTAAAATGTGCACTGTATGAATTAGTTAAAATGAACAAGTCACGTAACAAGGATTATTATTTCGATTGCTTATTGGAACGTGAAAATCATAAAGTATTGAGACTACCACCTTACCACTCAGACTTGAATCCTATGGAATTAGTTTGGGGGAAAATAAAAAATGAGATTAGTGTAGAGAACGTTATGAATGACATTCATAATGTGAAAACAATGGCTGAACAGAATTTAAGCGAACAAGGTACAGATTTTTGGGAAAATGTTGTGATCATGTATTAAAAATAGAAAATGAATATTATGGGACACGCAGAGCTATGGACATTCAGTTAGGAAGTATAATAATTACAAGTGACAGTAGCAGTGATGGGAAATCTGAGAGTGACAGTGAAGAGTCTGACACAGATGACATTGTACCATTGTAAATAAAATTATAAGTTACAAATAATGTATTAAACCGATGTGGCCAATACTGTAACCAAAATATTTTTAGTGAATTTTCTGTTTCTTCGTACTCCCAAGTTTTGAGAGTAACTAATAAGAAAAATTAAGAAATTTTTCAAGTCTCGTCCTGAAATATATAGTTATTTATTATTCACAAAAATATAACAGTAGCTTTAAAATAGCCTGATAGCATTGTTGGCAGAACAATAATCCTACCCTTTGGTGGGAAGTAGGATTAATGCTACACAATACTCACAAACGCTTCTAATATCTATTCAATAGGATTAGAAGTACAAAAATTATGCTTTTAAAATCCCCGAGGGATAGCAGGGTAGTTCACTAATAAAAATAAGTGGAACACAACAGTTACGTTGTTACTGAGGGTGGTTCATAATGATGTAAAAAATAATGAATTACTGTAACATTCAGTTCCTATGACCACTGAATTCGGAATTAATTTGATTCCATTGGAGCATGTGGAACACTACTAGTCAGTTCGTAAAGATAGTATATAAATTAGCTACATAACTTTTTTATTTGTTACAAAAAAAGAGTTTTTATTATGTCATGGCCAACTTCCAATAATAGCGTGGCTCAGCGGACAAGATGAATTATAAATATGGTTATTCGTGTTCCTTTTGATGACAGTGACAATGAAGTATTATCCAATGATTTGTATGTTCCTTCTTTACACGAAAACAAGGAATGATATAACCACAACTATTTTATAATATTATATTAAATTAAAAGTAATTCTGTAAGTTTTGCAGAATAATTTGGTAAGCATTCACATTTTAAACACTTCATTTATCCTCCAACATCGTTACCTGACTATTAGACCGTTGTTTCTGTAAGCAGCTGGCGGACAGATGTTTCTAGTTTGGGTTAACAAGGTACGCACTCCAGACTTCCTACCAAACATAATTGCACTAATGCTCCTTCATATTCCACAGTAATAATTATAATTTGCAAAACATTATCATCTAATTTGTAACCTTCAAGACATTTAATTATAGATAGAGACATTCCAGGAGACATCAACGTTACACTGTTAAGCTCAATCAGGTTCAAAAATAAATTCACAGGTGAATCCAAACCTATATCTTTTAGGCAAACTTTAACATACAAAATCAGAGTTGTTTTGCTCAAAGTTGATTCATCAATGATGATCGCAATCTTATCGGTTGATATGATTATTTTCTGTTCAGTATGTTTCCTCATTACACTTATGTGGCTTATGATTTTCATACAAGTCTAATTTGAATGTAAGATGTGACCCATATTTAACCCATTGAGCTATACTTAAATATCTAACATTCCAGCAAGCTTCACACCCCAGCTTTTTGTTATGTACAGTAAGCTAAATGTATTTTTTACAAAATTCATTCTATTGTTATAAAATTCAACAGTCTAGCGATTGTTTATCACGTCCTTTGATATCATCAGAAGAAGATGAAGCAACGCTGGAGGATATAGACCATATTGTCTTCAGTTGATCTAATTTCATTGGAAGAGACATGCATTTTTCAGTTTCTTTGTCTAATTTTGGTTGCTTCAGTTTATTAGAACAATTAGTTATTTTAACCATTATAAAGGCTCATATGCATACAACAACATACAACCAACAAAATTTACACACTTTGATTCCAAAACACTTCACGATTAAACAGAACAAAACCATAAAACAGTGGCCGGCCGTCTAATGTTCTGACTGCACTAACATTTATGGCTAAGTGTAAGATGAACTGTTGGATGGCAAGGGAAGGGAAGAGTGAGTTAGCAAGCACCTTCCGAATGGCTAGAAGTACAGTCCAGTTATAGACCAAGTTGACCTTGGCTTATAACTAATGTTCCACAGTTCTAAAACATGATGTTAAATATTCAACTTTTTTTCTCAATCAATGGTTTTAGTACAGTGTATTAGTGTGTACAGAGTATCAGTCATAAATCTATTCCTGTATGTGTGTGTGTATATATATATATATATATATATATATATATATATATATATATATATATATATATATATATATGTATGTATGTATATATATTTATAGGTTAGTTTTGGTTGGTAAAGATTATTTAGATTTTTTGGACTAGGAGACTGACAGACTTACCTGGGTAAGAGTCCACTCTGTAGTCTTAAAATAGAAACACATAAAAGCACTAAACAATGATATATTTCAACCACACAGTGGTCTTTATCAATCAAGTGCTTTTATGTGTTTCTATTTCAAGACTACAGAGTGGACTCTTACCCAGGTAAGTCTGTCAGTCTCCTAGTCCAAAAAATCTATATGTATATATTTAATAAATTAAAAATATTTCGAAAACAAAAATACTTTTAATGAATGTATTTATTCAAAGCTTTTCGCTGATAAATTGTACCAGCATCTTCAGGAAAATAATTATCTAATAAAATATTTTTACAAAATTAAATCATATGTGCTACAAACGATGATTGTAAAACATAAAAACAATCATATGTGCGTTTGTAGCACATATGATTTAATTTTGTAAAAATTTTTTATTAGATAATTATTTTCCTGAAGATGCTGGTACTATTTTATCGGCAAAAAGCTTTGAATAAATATATTCATTAAAAGTATTCTTGTTTTTGAAATATTTTTAATTTATTAACTATATTTCAAGAAAACATATCACCATATTTAATATAATATATATATATATATATATATATATATATATATATATATATATATATATATATATATATATGTGAAGTTAATATATTACTATTGTAAGTAATTTTATCCACCATTAAGTGCAATGATTTTACCTTGAGTGATGAGGCGCCTTTCGGTCACTTGACCATTGTCGAATCACTGATTCGAAAATAAAAATACAAAGTTACCAAATGTTGCAGCACACCTAATATCACATAATCATGAAATAACAAACTACGAAAATAACCTAACCATACTTGAAATAAATAATAACCCAATAGAATTAAACTCACTAGAAAAATACCACATTTATAAAAACACACACAACAATTTAATGAGCTTACAGACCACATATACAGAAGACATACTATATAAAAACATCATACACACAGATCAAGAGAAAATGAGTGTAACGTCAACAAATACCAACATCACGGACCGAACATCTACACCAGAAAAATATCAGTGATTCGACAATGGTCAAGTGACCGAAAGGCGCCTCATCACTCAAGGTAAAATCATTGCACTTAATGGTGGATAAAATTACTTACAATAGTAATATATTAACTTCATAAAGTCAGTGCAACGGAAAAACAATGGATAATGTAAAATATCAAGAATTTAACACCTACCAAGGTAAACAACTGTACAGTAAATATCTTAACCTCAAAATTAAACTACAGAATTGCATCAACAAAATACATTTTAATAAAAAATGCTCAACACTTAATATAACACCAAAATACGCTAAATTACACTTTAAAAATAAACAAAATACTATTATCAATAAAGCAACAAAAATAGCCGAATTACACATAATTAAACAAAACATTAACCCTTAACTGACACCATACGTCTCAGAGACGGTCGCGAATTTAAAAACCCGTGTATCTTCCGCCTACGAATTTTTTGTGCGTCCACAACCCGTCTACCTTTCAGGTGAGTGGTATAGTTTGTGTAGTGAAGGTCCTGTTTGTTTTTGTCTGCGTTTGCCTTTTCCAAAGCCAATTTAGTGTAGTGCGTCCCATTCTCCCGTCTCTCAGACGTATCGTGTCTGTTAAGTAACATTATTCGTTCATTCCAAACTTTGTATATAGTGTTTTTAGTGTAAGTGTGTGCTTTTTTACGTTTCTTTTTTAATAAATATGGATTATCAAAACCCTGATAAACCTTGTCTATCACATGAAAGACCAGTTATGAACTTAGTAACTGTGAATAGTGATGGGTTCAATAACGATCTTGAGAATTTGGTGTATGGTGTTTTGGAAGGACCTTCAGAACCTGATCTATACGACAGCGATAGAGATCCAGATTATCAATATGATAGCGTACACGATTCCGAATCAGAACAGGAGGGCGAAGAAAATGATGATGTGTACCAAGAGTCGTCTAACGAGCATCCAGGTGTGATAGGTTCTTCTAGTATTGAACCCCTGCTCTAGAAGATAGTTTTTTCTATGGAAGAAAAATACATGATAGAACACAATTTAAATGGAATAAAGTGCACCAGCCTCTAAATCTTAGAACAAGAAGACATAATATAATTATGCAGTTACCAGGTCTAAAAGCTCCTGCAAAAAAATTGGGGACTAACCCTACTGTTGAGGACGTGTGGAGACTTTTGTTTTCTAATGACATTTTGAATGAAATTATTATGTGGACAAACAAAAAGATTACTTCGATCAGGAGTAATTTTTCAAAACCTCAATCTTACTCATCTGATTTGTATATGATAGAGTTGAAAGGTTTCATCGGACTTTTGATATATACGGCTTTTTTCAAATCTAGCAACGAGTCAATTGACAGTTTTTATTGTACTGATGGAACAGGTCGAGACATATTTCGTTGTACAATGTCCAAAAATAGATTTTTATTTTTATTGTTGGCATTACGATTTGACAACCCTGTTGATCGTGAGGGAAGGAAAGATGAGGACCCTACAGCTGCAGTTTCCAAAATATTTATTAAATTTTTTGAGAACTCCCTACTCCTTTATTCTCCTGGTCCAACGATGTGCGTTGATGAAATGCTGGTCTCTACAACATTGAAATAGCTTTACATTATCACAAATTACGATGTTTAGATTACAAAATAAATATTTTAAAGAAAAAACAATTTTTCGGTAAAGAAAATTTTTTTGTTAGTAATAATAAATTATTTTTAATCGATTTTATGCATCACTTTGTAAAACGCACTAATATATTAAGATTATGTCATTAAAATATGTTTTTAAAAGTGTTTAATGATTACTAATTCCAAAATACATAATGGTGTCTGTCAGACGTATGGTGTTTGTTAAGTAATGTTTTAACATGGTGTTAGTTAAGGGTTAAATCTGCCTACCATAAAAAAAGCCAAATCAACTTACAACTTTACAAAACCAATTTGGAAATAATGAAAACTTTTGACACTCTCACGCCTATTATTCACGAAAAAACAACAAATTATAATAAAACATAAAACAAACACAATAAATAGACAAAATAGAAAAATCGAAAATTTATCAAAACAACATAACCTAAAAAATAGCCTAGAACCAATCCACACCTCTAACAACAATAAATTCATAAACTTAACTAAAACACAGTTTACTGAAAAAGAAAAAATAATAATAACGAATTCATTCAAATATAACCTACCTAATTTCAACAAAAAACAAATAATAAAAAACCTAATAGTTGACACAGAATCTAACATCCACAAAATTACCCACCAAAATACTGAACACATAAGAAATAATATTAATAATAAAATTAACCTAATAAAAACGGAAAAAAACAAAAAAACAGAACAATATATAAATAAAAGAGAAATTATAAAACTCAGAGAAAAACTAGAAAACAACGACTACTTAATATTAAAATCCGATAAAACAAACACACCAGTAATAATAGAAAATACCAAATACATCGATTCAATGACTAACTACGTAAAAGAAAATAAATACGAACAAATCCCAGACCCAACTAGCAAATACCTTATTACAATAAAAAACCTAATAGTCACTCACCGAAATACCCTAAACTATAACAATAAATTAAAATACCACACAAGACTATACCCATTCAAACCATGTGCACCAATATTATCAGGCATACCTAAAATCCACAAACCCGACACACCATTTAGACCACTAATAAATTTCACAACAGCACCATCTTACATAATCGCAAAAATACTAGACAAAATAATAAGATCTAAAATACATACCAACAACACATACAATATAAAAAATGGATACGAATTAATTAATAAAATAAAAACCATAAAAACAAACAGCAACACAAAAATAATAAGTTATGACATAACTAACATGTACCCTAGCATCCGAATAGAAGAAACCATAGAAATAATAAAAAACAAACTAATACACAATAACGAAAAAAGAACCACAATAGATAGTATCATTACGCTAACCAAACACATATGTAACCAAAATTACTTCCAATTTAACAATAAATACTATAAACAAACAACTGGACTCCACATGGGATCACCCATATCATCAGTCATGTCAGAAATATATTTACAACACTTTGAACAAATAATAATTAAACCTATACTAAACACACACAATATTTCACTATGGACAAGGTATGTAGACGATATATTTGTAATATACCAACCTACCATTCACAACGAACACATCATAATATTAAACAAACTAAATGCATACAACGAAAACATACAATTCACCGTCAAAACAGAAACAAATAGAACAATCAACTATCTCGACATCACATTAAATATAAATGATAATAAAATAGAAACTACAGTATACAGGAAACCTACTTCCAACAACACCACAATACACTACAAATCTAACCACCCCTGGACACACAAAATAAACACTTACAATAACATGATAAACAAAGCAATAAAATACACACAGGATAACAAACAAAAATTAAATGAAGAATTAGATAACATTACAAAAATAGCAATAGAAAATGGATACAACAAACACCTTATAAAAAAATATATACAATAAATTCACAAAAAAACCTAACCTCAACACAACACTACAACCGGAACACAAAAATAATAAAAATAAAAAAATCTACCTAAAATACAAATACACCAATAACAAAATAGAAAAAATAACAACTATATACAACAAAGAATACTACACTCCAACATACAAACCAAACAACAAAATAATAAAATATCTTAATAACACAAACCACAAAACAAATTCAGAAAAACATAACCTATCAGGAATTTACAAAATTACATGCAACAACTGTAACGCTTTTTACATAGGAAAAACAACCAGAACATTTAAAATAAGATTTGAAGAACATTATAGAGCATTCAAAAACAAAAATTCAAAAGTATCAAATGTTGCAGCACACCTAATATCACATAAACATGAAATAACAAATTACGAAAATAACCTAACCATACTTGAAATAAATAATAACCCAATAGAACTAAACTCACTAGAAAAATACCACATTTATAAAAACATACACAACAATTTAATGAACTTACAGACCACATATACAAACGACATACTATATAAAAACATCATACACACAGATCAAGAGAAAATGAGCGTAACGTTAACAAATACTAACATCTACACCAGAAAAATATCAGTGATTCGACAATGGTCAAGTGACCGAAAGGCGCCTCATCACTCAAGGTAAAATCATTGCACTTAATGGTGGATAAAATTACTTACAATATTACTACAATTACTACAATATTAACTTCATAAAGTCAGTGCAACGGAAAAACAATGGATAATGTAAAATATCAAGAATATATATATATATATATATATATATATATATATATATATATATATATATATATATATATATAATTTAGCTGATCTAAATTATAAATCAGCTGACACTCACCAATTCAAGATTACTATAATTTATACCATACAGCAAAAATAACTACTTTTATTATTGATAAACTAAAGAAGATTGTTTACAAAACGTTTACAGAAATGAATGATTTTAAACATTTCAATATATTCAAAACCATTTTGAACATATAACACGAGTTACTTAGGAAATGTTTCAATTGCCAATATTCAAAACATTTTCAGGCGTCTTTGAAGGCATTTCTTTCCATTTTTTGGTCTTCTACAAAATATATATGGGTCTATTAAAATCAAACTGTTATTGGTCTTCTGAATATATGGGTCTAACAATATCTAAATTTATTTCTTTACCTTCACCCTTGGCTACTTTCACTGATGACATTACAGAAAAACATAGAAACTTTAAATCCTCTTCATTCTCATGTTCATCACATGCTGATATAACTTTACTGAGAGCTGCTTTTTCACTTATGCTAAGCTCAATTTGTTTGTTTATTTTTATTTCTTGTTTTAAATCTGTAAAAAACAAAGATTAAATATCATATTTACTAGTATAAATAACATAAAATATTTTGTATTTCATTTAAACAAAAAGTTATTTTTGTAAAAATTAAGATTTAGAAAAAAAATAACGTAGAGCTATACATTCATTAACATAATTCTTTCCTTTGTAGACCAAATAAAACAAGTTTTTCAAAGGCTCAGCAACAAAAATGGTTTTGGTAAAAGAGCTTCAAGTGTCATACTTCCAAGAATTCTTTTACTTAAACAACTTTTACAGATAACTATTTTCTAATAATATTTCCACATTCAGCACAGCAGCGAAATTGGAGGTCTCATCAAACTTCTGTCTGTTTTTTCGTTAATTTCCACTTATGACGGCAGTGGAATGCTATGCGGGTTGCATAGCTTGTCGTTGCATCTAATTATCGTGCCCATTGTTTTTATCTCAATAATTTTATTTCTACCATATACAGGTTTATTGCGGACATCAAAACGGTGTATTAGACATTAAAATAATGTTTTTTTTTATCGGGTCACAATTAAAAAAAAACACAAATGATAATATACTGTATGACAAATAATAAAACTCAATAAAAAAGACAGAGAAAAAAAAGTTAATTATTTGTTGTGATGTTTTGTTAATTTATTGGTATTAATTAATAACTTATTTTAATGTTTTTGATTTTATGTTAATTTTGTTGTGAATTTTTATGACGTAAATATTAATTCTGTCTATTATACTTGTAGGCCTGAATGAGGACAATAATTTAGCTGTCGAAACGATAATTTTTTAATAAATCAGGTTTCTTGAACTCACGCATCAACCGTGTTTTTATTTAACAAATTTTTTGAATGTACACCTCATCAATAATGAATAATAAACTAACAAAACAAAACAATCATTCTCTGATGAGAAAGATTGCAACAATTTTTAAGTACAAAACATGTAGCAAAAATAACGACCAAATTAAATAATACAAAACACAATACTTACTATCTACAAAATCCAGGAAATCCAGCGTTCTCTGTGTATCCTGTAGTAAAACTAAAAATGTGTTTTTTTGTAAGTTTACTTGTACACCTTGACACCAGAGTATTGATGTCACACCGACCAGATCTTTGATAGGAAAGTGTACTTTTATCTGCAGCCAATTGCTAATATCATCACTGAAATATTACAAACAAATATTTTATGTTGTATGAAGTTCTAAAAATACCATAAAAACTGTTAAAAACTTTATTGTTTAGCCACTTTTAAAATATTTTTGTAGATAATTTTAAATTCTAAGGTTAGATTAACAAACAAACAAAAATAATAATATTTAAAGTGAAATACCATCCCACACCTTCTCTTTTATTGTTTATATACAAAACTGAATAAAACATAAATTAACTGGATGTACAACTAATATAAAACAAAATTATTTAGAAAAAATTTTGCATTCAAAATAGCAAAAAAATTTATCTTCTTCAATTGTTTAGATATGAATAAAACAAATCCATCATTTGGATACAAAATTCTATGAGCAATCATAGAGTTTCATCCTTATTTTTGAATACCCATTAAAATATTGGTTATATACTTAACAATTCTATTTCCTATTACTAGATTGCAAAAGCAAAGTTGTAATAGAAAATATTTTATTGGGAGCGACATGCTCAATACAAACTTTCATTAAAGAAATTGGAACTTCTTGATAATATGAACCATGTAGTCATTTTAATACACAAATGGAATACTCTGTAGGACACAATCAGTATTCTAGGTTACTTCAGTTTTAATAAATGATCAAACCCAAAAGCGTTTTTAATATTGAACAATATGTATCATTAAACCTTACATAACAAAAATTTCAATTTGGAATAAAATAAAAAGTTAATCCAGAAACAAATCCGTCATACAGAAGAAAAACACCTCCACATGAAAGGTTTTGTTTCGTTCTGGGTTAATCAACTCTAATGCACCAAGTGTACTGCAGCAGAAAGGTTGATTACAGAATGATTTTAAAATTTTCTAAAATTCACTAAATTCTGCTATTAATGTTTTACTCCTATTCTTACTTTTTAGCTCTTAAACAGATATTAAACATTATATAATATTTCTTTGATTATAGAAATATATTCTGAAAATTCACCAAATTCATTAAACGGCTGTTACTAATCATTTGAACAAAAAAAAAAACAACAAAAAATCGTGTTTTTGTCAAACTCACCTAGTTTCCAGAGCTGTCAATATTTCTAAAATATAAACACAGTGGGTTGACAGTACTACACAGCCTTCATAATTATCTCTGGAACTGCAAACAATGTATCCCTAAACATAAATTATATCAATAAAAAACGTTTGAAAATTAAATACTTAAAAGACATTTAAAAAAGTAAATCAGGAAATATTGATTTGTTTATCTATTTTACAAATGTATACTGGGTTTAACATACTATAAAGTAAAACCTTGATGATTAGAACCTGGGTAATATCAATACTTTGATAACATGTGAACACATCCCCTTCTTACCATTTTCTAAACCAAAATAAAGGTAACTTGAATGAAAATTTTTTAAAGACCTACATACCTAGAGCATAAGTAATACAAGAGAATAAGGAGGGTGTTAATTTAATTTGTTTAGGACCCCTACAACTGAGCACTGTTTTATTCAAAAGGGCGAAGGAGACAAAACCAATCCCTGATTTTTTTTAAAAGGGAAAATGAATTAATTTGTCTTTTGCTTAGTCCATAAAATCATATTATGGTTTACATAAAATCAATTTTTTTAATATCAAGCAATGATTAGTAAAAAATGGCATTAAAAAAAATAAAAATTGTAAATAATGACCCTTAGACACCACAGAATCAATGTTATCCATGAAAATGTTATGGAAAAACATAACTGAGAATAAAATTATATATAGTAATACCTCGACTTACGTTACCCCGTCTTACGCGATTCCCAAGTTCCGCGGTTTTAAATTATGTTGTCCGAGTTATGCAGAAACTGGCCTGTTATGTAAGAAAATGCTTATGAGAACTTTTATAGCTTATAAAAAGAAAATATTTTCAGGTTTTAAGGCCGCCAAAGACCGAATGACAGTGATATTTGGCACAATACAGCTGTTGGACAGTAAATTGCAACCTCTTATAGTTTATCAGAAAATCCAAGGGCATTAAAAAATATTTCTAAAACTAGCTTTTCCGTGATTTGGAAGTCAAACCGAAAAGCTTTGGTGACAGATTTTTTTTGAGGACTGATTTGGTCATCACATCATACAAATCAGGTGACATCATAAACAAATTCCTTTTAAAGTAATTCTTATTAATTGACAATGCACCTGGCCATCCTCCTACTACTTCAACTAATTTTGAAAAAAACTCGTGAAAGTGATATTTTTGCCACTAAACACAAATCATTTGCTTCACCCGATGGATCAGGGAGTCATGAAAACAAAAAGCTTATTACACAAGATCATTTCCGCATCTGCATGAAGCTATGAGGCAGAACAACGAGCTTTCCATTGAAGGTTTTTGGAAACAATTCAATGTTTTAGATGCTTTGAGAATCATTGAACAATCTTGTAGTGAAAAATCATAAAAAACATGAAATTGTGTTTGGGAAAAGGTGTGTCTATTTCTTTTGCCACTGAAACTCAAACGGAATCAGTGCCAGAGTCTGATGACATTACTGATGTGATTGAAGAAGTTGTCGGTTTTGCCAGACAACTAAATTTAGAAGTGGATAGTGATGATGTTCAATAACTGCTGGATTTACACAACCAGGAGCTGACAATAAATTGATGAGCTCATAGAAATGCGTGCAAGACCTTAAAAACGCAGATTCTTTAGACCCAGTTGACGTAGAAGATGAAATGGCGGTTAAAAACTTGACAAAAGGCCTTAGTTTAATTTAGACGAAGCTTAAAAATTTTAGAAAATATAGACTCCAATGATGAGCGTATTTCTGCCACAAAACAAGAAAATTAACGAGTTACAAGGAAATTCTGCATGAGAAGAAAAAATCTTCAATTCTTCAGAAGAATTTACTACATATAATGAAGCCTTCAATGTCAAAATAACTTTTTTATACTTCCTTCTTTGCAATATGTAAGTATATAATATAATTTTTTGTTGTATTATGTATTGAGGATTTTAATACATACACATTTTTTTAAAATTATTAGTTTATCTAGTCTTTGGTCCCAATTAAACGTGATTTTTATGTGGTTGTATGTAAAATTATACCCCGACTTACGCGAATTCGACTTACACGGTTATCACTCGGTCCCACCTATCGCGTAAGTAAGGAAGTAAGGGGTATTACTGTACTGCTTTAAGGGTTTTCAATTTTGTATGTTGATGAAAGCGACCTATACTGGCTGTCACGTTACAAACAATACTATCTACATTCGCACAAGTGTTGAACATTGTATTGATTTAGTTTATATAAGACTTTCTTGACACATTTCAATTGACAAATATTTAAAAGGAATACATCTCATGAAACACAGCATAATATTGCAGGCATGCGTAAAGTAATAGGCCAACGTTTATGTTTAGAGAATTATATAGTTGAAAATCTACAAATTTTTTGTGAATGTGATCAGAATGTTTCTTTTTCAGTCTATTTGATATCCGTATGAAATACAGTATGTTCCGTACTCTGTATAGGCTATTATGATAAGTTATTTAATGCTAATGGCAAAATGTTGTTAGAATATGGTAATAAATGAGTATACTTACCAGTATACTTCATTTTAGTCAAACAACACTCAGTATATATACACTCAACTCAAACAGAGCAAAATATCAAATGAAAACACAAATTATTAAAAAGAAACGTTTTTATTCGTTTCTAGTGTTCGAAGTTTTTCTTGAAAAAGTAGCTTTTGTTGCACTTTGTATCTATATAAAACATAATGAATGTTCATTATTCAGACAATTTGTCTGGTACACCATCTTTTATTTGAAATCCTCGCCTGATGTTTTTTGAAAGCTTGTAAAATTTTTTGCCTATAGGACTCTTCTCTTCAGGTTCAAAATCACTAACACAGTCATCATAATTTCCTTTCAAAAGTACATTTGGGTTTCTCATTTGGTCGCTTTGAAGTATGTCTTGGTCATTTGGAAAATCGGAAACGTCTTCGTCTATGTAAATAAAATGTTCAAGAGAAACATCATCTCCTAAATTTCCTGAACATTACAGAAAATCACATGAGACTTATGACTTGATATCCTTATTATTATCTTCATATGTGACCGAAATGAATCCAGCTTTGGAGAAAAAATTTAACTGTTCTTTTCCATTTGTCATTTGTCAACACTTTTGCCAATTCAGCCTCTTAGATTCACAATGTCTTTGGTTACAGCTTTATTGTTCTCTACTTTAGTTACAATCTTTTTTTTTTTTTTGTTTTTTGTAGTGTAACTTAAAATTTTGTTATAACTCCCTGATCGAAGATGACGACTTTTTGAACGAAGGTATTGCAGTTTTTAAATTTGTCAATCCAACTGTTACTTGTGTGAAAATCACTATGTCCAAATGATGCAGGCAATTCCAAAGTTTTTAATTTAATTAGTGTCCAATAAAAAACTGGAAGATTTTTCTTGTACATCACCGAGATCAATTTTATCATCTCGTTATCAACATCATCATATACTCAGTTTAATTTATTTCTTTGCAAATCATAAGGAGCACTTTGTAAATCATAAGGATGTCTTTGTTTTAAAATTTGATCTCTATTTCTAGTATAGCTAATAGCAATTGCTGAGGTATACCGAATTTTTTTTAAACATCCAACTTCTTAACAACTTTATCAACCTCTTTTATAGCATTTACTTTTCTGGAACACTTAAACACCTTCGTTTTGATATTTTTTCAAAGCTCGACAAATTCCCTGTACGAATGAAACAGAATAACTGAACTAGCAAGATTGAAGTGAGGAAAAAAAGGACAATAGTGAGAAGAGGATAGAATACGGAGTTATAAATGCAGAATTGCTCGATACGGCACAACCTTTATTTTCTTCAGTAGGAGAAAATATTTTGTTATTGAGAAGTCCGAAATTTGTAACATAGAGGCCCATTTTAATACTAATTTCTATAATGTCAAAGGACACCATAAAACATTCATTACTTAGAGGATGTTGTTATTTGAAGTTTGTGATAATTTCAATTCAAATCACACTGTAATTTAATTCATTTACTCCTCTTTAACAATCATGAATTGCCTGTGCCCCACGTTTTTCTGTCCAAGTATTACAAATATATCCATAGCCACTAATAAATCTTCCTCAAAATTGTAGAATGGTATGAAAAATTATTTTATACTTTTTAGTCCATTTTAAAAATGTGGTATGTTAAATTTTTTTATTTATTTATTATTTTCTGTTTTTTTAGTCTTACGAGGTCCAGGTCCTAGCCTTGACTTACGAGGTCTTGTATGTCCAGGTGAAAAATGTCAATAGAGTTGTAACATAATTGCATGTAACAGCTGATTTTACATAATAGGTTTTATTGTAGAACAGCTGTTTTAACATGTAAGTTATATTACTTTAATAATTGTATATATCATTAGGTTAAAGTGTTGTTATTCAATATTTTCCATCGGTTTCACTTCAAACACACGAGAAAGTCAACACACACTAGCTCCTCAAGCAAATCTAATTTGTTTAAACAAATAATGTTGTAGAACAGCTGTTTCAACACGTAAGATAGCTCATCACCCAAATTCGATTTATTTAAAAAAATGTAGAGACGAACCAAGTGAATATTGCATTGTCATCTAATTCTAATTTGTCATCTAATGTTTAAAATTTCAGGTCTCTAGCTCATCGGAAAGTTAGTTTAAATTCAATTGCAAAATTCCACCCTGACAGACAGATATGACGGAAACCAAATAAAAATGTTTTAAAATTACTGATGGTTAAGAATTTAATTTTTTTGGTAATACCAGTCAAGTGGACAATGTATTTGTGTCATAAAAAAATATTATAACAAATTTATATAATTTTATAGATAAAAATTTTGGCTATGATATAAATTTACAATCACTATAATTATCTTTAAAAAATTGCCATTTAATACAATGTTATTCAATTCAGTCTAATAAAAATAAATTTGTAATATGTTATGTACAACTTTTAATAAATGATCTAAAAGTTCTGCTACTGACATATTTATAGAATTGATTTTTGTACTTAATGATCTTTGTATAAATAAGAAACTAAATTCCATTTTATAGCATCAAATAAATTGTAACTATCAAACATATTTACTTTCAAAAGAAATATAAGATCCTCATTATCATATTGGTACACTTTTTGAAAGAGATGAAGTTTGAGTCTATGATCAACTTGGCTGAAGTCTTTGTAAGAAAACTGCATATGCGAGTAAATGGTAGCTCCTTTTGGTGATGCTTTTGATGGAGAAAATTTAGAGCTGACACTTTTTAATAAACCTGTAAACCAAGGAGCAGTATTAGACTGACAACTAAAAATGATTTATAACAATAATCAAGAATTAAAATCAGTAGCTGATACAAATGAATTGTTCTTTTTTTAAATCTTGTTTGAATTCAAACAGTAACGGTAAAAAAGTGTTTACAACACCAGTTAATAATAAAAATTCATGGTGTCTAATATTTAATCTTTAGTACCTGTACATATTACGGGATATTTGGAAAAGTAAGAGTTTTGGCAAACTTGAATAACACAATACGTATCTTGTATTTACAAGTTTCAACATCTATATCTACTGACTGGATAATGTCAATATAAAATAAACTGACTTTACTACCCAATCACCAGATCGAACATGGACAAGAAATCATTGTTAACAGGGAGGACATTGCCAACCTTTTCTGTAAATTGTTCTCCTCACGACCAGACTGCCAGCACTTTAAGAACCACCGAAAAATAACAACCCCAGCAACCGCACTGAGCGGGAAAGACATAAACCTTTTCCAGGCGGATTTTAACTTGTCGGAATTAAGGCTAGCTATAAGTGAAATCAGGTGTGGAAGAAGCTGTGGAATTGATGATGTCTATCCCGAATTCATTGTACATCTGGGCAAAGAAGCACAAAAAAACCTTACTCATGGCTATGAATGAGAGCTAGCGCATCGGTATCCCAGACACGTGGAAGAAGGCGGTAGTGGTACCCGTGTTTAAGAAGGGAAAGGATCCCGAGAAATTAAGCAGTTATAGACCAATCAGTCTTACTTCTGTTACCTGCAACAGGGTGTCTAGTAAAATAGCTTGAAGAAATTCCCTGAGTTTTCCCTGACTTTTCCAGGGTGTCTAGTAAAATAGCTTGAAGAAATTCCCTGAGTTTTCCCTGACTTTTCTAAATTGTATTTACACTATATTTATAACACTTAGAATATAAACAAATTTATACAACTATCTTGTCTTAGCTTTTTTGCTTTAGTTTTTCAATCTCTTCAGATATAAGTTCTATTTCTTTTGTAGCAACTGACATCACTTTTGCTTTTTTAGCTTCCAGTTCCTTCAGCTGAATATTATTTTCCCTCTTCTCAGCTGCTCTTCTATCTTTCTCGGTCATTTTCTGTCTATAGAAAGCCCAGTTTACATTGGGCCCATCCATTGATATCTGAAGGATCTTGGATAAATCCAGACTTTGAACACCTTTTAAGAACTAATTGAGTAACTCTTTTGCTTTTGTGTCTGTAAGGAACACAGAACCAAAATATCGAGCTTTCATTTCATCCGTCTCTGCATCCCAATACCTAACACTCAAATCCATTTGGGCTCTTTGTGATATTTTGTTTAAACTTTCATCAAAGCCAATTACATAGTTAGAATTTGAATTTAAAATAATTTGATAAACCGAATACAACACTATAGGAAATTTTATCTTTCCGCAATCTTATGTTCTGTGCAATGGTGCTATCAGGGAACATCCTTGGAAAGAGGCACACACTACCTTCTGCATTGCGTAAAGAAGTGTTGCATTACTAAATTCACGCACCATATAATCTTGCTTCTGTCACTTCATCTTTCAGTTTATATTTATCCTGAGGAAGGAGGGAAGGTAATGACGACATCTGCATGACGTGATTGCCCGCTGCGGCACTGAAAACCGGAACCTTCCATGTTGAAATAAACAGTGTAAAAATAATCACCGTTTAGAAGATAAAGAAAAGACAGAGATAAAGACAAAGATAAAGAAAAAGAACAATATGTTGAAAAGGGTATCAAATTGAATCTTCCTAAATATAATTTACAGAGTTTGGAAAATGAGAGTACTGTATACTTATATAGGAAGAGGTTAGATGAAAAATTAACAGAAACTCATTGGGATACAACAGAAAAACAATACCAATATATTTCAAAAGTAATACATGAATCAGCAAAAGAAGCTTTAGGTGAAATTGATATTAAAGATAAAAAGAATACGTTTTATTATTGGGATGAAGAAATTAAAAAAGAAGTGAAGATTAAAAAAGAGAAATATTTAAAATGGTTAAATACAAAGAAAATTGATGATAAAATAGAACTTAATGCACAACAAGCAAAAATTAGAAGAATGGTTGCAGAATCAAAAAACAGAAGTTGGGAACAATCATGCCAAAAGATAGAATCTTTTATTGGAGGGAAAAGAAGTACAGAAGCTTGGAAAACTTTGAAAACATTAAGAAAAAACTCTAAGGAGTCACAACAAATGACATATATTGATTTTCAAACGTGGGAGGAATATTTTAAAAACTTATTAACAGAATGCAGAGAAGAACATTTGGAAAAAAATCAAAATGAAATACCAGAAACAGTAAATAATACCTATCTAAATTTGGATATGGAAATAGTGATACAGGCAATAAAATCTATGAAAAATGGAAGAGCTTCAGGACCTGGAGGAATTCCAGCCGAACTATTAAAGTATGGTACAAATAAATTATTTGCAAATTTGAAGGAACTTTTTGAAAAATGTTTGAATGGAGAAGAGACACCAGAAGAGTGGAAAATAGGCTATATATCCACATTACATAAGAAAGGTAATAAGAAGCAATGTGAAAACTATAGAGGAATAACAGTTACAAATACATTGAGCAGAATTTATGGAAAAATAATTAAGCAATATTTAGAAAATGAATACAAGGATATGGAGGCTGAGGAACAGGCAGGTTTTAGAAGAGGAAGATCAACGATAGATCACTTATTCTGCTTAGAACAAATAATTGAAAAGAAAGTAATTCGTTTACAACCTCTCCATTTAGTATTTATAGATATAGAAAAAGCTTATGATAATGTACCATTATCAAAGTTATGGGAAGTGTTAAAGTCAAATGCTATAAGTCAAACTATAATCAAGGCAATTCAAAATTTATATAAAAATTCTATTTCCAAAATAAAAATAGGAAACAATCTGTCAACAGGTTTTGAAGTAACAAAAGGATTACGCCAAGGATGCTGTCTGTCACCCACATTATATAAAATTTATACAGAAAAGGTTTTGAAAAATTGGAAGAATAAATGCAAAGGAATGGGAATCCCAGTAAACAATATCACAATTTATTCTTTACAATTTGCAGATGACCAATTGATTTTAGCTCAAGATTATGAAGACATTGAATATATGACTCGAAAGATAATAGGAGAATACAAACTATGGGGATTGAATGTTAATATGAATAAAACTAAATACATGGTCATAGGAGAAAAAAGTAAAGACTTAATAATAGAAGAAGAAAATATTAAAAGAATATCACATGTTGAGGAATGTAAGTATTTGGGAATGAAAATTACAAATGATGGGAAACAAGATAAAGAAATTGGATCGAAAATAAATTTGGGAAAAACAACAATTTCAATGTTAAATGGAATTTTATGGGATAAACATATAACTAATCAAACAAAAACAAAAATTTTTAATACAATAGTACGAAGCATAATGACATATGGATCAGACGTTTGGATATTGAAATCAACATTGACAAAGAAATTATTGGCAACTGAGATGGACTTTTGGAGACGTTCTGCGAGAATATCAAGATGGGATAAGATCCGAAATCAAATAATTAGAGATAAAATGGAAGTACAAAATTTAATTACAGATTTTGTAGAACAAAAACAGTTAATTTGGTATGGACATACGAAAAGGATGAATGATGAAAGACTACCAAAGATGTTGTTGGAATGGACACCACCAGGGAGAAGACGAAGGGGAAGACCATCGAAAACGTGGATACAGGAAATTAGTTCATCTTTAATCAAATGGGATATACCAGAAAACTTGTGGACAGATAGGGATGAATGGAAAAACAAAATTAAAAACTGTATTTCATTAGACTTAGGTTAAAATGTAAAACATTGTAAAAAACCTGTCATAATAAAAAAAAAATAATCACCGTCAAATAAAACACATACTATCACGAGTCTAGACAAATAGCTGGCTACGAATGTTTACACAGCGTTCTGTGTGGCCAGAAACAGACTGAGTTATCTGTTATCCCAACCTGTCCATATGATAACAGAACCACTGCGCACCCCAAGGCCACGGTCCAGGCTAAAACCTCCCAGCTGTACCAACTCGACACGTTTAATATTTATTGAAATAAGTCCTGAGGTCATAGCAACGGGCTTATCAAATAAATAATGGGCATCTAAATAAAGAAGTGTATTTCCTGACTGCCCTGCCCCTAAACCGCTGGCTTACAATACCAAATATTCGAGAGCAATGGCCACTAGTTTTGTTTCTAATCAAAATAAATATTTTCCCGATTTTTTAAAATTTTCCCTGACTTTTCCCTGAATTTTCCAGAATCTTGAAATTCCCTGACTTTTCCAGGTTTTCCCGGTTTTCCCTGTCACTAGACACCCTGTGCAAAGTTATGGAAAGGATGGTCAACCACAGGCTGGAGGCCTATGTAGAGAGAGCTAATATAATTCGTGAAGAACAGGCTGGTTTTAGAAAACACAAATCCACTACTGACCAAGTCAATAAGCTCTCCCAGTGCGTGAAGGATGGCTTTCACCGAAAAATGTCCACCCTTGTGTTTTATTGACTTCCGGGGAGCTTACAACACAGTTAGCAGAAAACTCCTCTATAACAAAATTGCCAACTACGGAGTGGCAGGAAACATGTTGAACTGGATAAATCAATTTTTGAGCCAACGATTTATAAAGGTCCGCTATGGAAACAGAAGTTCTCAGTTCCGCCAACAGAGAAGAGGACTCCCGCAGAGAGCGGTCAGCAGTTGTACTCTTTTCAACCTTTACATGAATGATTTAATCTGCAACATTAAGGTAAATAACCCGGGAGTCGAAGTACTCTGTTACGCAGATGATGTGATAATATGGGCGACCAGCAGCAACATCAACTCCTTGGAAACCAAAATAAACGAGACATTAGGTGGAGTCAAAAGATGGTGCTCCAAAAACGATATGATTATTAACGAAAACAAGACCACAGGCACAGTTATTCACGCTATCAACTAAAACTTACGATCCACACGTAGTAATAGGGACTACTGACCTGCCAATAACGCGATCAACCAGGTACTTGGGTATCGCTCTGGACCGCAAACTCCAGTGGTCGGGACATATAGAGGGTGCTGTAACAAAAGCTGCAAAAAGGCTGAATATGATGAAGAGACTGACTGGAACGAAGTGGGGTGCTGCTCAGGACGTTCTGATTACTACATACAAGTCTTACATCCGCCCAATCCTTGAATACGGCTCAGAAGCTTACAACACGGCTTCTGATAATGCAAAGAAAGACCTGAATACAGTCCAAAACAATGCATTGAGACTGATATGTGGTGCTGCGAAGTCTACCCCAATTGCAGCGTTAGAGATTCAAACAGATATTGAGCCCCTTAACGCTCGCAGGGACAATTCTGCTATCAAATTCTTCCAAAGAGCCTTAAGAACCAACGATGACTTCTGGAAGAAATATAGATGCGCAAACCAAAGGCTTAAAACCCAAGTCACACCACTGGCAAAAGCCGCAGAAATAAGAAGAAGACATGGATTGGAAGAATCAGAGCGACAACTTTTCAAGAAAACGAAATATATAAAGGAAAGGACCGAAATACCATCGTGCACATCAATACCTGGTGTAAGCCTGAGAAAAGCCGACATCCAAATCTACGAACTCAAAGTACTAACAGAAGCTATGATCAACGAGAGGTATCCGGCCGACGAATGGCTGCGTGTGTACACAGATGGATTGGCAATGCATGACACATGCGGAGCCGGATATTTCTCCTCAATTGGGCAAAAATCAATAGCAGTGGGGAAAAACGGAACCAACTTCGAAGGAGAAGTGACCGCCATCGGCGAAGCGGCCAGAGAGATTCTTCTGTCGGCCAACACCAAGAAGGTAGTTTTCCTCTCGGACTCAACATCCACGATTCAGGCGATCGCCTCCCCAAAGCCACAAGAAGGGAAGGAAATCAACAACTGCCAGAAAACACTCCACATGTTGTAGAAAACAACACAGATCGCAATACAATGGGTGCCGGGGCACTGTGACATCAGAGGAAACGAAAAAGCAGATAGTTTGGCCAAGCATGGCTGCTCCATGGCGCAGCCGATCCTCCCCCTCTCAGAACCGCAGTGTCTGTCGGAGTATAAACAGCACTATCAGCGACTCCGTGAAACGGGACAGGAAACAAGCTGCTACAGGAAAGCAATGGGAAAAGATCATCCAATCAAGCATACCACTGGATCTTCCGAGGGGCGTAGCCGTGGCTTTGTTTAGGATGACCACTGGACATGACTACCTACAGAGACACCTGCATCGCATGAAAGTGGTAGACACACCAATCTGTCCACTCTGCTACGACAACGAAGGGACGGCAGAGCATCTTACCACTTGTGACGGCCTGAAAGATATCTTTCACGAGGAGTCCAGGGGAGGACTCGCTACATTGTACTGGGAGGCACGGCGTCGGATGGCTGAGAGGCCAAGGACGGGCGTTGGCTGAAGTAAGAAGAAGTAAGACTTTACTTCTGAATTTATCTTATTCCGGCTGCTTTCTATTTATCAACAAACCATTATTATAGCAACAGTCCTTTATGGTTTGTGCACAGAAGTTTGACAGGAATTCTAAAAACCAATAAGCCTTGCTATCATCCAAGTGTACTGTGACTTTGTTTCTGTATTCTGTGTGTCCATTATCTAATGAATTTGTGTATTTGTTACAATTGTTTAACTTATGTATATAGCCTTACATTACATCCGGACTAAAACTTCCAAATTCAGCATAAAAAAAAATTCGAGTCTTTTTAAACCATAAAAATATATAACAAACTGATTAAAATTTAATTTTTTTATATCATATATCTCAATTAGCAAATTAATTTCTAATTCAGCACTAGGTATAAATAGTCAATGTTATAATAATGCAGCGCACTAAGGATTGATTTAGCAGCAGATAATAACTGATAATACTACTGTGATAGATGGTATAAAATAACATTTATTTTGTTAATGGTGAAAATAACCAACTTAATAACAACATTGTATAAAATCCTGCCAAAATCCTATCATTGAACATTGAATTACAATACCACAAAAAAAACGGAGATTTGTAAGATTCTGTAGTCTTTTAGGGATCAAGCTTTAACCCTATAACACGCGTTATAAAGGGTAAGTAACAGATTACGTGCTATTAGATAAAAAAAACTTTTTTGTGAAATGTTCAAACTTCTATTTAATTCTGAGTTCCTAAAGATGCATTTGAACAAAAAAAATTATAAACTAGTTATTTTTATAATTTTTTATATTTTTACACTAGGTAATTCAAGATATCAATAAATCCTTTTAAAATAAAATTAAAGAAACTAAAATTATTATTCACCATAAACAAAATATTGTAAATACGTGATTTCTCATAATACGCGCTAGCAGAGATTTCAGCCTTATGAGAAATCACGTTATACGTGTGCAAAGGGTAAAGTTACGCAAAATAAAATTAGATATTACTTTACTTTACTTTATCCAATGCCAGATCTTGGCATTTCTACCACTCTCCCCCTAGCCTCCCAATAGAGACAATGCTGACTTCACTCTTCCACATCTTGCAAAGGTGTGCAATTCTGAAGATGAGGTGCGACCCTCTATTGATGAATGCACAGAGGGGAAATATCTGAGACTGCTAATACATTTTATATAGGTATAAAATTAGTATCAAAAGATTTTGCTTCCTTCAAATGACTTTACAATTATTTTGGTACCATTTTGCTTCTAACAAACACAAAATGCATCAATGTTTTTATAACTAGAACCTAGGCTAATACCACAGTATTAAAACAATTTCTTTATTCTAGTGAATTACTCTTTTTTTATGTACAGGCCTAAACACCCTACTTGCTCAAATTTCTAGTGTGCGGCTTAATGTGACCTTCAGTACTACAAAGAAAATTAGGATTTTAAGCCAATAGATAAGCTATAATTTTATCTCCACTTGCTTAAAAATATTTTGAACAGACCTTATTCTGACATTAACTCTAGAAATAGCAATGCCAAACCCACTTACCTTCAAGCAGTGAAGCATAAGTTGAGTTAAGTGCTTGGGAAGACTCTTCTAGTACTGTATCAGTTAATCCTGTTGTAACTTTCTTGCTTTGACAAGGAGGCTGAGTTTCATATGCAGTACATACACTGTCTGTCAGAGAGCCTGCAAAATCAAAAGAGTTTTTTAATGTTTTAAGGGAAAAATAACTGAAGAATGTAGATTACAGGTGAAACAATATAATTACTAATAACAATAATAAATACTTCTGTTTCATTGTTAAGAGAAATTACTTTATCAAATGCATTATTATTTGTCCTTTAAGAGTGTCAAATTGCGGTTTTCTTTTTTTGAAGAAAAGAGTAACTCTATAAAACAAATTGAAATTACCAAAAAGATCAAGAAAATACACTAAATAAAAATTAAATATTTAGAAATACTGTAGCCACAGCTTGTTCTAATCATATTTTCAGAAGCATATTTGATAACAATAACCGAACGACAACAACAACCAAACGTGCAATCACGATGTACAGAACTGCAGAATTGAACTCATTGTATTATGCTCAAAAGTGTTTACTGAATGATATGTAGGCCTAGCATTACAGTAAGTCATTTCACAACTATAACACTACGACTATAAAGTAATACAGACATGTGTATTTAAAATTTTAAATAAAATTGTGTAACTAGGTCTTCTGCTTGTTATATTTTGCAGGAATACTTCACGTCAGAGTATTTTATTCAATTGTTGATTCTTTAAAACACTAATTGAATCTAGCATGACTAAAAAAAATTATTGAACTACGTAAACAGGGTGTCTAGTAAAATAGCTTGAAGAAATTCCCTGAGTTTTCCCTTACTTTTCCTCTTTTAGATGTCTATGAAAAGCCCAGTTTACATTGGGCCCATCCATTGATATCAGAAGGATCTTGGATGAATCCAGACTTTGAACACCTTTTAAGAACGAATTGAGTAACTCTTTTGCTTTTGTGTCTGTAAGGAACACAGAAGCAAAATATCGAGCTTTCACTTCATCCGTCTCTGCATCCCAATACCTAACACTCAAATCCATTTGGGCTCTTTGTGATATTTTGTTTAACTTTCATCAAAGCCAATTACATAGTTAGAATTTGAATTTAATGATGTCAGTAACAGGTCTTTAAAATAATTTGATAAACCGAATACAACACTATAGGAAATTTTATCTTTCCGCAATCTCACGTTCTGTGCAATGGTACTATCAGGGAACATCCTTGGAAAGAGGCACACACTACCTTCTGCATTGCTTAAAGAAGTGTTCCATTACTAAATTCACGCACCATATAATCTCTGCTTCATCTTTTAGTTTATATTTATCCTAAGGAAGGAGGGGAGGTAATGACGACATCTGCATGATGCAATTGCCCGCTACGGCAATGAAAACCGGAACCTTCCATGTTGAAATAAACAGTGTAAAAATAATCACCGTCAAATAAAACACATACTATCACGAGTCTAGACAAATAGCTGGCTACGAATGTTTACACAGCGTTCTGTGTGGTCAGAAACAGACTGAGTTATCTGTTATCCCCCACCTGTCCATATGATAACAGAACCACTGCGCGTCCCAAGGCCACGGTCCAGGCTAAAACTTCCCAGCTGTACCAACTCGACACGTTTAATATTTATTGACATAAGTCCTGAAGTCATAGCAACGGGCTTATCAAATAAATAATGGGCATCTAAATAAAGAAGTGTTATTTCCTGACTGACCTGCCCCTAAACTGCATGGCTTACAATACCAAATATTCGAGAGCAATGGCCACTAGTTTTGTTTCTAATCAAAATAAATATTTTCCCGATTTTTTAAAATTTTCCCTGACTTTTCCCTGAAATTTCCAGAATTTTAAAATTCCCTGACTTTTCCAGGTTTTCCCGGTTTTCCCTGTCACTAGACACCCTGGTAAAAAACTTCATAGGAGACTTAAAAACATAGAACTTCATTATAAAACACTTTAATCTTATATACACTTTCGACTTCTTTGCACAGGCATCCAGCTTCAAGAGTAGCCGATAGCCCGATGTCCACGATTTATTATCCTTGCCAGCCCCCAAAGCTTCTTGTTCATGAGAATATCTTTCCATATATAATACACTTTCAAATTTATTTACTTTTTCACTAAGAATTCCTCAATATTGAGATTGTCTATAATCTTCCAGTAAAATAATGTTCATATTTATAATGAGCTTCTTGCTTAGATCTTTGCGGTACACATTTGTAATTTTCATCATAATCAGTTTCTTCTTCCTCACTAACATTTGATGTAGAAGCATTGTGAGAAGCACAATTCAAGACGTGATATACATATATGAATAAGCTGATTAAAAAATTAATCAAACACTTGAATTTTGCAAACTTACCTGAAGAACTGCTTTCAGTTAATCCTGTCATGTTTGGATGTATCTCTGGTACTGTAACAAGCTGTGGAACTGCAACAGTTTGTCTTTCTTCACTTGATCGTTTCCTGTGTGGTGTACTTAACCCTTGCATTCTACAATCCATACAGATTTAAGTTTATACTAAGAATTTTACTGAGTGAATTTTAACATAATGTTTATGTCTTATATAGAATTAAAATGTGTTTGGAAATTATAAATGTATAACTCTCATTGATTCTACAATTCAATTTCCAGTCAAACTAAATAAATGATATAACTATATTCATGCACTAAAGTGAAAAATACAATAAACTGTGATCCTAAGGTATAAACAAATTTCAGAATTTCACCACAAATATTTCAATAGAACATTCATTTTTGAATAGTATAACAGGCCAACTGATTAGTTTATACACACTGATGTAAAAACTCCTATGTTTAAGTTCAAGAGCATTTCTTCAAAATATACAACTTTTAATTTACTGAAGGTATGTGTCCCAACTATTTGGGACATATAATCTACATAGCTATTATTATATAGCATTCCAGATATATGTTTATGTGTATCTTTATCTTGTTGATTATTTGTATGATTAGTTTTGTTATTAGTATTAAATAATTGCATAATAAGTTTAATTTATTATCGCTAATTATGTACGATCTACAGCACACTTTCTACTGCACACATTGTGTGCCTAATCACATCGTTGTTCTATGTTCTATGCATAACCAAGTATTTTTCTCCTGTCACAGCTCCTTCAACCAAAAAATATGGTTAAAGTGTGGCAAATGATGACACTCACACCAGGTTGATTTAGTTGATTTTCTAAAGAAACATTTGGATTGTCAGTATACCAGTAATTACAGTTATGTCCACTTAACTTAAAATTATCCTAATCAGATCACACAATTTTATTAAACAAGTTACGATCGAGTTTCTGTTGGTTAAGCATCAATTCACAAAATTGAAGACATCGATGTTAATCATCTTCAAGTAACACCCGTAGCAAATGTAAACTTTAAAATTGTGTTTGTGTAACATTTTTTGCACAGATCTTCGTGATAAATCCAGCTCAGATGGTAATTGTCTGGTTGATTTTTGTAGATTTTTGGTAATAGCTAAACATACCCGCAATTCATTTCCCTCAGTTGTGACCACTTTTGGGCGGCAAGATTTTGGTGTATCCATAACAGATCCATGTTCTTCAAATCTATCTCATATATCATACACAGTTCGTCTAGATGATGTGGACTTTTGGTAATAGCTAAACATACCCGCAATTTACTTTCCTCAGTTAAGACTGCTATTGGGCGGCAAGATTTTGGCGCATCCAAAACAGATCTATGTTGTTGAAATCTATCTCATGTATCCTACACAGTTTGTCTAGATGTTGTGGACTTTTGGTAATAGCTAAACATACCCGCAATTTATTATCCTCAGTTGAGACCGCGATTGGGCGGCAAGATTTTGGTGCATCCATAACAGATCCATGTTACTAATTTTAAAAATACTTAACTAAGTGAATACGTAATTGCTTAAATACTGACGCAATTCAAAACATTTGTTCTGTTTACGAAGCTAATCCTCTACTTGCGGCAGTAGAGGGTTAGCTTCGTAAAAGGAACGAATGTTTTAAAATGCGTCAGCAAGTAAGCAATTACGTATTCACTTAGTTAAGTATTTTTAAAATTAGTTCAATCATTTTATTCAAGATGATTACATTAAGCAACTTCAGATCCATGTTGTTCAAATCTATCTCATATGTCGTACACAGTTTGTCTAGATGATGGTTTTGATCTAAAGTGTCTAGCTCATTCATTAACAACTACAGTAGCACCACTTTTATAAAATGTTTTTAAAGCAAAGATTCTTTCTTCCTTTGTTAACATTGTGTCTACTGTAAAAACGTTCAACAAATACAAAATGTCTCACAGATCATGTTTTCAAGAACTCTTTACAACACATTGCCAACTTGACAAGGTGTAATTATCAGCATTTTGTAATACCAATATCACAGGCTAAAACTATTGTACTAAATCTTCCTGTACTTTTAATTTTTCTTTTAACCAATTGAACATTGACTTTTGCGCCACCTGTATATATATATATATATATATATATATATATATATATATATATATATATATATATATATATTCAATAACAATACCTACATTTCAATAGCAACCACCCCATGAATATAAAAAGGTCCATACCATACAGTCAGGCAATCAGGGGCAAGAGAATTTGTTCCAACGATATAGCATTGGAAGATTTTAATAGAAAGACCTTACTAGCTTTCCAAAAAAGATGATACCCTAAACAACTCGTTGAGGATCAAATCCGCTTGGCTCAGTCATCTGATGTATCCAGACCACCTATGGAGGACAAACTGTCTTTAGTTACAGATTACCATCAAGGCCTAACGAAGCTGAACAAAATATTAAAGGATGGCTTCAAGATTCTTCAAGCTTCCGCCCACACCAAAGATCTTTTCTCAAATCCACCACATATTTGGTTCAGACAACCGTTCAATTTAAAAAGTATTTTAGTACATCCAAAATTACCAGATCCAAGTACTGAAAAATCGCCCAAACTTCCTCACGGCTCCTTTCCGTGCAATAGACCAAGATGCAAGACATGTCCAATACACATCCCAACAAATAGTTTCCATAGCCTAGCAACCAATGTGGACTTCAAGATTCAGGGTCATCATACTTGTACATCCAGTAATGTAATATACCAGTTACAGTGTAAATTTTGCCCGGCACAGTACATAGGCTTTACCACGGATGGTCTGAGCATCAGAATGAATGCCCACAGACATGACGTTGGAACCATGAACATAGACAGGCTAACCGCTCAACAAGCTGCTAGTCACAACATCATCTCTTTCAATGATTGCTATACCACCATAATAATTAAAGCCCTCCCCCCTGATTGCAACTCTTCAGAATTAAGAAGATGGGAGTTATCATACCAGTGGTATACCAAATCTAGAGAGCCTCCTAACCTCAACATCAGATAAAACTCCTTTTAACTTCCCCCTAACTTCTACCATTTTTAACAGCTCCATTACCTTCCTTCTGACAGACTTTTAATATCTAGTTTCAAGTAACCAATCTTTACACGATTCACATATAACAATTTCTACACATATCACTTATAGCACCATATCATAAACTATAAATCTGTGAATCTGTGACATTGGATGTTTATACACATCTGAGGGTCACTTCAATCTTTTGTTTTGTTTTTTCTCTTTTTCTCTTTTTTCTCTTTTTTTCTCTCTTTTTTTTTCTCTTTCTTGACTGAAGAAGATCATGTTGATCGAAATATTTCAAATAAAAGTGTATTAAGTGTTTTATATGTGCTTATTTCCAAGAGATTGCAGTTTTGGACTATTGCCTTTAGGTAAGTCTGTCAGTCTCCTATCAAGTCCAAAAATTCCTATATATATATATGAAAGCCAACTATTCAAATATCAAGATAATTACTATGAATATATTATCAACTATTTAATATACTTGGTAACTGTACTATTACTAAAAATAAGTGATAAGGGAATGCAAGAAAACTGTGTCACTACAATCACAGTGTGTGTGTGTTGTTTTATTTAGTTTAGTTTATGTATGTATTTTCCTTGAAAGTAAACATTATTTAAATTTTAAACAATTTCAAGGGGAGTATATTACCCCCTCCCCTAATAGTCACGACCCCCTTAAACTGTGGCTACCCAAAAATAAAATCCTGAAGCCAACCCTGACAATATATGAGCATATGAATGCCTTAACAAGAAGAAATTTTTCTTAAACATTTAAATAAAAAAGCATACAAATGATTAAAATGCATAGCTCTAATGTATGTTTCATATTTCCTCTATTTAATGAGAACAGATGTTTTGGGAGATGTATTTCATTGTCACTTAGACTGTAACTGTTATCTTGTTTAACTTAGGTTGGGGGGGTGGCGATAATTAGGTAATTGGGTGTTGAGTATGTATGTTGGGTGTAGCTTAAAATGTTTGTATATTTTGTATTGTTAAATTCTGCGAAGTCTGCTATTTTTATTCAGTTTGTCTAGAATGTATAGGTTTGATGGATCATTGTATCTATACCAGTATATGATCTTGTCTGAGTATTTATTGATTGTGGTTGTGGTTAATAAATATATGAGCTTTGTGCAGAGAGCCTGGTGTGCAATCCTCTAAAAAAAATGTTTGCCATATCCACTAGCTATGTATATTCAATACCAAATTTTATTATACAAAGAAAGTGAGTGCAACTATATGCAAGTGCCATATATTAATATAAGTAGAAGTGTTTAAGTTAATTGTTTTATTTTTATTCCAGTGTTTAACTGAAATTTAAACCAGTTTAGTATTATGTTCAAAGGACAGACCATGACAAAATTGAACATTTTTAAATAAGATTGTGCAATGTTTTGCTCAATTATTAAACTTTATAATCTTTTCCTGTTCTAGCATCATATAAAAATTCTATATATGGATCCATTACATGGTTCTATGTATTACAATAAACAATTATAAATATTTATAAACTTGCCTATAGTAGCACTTACTCATATTTGTTGAGGACGGCTGTTTCGGGAGATGTGTCCCATTGTCAACTCAGAGTTACGGTCTGAGTTGACAATGGGACACATCTCCCGAAACGGCCGTCCTCAACAAATATAAGTAAGTGCTACTAAATGCAAGTTTATAAATATTTATAATTGTTTAGTGAAAACTAGTAGCTCACATAAAGATGGAATCAACAAATATGTATTACAATATTAAAGGAAGAAAATTTTACCTAGTTTAATAGTTTGTTGTAATTATTCATTAGTTTAATACTTGTTACTTACAAGATTTAAGAGAAAGAGGACGATATTTTGTTTAAATTTCAAGTGAAATATACATTTTCAACTCTAATTTATAGTACTATATTAATCACTTTAACATTAGTTTATGACTATCCGAACTTTAAATTTTGTAAATTTGTAACAACTTACTGAGACAGAACGTTTTCGATCGCTATGTTGCAATTTTCATCAGTGTCTTCTGCTTGGAGATTTTGGGTTAAGTGGTGACGGTTTTAAAGGCAGGTTTTCGATAGTATCAAAGAGTATGTGTGATTTGTATTGGGTTTATTCATTTAATACGATTGTACTTTATGTTTTTGTGTGTTTGTAAGTTTCATATTGTTCTAGTGTGTTGAGATGTCCTTTCTTGTTGATGTGTAAGATTTTTAGAGAGTACTATATTGTTTTTTCAGGTGATTTTAGCAACAGTAGTGCATTAGGTATAAATATGGAAAATAATATTTTTCATATATCACACTTATAAGTTTATGATTCTACCCTTTAAATTGCAATAAAATTCTGTTTATTAAATAAAATATCCTCCTCACACAAGATTATGTTAATAAAGGAACATATGGTTAATGTTCTCTTTACTTTTTTTATAAGTCTAAATTCAATGTTTTACCAAATTTCTGAATTATTTTGTAAGGATTCTTCAACGTCTACAGGTCAAGGGACTACATAATATATTATTTTCCTTCATGCCAAAAATCAAAATAATAATGGTACAATACTGCTTCATTTACCTTGCTTGTACTTCTAAAACTTCTATGCTACTCTGGCTTGGGTTACTGATCACTTCAATATCACTGTCATATCTACGAGGGGTTGGTACTTCAGATTTAGTTCCTGAAGAGTCTGCATTCTGCAATGAATCTGCTGAACCTGAATAACAATCAGAAAAGAACGTGAAAGATATATCAATATATTTATTGTATAAAGTTATTTTTTAGTTACAAACTGTTTTCTGGGAGTAAATACATAAATGGCTGTAAATGGTGCATAGATCCTTCTCTGCTGGTTGACAAGACAGAATTCATAATTTTAATACTGCATCTATTATATTTTTTGTAAAAACTTTCCAAAAATAAAAACAAAATTGTTTGTATATCACAAACTACACAACTAGAACCGGGCGGCGTGAAGTTCACTCAATCGCTGTAATGAACATGTAGTGAAAAATATACAAGTTATGATTATATATTAGTTAAGTTTACTTACATCTTCCATCCTTGACGGAAACACCAGATTACTGAAGGGACTGGATAGGTGAAGGGCCGGATTATAAAGAGTTTACTGCACTTATTTAATGACGAGTCAGCCCATGAGGAGCATATCAGGTTTTTAGAAAAATGATTGAAATTACCAAAAAGGAAGACATAACACAATTTTTAAAAAAATTATTTTAAATACGCTCATTCTTACCTATACTGCTCTGTAAAGGAGTGGTGTCCACTGCAGAGGGTTCTATGATTTTGTTAGCTGAAGGCAGGGGAACTTCGTCTATCTCAATAACTAAATTACTTCCACAAGTAGGGCAAATTGTAAGAGTCTTTGCTGTAAAAGTTTAAAAAAAATTTGTTATTAAAAGTAAAGTTAATTTAAACATATGAAGTGTGAAATTTAGAAATGAAATCAAATTACCTGATAACCCAGATCATCTCTATAAGGCCTCATATTTCCTTCCCAAACTAAAAGTTAAAAAGTATATTAGTATAAAAAGAGAGTTGATGTAATGTTCTAAGACAGAGAGTAGCATAGTAGTGGTAAATTAGTTCCAGAAAATACTTGCTAGTCCCTAAATTAAAAGGTACATCATAATTTTGTAAAAGACTGTTGTGGTTACACTTATTTCATACACAAATCCATAACCATACATTTATTGTTTTATGGAAGCACGATCTAAGAAGCAGATTCAGTAGAATCTTTTCTGTACATCAAAAAAATTTGCACAAAATTCTAGCAAACATAAGTTTTTGTCTGATGCTTGCAGAAGCCCAAATAAAAATCTTTTCTTCTCATTTAGTGAATGGTTCAATATCGATATAATATTGTGTTCATGGACATTCAATTGGGCAGTGTGATTATAATTATGGACTAATACAGTTATAAGGAAGAAAAGAATCGTGCACACAGCTAAAATTTGGAATGAATGGTGACTGCAGACATATTATGTTCCTAAATTTTGTGACAATCCATCAGAATTTGATAGAAGAGTGGAAAAATGCACTGTTTCCTTTGCTTTAAAATAATACTACTCTCACAAAAGCCTGTACTTCAAATTAAAAATGTTGGACTTATGAAATACAAAGTAAATGGAACTCTTCTCTGTTCAGGAGCTTATTCAGGACAGTCTTGTACACGTAAAAAAAATTCAACAAACATAACTCCAGCTATAGCTCTGCTTTGAATGAGGAAGGAGTGAAGTGTTTAATACTTATTCCAGTTCTCAAACAAAGATCACAGACAATGGATAGAAATTGTTAATGTGGAGAAGCATAGTGTACGAGGGCTATTCAGAAAGTAAGGAACGTTTCTGAATAAAAAAAATAATAAGCACAATAAAAATTTTTTATTATATACATCTGAAAGAGCAACTAAAATACTACTTTTCTACGTAGTCGCTAAACAAATTGAGACATTTAACGTAGCGGTGGACAAGCTTTGAAATTCCTTCATCATAGAAATCTGCCGCCTGTGATGTCAGCCACTCAGTGATGCGCGGCTTGAGCTCCGCGTCGTTGTCAAAGCGCTGTGTTGCTAGCCAGGTCTTCATTCTTGAAAACAAGTGAAAATCGCTTGGTGCAAAGTCAGGACTATAGGCCGGATGAGGGAAAACCTCCCATTTGAATGACGCAAGGAGTTTTTTGGTGCGGTTTGCTGTGTGAGGTCGGGCATTGTCATGCACAAACAAAATTTTTGACGTCAATTTCCCTCGGCGCTTGTTTTGAACTGCTCTCCTAAGGTTGCACAAAGTTTCACAGTACCGCTCAGAGTTAATTGTTGCACCACATTCAAGAAAGTCAATAAGAAGCACACCTTGCTGTCCCAAAAAACCATGGCCATAATCTTCCTTACTGAAAATGTTTGCAAACATTTTCTTGGTTTTTTGGGGGAGCTTGTGTGTCCCCACTTCATGGACTGTAATTTCATTTCGCAATTAACATGTTTTATCCATGTCTCATCACCAGTTACGATGCGATCCAGTAGTGAATCACCATGTCTGTCGTAGGTATCTAGAAATGTCAAACTTACCTCCATTCGCTGAATTTTATGGCGGTCAGTAAGCATTTTCGGCACTCATCTTGCACAAAATTTGTGGTAGCCTAACCTTTGTAAGACAATTTCAAACAACAAAGTTCGTGAAACTTGTGGGAAACAAGCGAAAGCTATGTTATCGTGAATTGGCAGTTTTCGCGAACCTTTTCATCAACTTTAGCAACCAGTTCATCAGTCACAAAGCTTGGGCGTCTGCTCTTCACTTCGTCATGAACGTCAGTTAAACTGAATGCAGCATTTTCTCACAGAACTTTCATTCATTACGTTGTTTCCGTAAACTTCACAAACTTGGCAATAAATGTCTATTGGTTTTACGTTTTTTGCAAACAAAAACCGTATCACTGACCGCACCTCACAACTGGCGGAATTTTCAATCGCAGCGCACATCTTCAGTTGAAATTGCTAAAAAACGGGCAATGCGGAAATGTTCCCGTTGTCACTGCTGGACGCCGACTGAGTTGCCGAGTGCACATGCACCAAAATTTACGAGATCGGCACGCGCCTAGCGGCGTCAGACAGAAACGTTCCTTACTTTCTGAATAGCCCTCGTATTAATGATATACAACTTTATTTTGATTTTAGAAAATTTCTTATTTTTCTAGAAACACATTTTCGGTAAAAATTTAGTATTAATGACGTTGGTTTTTTTAATTTTTTTTGTTGTAATTACTTGTTTTAAGTGTAGAACACAAATATCAACTTTTTTTCCGCAGAAAATATGGAAAATTACTTTTAGTCACATTTTAAATGTTAGTATGTATTGGCATGTAGGCCTATGGCGTACTATAGCACTACATCTAGATTTGGTTGTAATTTTATACATTACTATAGACCTATATTAAAATATACCTACAAAGTATCCAGTCAGGATACATTTGCTTATAATTTTATATAATAGTACTATCTACCTTTATTAAAATATACCTACGAAGTATTCATTCACATTAAAACAAGTAATTACAAAAAAATTTTTTTTTAACATCATTAGGGTTATATTTTTACCACATTTCCCTCAGAATGGTGTTTCAAGTTATGAACTATTTTTTGAAGAATCCTTCAAATTACATCCTCTTTACAACCTTCCGATTGTAGGGGTCATAACTGTAAAACATTGAAATAGTTTTACCTAATTATTTAAAACTAATCTGAACACATGAAATGCGGAATTATAATATATATCTTCAGTTTTGAAAATTTTAGACATATTATAGTGAATCCTTGATTTAATAACAGTTTAGGGTTTTGAAAGAAAAATTGTCCTGAAATGTGCATATTGTTTTAGTTACATAAATTATAAAAAACGCACTACCAGTATAATAGAATATGAGTATAGCAGAATATGAGTAGAAGAAATAATAATATACTTCATATTAATACTGTTTTTGTCTGCATAATATTGTCATAATTGTTCACAACTTTTGAAATGCCCTCTGCAAAAACTCCTCCACCTGGGAACATTTACTACCCTGTCATGGTGTTTTGATAGTTACTGACAAAAAGTTTAGATGCAAGCCACTTTTTCATATTTGTAAATAGATAAAAATTTCAAGGAGTAAAAACTGGCCAGCAAGGTGAGTGGTCAAAAATGTTCAATTTAAAATTGGCCAAAAGTTTATTTGTTGAGTTGTTTCAGAAAGAGCGTTCTTATGCACAAACACTGAATTTGGACTCCAAACCGTGTGAGTAGTTGGGAATATCAATAATTTAATCCACTTTGCGTGATACTTAACAATAACTTTTAATACTTCATAATACTATTATTTATAATAATACTTAAAAAATTGTTAAAGATGATATTCAAAACAAAACCGTATCCACAACAACTAGATTCAAAAGTAAGCCAGGTCGCTCAGAATGTGAATCATTTCATCTACAATGAGTTGTTAAAATTGATTGTTATTTGTAAATATTACTAGTAAAAAATCATAATTATTAGTAAATATGTAAAAAGTATGTGTGATATGTATAGTATTTATAATGAGTAATAAATAAGTAAAAAAAAATGATAAAATGCTCCTCACAGTTTGAGGCTTAGCGGTTTTTATTGTAGGCTTCCCCTAACATGCACGCAACTAATTCACATTTGTAAAAAAATGTATAGCTAAAATAACCTCAAAAAATATATTTCCACATATTTTTAATTAACATGTAAAGGCAACGATACAGCTCTAGGGTCACTGCACTCACCCACTCACTGCGGTCTCTAGCCCACAACGAAACAATAAAATACTCTATAGTAAGAAGTTGATCTAAATGGAAAACTGAAAAGTTATTTATAAGCATTAGAAAGGCAATAAAAATCCTACTTTATCTGTCCTGTTATTCTGAGAGTGCAATTAGGACAGTCATAAATATCTTTCTTTTAATCATTATGACAGTTTCAAAAAAAACCATTACTTATGAGAAATGTGTTGCTCATACTTATATGAAGCATGGGGATAATAGAACATTAAATAAGGTCAAGCAGACTAAACGTTCAACAAAAAAGAAAAAAATATAGTTCCTTGAAGCAAATACAAAAACAGGCTGAGCTCGTCTGTATAACCTCTACCAATACTATGGCATGATGTCGCTGGAGTGCAATGGTTAAAAAATAATACATTCCAAATGATCCCCCTCTTATATTTATAAAGTATAGGACATAAACTACATACAATTGACAATGAATTTTGGCTGTAGTGACCTTCCTATAAAATTTTTTAACCATCTTGCAATTCACATTTAGCTGGATTTTTTGCAGATTATAACGCTAATGTTTTTGAGGTTATAACTAGACGACTCACAGCAGTAAGATGCTACACTGTACGAAGCTGAAAGTGCAATCAAGTACCACACACATTGGAATAAAAATGATGGCACTCAAAATACTACTTTATATGGTGAAAATTGGAGGTTACTATCTGCATGACCTTCATAATAACTCATGTACAGTATATTTTAAAACAATTAAAACAGTTATTAATTTTTTAGAAAAGAAGTCTGTAACTTTGCTTGTTAGTCTATATGGTTAACATTATACTTATTAATTCAAGTGCAACAAAGTGATCAAATAAAATTGTTGCAATTGTACATACAGTAGAACCTCTCAAACTCGATTCCCGAAAACTTGACATTCCGTAAAACTCGACAGGGATGGTGAATTAATAATTTTTTACACCGCCCATAACGTAAAGCTTTCCATCAGTACATAGGCCGCCCGAGAGCGCTAGAGACTCAGACTAGGTTACTGGGTTTTCCAAGGTCGTTCAACGCACCCTTTACCTGCCCAGCTGGGGCGGGCTATTGTTTGCACACGTTTGTGGATTTCTGTGGCCACTTTCTTTATCGTGAGGCCGCGCGTTGACCTGGGATTCCTGGGCAGGTCATAAACTACCCTCGCTACATTGTCCTCACTGAGCGTTCAGTTTAGTGTTTGTTGAGACACAGTTGTGGTCAGTTGCTTTTGTTCGAGAGTGGTTGACAATTGTTTAAACGAGTTTTGTGCTGGAATATAGAGCGACAGTATGGTGGAGAAGAAGAGGAAACAAGTGTCAGTGTCAATGGAAGCAAAGTTTGGTGCCCTAAAAAGATTTGAGCGTGGTGAAAGCGTAAATAAAATAGCGTTGGACTTGAACATCGCAGGTATACAGTAATCGGTTGGAAGAAAAAGAAATCTAAAATTGAATCGTGTGAAAAGACAGTGTACATAATTCATCGCGGAACGAAAAACAATGAGAAGTGCAGAGTTTGAAAAAGTCGGTGAAATCCTTTACCAATGGTTCCATGTGCACAGGGAGAAGGGAACGCCTATATCTGGACCTATCCTGCAAAAGAAAGCTCTTCAGTTTTATGAACAATTTAAGGATGAAGGAGAGCCTGGGTTTACAGCGAGCATTGGTTGGTTGTTAAGGTGGAAACAACGATATGGAATCAAGCTGCTCAGTATCTGCGGGGAAAAACTGTCAGCTGACCCTAACAACATGAGTGACTTCAAGACCAAACTACATGAGTTTATTGAAAAAGAAGGACTGTCATGTGATCAAATCTACAATGCAGATGAGACAGGACTAAACTTTCGAATGCTTCCTACTAAAAGTTTAGCTTTGAGAGATGAAAAAGCTGCACCAGGTTTTAAGAGAAGTAAGGAGTGTGTGACTATTCTTGGCTGCAGTAATGCAACAGGAGAGCACAAACTCAAATTAGTGCTAATTGGAAAAGCAAAAAAACCAAGAGCATTTAAAACTGCCAGGTGCACAAGTGATGGCAACTTTGAACTCACAGTTTTGTATAGAAATCAATCAAATGCATGGATGAGCGAAGCAATTTTTAAAGAGTGGTTTTTTCAACAGTTCGTCCTAGAGGTTGAGAAGTTTCTGAAGAAAAAAATCTTCCCAGGAAAGCTTTACTGATTCTCGATAATTCTATGACTCATCCTGATGTGGATTATTTACAGGATAAAGACATTAAAGCAATGTTAGTACCACCGAACGTCACGTCTCTCTGTCAACCGATGGACCAAGGAGCTTTGGCAGCGTTAAAGAGAAGGTACAGACGTAAGCTTTTGCCACCTTTGGTGTTGTCCTTGGAATCGGGTGAGGAGCTAACGGCTAAACTAAAGAAGATCGATTTATTAGATGTCATTGGATGGGTCTCTCAATCTTGGATCGAGCTTCGTCTAACCCTCATTCGTTCTTGAAGGAAACTTCTAGATCACGCAGGCAATGATTTGTCGCGTGACGATGGAATCAATTCTGAAAATAGCGACTTGATTGAACTCATGAAAAAAAACCCAGGGTGTGAAGAGTCTTCAAGCAATGATGTCAATGAATGGATGGATCTCGACGGAGCATCAGAACCATTAGGAGAAGATGAAATCATCACAGCTGTCAAAGGGCGTGACGTAGAAGGGGACAATTCGGAAGAAGAAGAGCAAGAGGACCATCGACAAGAAAGAAAAATTAGCCACAGTGAGGCTGTGAAATTTATTGAAAGGACATTGCAGTACTTAGAGCAGCAAAATGCGACTGGAATGGAGATTCCGTTCCTCAGGCAACTCTGTGATCAAGCTGCAAGATGCCGTGTGGAGACAGAAAAGCAGTCTTCAATCACAGGGTTTTTCAAACGACTTCAGTAAGTTTACTTTTACACTTTTCTTCTAGTGTACAGAAAACTTCCCATAACTAACTGTGATGGACTTTTTATAAGCAGCATAAACAACTTCAGTAATAATTGTAATGGACACTGTATTTTAAGATTCTACTAGGCCTTTTGTCTCAATTTTTTTATTTTTTTTTTATTATAAGTTATAAATGTTGATATAAATATATAATTGTATATAATAAATCAATAAATGTACAATTTTAATACTCTAAATAAGCATTTTTATTCAACTCCTAGTTATTTTTATTTAGGTTCCCTAAAACTCGACAACCTTTAAGTCCACATTGTGTCGAGTTTGAGAGGTTCTACTGTACTATCTTCTGTTTAGTTTCTTAATCTTGTATCAGTTCTGAGAGGAATTAAAGTTTGTGAGTTTTCTGGATATTATAATATTTAGAATCTTTATTAACTTTATGTCCCTCAAAACTGTAATTCGCTTAAGTCACATTAACTACTTTAACTGCTTAAATATTTTAATTTCTCAGTAACAAATTTGTCAGAATACTCATTGGCCTGATGTTTACCTTCAAGTCAGAACACTTACCTCTTTGTCTTTTTAGTACGATTTCATGTTCTAGAAAAGAACTCAAAAGCTTCAAACTTGTCTTCCATAGTAAAAATTTATGGTTATTATATTTCTTTCTTTAGATCATATGGTCAAAGTCAATAGCCGACCACCTACAATGTGTTTGAAGTCCATCTTGCCCAACTTCATTACGTTTCACCTCTTCATGGCATTTAGAAAGAAATTAGAAGCACAACCCAATTGCTTAATATACTTTTGATATAAGCAATAAAACCAGTACAGGAGATTCTTTAAACGATTCACGTTTTCGCAGGATACAAACATCAAGGTATGTGATATCTTGTTACACTTCCAATCAAACAACATTGTTTTTTTTTTGTGATATCTGGAATATTTATTAGCAAATTCCTTTTTATTCATATGACTACTACCTAAACCTGTGATGAACGAGTTTTTTTTCAAGACCCTCAACCTACAAGTTCACATTATAGACGTCTATAAGTAGTTTTTTTTTGCTATCACAACAAAATGTAAACAAGCAAATAATATAACTTCTTTGAAGCTGAAAAAGTGTTTCTAGCTCAAACCTATATGGGCAACATCAACTGGTTTCCCTAATGAAATTTTAAAGCCAAATTACACAAGGTGATGTTGAATTACAGAAACGGTGTTTAAATTCGAACAACTTGCCTTGTAATGTTCAAGACCATCAACAGATCCCAGATTTTTGCAAGCCTTTTCTTTCTATCCTTGGTATACACTGATCTCTGGAAGACTACCAATCTTACTTCACACTTATTTCACCAAATGTGTATTGAGTTTTTGGATAAAATCTATGATATCCTTTAGTTTCTCACACCTTGTGTAATGTTTAAAAAATATTTTATGCACCTTCTTTGAACATATAGCTTCTATTGTTATGACCCTTGCCACCTTTTTCACCAAAACTTATGTATCACATGTGGTTTTGTGATTTGTGTAAAGGCTCCTCAAGCTTTGCAAATTCTTTCAAAATATTGTTTTTTATTCAGTAATAATACATTTGACCTGATAACTGTCCTAAAAAAAGTCATAAAAGTCATAAGATTATAGAACATTAATATTTGTTAACTCTCAAAACTAAAATTTTGTTCTATAAAAATTATTCTATAAGTTTATTTATAAAAAAAAGTAAAAATTATTCTAAATAATTTTATAACACAACAGTTAGGTAATTCATCAAGAACATTAGACAAAGACTGTTGATTTATGGGTAATTTACAAATGTTTCACTCAACTGTTGAGCTATGCTATAAAATTCCACACAAAATACTTTTGAAAAAACCTTATATGTTATAAATAAAACTTAAATGGCATCAACATTTCAATTTTCAAAAAATATTCAGTATGTGGGGTATCTCCATAAATTTTTACCCATATTAAATGTGTAAACCAGGAAATTTTCTTATCTTGTTAATTTATTGCAATTCCCTTGAGATTTGCTACTTCACCCACACAAGCCTTTTTAGCACCACAAGCCACCATTGTTAAAAATACTGCTAGACTAGAATTATTATTTTTTTTATTGGACTGAATTTTCAGCAAAAAACAATTTCTGACCTTGTAATCCAGCTTTGTAACGATTATTTAACTCCTGTGAAAACAATGAAGAGCACTTCATGCATCTGAAGGCGACTTGGTTCATTGCACTGAGAGAGCGTGACTCCAACATAGCACCAATTTTGTGCAGCAGAACCTATAAGAAAGTATTATACTATATACAGATAGATAAAAAATTTGAGACAAGCAACTGGATAAAATTATATTGATTTAATATGGATTAGAACTGTTAATAAAGTTGTAAGTATCCAATATGTAGTTTTAACAGACATTAATATATTTATTTAAAAAATTTCCACTAGGACTAAGTTCATTCATTAATTATTAATGTTCAGTTAAATAATAAGGCATCCAATGCCATGAAATTTTATTTCATTTACAATAATGTTATCAAATTAAAAATAATCCTAAATAGATATTACTAAGAGGAAACCTTTTCCAATCCCCAAAACAATTCTTAAACTTGATGTTTAGGTCAGCATTCAGCTTTCTCATTGATGATTATAAAATGATGAAGCTCTGACATCCTTTTTATTTTCGAAAGAGGAAAAATTTTAAAGAGGCCATAACTAAAGATTATAGGTCATCATTACAGTGGTTTTTTTGCCAAATAATCATGAATAATCCCTCAAGCTTGAGAAAGTGCGTTAATTTGATGAAAAACTGTAAGTTGTTTTGTTACAATATCAATTTTTTTTCAAATTGCTTCCTGAAAATGGTATTGAACTTGGCTCTTTGTGCATGTCTGATTTTGGAAATGACTGCTCTTTTCAAAAAAATCTACTTTGGTAACTCCAAGTACTTGTGGAGGACTTGCCCCTCATCTGCCTGTCTGTCAGCTCATTGTTAAGTTTAGATCTTTCTATGAATTTTAATGCTTTTTATCTTTTAAATAACGGCACACAGTAACTCTTGCCTACTGATTTACAATAGATCTATTACTCATGTTCAATTGCTCCACAACGTAGGTTCAAACAATGTTTATCCTATACTAGCTACATTTGAACATACTATTTCTTTGTATCGTATATATACATTTAAAATACATATAAAACATTTTATAGAAAAATTATTTTGTAAAACAATATGCTCAAAGCTTTCATCAAATAATTATATTAATACCTTCAGGAGCTTTGTAAACTGTTGACAGCTGAAACAATAAAGCGTTTAAGTGTTTATTTAGCTGTTAACAGTGTGTGTGTGTAGATATCAACATATTACATTGATGAAAAGCTCGTATCATGTAGATATTCTATGTATATGTATATCAAGTTTATTACATGCCTCCTAAATGATTAATTTTTTGTTACAAACTTATTTTAAAAAATAACATTTCAGTATGTCTAAAATATTCTTCTTCTACTAACCTGAGCATCAGAGTACTCCATAACATATGTACGCTCTTGCCTGTCCCTACGCACGGTACTAAACATAAGCTGAACTGTAAATGGGTCACTAGTCAATTTCACACAGCTCTCAACTGTTTCTAAATACCACTTCTCCATGGTACGACCTGTTGTAGTACTTTTTTCTCGTAAAACTCTGTAGAAACACACAACTATATATTTATATTCAAAATAAATTATAGAAATTTCTAAGTAAACAAAATTAAATCCAATATACAAAACTGGCTCAGGTCAAACTTGTTTATGCATATGCAATACAAAATATCCAAGCAACACAAATTAAAATTTAGAAAAATCTATTTAGAGTTAGATCATGTTTCCTTTAGAGAACAACTAGATATTTGTATACTTTTTTTCAATTTCCCACAAATAGTTGGGTTCAATGAGTAAAGGATGGTAAATATTTGAAAGTTAACAAATATCACTGTGTAAATATATTTTTTAATTTTACATTAATATTTAGTGTATACTTATTTATAAGGATTAAAAATCAGGAAACAATATTAACAGAAAGGTTAAATTAAATTGAGTTTAATTAAATTTCAGAAAAATATAACAAAAAGTTAAACTGAGCGGGAGGTTTGACTGGTGTGTGTGTGTGTGTGTATATGCAAATATATATATATATATATATATATATATATATATATTCTAAATATTTAAAATTATCCATTGTTTTTCCGTTGCACTGACTTTATGAAACTAATAAATCACTAATTTTGAGTAATTTTATCCACCATTAAGTGCAATAATTTTACCTTGAAAAAAAAAAAATATATACAATAAATTCACAAAAAAACCTAACCTCAACACAACACTACAACCGGAACACGAAAACAATAAAAATAAAAAAATCTACCTAAAATATAAATATACCAATAACAAAATAGAAAAAATAACAAATATATACAACAAAGAATACTACACTCCAACTTACAAACCAAACAACAAAATAATAAAATATCTTAGTAACAAAAACCACATAACAAATTCAGAAAATCATAACCTATCAGGAATCTACAAAATCACTTGCAACAACTGTAACGCTTTTTACATAGGAAAAACATCCAGAACGTTTAAAATAAGATTTGAAGAACATTATAGAGCATTCAAAAATAAAAATTCTAAAGTATCAAATGTTGCAGCACACCTAATTTCCCATAAACACGAAATTACAAATTACGAAAATAACCTAACCATACTGGAAATAAATAACAACCCAATAGAACTAAACTCACTAGAAAAATACCACATTTATAAAAATATACACAACAACTTAATGAATTTACAAACAACATATACAGAAGACATACTATACAGAAACCTCATACACACAGATCAAGAAATAGTGCGCGTAACTTCTACAAACACCGGCTCCACGGACGTAGCATCCACAGCAGAGAACAATCAGTGATTCGACAATGGTCAAAGACCGAAAGGTACCTCATCACTCAAGGTAAAATTATTGCACTTAATGGTGGATAAAATTACTCAAAATTAGTGATTTATTAGTTTCATAAAGTCAGTGCAACGGAAAAACAATGGATAATTTTAAATATTTAGAATTTAATACCTACCAAGGTAAACAACTATACCGTAAATATATTAACCTCAAAATTAAACTCCAGAATTGCATCAACAAAATACAATTTAATAAAAAATGCCTAACTCTTAATATAACACCAAAATACGCAAAATTACACATAAAAAATAAACAAAACACTATTATCAATAAAGCAACAAAAATAGCAGAATCACACATTATTAAACAAAACATTAAAGCTGCCTACCACAAAAAAAGCCAAATCAATTTACAACTATACACTACCCATTTGGAATTAATGAAAACTTTTGACACTCTCACACCTATTATTTACGAAAAAATACAACAAATTATAATAAAACATAAAACAAACACTATTAACAGACAAAACAAAAAAATCGAAAATTTATCTAAACAACTTAACCTAAAAAATAGCCTAGCACTAATCCACACTTCAAAACAACAACATAACCTAAAAAATAGCCTAAAACCAACCCACACCTCTAACAATAATAAATTCATAAACTTAACTAAAACAGAATTTACTGAAAAAGAAAAAATAATAATAACTAATTCCTTCAAATATAACCTACCTAACTTCAACAAAAAACAAATAATAAAAAACCTAATAGTTGACACAGAATCTAACATCCACAAAATTACCCACCAAAATACTGAACACATAAGAAATAACATTAATAATAAAATTAACCTAATAAAAACGGAAAAAAACAAAAAAACAGAACAATATATTAATAAAAAAGAAATTATAAAACTCAAAGAAAAACTAGAAAACAACGATTACTTAATATTAAAATCAGATAAAACAAATACTCCAGTAATAATAGAAAATACCAAATATATCGATTCAATGACTAACTACATAAAAGAAAATAAATACGAACAAATCCCAGACCCAACTAACAAATACCTTATTACAATAAAAAACTTAATAGTCACTCACCGTAACACCCTAAACTATAACAATAAATTAAAATACCACACAAGATTATACCCATTTAAACCATGCGCACCCATATTATCAGGGATACCTAAAATCCATAAACCAAACACACCATTTAGACCACTAATAAATTTCACAACAGCACCATCTTACATAATCGCAAAAATCCTAGACAAAATCCTAAGGGCTAAAATACACATCAACAACACATATAATATAAAAAATGGATACGAATTAATTAATAAAATAAAAACGATAAAAACAAACAGCAACACAAAAATAATAAGTTATGACATAACTAACATGTACCCTAGTATCCCAATAGAAGAAACCATAGAAATAATAAAAAACAAATTGATACACAATAACGAACAAAGAAACATAATAGATAGTATCATTACGTTAACCAAACACATATGTAACCAAAATTACTTCCAATTTAACAATAAATATTATAAACAAACAACAGGACTCCCCATGGGTTCACCCATTTCATCTGTCATGTCAGAAATATATTTACAACATTTTGAACAAATAATAATTAAACCTATAATAAACACACACAATATCTTACTATGGACAAGATATGTAGACGATATACTTGTAATATACCAACCTACCATTCACAACGAACACCTCATAATATTAAACAAACTAAATACATACAACGAAAACATACAATTCACCGTTGAAACAGAAATAAATAGAACAATCAACTTCCTCGACATCACTTTAAATATAAATGATAATAAAATAGAAACTACAGTATACAGGAAACCTACTTCCAACAACACCACAATACACTACAAATCTAACCACCCCTGGACACACAAAATTAACACTTACAGTAACATGATAAATAAAGCAATAAAATACACACAGGATAACAAACAAAAATTAAATGAAGAATTAGATAACATTACAAAAATAGCAATAGAAAATGGATACAACAAACACATTATAAAAAATATATACAATAAATTCACAAAAAAACCTAACCTCAACACAACACTACAACCGGAACACGAAAACAATAAAAATAAAAAAATCTACCTAAAATATAAATATACCAATAACAAAATAGAAAAAATAACAAATATATACAACAAAGAATACTACACTCCAACTTACAAACCAAACAACAAAATAATAAAATATCTTAGTAACAAAAACCACATAACAAATTCAGAAAATCATAACCTATCAGGAATCTACAAAATCACTTGCAACAACTGTAACGCTTTTTACATAGGAAAAACATCCAGAACGTTTAAAATAAGATTTGAAGAACATTATAGAGCATTCAAAAATAAAAATTCTAAAGTATCAAATGTTGCAGCACACCTAATTTCCCATAAACACGAAATTACAAATTACGAAAATAACCTAACCATACTGGAAATAAATAACAACCCAATAGAACTAAACTCACTAGAAAAATACCACATTTATAAAAATATACACAACAACTTAATGAATTTACAAACAACATATACAGAAGACATACTATACAGAAACCTCATACACACAGATCAAGAAATAGTGCGCGTAACTTCTACAAACACCGGCTCCACGGACGTAGCATCCACAACAGAGAACAATCAGTGATTCGACAATGGTCAAAGACCGAAAGGTACCTCATCACTCAAGGTAAAATTATTGCACTTAATGGTGGATAAAATTACTCAAAATTAGTGATTTATTAGTTTCATAAAGTCAGTGCAACGGAAAAACAATGGATAATTTTAAATATTTAGAATTTAATACCTACCAAGGTAAACAACTATACCGTAAATATATTAACCTCAAAATTAAACTCCAGAATTGCATCAACAAAATACAATTTAATAAAAAATGCCTAACTCTTAATATAACACCAAAATACGCAAAATTACACATAAAAAATAAACAAAACACTATTATCAATAAAGCAACAAAAATAGCAGAATCACACATTATTAAACAAAACATTAAAGCTGCCTACCACAAAAAAAGCCAAATCAATTTACAACTATACACTACCCATTTGGAATTAATGAAAACTTTTGACACTCTCACACCTATTATTTACGAAAAAATACAACAAATTATAATAAAACATAAAACAAACACTATTAACAGACAAAACAAAAAAATCGAAAATTTATCTAAACAACTTAACCTAAAAAATAGCCTAGCACTAATCCACACTTCAAAACAACAACATAACCTAAAAAATAGCCTAAAACCAACCCACACCTCTAACAATAATAAATTCATAAACTTAACTAAAACAGAATTTACTGAAAAAGAAAAAATAATAATAACTAATTCCTTCAAATATAACCTACCTAACTTCAACAAAAAACAAATAATAAAAAACCTAATAGTTGACACAGAATCTAACATCCACAAAATTACCCACCAAAATACTGAACACATAAGAAATAACATTAATAATAAAATTAACCTAATAAAAACGGAAAAAAACAAAAAAACAGAACAATATATTAATAAAAAAGAAATTATAAAACTCAAAGAAAAACTAGAAAACAACGATTACTTAATATTAAAATCAGATAAAACAAATACTCCAGTAATAATAGAAAATACCAAATATATCGATTCAATGACTAACTACATAAAAGAAAATAAATACGAACAAATCCCAGACCCAACTAACAAATACCTTATTACAATAAAAAACTTAATAGTCACTCACCGTAACACCCTAAACTATAACAATAAATTAAAATACCACACAAGATTATACCCATTTAAACCATGCGCACCCATATTATCAGGGATACCTAAAATCCATAAACCAAACACACCATTTAGACCACTAATAAATTTCACAACAGCACCATCTTACATAATCGCAAAAATCCTAGACAAAATCCTAAGGGCTAAAATACACATCAACAACACATATAATATAAAAAATGGATACGAATTAATTAATAAAATAAAAACGATAAAAACAAACAGCAACACAAAAATAATAAGTTATGACATAACTAACATGTACCCTAGTATCCCAATAGAAGAAACCATAGAAATAATAAAAAACAAATTGATACACAATAACGAACAAAGAAACATAATAGATAGTATCATTACGTTAACCAAACACATATGTAACCAAAATTACTTCCAATTTAACAATAAATATTATAAACAAACAACAGGACTCCCCATGGGTTCACCCATTTCATCTGTCATGTCAGAAATATATTTACAACATTTTGAACAAATAATAATTAAACCTATAATAAACACACACAATATCTTACTATGGACAAGATATGTAGACGATATACTTGTAATATACCAACCTACCATTCACAACGAACACCTCATAATATTAAACAAACTAAATACATACAACGAAAACATACAATTCACCGTTGAAACAGAAATAAATAGAACAATCAACTTCCTTGACATCACTTTAAATATAAATGATAATAAAATAGAAACTACAGTATACAGGAAACCTACTTCCAACAACACCACAATACACTACAAATCTAACCACCCCTGGACACACAAAATTAACACTTACAGTAACATGATAAATAAAGCAATAAAATACACACAGGATAACAAACAAAAATTAAATGAAGAATTAGATAACATTACAAAAATAGCAATAGAAAATGGATACAACAAACACATTATAAAAAATATATACAATAAATTCACAAAAAAACCTAACCTCAACACAACACTACAACCGGAACACGAAAACAATAAAAAAAAAAAAAAAAAAAAAAAAAAAAAAAAAAAAAAAAAATCTACCTAAAATATAAATATACCAATAACAAAATAGAAAAAATAACAAATATATACAACAAAGAATACTACACTCCAACTTACAAACCAAACAACAAAATAATAAAATATCTTAGTAACAAAAACCACATAACAAATTCAGAAAATCATAACCTATCAGGAATCTACAAAATCACTTGCAACAACTGTAACGCTTTTTACATAGGAAAAACATCCAGAACGTTTAAAATAAGATTTGAAGAACATTATAGAGCATTCAAAAATAAAAATTCTAAAGTATCAAATGTTGCAGCACACCTAATTTCCCATAAACACGAAATTACAAATTACGAAAATAACCTAACCATACTGGAAATAAATAACAACCCAATAGAACTAAACTCACTAGAAAAATACCACATTTATAAAAATATACACAACAACTTAATGAATTTACAAACAACATATACAGAAGACATACTATACAGAAACCTCATACACACAGATCAAGAAATAGTGCGCGTAACTTCTACAAACACCGGCTCCACGGACGTAGCATCCACAGCAGAGAACAATCAGTGATTCGACAATGGTCAAAGACCGAAAGGTACCTCATCACTCAAGGTAAAATTATTGCACTTAATGGTGGATAAAATTACTCAAAATTAGTGATTTATTAGTTTCATATATATATATATATATATATATATATATATATATATATATATATATATATAAAGGAATATTATCTCTCCCATGCTGAACTGCTCTTTTTAGAATTAATTGCTACATTAGCTCGAGAAAGAAGAATCAATACTTGGAGATATAGAAAGTTTGTGTAAGTTCTAGACTATATTGCTAGAATTGAATGGTATCATTTGGTAGTTAGCTAAATGTAATGAAATTTAAAGACAAAGAAGAGATACAAACAACAGAAATTAAACCAAACTTCAAAAGTGGCGTACACTGATAAAGATAGGGGGTCAAAATCTTATCAGAAAACATTTTGGAAGAAATAATTGATGCTATGCAGAATTTGAACAAGAAAGAGAAAAATATTTATCAGGGAAAGGAGTATTTTTTAGTTTGAGGGAAGAAATTTCCTACAGATACAAGGAACAAAGATAGAGTACAGCCTCAATATATAAATGTGTATGTATCAATTTATATGTAAAGAGACTAAAAAACTGCAAATATGTGCGCAATATGGAAATGTTCAATGCTCAAATATCAAATTCAAATCATCTTAACCAGTAAAATGAATCTATATAAAACACCGGACTTGTTAGGAGACGCAGTCCATTAAATAGACAATAACATTTTGAATAAAAGTGAAAAGCCCCCTAGGATATGTCAACCCTTCCACCATGTTAGAGGTCGCTCTTTTAGGAAAAAGAGTCCTCCGTAGGCCTAGACCATATAAACCTACAATACAGAGAAGCCAGAAAATTCACTAAATATATTTTGGTTACAGTATTGGCCACATCGGTTTAATACATTATTTGTAACTCATAATTTTATTTATAATGACACAACGTCATCTGTGTTAGACTCTTCACTGTCACTCTCGGATTTCCCATCACTGCTACTGTCACTGTCATTTGTAATTATTATATATTCTAACTGTATCTTCATAGCTCTGTCTGTCTCGTAATATTCATTTTCTATTTTTAATACATGATAGCAACATTTTTTCCAAAAATCCGTACCCAGTTCACTTCTTTTCAACCCTTCCTATCACATTACGAATGTCATTCGTAACATTCTCTACAGCAATCTCATTTTTTATTTTCCCATGGAAAATTTTTTAATTCCATGAGATTCAAGACTGAGTGGTAAGATGGCAGTCTCAATACTTTAATGACCTTCAAGTTCCCATAAGCGATCGAAATAATACTCCTCGTGACGTGACTTGTTCATTTTAACTAACTGAAACAGTTCACATTTTAACATTGCTTTAGAACATGGAATGTTTCTTATTAACTTTCTGCTGTTTGAATTTGGAGTAACAGGCGCTAATTTATTATGATAAGGAATGTTATCTACCACAAGAATTGATTTTTTTGGAAGATTTCTGATTAATAGTCTCCTTTTTTCTGGCCTGCTCTAAAGACCAAAAGGCCATTTCCCACACCTCCTGTTTCACTCCAGCATGGACTATGATTAGTCTTGATCCCTTTGAAATATTTGTTTGTAGCCGTTACAGATTCATCAGTCCATGCTAAATCCATTGTATGCGTCGAATGAATATAACTCATCTGAAAATATTATAGGCCTATTTTCTACTCTATACTGTCGAACTTTTTTAAAATAGCATACTCTTTTAAAGCTTATGTGATGTTTTTCGATCATAACCCTTTTTTTATTTTCAACTTTTCTATTTAAATCCTATAGATCTTAAAATTTTGTATAAAGTTTCATGGGTGAAATTAAATTCTAATTCTGGATATTCAAGCTTTAAAACTTTTAGCACATCTTCAATGTTGGAAGCGCGTGATGAGTCGTATGAAAATTAAGAACTATTTTTCGTTGAGCAAACTTTTGAAAATCATCGATGTTGACTTTTTTAATTTTTTATGGACAAATTTTACCTGGTGTACTGAATGTTTTGTTTTCCCCAGTCCTTCCTCCATCAATAATTTCCCTAATCTATGAACTGATATTCCCCAAAGGTTTGCCGCGTGGTCTTGAATTACCGAGCAAGACATGTTGGGATTTTCAGAAGATATGTTTTCAAATACATTAATAATAATGCATTTATTTTGGCTTAATGAGAATATTTCAACATATTATGAATTTGTTTGCATAACATTTCATTCTTAAAACAAAATTTATTGAAAAATTCTTCAATTATTTTTAAAATAGTGAAATTATATCAAAATTGTATAGCCTGCTGTAAGTATCCTGATTTGAAATAAAGAGGGCTTAACAATAGCATAGCTGGATATACGTCAAAATATGATTACAAATAGATTTCCAACTCATCATTAGATTAATTGTAAAAGTTAACTCAAAGGAGGTTAGGATTTTAATTATCTAAATGAATCAACATGTTTCACAACCTCCAGTTATGTAAAGTTTGAACAGGACCTGTATTCTAAATTTTTTCCTGATGTACAATAAAAGAAGAAATACTTACGTTTCATTTAAAGTAAGAAAAAGTTCTTCTTTTTGATTGTTCTGGAGTACTTTCTGCACTAACCATAAATCTGCCCCTGGCAAAAATAAAAAAAACCTATTTATATTTAATTTGATTTATTTTTAATAAAATTTCTAATTGAGAAACTTTAGTTTACTAATGGAACCCGAGAGAGTGTTCATTTTTTAATTAAAACTAACATAAAGATATTACAACAAGCATCTACGTACAAGGTTTGTATTACTAAGTTGTACACAGATATTATTGCAGTAAATTTTTCAATTATCACAAATTGCAATAAAATTCTCAAAACATCAAATAAAATGTGGCATGGTTGTGATTAATATTGTTTTCTACCAGATCTCATGTATGTTTATTAACATTCTGAAGGAATGTATTAGGTTCACAAATAATTAAAATAATACACTTGGTAATATTGGAAATCAATATTTATTGAAGTTGCTTGATGTAATCATCTTGAATTCACTGATTAAACTAATTTTTAAAATGACTTAACTAAGTGAATACGTAATTGCTTACTTGCTGGTGCCTTTCAAAACATTTGTTCCTTTTACGAAGCTAACCCTCTACTGACGGCATCGGTCAGGTGTAAAGCCTCTAACGGGACTGGATTTATGACTGTGGAATGGGGTGGGTTGTTTTGATTGTGTGTCATATAATATAAAAGGCTGTTGGCTTAACTTTAGTGTATTTAAGTGTTAGGTTACGTTTTGTCTTAAGTTTTGTATACCTTGAGCTTCGTCTGTCGGTAGAGGTTGATTACTGATGACCATTGGTCGCTATTGAAGTTGCTTGATGTAATCATCTTGAATTCACTGATTAAACTAATTTTAAAAATACTTAACTAAGTGAATATGTAATTACTTAATGCAAATTCAAGGAACTTAACAAGGATATGTTTTTGTCTTTTTACAAACAACACACAATTCTTTTAAAAAACAAGGGCAACAAATTGATATAAATGCTCTTGTTTCAATTACATTCCAATTTTTCTCCATTACATATTTTTTTAAGCTAGTTGATGATGATACCATATGCAGTTTCTTTTCTCTTACAATAAATACATTAAAATTCAGTTATCACATTGAAGAGCAATGCCTTCCATTTTGTTCATTCGTCATGGTTGATGTATTCAAGGCCTGAGGTTACACACTTTACAGCTATAAAATGATGGAAAAGTAATGATTGATGGATGTCCCTTGAGAGAACCTAACTTACCTTGACCTCTTTATGCTTATTATCATTTTGCAATTTATTTACAAGATCTAATAATTGAAATTAATAAACTTATATTTTTAAAATTCCAAAGATGGTTATTATTAAATTTAATATTTATAAATTCCAAATAAAAATAAAATGCAAAATTACATTGTAATGGTACTATCAGAAAAATATAAAAATACAGAAAGTTATAACTATATACGATAAAGGAAATGTAATCATAGAAATAGAAGCACAAAAGTATAAAAGAGGATTGAAAGAAAAGTAATGTATTACATTTTATTAAATAAGTTTAGATGATGTAAAATTACACTCACACTATTAATAGCTGTGACATTATTCTCTAACTAACTTTTTAAGGTTATATCTTCTACAAACTCATTCAAACAACCACAGCCAAACAGTATAGATTTTAGTGTGATTGTAGCTCCACAAAATGTCAAAGACAAAACTTAATGTTACATCAAATATACTTAAACTCATATAGATTAACCAATGCAACATCCAATGATGCACAACCACTATTTTTATCTTTGCAACTTCTTCTTCTTATGATGTTCTTATGACACCAATGTTCTTAGGATGTCCCTTGCTGCTATCGGGTAACGACAATGCATAAGTATGTGCTCCAGATCCTCCTCCTCCACCCCACATAGCCTGCATTCAGGTGAATCCGTGAGGTTAAAACAGTAAAGATATTTCTGAGTCACAATGTGTCCTGTTCGTGCTCTGGCTGGAAAAGTTGCTATTGGACGGGGGATGTTATTACATGTATTCTTTTGTTGGCTCTGGCTGTATTTGGTGTAGGTGGCGACCCATGGCTCCTGTATTCCACCTATCTGTCAGTGAAGTCTAAAATGTTTGTCAACCGAGCTTTTGCACTGCAGCAACCCTCGTCGCAAGGTCGTATTATGCAAGATTCTTTTGCGACTCTGGGAACTCTACAGTGAGATGGAACCAAGAATTTGCCCAAGATGCATAGCTGTAGGAGCTGTCTCCTTATTTCCTTGATCCGAAAGTAATATGCCGTAGTACCTGATCTGGACAGTGTTTCTAAAGCGGATCTGGAGTCCGTTAAAATGCAGATGTGGTCACTGGCCAGGAAATAACAACTGGCTAGAGCTACATTGATGGCTAACAGCTCGGCGCCCATACTAGATTATGCACTTGCTAGTACTGCTCGTGATTACTCTGGTTGAAATACGAGGCATGTTTTTAAAGTAAGTACCGTTTTGATATAAAAAATGAACAAGTAAATTTTTTCAAACAAAACTTTATTTACCTCAAAGAGCATTCTTTCCTCTACTTCTCTACATAATTTCCATTATTATTAAGGCACTTGTCGTATCTTGGGACCAGCTTTTGTATGCCGTCGTCATAGAAGCTTGCCGCCAGACTGGACAACCACTGCTGCACAGACGTTTTTACTTCTTCATCATTGGAATGACGCTTCCCCGCTAAATGCGTCTTCAAGTGTAGAAACAAATGGTAGTCGCTAGGCGCTAGATCGGGACTGTATGGAGGATGGTCCAATTGTTCCCAGCCAAATGAAGTGATGAGCTCTTGCGTTAGATTTGCTGAATGTGGACGAGCATTATCGTGGAGCAAAACGATGCCTGCACTCAACATGCCACGTCTTTTGTTTTGGATTGCGCGGCGCAGTTTTTTTAAAGTTTCACAGTACGCGGCTGCATTGATCGTTTCACCGCGAGGCAGAAAATCGACCAACAACACACCCTTTCTGTCCCAAAAGACAGTGCACATGATTTTCTGGGCAGAAATTGTTTGCTTGAATTTGACTTTCCTAGGGGATGTTGAATGCCGCCATTCCATTGACTGTTGTTTTGATTCTGGTGTAACGTAGGCTACCCACGTTTCATCAACTGTAACGATATGGCTTAAAAAATCATCGCCCTCGTTATGGTAACGCTCAAGAAAGCTCAATGCACTGCCCAATCGTTTGGTTTTGTGCGTATCAGTCAACATTTTCGGTACCTACCGTGAACACAGTTTCCGATAATTTAAACGTTCAGACACAATTTCGTAGAGAACACTTCTTGATACAGCAGGAAATGTTACAGCTAAGGACGAAATTGTGAACCGTCTGTTCTCTTTCACTTTACAGTCCACTTTTTGAATGAGATCATCGGTAATGACTGAGGGTCGCCCACTTCACTCATAATGTTTTCACCATAAACTTCACTGATTTCACGTTGAATGTCAATTGCTTTTAAGCCTTTAGCACAGAGAAAACGAATCACACCACGCACTTCACAGTCGGCGGGATTCTCGATTGTCTGCGGCATTTTAAAATCACGTAAACAAACTAAGACTCGATCAAACGGCGTCACAATGGCGTCTGTAGCTTCCCAACAGATGTAGCTACACTGCGCTCATGCGCTAAACGCCGACCGCAGAGCTGCGGCGGGGAAATTTAGAAACGGTACCTACTTTAAAAACATGCCTCGTATCACAAAGTTCAATCTTTCTAACTTAACCCTTTGGACGCCAGCCGCTCGGGCCGCAGCCCAACTCCTGACCGCCAGCCGCTCTGTCAGCGGTACTAGCGAGAACCGCCAAGGCCTGCTTGAACTTGTTTGCACCGGTTTACATTTCGCTCTGTGCTTTCGTTATTTTTTATGCAAATGTAATGATTTTTTTTTTGTTTTATAGATAATTACATGGGCTATCAACACTTAGTAATTAAAAAAGCGTTACTTTTACAACAACATTATTGATAAAGCAATAATGCCTAACAGAAAAAAAATTTATACAAAAAATCAACATTAGATAAAAAAATTAAGTACTAAAAAAATATTTTTATATATCGCAAAAGTTTTTATTCAATTTAGTAACTAAATATCATACGGTTTGCAAATTTTCACAACTCTACTACAAAAAATAGTTTGTCAAAAAAGTTATTTCAAAAAACATTACAAATAGAAAAAAATTTATTATTATAAGCACTATTTATACAAAAGAATATAAGTTTGTAAATATTCAGATAATTTACAAAATACTTACAAGGTATGGTGATAAAGGCCTTTTCGCACTAACAACAGTTCATTTTATAGTTTATAGTATAATAAAAGTAATCAAAAATATTTACATGTCGCCACATCACTTTCTAATACAAATGTTTAGGAAGGCACAAAGGGTGGACACTTTTATTGCACTTATTACAAAAGTATCTTGTTTTTTTCCTTTCGCCACCTTGAGCAATACTCACTTTACTGCACACAGAACAAATTCGTTCCTTGTTATCAGGCAATGGAGCAAGAAGTCCATTTTGAGCACGCTGTACTTGAACTACCGCTTGTTCACCAATCCATTCAGCAGCAAGTCCTTCAACCAGTGCAACTGTGAATTCCAGTCGTGATAGCGGGTTGTCTGTTGTTTTTGTATAGGATGTATAAGTTGACAATCATACGACCAAAAATAAAACGTAACCTTTTTCCATTACTTGAGCGTACGCCGCTCGTCTAGGTAGCAATACAACATTTGATCGGACGAATCTACGCCGCCCATATAGGAATTGTACTGACGTATGATAGATGGCTTGCTAGTAGTAAACAACTTATTTCCTCTCTTTTTAGATTTCCTTTCACTTTTTGCCGTAGCATTTGTTGACAAGAGAAGTACTTGATTTTTTTGGGAAGGAATGCAGACTGGCGGCAGCGCACTGTATGAGAGCACGTATTTTATCAGCTCGGCCCCCGATGACGACAAAAACAAATAGCTGAGCCAAGGTTACTGGTACTACCATCGTGAAAATTATTTTCCTATAGTGTTAGTGACTTCAACGAAAGTCCAAAACAATAGAAACAAAATTTAAAAGTGTCTAAATACATCTTAAAAATAATGTTTTCCTGGCGGTCCGATTGATCGGACCTTGGCGGTTTTCGCCTACACATCGTCGGTCCGATGGATCGGACCGTGGCGGATTTCGCCTACACACCGTTGGTCCGATAGATCGGACCGTGGCGTCCAAAGGGTTAAATGAATAGAAGACTCACACTTCTAGTTTCTTTAACAGTTTGATGAATGCAATAATAATCTAATCTATACCACATGATTTAAGGCATTTGAAATTCCCTTTCTTTAAGTCGTGCAATATGCCTTTTAAAATATAATGCCTTTAAAGGATGAAAAATCCAGAAAATAATGTTTAATTTGAAAAAGCCTTGTGTTTAATCAATCAGTAAATTATATTTTAGAGCCCAGATATGGAGCTGCTATTGGTATACTTTTCATCATATCAAAATTAAAACTAAGAGTTATTTTTTGTTTCTACAAAAATATATATAAATGCATGAAAACACACACACACAAGCACGGACACACAAACGCACCCACACTCCAGATCCATATACATATCCTGCTGCATAAATAAATTATTGCTTCTATGAAACCATTCATATAAACATAGATGTATACATTGACATTTTGTAATTTCTATTCACCACTTTCAGATACAACTTGAACCAAAACTCTATTTTATATTTATAAATCTAATTTGAGCAATAGATATTTTGTCCGTTTTTGTTTAACTTAGAAATATTTAAAAATGAAAACGTCTGATATTTAAGTAATAGGAAATCAATGTTTTAAAAAATGAACAATTAATAATCTAAAATGATCAATTATAAGTAATTCTATTTTAAAAAACTTAGTGAAAAAAATATTAGCTTACTGTGCTGATGAAAACATGTCAACATAGTATATTACTACAGTTTCACTTAGTTTTGTTTTAAAAAACAATTAATCAACAAACGATGATTACAACCAACAGTTACTATCTTTATATTTTTAATTACCTTCTTCAGTTTCTGAATCCTCAAGTTTAACTTCATCTGATAACACATCTTTTTCTACTGCAATATCATCATTGGTTATCTGTGTTTCCATTTGTAATACAAATTCTTCTTCTTTACTATTGGAAGCACCACTTTCTTCAGTGTCTGAAACATTAGCTAATGTTTGCGTAGTGTGTGCAGAAACAAATTCTGAAGTTACAGTGGAATCTTCAATATTTTTCAGAGATGTCAAGGTCTGTAACATAGATATTGCATCCCCTTACATTAAAATTTAGAATTACAAACTCTCCAGAGACCAAACTATTGTAGCTAAACTGTGATCTGCTTGCAAGTTGCTTCTCAATCAGATTGTTATACCTGTGTACCATTACAAAGTAAACTTTTGATTATTGTTTACAATTTCTACATATAATATAACCCATGGCTAGTTTCCAGTCATTATGTTTGAAGCCCTTATATACTTTAATATATATTTTTTTTAATGTTAGTGGGAAAACTGTCACAAAAATGGTTGCTAAACTTACATCAATTAAATGATACTATACAGAAGGATGTGTAGTAAAGCCTCCTCTGTTATTAACTCAAAACTTATGTCACTTTTTCAGCAGCCAGTTTTTTTAGTATTTAAAATTATTTATAAGAATGTATCAAAAATCTCACACAAAACTTCCTTTAAATTTTGGTTGAATGAAATCATTTTTGGGATTCATATTGAATAATGTTATGATAAAGATATTGCATTAAAAATACCCACTGCAATGTGACAAAGCTGCATATTCTTCTGCTTTGATCTTACCAGAATGAATCATAAGCAATTATTATGTAAATGAGTGAAAAGTTTTGATGCAACGCATTTAATTGCTGACGCATTTTAAAAAAATCGTGTCACTGTTGAAGAAAACCCGCTACTGGATTTTGTTTGAGGCATTGTAAGTAGAAAGAAATATGAAGGGAAGTTCTGTTTACCTTGAGTTTCGTCCGTAGAGGTTGATTACTGATGACCATTGGTCGCTATTAAAGTTGCTTGTTGTAATCATCTTACACTTGCAAGTTGGCTTTGTCAATGAAACACATCAGCAAGTAAGTTAAAAGTTTTTAATCAGTTACACAATAATTACTTATGATTTATTCAGTGAATTCAAGATGGCCATAACAAGCAACTTTACCACAATGGTTTCCATGGTCAGGTAATTACTTTTAATGCAGTACCATAGACAACTGTATCTATCTACCCTTGCTTCTAAATGGGAAAAACCTGTACACTAGCTTTTTTAAAACATCAAAAGATTTCTGCCATGAATAGAGCCTGAATTATATCTATTACTGTTTAAGGCAGACTAATAAGGTAGAGAAAAAATAGAACTGCCAATGAAAAATAGAAAAGTTCTTATATTATTGCTCTACTATATAAGGAATAATTTATCTAGTTTTCTTAGCTAGCTGCTAACTTTCTGAAACTGTTGGACCATGGAGTTTGTTAACAAGTTTGACCATAACAGCAACCAACTTTGAAAAATAAAGTTTTTATTGATACATTATTATTAGATATTATTCAATTGTTGGATGCAATAAAATTCTAGATAATGCTTGGAAGACAATATTAAAATGTTTTGTACGCTCAACTTGCAACATGGAAATGATAAGTTAATCCCATTAAGTGCACTAAAAAATTCAATATCAATATATTTAGAAATGAGACATTTCCAACATCTTAGTCTATGATCAAGTTGAAACATTTCAACTGTTAAATAATACACAAACCTAAATGATATTTAAAAATCCAAAAGTAGAACATACTGAAGAGACAAAAAAGAAGGGAACTAATATTACTGCTTAACATTAAAGTAGAAGATGACAACTATTGAAACCTGTTCACCATTTTAGATAGAATTGAGTTATTTGGAGCATCTCTTTGACTGTTCTTAACAAACCACCAAACTGGGCCCTTAAAGAATAGAGAGTTCTTTGGTTTAGGTGGACATGCTTGTTAGACATGACACTGTCATTTAACAACTGACCACAAAAACAAGCTTTCATAATTCATTCTTTAATCATTATTTAGGTTATTCTTTTCTCTTATTATTGGTGGGACTTGGCCCATACTGTAGAACCACCTCAATTTAAATTCAAATTTAATAAACAAAATGGAGCTTAAAGCACTCATAATGTTAACATTTTCAAGCCTAAGCCCTAGTATACAATAGACCATCTCATTAATGCTTTCCATCAATGCCACTCAGGATCCTGTATTTATTCCACAGCGACTTATTTTAGGCATATTCTCGGGTTTTGTCGATATCGTTTGTTAAAGTGGTTATTCTACTTTACATGTTTTTGGCCTAATCATAGTTGCTTTTACGAACAAAAACTTAATTAGTGAAGTGTTGTGACTGAGAGCTAGTAGACAGTTTATTTGACAGATGTTAGTTTTGGTTAGATAATGCGAGTTTTGTTAGTGCCAGTTATTTATGTTTTGACTTTCTTGTTTTTTGCTTTAAATTTTATCTTCTACTTATTTAGTTTTAGTTTTTATTTTTAGTGATATTGTATATTACAGATATAATGGCTTAAGATTTTTTTTGGAAGAACAAGAAAGATGTGCTTGCATTATCAACAGTTCTCAAAATAACCTCATCTAATGTCACACTCAAGAAGGACCAATTTTAAAAGCAAAATCAAACTTGATTATGGATTACAAAAAAACAAAACTGGTGTGGATAGGTTTAACCAAATTGTGGCCTACTACCCATCTAAAAAAAAAGATGATGAAGAGGTGGAAGAAGCTTTTCTTTTATTTATTCATGATATCCATAGCTAATGTTTTTATTTTAAACTGTGAATCAAGATCTGCTCATCTGTGAGGCAAATGCAATCTTTATGCATTTATCATCACCACTGCCAAATCTCTGGGAGAAAAAGGACAACTTGCTGGAGGGAGCTCTTTGGTAGAAGCCCATTCAAACAGCCTCACCGGTAAGTGTAGAACTTGAAGATATGATATGACAAAAATAGCATATAGGTTTTGGACTACTGTATTTAGCATTCATTCATAAGTTGTACTGGAACTTGATTGGATATTTTTGGAATCTATTTTTCATCATATAAAAGCTTATCCCCTCTATTACAACGAATATTTAACTGAACGTTTACTGTAAAGTGAGCTATCTGCTTATGAATTTTCAGGAGTTGATTGTATTTTTCCCAAGTACATAATAGTTATTAAACTAAGTTAAACATTTTTATACACTTTTTTAATATTAAAAAAATATATTTTATATAATTAATTTATTACCGATATAAAAAAGAACTCGTACATTTCATAAAATCTTAGGTAGGAAAATTAGTTTATGCTTGAGATGCCCGTCTCTAAGTGGTTCTAAGATCACAAAATAGTCTATGTTATTCCCATCCCTTCCGTCTCCTATTTGGTTAGCTTTACTAACTTTTGTTCCTTTTTTAAATATCAACACTTGAAGTATTTTAGAGTTGATATGTTTCCTCACTTTCTAATTCTTCTTTATTTTTCAGATAATCATATCTAAATGGTCTTTTTGCTGTAATTTTATAATAGTGATTAGTTTTGTAACAGTAACAAAGAATCTGTTTTTATAAAAGAAGTAACATGACATTTCTGTTAACACATATGCTATTAAGCTAAGTTACCTAACCTGATCACTTCCTGATAATGCTGAATAGAAGTTAGGCGAATACGAAAGGTAGTCACTTTCATAAGGTGTAGAAGATAGCTGTTTTGAAGAACCTTCAGACTTCTGTAAACCCAAAAGATCTTGTACAAATGATCCCGACTGGCTGTGTAACCAGTGGTCCTTTCCTATCCTTTCTCTTAAAATTTCCAATTGTTTTTTTGTCTCCAAGTGTTCTTTAAGTGGACCTGTATCAAATGATATGATTAAAACTAAAATTCAGTCATGTTTTCTGTCTAGGTAAATAAAGAAAGGACAAATAATGGAAAACTGAGGAATTTTTTAGGTAGGGCATAGAAATTAACTCATGGTTATGCTGGTCTTTTGCCAAATGAGGGATCCATCCTTATTTTATAGTAAACTGCAGAATAATAAAAGTTTACCTAGAATGAGGATGCTTGTTTTCAAAGTTTTGATTATATTTAAAATTAAAATATTTTATTTTTTTTATTTTGTACTGATAATGTTTGTAAAACCCACTTAGAATTTTTATCTGGCCTTATATTGACATAAAATTTATCTGCTAAGAGATATAATTATTAAAATAAATAACCAAACCAGAAACTAATATAGTTGACAATTTTCAAAATGTATGACCGATAACTCAAACAGGATTAAATATAATACTCAAACTTCTTTCAATTAATCTAGTAAATTGCTGAACATTTATAATTATTAAACCCATATCTTAATGGAATATTGTTACTTAGGAATAATGCAGATCATGTACACAATTTGTCATGGAATCAGTGTTTTCGGAGTTTATTTTCTTTTATAATTTAACAGGTTTTTACTTTCTCCTGACATAAGAATGTTGGTATCATATGACCAATTGACAGTGAAGGCTTTTGGCAGAACTACTAGTCATCTGCAGATTACATGGGGAAAAAATTACTGTCCTTTTTTCTTAAGTATTAAAAAGACAAGCTACATCATGCATTTACTGTAAGTAAGTTAATTTTGGAAGTTAATTAGAGTTTAGCTAGTGAGAACAATTCACAACGGTAAATGTTAAAATAGTTCACTCAAAATCTCACTAACTCTAGTTTATTAACAGATACAAACCAGTTCTGACAACGTCGCCTTCATTGGTGAAGCTACTACTGACTGATGATGACAGTAGTAGCCAATCACTGATGGAAGTGACATCATCGTTGAAACTAGTCTGTATGTATTAATAAATTAGTTTGTAAATTAGTGATATTTTTAATGAACTATTTTAATATTTACCATGGTATAAATTTTAATTGAACAAATTATTAAATAAATATTATTTTATTATTATATTTTAAAATCAAGTATTTTAAATATAAAAAGTTTTGAAATTAATAACAACTATAGAGATAATTGGTAAACAAGTTTCTAATGACACTTTAAATTATTGTAACGTTATTTTGTTTTACCGCCTAAATAGTCTAATTCGATAAGAAATAATTCTAATTTTCGGTGCGAGAGACCGAATGTTGCCCGCTATTAAAACAGCTGTGCAGGCAAAGTTTGATATTTCCGGTACTGTTTTGAAATGAAATAAAAGGAGTAGTGGAGGGAGACAGACTAGTGAGTTGAGAGAGAACACGTCTTCCTGGGAACCAAAGGACTGCATCCGGCCACATGCTAGCTTCCTGAGGGAACCAGTAAGAGGTAACTCTGAGTCATTGTATTGACTCATAACAGGTAAACGATATATTTGATGTTCCTTTTTATATATGTTAGTAGTTTATATATTTGTTCAAACGCACTGTCCATGGCCCTTCGGAGGATTTTATGTCATTTAATTGTACTAGTTGAAATTAATATTGATGATTTCGCGTTTTATTAAATCCTCCAACGGCATTAACGTTATATTCTTATGCATTATTTCTGACTAAAGACAGTCTTTTATAAGTCCTAACTAACTGTCAACTACTGAGTCTCTCTCATACAGTAGAATTCCAATTATTCCAACTCCAATCCTCTGAATCGCTGGTTATCTGAATCCCAAATCAGTGTCTCAGTACAGTTCTTATTAGTAGGCTGACGTCCGTCCAATGGGTGGCCCCTTTGGCCCTACTAACACTATTCGTTTTATTAGTCATCAATTTCTCTTTGACCTGCTAGTTTAATGTACTCTTTCACATTGCTTCATTGTTTTCTTTGTAATAAAACGAGTTGTCCTATTGTAGGCATATAAAATAAAAATTATAGATCAATCGGGTAAACAGTAGGGTCATATGTACGATTGGACAATCAACAATTTCAGACATTAAAAGGATCAAACCTACACTTTTAAACGTCGCGTCAGTTCATGGAAATGAAGATGAAAGTTCTTCAAGAAAAATCCACCAAAAATTACAATAGTATTGCGCAAAATCTGTGTCATGTTTCATTAACCTGTCAACATTTGCAGTTAACATCTTTGATTTATTAAATTTATACGTGTAGCAATATCATATTTTATAGTTTTCATTGATTATTTTAAATAACTGTTTTGAACAAATTTTTAATAAAGTTATCTACTATAGTATTGTGGTAATAAAAATAATGTCATTTCAGTAATAAAATACTCTGAAAATTAATATGTGTAATTTTGTTTCATTCAATATCAATTTATTTTCATATAAAAAAATTAATTATTTATGCAACCCATTAACAAAAAGGAAGATTCTAGTTAGGTGATTATTTTTTTTTTTTTTATTAAATTTTTATTTTAAAATATGTTGTATTTATGATTATTCAAAAAACACTACAAAATCAGCCTCATACTAACTATAAGTATTTTATTTCACATACTGCTCAGTGCTGACTAAATAAAATTATGAAAAATAATTAAAAATTTACAATTAATCCTTTAAATGCAAAAGGAGGTAGTACTTCAGAAATGTTTTATTAATTTATTTTTAATTCATCAAAAGCAAGGGAAATATACCAAAAATGTTAGAAATTTCTTTTTTAATAATTGGTATAAGTATAATATACTCACTATCCTCTTCGAAAGTTTTTGTTGGTTTGGAAACTTCACTAATGTCATCTGCTCCTTCTACAATCACAGCTTCTCTTAATTTGCCCACTTTCCTAGAAGAGAGAGACCTTACTAGTCTGGGTGTTTGTGATATACCTAATATCAGAAATATTTATTAATAATAAAAATTGTAACAATAATTCTTGTTTCTATATGTAACTTACAACTATTTAACACTTTTCTTTCAGTTAATTTCTGGATACAAAAAGTAAAAATAATTTTGTAGTTTATGTATTTACTTTATTAGTCTATGATTAAACAAATTTAAAAATAATTAACATACTGGTAGGTGAATGCTAATGAAAGGGATAAAAAATACATATGTTTTTGAAATTTCAAGCAGAAATGTATTCTACTCTTCATTACAGAGTGATTCAACTATAGGTTTATATACTAGGCACAATTCTAAATAAAAATAATTCTTGGGCGGTTGATAAAAATTTAATTACACCATACTCTTCACAACTTGCAGGAGCAGCAATTTTTGTAGATAATGTTGTCTGCATCAAAACAGTCAAATTACCATTGAATATTTTTTGTTTAAATGCCAAAATACAAATGAAATGTGCTAATAATAACGGTTTTTTTATTGCTGCCAAGTAGCCCCAAGTATTTACCCCAAGTAGTTACTAATAGTTCAATCGAGGGCAGCACTGTACGATCTAAGTTTATTATCAGCTGACCGCTACGCATTTCATATTGCCGATTCATTTTAATTGAAATACCGAGTCAGGACCATGAGTTGAATAAGAGAGTGGTTTGTAAGAGACCAGTGCCAGCGGTGACCAAGAGATCAATCTCCGATCGATCGGATTTACCCCAAGGGATCCAGCTACTGAGGTAACCCTTCCATAATTATTCTGTGACACAAAAGGTTTTCAATATTTTACAATATTTATTATAAGTTTGTGCAGCGCCCACGGCACTAGGAAGGCTGTTAGAGAAATTCCTTTTGTGGTTTGGGGGCTTTCTAAATTTTATGTTGGGGCATTACTCTGTTATTCAGCCTTCCTACGGTGATGTAGCAATGTATATTTATATATGTTTTTCCTTCATTTATATTTCCTTTGCATTAGCTTAAATGTACTAAACACCGTGCCAGTCTGCAGTTATTTATGCATGGTGATTAATATCTGCTATTAATTATGTTTTAAAAATGAGTGGGCCTTTTATGCTATCCAAAATGAAATAATTTTGACTGTTTAATATTTCTAGGTGTTATTTTATCTTTCTTTTAAAACGTTTTCATTATAGTTGTTTAATTTATAAATGTTTATTTAGTAACAATATAATTTAAAAACATTACAACTTTCTGAATTTTTGGAAAATTAATTTAACTGCGGTAGCTGGTTGATGAGATATGATGTTTTTATCCGTATTGCTTGCTTTACGTAGATACAAGTTTTCCATAGTATAGTGATGCAAAACATTCAAGTTATTTTTTGCCCATCCTGTCAAAAAAACTATCTTGTGGCCTATAAAAAAATGTGAATGAGATAATTTTGTGAAACCAATGTCATTGCAATATAGGTATACTATATTAAATGTTTAATGTCAAGGATGCCACCTGCTCTAACTCTTTCTCTGAGGATTTACATTTTTGTCTTGTTTACCATTTAAGGAATGGGATTGATATGATTATTATTCAAATTTGTTAGAAAACCTTTTTTTAAGGTTTTATTTGTAAATTCTCACAACTTTTAAACCATAAATTTTAAATCTCTTGAATAAATCATGCATGTTCTATAACTGCTATAGACAATATTTCTTTTTTGTTATAAATATTATTTTATTATTATTAAGATATAGTTATTTATAAGTATAAATGTTTGTTATAAAATGTGGCTTCACTATAAAATATGGTTTTACTGCAAAGTAAAATCATCAAATAATTAGTAGCTATTAAATAAAATATGTAATCGTTACAAAATTATTAGTTTAGAATGATTTCTACACCTAACATTTCTGAGTAAATACATTTTTAGTGATTAATTTTTTGTTTCAATATTCTTGAAATATTATATAATGGATAAATATTAACAAATTATAAAATAAATAAAGTTATTTCAACTAGCTGTGAATTGCTTATCATAAGTTTAGTAACAAACCTGCACTTGTTTGGTTGCTGTTCATGCTGGAGGTACCAAAATTAGCCCCAACCCCAACAACAGTGTGTTCAATTGGGCTTAATACTTTGTTATCCAAATAAAACTAAACAAAGACAAAATTAAGGTTATTATTTTTACACTCAAGATTGAAAATGTTTATAAATTTCTCACTACAGTCTGTACAAAATTCACATTTATTTTCCCAATATTAACAATTTTGTTGCTTTCTTACAAACATAAAATGGTAAAGTAACTCTATCAACTATACCAAAATAAATTAATATTTCTAAATCATTTTCAGAGTTAATAACTATTGCTGAGAAGTGCTTAACTGAATTTTTGTATTTTTAACCAATCTTGATAAGTTTGGTGATTTTTGACCAACCAAGCTGTCATGATTGGTCAGGATGTTTTCGATAATTTGTGCTATAAATTTATTCAACATAATTTTAGTTATTCTGATATTACTATAAATAATAATATTTTAAATATGATGCTTAATCATAACATTTATATATTGCAATTTCAGAATCAGGGGATTTAACAAATCAGGAGAGTTTGGACATTAAACATAGCACTTGTGAATGTAGAGCGTATTTAGAAACAAATTGTCGATTAAATCTAACAGTTTCAAAATAAAGGCATGTAATATTAACAAAAGCATTTAGAATATTTATCTTTATAAGTAGAGCATGACAAAATATATTAAATAAGGAGCTTTTTTAACTATTTAAATGACAAATTTGTTTATAACATCCATTCATTTTTTGTTTTTTTTTTAAATTTTGTTCAATTAAATGACTAGTACACAAAATCAGTGGTCCAATTAACCAGAATCCCCTGTATTATTGAGAAGTAGTAGATAATAAACTTTTAACATCTACTGAAAACCAACATTGACACACTAATACACAACACTTCAAACAATACATTCTAACATAATAAGCTACCTTTAAATCTAATATCCACAAAAACACCAACAAAAAACCAACACCTAACAAGCACAGTGGTTACAACATAATAATTTATAGCCTTTATAGCACAAATTAAAAAAAAAACATAAGTAAAAAAAAATATCTCCCACTAAAATACATAAACCAAATCTCAAAAAAGATTCCTTGGAAATTATTAAAAAGGAAACATGGTTCTGGTTAGCATTTACAACTAACAACAAACTGCAAAAAAAATAAAAGATAAACTCCAAGCACTGGTTACATACAAACTAAAATGTGAAGTAACCAAGATTTACAGAACACGTATAATCTATTAAATATAATCCTGACTTATCTTTTGTTATTCATAATATAAAAACATGCCCAATTTACACAGCCATCAGGCATAACGTAGAAATTCTCTACACCAACAAAAAAAGGAATATATCTGAACACATAGAACTTTTACAAACTTCAAAACATAAAACAAAAACATATCTGATGAACAATTCAGATCCCAAACACCTTTTAACCACACTCGAAAAAAAGCTAATAATGCTAACACATAGCAATCTGGACACTAATTGAAATTAACTAGTGTGATCAGAAATGATTTTTCAGTAACTTTAAAACAAATTTACTTAAATTATAAGATCAGCAAGTTGGTAATTAATTTTTATTTGAAGTGAGCATATTATTGTTACTGTTTTCTTCTAGAGTTGTTAATAACAAGTGACATGTCCTACCGCTCCAATAGGGTAGATTGACTAAATTTGTAAAAAAAAAAATTATTAAGTTACACCACATAAGAGGAATAATTAAGAAACAGAATACTTAAAATCGAAGGTAAATCAGCCTGTCATTTAGACAATTTTTTTACTTCTCCTCCTATTTGACTTAATTTACTATTTCAAACAACTACCTCAGCAATGACATTTTAACAGAATTATTTTTTTTTAACTTCAAAAAAAGAACTCAAAGTATAATTTTTACTTACTAAAATGTAATTTTTAGTAAATTATTTAATTTAATGAGTTATAATTTAATTTAGTAAGTTATATTTAATGAATTTAAATTCTGATATTTAGTGAAGTAATGAAGTTTTCACCTGAGGATTATTGAATATCTTGATTATGGTAATTGAACAAAATCAAATTTTCAGAGTATTTATTTTGGCTTATCTCATTTGAGTTATATCAAGTTATATATCAAAATGAGTAGACCATCAAAGAAGGTGCTTCTTAATGAGGAAAATTCATTCATTAGTATCCAATGATACTTGTTCTAAGCAGCTTTATCAAGCAAGAAATAAAAAAACCTATTTGTTTTATACTTATTTTGTCTGTGTTATTTTTTTGTGTTGTAGAATACTACATAAAATCAATGCTGTGATTGTTTATTTTGTTTATTATCTTATAATTCTTAATACTTATTAAAAATGTTTAAAAAAAATTTTCTCTCCAAAAAACTTTTTTAACTTAAAATAGCGTATTATTATCTCCAAATCAGACGGATTGGGATGTAAATATAATAGGACCACTGGCAATGTTTACTCTTTCATTTGCAAGCAAAGTCACTTTGGTCGGTTAAATACTTCCAAAGTTGTCGTGGAACAAACAGATAAAAACATACAGATTAAATACAGAACCTCCTCCTTTTTTGAAGTCGGTTAAAAAAAATATAAGGTTAACCCATAATGATTTCATGAATCATATGTCATTGATTATTTGCTGCAGACCATATAATATTGAGGCACATGCAACATCGATAGTCAATCATTAAATGTTTAGTCTGCTTGTCCCTAGTCAATATGTCATAATCTGTATGTTTCAGCATGTGCAACACGTTCCTCAAAAAAAAACTTTCGCAATAATACGAGGCTGAAGAAGTAGTAAGACGAAAACATTTCCTCCAAGTGTAAATTAACAATTTAACAGCTTTTAGTTAACAAAATGTCTGGTCGCAAGTAATAGCAAAAGTGTAATAAGTATTTAACAATCAGCTCGTCATGAACAGCAACAAGATTTCGATATTTATCATCCAGTTAAATCGTGGTTGTATGTTGCGATGCCTAACTGGACGAGATTGTCTGAGTTGAATCTCATACTACTCTGGGAGTCTACTATCCAGTGAATGAGACCTCTGCCTCCACGAATTCAAACTCAAACTCGCGCCTGCCGTCCAGGAGACTAGCGTCAGACCCAGGGAGAGGGAGTTGGTGTCACGATTCGTGGTACAAGTATGTAAAGGTCTTTCGACCTTACTGTAAGGCTTTGACTGGTCACCGGCCCGCCACCTAATCGTCCGATCTTCCAGAACTACTCGGGACCAGTAGAACCTTCCAAACTACCAGGTTTAAGGTTTCAATACCTCAATAATAGTTTTGGTGAATTTAGTGATGTTGATAGTACAATGATTGTGTCGACACAGTTTTTCTAATATAATTAGAGTAAATATATTTTTAAATTTTTTTATAATTTTTACATTTGTGCAGTAAACAATTATCCCCTGGATTTGCTACTGTTTCTAACAAAAGGAAAAAAATATGAAAATTATTTCAATAGTTTTTCTAAATGATTATTCCCAACACTTACAAAATTGCTAAAAGCAACGTTGCAATTTATCTATATTACTTAGGGAATAGCTGTGTTATTAAAAAAATAATTAATTATTTTGGTCTGGGGTTTAGGTTTTATAACACTATATTCTGAAGTCCCAGGATTCACCAGAAACAGGTTCATAGTTTATCATGGAAGCACAACAAAATCACACACAACAATTAGTGATGCTCAACTTAACATGATGCCTAATCACCACTGTTCTTGACATTCTCGTTGATATAAACACTCATATTCCTGGATACAAACTGGTGATAGCGGAGCCAGTGGAGCGGAATAATAGGTGAAGCATGGCAGAGGAGGCCATGTGACGCGTACCCCCTAAAATCTTCCCATGTACCACCGGTTGGGAACCCTTGGGTCGATAAAAATCGATGTTTTTTACTAACTTACAACTACCATACACACAGGCAGACACAAACATACACACACACACACACACATATACACTGTACAATGATATCTTATTTTTCTTTTTCCCCCCCAAACTATTGTCATTTTGGTTATTACTAAAACAAAAATGTTTTAATTTATGAAAATCGGTATTTACTACAAAGAAAAACAATTATACTTTTTTGAAATGTCTTACTTTAGAAAGTATGTTTTTAATCAATAAAATCTGTAATTTTTTTTTTCTTTTTTTTCCTTAGATATTGCTGATGAGTCCTATAAAATAAAAAGTTTCAATATACTTTTCTTTCATGTATTGTTGAATAATTTTTTATAAAATATTGTTACATTATATGAAAACGCGTTAATCTTATATAAATATAATCTACGATAGTTGTATATATACAATTCTGCCATACACCTAAGAGTATTCTGTTATGGATGTAAAACACATAAATTCTACTGTATTATCTTTAAACAACATTTGTTGATTCCATCTTCGCGTGAGCTACTAGTAAACTAAACACTTTTAAATGTTTTAAACTTGCCTATAGTAGCACTTACTTTGCTTACGAGTTACGGTCTGAGTTGACAAAGGGACACATCTCCCGAAACGGCCGTCCTCAACAAGCAAAGTAAGTGCTACTATAGGCAAGTTTATAAACATTTAAAAGTGTTCAGCTTTAAACAACAGTTTGCAAGAAACAATTTAGTAAAAACGAGGTGAACACATTCCAGAAAATAGTGCTGGTACAGAAACAGAAAAATTAGAGAATAGCAAAAGATGACTTTACAAAGTATAAATCTAAAAGTAAATTTTAAATGGAAAAAACAGAATTTTATTATAAAAGTAGCTATATAAAATTTTACTTAATTCTAGTAGTATTCAATTTTCAGTGCCATTTAGCTGCATCTTTAAAAATGCATACTCTATAAGCACATAAAGTTAAATCAGATCACATTTGGGATCAAATTGTAGTTGAATAAATATGCTTATCATAGAAGATTACAGAGTAGTTGCCTGAAACTATTTACTGTAACAATGACTGTGTAACAATTGGACTAACTGTAAGAATGATAGTTCAAATCCAGAACACTAAAAGATTGTGGCTTAATAAATAATGCAACATTGTCCATATCTAGTGTTACACTGTTTTTTCATTCTTACCAAAGAGTAACTTTGTTGAAAAATCCATTTCTTTTTTACATGCTATTTATTAATTCACAAAGGTTGAACCAGTGGTTACCAAAGAAGTTGAAGGTGTAAAGCGTATTGCTTAGCACAGTAAGCTCTAAATTGCAGGGCTGGCTATATCTAGTTTGCCTGTAGGATTCTATTGTTTTCAAGTCAACACTCATAATGAAAGAGTTTTAGAGTTTTTTAAAACTTATAATACTAACATAACTATACCGATATAATGTTCAACTTGTAAACAAAATAATGCCAATGTATTTCAAGCTACATCACAAAACTAACATGTCAATGCAATTAGACAACTAAAAAATTCTATTAAATCAATTATTTTTAGCAAAAATATATTTTTTAAATTATTTACTATGAAATATTTGTTTGTACAAGTCATTTTACGACTCAACATTGACTTATGAAACGGTCTTGTGAATCGAGCAATTGGCTATATTATTCACATCATATGACTGCATTTTAGTAGAGAACTATTTAAAAAAATATACCATAAGTGAAATAAATTACAAAAAAATGGAATAGATAAAATAAAACAGAAAACATTCCACTTCCCTGGATTATATGTAAAGGTACAGAACTACTGAGTGAGGTACGCTATCTTTGATTCTTCCATAAGCATCCACAGTATAAAAATCGCAAGAAAGTGCTAAAGACTATTAGTTTAATCTAGGTTTAAAACTATTTGTTAAAACTATTATGATTAAATACAGTTATAGCTAATTTTTAATGTTTTTATGAAAAGCATGTTTTTAAAATAGATTTTTTAATATATTTTTTATTAAAAAGTTTTCAAGAAGAGTCAAAACAAGTTATCAAAATTTGTTTTTTCTAAACAAGTTTTAATAGTCAAAAATAATTTTAACTACCGAAAAGTACTTCTTTTTTAGATGAAACAAAAACAAGAGAAATAATAAAAAAAAACCACGGGAATAATAAAGAATTCCTCAAATTTTAAAACTGTCAAATAATTTAACTGTTATGTTTTTTATAAAACATCTTTTCTATCCCTGTTTACTTATATGGAGAATAGTTTCAGAGTTGTGTACATATAAAGGTTACTGACATGTTGATTTCCTAACCGCTTGCCATGTTGTCAGACTAAATACGTGCACAGACTATATATTAAAATGTAATACTATAAATCAATATGTTATCTCACCTCACTTCTATTGATATTCTTATTCAGATAAGAACATGTATAGAATCTATGTAATGGATGGTAACTCAAAGGATTTAAGACTAGGTTAAGACGTTGTAAAACTGGAAGAAACAACAATGGAGTGACTGCCGAATGATCAGCAAGCAGGTTGCCTGACACATCTAAATAAGTTAACTTTTCCAGTAAACCTACAGCTGAAAAAAATGGAAAAATTAAATATGTTTTTAAATTTCTTAATGTGTGTGTGTGTGTGTTTTTTGGGTGTATTGCATAACAATTTGAAAATTTAAAAAAAATCAATATGCTGAGTTAAATAAAAAAATAGCATGATTAGTTTCTTAAAATCTTTAAAACAAAACTTTGAAATAGCAATTAAAATATATTAATTACCAAAAATATTAAATAACATTTTCCTCAAAATTTTGATCTCTGAAGAAAAATTGTAACAAGGTGATAACAAACTTATATTTTAGAACAATACATTTTGTTTAAAAGGGTTTTAAGTTTTCATAAATTTGCAGCATAGATTAATGAATACCAAATTTTACACAAAAAAGGTTTTTGAAAATAGGGTGCAAATATATAATGACCAGAAATAGTATATTTGTTTACATGTTTTTTTTTCACTTGACTATGGTTGTGTAGGTGTTCACCAAACAATTTGAAGGTGTAAGATGGGTTTCTTAGCAGAACCAGCTCAAAATTGCACCTATGGCCATATGTAGTTTGGCTGTAGAGGCTTATTGTTTTCAAATTGATGCTTCTACTAGTATAAATACATAAATAACAGCACACAAAATCACAAAACAATATACTTTATTGTCATACGCGTTTCAATGACTTATGTCATCATCGTTAGTGACACTACTACAAATTTACAACCGCAACTGAGTATTTTAAAATTAAAAATACCAAAAGGTTTCAAGTTACAGCACAAGATCAACATGTTGATGATATTAGACAATTAAAAACTCTATTAAATCAATTATTTTCAATTATTTTAACAAAACAGGTGATTTGCCTAAAAATCACAATATTTTTGTCACAGCAAAATCATTTTAAGATCCCATATTTATTATGTAAGTCTTATGAAAGGAACAACTGACTGCATTTGAAGAAGTGACCTTCATCTATATCTCGTAGTGACAGTACTAAAGGTGGCTTAGTATGAATGAAGACATTATGTATCGGGAATTGTTTGTAAATTAACATACATTTTAATATAAGTATCCCATTAGCCTCAGTACAAACACAATATTTAGCCTTAACCAAAACTTTTCAAGCTTCTCATGATAGCCACATAATTTCTGAACATAAAGAAAGATCTAACTTTTGGTGGAGATGTTGCTTACAAATACAAGAACCAACAATGAGGCAATCTCTGGACAATCTTCATTGAAAGCGAAATAGCTAAAGGTTGACACATTAAAGAGCCTCTGTATGGATAAGCTACAACTCAAATTAAAATAATGATTATTATTCCCTAAAGATTTTAAAAATAAACACAATTAAAGTAGAGACATAAAATTCCTATATTCTGGGATATAGAGAAATATAGAGGCCTCTTGAGTCCATGATCCCTGAGCTAAAGTTATTAACTATCAGTTCAAAGAGAGGTGTTGATCTATTACTCCTTCATGTAGAGACATAGGACTAGGGAAAAAAATGAAGCTCACCTAGAACTGAGAATAGTTAATGGTCTTTGGCTTTAGTTAGAGCGGTTCTCTTTCATAGTCAAGTAGACTTGTTTATCCTATTATCAAAATAGCCTAGGGACCTGGACGATGCCATTAAGTAGTTGAAACACCTAATTGGAGAATAAACTGGAACAGCTGGATTGAGTTGAAAAGGCTCAGAAGGAACCAGAGATCCAAAAGAACCAAAGCTATGGAAAGTTAAGTGTGAAACAAAGGCTTTCTAAACAAGGTATAAAATGGAACTAAACAAGTTTCAGGGGAAGAAGAGAAAGATTGCAGCTAGTGCAGTAATGTCTGCAGTACCTTGTAACCCAGGAAATCAGATGAATGTAAGAAATGAATATTTAATGATGTTTTAACTCACCTGGTGATGTAAAAAGTAAGGGAGCTAATCTTACTACAGGTCAGAGTAGATTTTTTTTACTATAACCAGTGAAAGTTAAACGAGATGGGAGTTCAAACTTAAAGTACATCCCAGAGGTTAAACTTCAGAAGAGCAGGGTAAATCCCGTTGAGAAGGCAAATAATTGGGAGTATTCAACCATATAGATATCAATATGTCATTTTCATTGTAAAAGGAGATAACTTTTATATGAAAAAGATAGCACTCAGCATAACGTGTCCCATGTGCCAAACTAAGCCTTGGATTTTGAGACCCATGATAATGCGGTGATAAGGTTGACTGTAGTAAGTAGAAGGAACATGCTGCAAATTACCAAAATGTTGTTGAAGGCATAAATGTAGCTTATGCCAGTAGTTACTGGAAGTGATTTGCAGCTATCTTGAATCTCTTCACTTCAAAGGTTAAAATCAGAAAGACAATCTAAACAAAATTAGATCGTGATAGATAGGCATTATATTTTGGTAGATGATACACTTGTTCCTGGTCTTGGAGATAAAAACGCAAATTGAACTTTGGCTGGTTCTCTTAGTCAATCTGCAGTGAGAAAGCAAGGCAGAGCTTCTACAAATTAATTTTCTGCTGTCTTCTGTCAAAGTCATAACATTTTTGCTAAATTAATGATCCAAAAGACAGTTAGTTTTTTCCAAAATAATGTAATACAGTTAGAAAACAAAAGTAAGAGACTGTGTTGTAATTATATACATAACAGTATAATTTGTATTATAGTAAATAGAGACGGCAGTGTCTAACAGTATCAGATTTTACCTCAAAAGTTATCATGAAATGATAGTTAACTGGCATAAAAAAGAAAGAGAAGGGGCATAATTACCACTATACATATCTTAAGATAATAATAAGTCAACTCCTACAAGAAACTTTAATCAACTGGTAAAGTACACATCAGCAGGATAACATACGTTAGTCAGATATAGCTAATCTACATAATTTATAAATTAAGAAAGTTCTTACATTTAATAAAAATAGTGTAACTCATAAACTTTCTTCAGCAATGACTTCTAGGTAGTTACGGGTAATGATCTGATTTTTTTGTAACAAACTAAGGGAAAGAGATTATTTGCCAATAAACTTAACATTAAAAGATAAATTAATAATGAAGCCTCTCTCTCAGGTCATAAGTATAACAGATTTCACACTTTTAATATAACTTGTACTACTTCTTAAAGTATTGACAAGATAGACATCCAACTCTAAAAAGAAGTTGAACGCATTAGAGAGGAAATTCAAACTTTTGATAACGTCAAATAAGGCTTCTGTAATACTGGAGAGTAATAAGACTCAAAATATTTGTCATCTGAGGGTACTATAAAAAATATCAGATTGAATAAATACAACGCTACTAGATTTATTATAAATGATTCCACTTATAATTCTATCAAAGAGTTTGCATTAAATATTACTATTTCAATTATAACCCCTATAGTGTTACATATTTTCTGGAAAGGCTTTGCAAAATCCTGCACAATGTCACCTCACTTATATTTCTAGCTTGAATCTAAGTGGTGCTAGAGATGTTTTAGTTTCTCAAATGGATTAATTTTGATCATTTTTTGATAATTTTAAAGAGGTATAATTTTAAAACCAGTTTATATATCACGTTTAAATTTGGTATCTTTCTTAGTTTATATGAGCTATAGCAGAATACAAAATTTCATTAATATCTGAGATGGTTTGGTAAAATGACTGTATTGATTTGACAGTAAAATGAATCAGTTCTAAACTTGAACTATAAATCTTAAGGCATAATTTTGAGCTTATCTCAACATGTACTTGAGATAGAATGAATTTATTAGTCAATTCCTACACATACAATATTGAAAAACAGGATAAAGTATTATTCAAAGTTGAATTTGCAAGACATTTGTTGGATACATTTTCATTTTATACAATAATCTTATTAAAAGAGTTTGATATAAAATTTTCAACATAAAATTTGTAAATATGTGTCTGTGTAGAGCTCAAGCATACACAAGTATAGCTCAATTCATAAATGTATTTATGTTCTTATACTAGTTTAAAAAAAAAACATTTTAGTATTTTCAATTCATTCAACTTATTATGATTTGGTTTCATTTTCAACTAACTAGTGTAAACTTACTAGCTACACTTATACATTTTGACTTATATTAATATGGGAATTTGCTTATAGCAGTACTTACTTTTTTTTTAAATGATAATGTTGTTTTGGAAGATGTGTGATTTATTGTCAACTCAGACCACAACAATGAGTGACAACGAGTTATACCTGAAATGAAGTCTGTATTAAACAAAAAGTATGTGCTACTATAGGCAAATTTTCATATTTAAATATTTCAAAATGTATAAATATTTCATTATTATAAAATTTTCAAGTTTGAAAATATTTATCAAATAAATGTTTAATATTTTTCTTTTCTTTATCAACTATAAAAAGCATTGTACAGTTTAAATATCTAGCAACATTTTTCTGTATATGTAACGCAGGTGTAATATTAGCTTTATTGCACAAAATAGAATTTCATTTACATTTACTAAAGTATTTTTGAACTGCCCTTAGAAAAGTACTAGTATAAGTTCATTTCGTTCTCTTTCTATCCACAGGTAGTTATATCAGGGTAGTTATACTTTTTAATTACACTTTACGTAACTTTGTCAACAGCGTCTTCTCATATGTTAAAGAAAAGCAGATAGTAATTGTAGAAGGTAATTAATTTATTACTACTATTATTTCTAACATTTTTTTGATAATGTTTTAACGCATAACTTATTTATAAATGGATGAATAAATAAGTAATGCATGAGCTACATTGCCCACTCCTTCAATAGCCTCCTTTACTCCTGTCATCTACAAAAATTTTCTATAACTTTGTTGAACTTCAAAGCTGGACTGAGACTAAAAGTTGCCAACTGCAATTCATTAACATTTGGATAGTTTCATTTAAACTTTTCTTATTCTGTTTGATATTTAAATTTCTCATCAAATTATCCCACGAAAGGCTAAACGACATTAAGAATTCTGCATGGCTATGAATCTGAATATGCTCCTGCTATTTATCTATATCTGAAATGGATAAAATCATTAAATACAACTTCTAAAAGGCAAGCACAAAGTATCCTCTCTTAAGGTGCTTACAAAAAAAACTTCCTTAACAAAATAGTAGAACATTTCTGTAAACAGTTCTCCGTTAACCCATGCCTTTTGGTTCGGTTTCCATAACACTGGCAAATGATCCTTGTCTTTGCCTCTAAATGCCCTAGAGTAGCCGCCAGCACAACACAACAGTAGAACAGTCCAATGATCCTTTGCGTCATTGAATCCCAGAGCAGATTTCTTCTCCTTACATAAGAAAGCTCATGAAGGCATTCTTTTCCAAAACAGTCCCGTCTCATCCGCGTTAAAAATTGATCGACTCCGAAAGGCATGTAGCCTTTCTCCGAAATGAAATGTTTAAAACGCGTTAGAAATGAGTTGGCAGCTTCAAGATAAGCTGATACTGATTTACCTGAAACTTTCACATTGTGATGAGAAAACCATCTCTTGGACTTCTTAAAGTCTGACTGACAGTACGGTCACCACAGTTTTGAACATGTTCAAACAAATGCCTAGCTTTTTCAAAAATAAAAATCAAACTAAGTGGCATGCATTTTTGTGATTGATCTAATATCCACCCACGCAAAGCTTTTTCCATTTTCTCAACGTTTATGTATCATGACACACAGAGGTAACTTTTGACGATTGACAAGTCCTTTTTCTGACCTCCTTGTTATATTTTTCCATTTTTTTTTGTAACACACTCTTGACTCGTTAATGCTAAAATGCATCGCAACAGATGCTATGCTCTCACCACATTTTAATTTATCTAAAAGGTCAATTTTCTTGTCTCTATCAGAGTTTATGGCTTGGATAACCAATTAAAAAGAAAATATAAAACTAAATAAAACAGATTCACTAAAGACTTCCACAAGTAGATGCGATGTTTCAAAAACTAGCTGATATGACAAGCAGATACGACACCTATTTGGTAACTGACGGGAAAACAAAATCCAAGTTAGTTACAGACATCAGATATGATAATTGTTTAAATTTTGAAAACTAATAAATCAGCAGTAAGTAAACTGTAGTGATGCTAAACATTTGTATGGAGCTGAATGCGGGTAGATTGACTCATCGTTGTTTGTCAGTGAGGAATGCCTTGAAAGATTGTTGTTACTATTGCAGAATTCCCATTTTTTTATACAACCTGCACAATATTATCTTTCATGTCTTTGTTTTAAAAAGCAATACATATTAGCAGGAAATGCTCTAATTTTGCCAACCGCGAATATCAAGTCCACGAATAGCGAAGGACTACTGTATACATTACTTTGCAATTGCTAGGTTGTACTTCTTGAGGTTTTTTAATAAAAATTGTTTGCACATATTGCCATGTAAATTGATAAATATGTGTTAAACAATTTTATTTGGAAATGTTATGGAAATCAAAAATTGCTAGCTACAGCTAGTAGTATCTTAATCCACTACGAAACTTGTAAAGCTCCAATGAAGAATGAAAATAAATACACCTCCTAACTTCTCTTTCTTTCTCCAACTTCTAAATTCTTCAGAAGTGGTGGGTGTTGATTGCTAGGGAATTAGATAAAAGGGTGTGTTGACATGGTAAAAAGAATATAAGAGCAATCGTTTTTTTTCTGTGATGGAGCAAGGTGTTAAGAATTACCATATCTTTTTTAGGACTAATTGCTCTAAAAGAAGTTAACTTCCAGAGTAAATTCATAAGCAGACCGCTCCTTCTCTACTTACAACTACATTCACAAAGAACCTGTATATAACTTTTAGTGATAAGGTAAGTGGTATGACAGAAATAAATATATAGCTAGAAATTACTATAAGCAGAAATTTTATAAAATTCAAATTATGTTACGTTTAAAAAATCTATATTTGAGTATGTTTATAATTACACTACTAAACAGAGTTATGGTCAAAGTTGATAAAGTAAATATGTCTCAAGAAATGACCACCCTCGTTTAAGACCAAAATACTACTGTGGAGAAATAACATTTTAAAGTACTGGTATATATGTTAATATGTATAAGTACTACAAGATGTATCACAAAACATACACTAAGCGATTAATTCATCACAAAAATTCAAGCATTACAGCTACTGTGTCATTAAAACTTTTTATAGCAAACAGTTTATAGTATTTTTTATTTTCTTGCTTTAATGAAAAAATGTATTACATTTATTTATTTCTACTAAGCAATTTTTTCTCATTTGCTAGAATTGAACCTATCAGCATTATATTTTTAGAGTTATTTAACGAAAATTGTTACTTTTACTGTATCAAATATCAAACCAAAACAAAAAATTTAGTCAACTTAAATTAAACTTACCTGCCAAATCCTGTATATAGTTATTATTCAATATTAAAACTTCCAGTTTCTGACAAATTTCATTACACAACACAGGCACTGATATTAAATTATTAAAACTCAAATTTAAGTGTTTCAAATTCACCAAAGCTTGTAAATCATATGCATCTGATAACTTATTATGACTCAAATCAAGATACTGTAACAGAGGCATATTTACAAATGACGAAATAAAATCAATATTGTTATAACTTAACTTTGCAGTCCTTAGTTTATCCCATATTTGATCTGTTGAACCAATTATTTCTTCAATACATCGGGAACAACGCACACATACAAATACTTCCAACTGCGATCGAAGGGACTGCAGCCCTTCAATCACATGCATTGGTATTCTTGATAACTCTAAATATTTTAATCTCTCAAATCTGCTTAAATCAACTCGCCATTTATCACATTTGAGTTGTTGTGTTACTGCTAGTTTTGGAGTACAACTAAAAATGTTCTGTAAGTCTTTAATCTTTTCTGCATTTTGTGGATTTTCAGATTCATAAGACTCAAGAGTCTGAAAAGCAAAATTGATCTTTTGCAGTGATAGTGGTGTAAGAGATAGTTTTTTACTACCACTGAGTATTTCTCTTTCTTTATGCCTTAGCAAATACAGTAAAACGTCAATTTTGTCAACCATTGTAGTATCAGTCATTGAAAATATCCTGAAAAAAATTTTTAAACTAATATTAAATGTAAACACAAAATTTTAGAATTTTGCAGTCAATTACATTCAGTGAATCTTAATTAATCACTTTAACATTAGATTATGACTAATGTTCGAATAGTCATATACGAACATAAAGTTCGGATAGTCATTACCTAATATAAAAGTGATTAAACTTTATAAGCAATTATTTGAGTAACTAATTGAAAACTATTAATTTACTTGATGATGCGTTTCGAAACACTCGTTTCTTGATAATGATAACCCACTACTTGGGGAGGGGTGGTCGCTCAAGGTTACAGCCATATAATTTATGAGTGTGGAGGAGTGTGGGATAGGCAAGTTGTGCACTATCTAATGGAAAATGGTGTTAGATTGGAAATGTGTGTGTGGTCGTTTAAGATATGGTGTTTTTGTGTTGTGTGATATTTGTATATTTCAAATTTTTCAGTAGTGGTTATTTTTTACAATGGTTTAGTATGTGGAGAAATTTAAATTAGTCTGGATGTTTAGGTATGTGTGTTGAGTGTTTTGTAAACATGTTGCTAGCTGGATTTCAGATTTATGTTTTTTATCTCGTTGATGTGTTTGTATCTTGTGTTAAATGATCTTCCAATTCAGTCAATGTAGACACTGTAGTAGTCACTACATGTTATTTTGTATATACTGGATAGATTGTATTTGTGTGTTTGTTGATTAAAAGGTTTTATGTGTTTTTCTAGTGTTTATTGTTTTTTACGATATTTAGTAATTGAGTTTTTTGAAGGTGGAAGCAATTTTGTTTGTTGTGCTAAGTGATAAAATATATTTATTGTCTTTTATGCAGCTAGCCAGTGTGGCTCTTTGATGGTGTTGCTTATGTTTAATTTTCTTGAGTATGATAATTTATGCACGCTCATAATCGTTTTGGTGAACGATGTATTTTATTGTATAAATTCTTCATCATAATCTTTTTGTTGCATAGGTATATTGAATAAGTGGTGTAACATATGGTTAAATTAATCACTTAAACAACAGTTTATGACTATCCGAACTTTATATTTAGTAAATTTGTTACAACTTACTGAGACAGAACGTTTTCGATCGCTATGTGCCGATCTTCATCAGTGTCTTCTGCTTGGAGATGTTGGGTCAAGCGGTGACGGTTTTAAAGGAAGGTTTTTGATAGTATCAAAGAGTATGTGTGATTTGTATTGTGTTTCTTCGTTTAATATATTTGTATTTTGTGTTTTTGTGTGTCTGTAAATTTCATATTGTACTAGTGTGTTGAGATGTGGCCCTTTTTTGTTGATGTGTAGGATTTCTAAATTATGATAAATGTCAGTGTATTTGTGTCCTGTTTCTTTTAAGTGACTGTAAAATGTTGAGTTGGTGTTATGTTTGTGTTCTTCGACTCTTTGTTTAAAGCTGCGACCTGTTTGTCCAATGTAGAATTTGTTACATTCGTCGCAGTTTAGTTTGTATACACCTGGTGCTTGTAGTTTATCTTTGTTGTTGGTGTTGTGTTGTATTTTGTATTGTAATTTATTATTGGTTTTGTATGCTATTTTGTAACCTATTTTTTGAAATTTGCGGGTCATTTTGTTTGTTGTTTTGTTTATGAATGGTAATGTGATGTATTTGTTTCCCCTGCCTGTAGTGTTAATTTTAGTGTTTTTTTGTATTTTGTACCATAGTTTGTCTATTATTGTGGTGTTGTATCCATTTGTGTATGCTAAATATTTAATTGTGTCTAGTTCCTTGTTCATGTTTTCTGTGGTCATTGGGACTTCGTTAAGTCTATGGAGCATGAATCTGAAGGCAGCGTGTTTGTGTTGGATAGAGTGGTTTGAGGTGTTGTGGATAAGTGTGTCTGTTTTTTATGGGTTTCCTGTAAATGTTGAAGCTGTGTTTTTGTGTGTGGCTTTTTGTTATGGTTAGGTAAAAGGAATCGGTTGATTTCAATTTCTGAAGTGAAGTGGAGTTTTGGGTGTATTTTATTAGTGTAGGTGAGGAGTTTTTCGTATTGACGGGAGTCAATTTTTCACAATATGGTTAAATGTTTGTGTTGTGTAGTGGTAATTAGATGTGTAAAACAGTATCAGAGGTTGTTGGTTTCCTATATATTTTAAAGTTAATTTTCATGTTGAGTTTGGCTGTTGTAAGTTCAAGGAAATTTATTTTATTATTGTGTTCTTTATTATTGTTAGATTTTGGTGTAATGGTGTTGATGTAATTGTGTAGTTGTTTGAAATGCCATTTGTTGTCATTGTATAATATTAAAATGTTGTCTACATATCTAATAATTAATTTCTTCTTACGCCTTTCACCTAATAATTAATTATAGAAACCCTTGAAATAGGCAAAAAAATAGGTTAAAATGCACATTGGGCCATCTGAGATAAAAGTATAATATTATGTCTCAACACCATATTCATAATAATTTTATTTTTTTATGGAGAAGTTATTTTTTATCAAATTAAAGTTGGATAAAATTCAGTGGGGAGTAGTGAGAAGTACTATGTCCGTGTATCACTGTACTATGTACACGAATATTTAAATATACCTATAAAGTCTCCAGTTAGGATAGATATGATTGTAATTTTATACATTACTATATTATCATATACCTTTAAGTGTCCAGTTAAGATAGATTTGGTTGTAATTTTACACAACATTACGTAATTAGAAGTCTACCTCCACAAAGTAATACTTTTTCCCAGCTGACATCACATAATCTCTATTCTAGCCTTACATTTGTTTGTTTAAATGTATAAGATTATAAACAAATTGATCCGAACTGGATACTTTATATGTATATTTCAATATAAGTATATAAAATTAACTTTCTCGTGGCAACAACCGTAAAGAACGTTTTTGAACAATTTTATACTTTTTTCTCAGGTGATGGACATGTGGATTTTTACCAAAAATAACACAGAAATCAGTTATTTTACTATGTAAAAAAATTGCTTGAAAGTAATTTTGTTTACTTTTGTAAGTTGTTCAATGTATTGAGAACTTATTCTTTCAGTAATTATTAAGATCAGGGACTAATGATCAGCAATTTTTTCCTGGTCAATTTGATCATGCTGAACACAAATCTCAAGTTATTTTTAATGGCAAACATAAATTAAGATAAAATCAAATAAACTAGCGTAACCCAAACTGACCTAGGAGCTTACTAAGGCTCTGATCGCACAAATTTGTTTATTCCAGTCAAGCAGGCACGAATCATAGCGGCAAACCTAAGTCACGTCACCAGTAAGATGCTTCGCAATTGGCCGACAGATGCTACGTGACTTTTCAACTGAAAAAGGCATGAATCAATGTTATTTTTAGGGGCAAACCAAAATCAACTATCTTGGTGATAGCAGTCACAGGACCTGAAAGATGAGGACAGATTTCCGATTCGCCGACAGATGCCGTCTGACTTTTCAACCAAAAAAGTTTGTAATTAGGGATTGTGTGTCAATGGACTGTGAAAGATCTTGCCACACATTAATTTTTCGAAGCTTGTTAGTTCGATTAAAACCAGGTTGTCGAGGCTTCATGTTCACACAATATGCTCCTAACAAAGCCGAATTATTTGAAGTACAGTAACACAGTGAAGATTACAGACCACTACAGGTTTAGGGGTGGGAAAGTTGATTCATTAACAAAGATAGGCCAGATAAAGAGTGGGTGGAAGGTTTCAGCCAAGGTCAGTTTATTTTTAGAGTGAATCAAAGTAAACATAAACCAACTCGGTGCAATATCAACTTTGTACCCTCCAAAACACCACTAAGGTAAGCACCCAGGTTAGTTTATTTTGTTAATTTATGTTTGCCGTTAAAAATAACTTCAGAATCGTTTTCAACATGGTCAAATTGACCATGAACGAACAAATTTGCCGATCAGAGCCGTAGTTGCTGATCTTAATAGTTACCATTCTCTCTAAATAGTAATGTTATTTAAAATCAATTGATCTAATTACTTTAGAGCTTTTCATTCTTCACAGAAAAAGGTGAAGATGATTAAATTACTTCCAAACTCAAAATTCTATTCATAAAAGTAATAAAGTCTTTAATGCTTCTAATATTTGTTCATCACATTAACACAGGTCAATAATAATGGCTTCTTTACTGTTAAAAATTCGGTAATAGTGAGAATTAGCGGCCGCCTACAATATATTGGAAAAAGTTTAAAACCACCAAATAGGAAGATAGGCACAAGAATTTTTTTTATTGTCCTCGGAAAGTATTTCTTACTATTTAAATTTTGTTACAAAACAACTGGCTGAAAAATGTCATACAGTAATTAAAAAATGTTTTTTGTAAAGGTTTATAATAAAAGCAACAATTATCATTCTGCGGGATGGTTTGTTTTATAATATTAAATATTATTTCACAAATGCCTATTTTTAGTTAAATCTTATATGTACATAAACTCCTATGGATATTTAACAAACCTGGTTTTTTTTACTTTCACTGTGACAGTAACTTACCACTATATTATTAAAATATATAATATAAGTAACTTAAACTTCATCACTGAATATAACTCTGTCAGAATGTGATTTATTAATTGTAAGAGTCGATATATTATTTGTTAAAAGCATCAGCATTGAAGTAGGTAAAATACCTACTTTACTTCCTTTATTTAAAAAAATACTTCATTCTATGTTGGTATATAAAATCGAGTTGAAATAAAAACTCATACAATTTTCTAATTCAACTGACAAAAAATTAAATGCTCAATTGCGTTTCTCATTAGCAAGGAATAGGGCTACAAAATATACTTAAATATCTTTACAAAACAAACCTAACCTTCATTTCAATGCATAATGTTTAATTATCCGTATAAAAGAAATCACAAATGACTAAAAAGAAATCTTCACTCACTTATCTTGTTATAAATATATTACTTCAAAATAGTTTTTAGGTGTTAATAAACACAAGCTTTATAAATTTTAAAACTTAAACTTGTCCAAATTCAATCTTAAAGAACACTTCCTCTTGATTGTGTTTGTATACACTAAATTTACATTTATAAAATACGCAATTTAACAGCTGATTAAAGTCCAAATTATCCAGTCCAAGTTACACAATTGCCACAAACTATTATATAAGAACAAATGGCAAACAAATCGAAATTTGACTTCGAGTCGCTGATCTTAATGAAGTAACTTTGAATGTAAAAGAGAACTTGATGTTTTATTTGAACTGAAATTAATTACATATATCTAAATATTCTTGAGTCATATTCATACAAATTTTAACACAAAAATTATTTTATATACTTAGTGGTATTTTTTCCGTTATAAGTTGGTAAGCATGAACCTAAAAACAGCTGTTTAAATGACTGTAATCTAAAAAAAATACAAAAAGCCTAATACTGATAGTTCTAAATATTACTAAACGTAATGAATATTCAATATCACAAAAGAGAAATACAGTATATAAATTGTTACATTACATAAAATGTAAAATGTCATGCTTTTCAGGTTTAATAGATTAATCAAAATTATGAAAACGTAAAAGTTAAGAATGTTCATAAAATTTTGTAGTGATCTTACCTGTAGATATGTCATCATATTTTTAAATCCTTTTAAGATTATAACTATTAAAGTAGCTAACAAAATTATTAATGGAACATCTAAGACTTATAAGCCTTACAAAAATATAGCTCAATAGTCGATTTTATTATTTAACATCATTTAAATTTTTCCCACCAAAATCAGTAATATTTTAAATTAATCACTTAAACAATAGTTTATGACTATCCGAACTTTAAATTTTGTAAATTTGCTAAAACTTACTGAGACAGAACGTTTTCGATCGCTATGTGGCGATCTTCATCAGTGTCTTCTACTTGGAGATGTCAGGTCAAGAATTGACGGTTTTAAAGGTAGGTTATCGATAGTATGTGTGATTTGTATTGTGTTTGTTCCTTTAATATGTTTGTACTTTGTGTGTCTGTAAATTTCATATTGTTCTAGTGTGTTGAGATGTGGTCCTTTTTTGTTGATGTGTAGGATTTCTAGGTTATGGTAAATGTTTGTGTATTTGTATCCTATTTCTTTTATGTGATTGTAAAATGTTGAGTTGCTGTTCTGTTTGTGTTCCTCAACTCTTTGTTTAAAGCTGCGACCTGTTTGTCATTTGTTACATTCCTCGCAGTTCAGTTTGTATACGCCTGGTGGTTGTAGTTTATCTTTGTTGTTGGTGTTGTGTTGTATTTTGTATTGTAACTTATTATTAGTTTTGTATGCTATTTTGTATTCTATTTTTTGAAATTTGCGGGCTATTTTGTTTGTTGTTTTGTTTATGTATGGTAATGTGATGGACTTGTTTTCCCTGTCGGTAGTGTTAGTTTTAGTATTTTTTTTTTGTATTTTGTACCATAGTTTGACTGTTATTGTAGTGTTGTATCCATTTGTGTATGCTAAATATTTAATTGTGTCTAGTTCTTTGTTTATGTTTTCTGTGGTTATTGGGACTTCTTTAAGTCTATGGAGCATGGATCTGAAGGCAGCGTGTTTGTGTTAGATAGGGTGGTTTGAGGTGTTGTGGATAAGTGTGTCTGTCGTTATGGGTTTCCTGTAAATGTTGAAACTGTGTTTTTGTGTGTGGCTTTCTGTTATGGTTAGGTCGAGGAAGTTTAGGGATCGGTTGGTTTCAATTTCTGAAGTGATGTGGAGTTTTGGGTGTATTTTATTAGTGTAGGTGAGGAGTTTTTCGCATTGATGGGAGTTGCCTCTGTATAGTGTTATATCATCGACGTATCTGTTCCAGTAAATGGTTTTGTGTGAGTATCTGTGCCAGTAAATGGTTTTGTGTGCGAGTGTATTGTTTGTGAGTATCTTGGTGTTTTCTATGTGTTGTAGAAAAATTTCACTTAGGACACTACTGATAGGACTTCCCATGGCTAGGCCATCTGGTTGTGCATAGAAGTTTGAGTTGTGGGTGAAATAGCTTTCTTTGGTGATGGTTTGCAGGATGTTTATTATTTCAGTAACATGGGTTTTGGGTATGTTGTTCTGTATTAATTGGGTTTCTAGGATGTTGAGTGTTTCGGGTATGGGTATGTTGGTGTACATATTCGTTATGTCGAGTGATAGTAGTGTTGAATTGTGTGGTATGTTTATGTCTTTTATTTTATTTATGAGGTTTGTTCTGTTTTTTATGTGTATTTCTGTGTTTAAGTTTATGGATTGTCTGATTATTTTGTCCATGTATTTTGCTAATTTATGTGCAGGGGCATTCTGGTAGTTGATGATGGCTCGGACGGGGAGTATCCTAAGCGAAACTTTACCGTGACGTCGTGTACAGTACTCCATTCCCTTTGCAGTTACTAACAAACGTGGTGACAATTATTTGACTTCGAAAACTTATTTAATGGAGCTGTACAGAGAGTATGTATGAATAGTACACTTCACAATTTATATGTTAAAAAAATTACTACCTACAAAAAGAAGTTTTAAGTTGAAGTTAAGAACAAGACATTTGTAGTCAAAAACATCTTAATCTGAAAGTGAAAAAGACTTGGTGTTCGAAGAAGAATGGTCTATTACTTTTAGTGATGATGGAACAGATGAATCGATAGTTGCATTTTTTTTACTCAAAAAAACATTATGATAAGGAGTTTCATTTTGCTGAAGAGGCTGCATGACATCTGTAATCATTCTGGTAACTTTAATTCCACGTTTCATAAGTGGGACTTAATCCATTATTTTTTTAATCAAACTTTGTACCATCTGGAAAACTTTTTTAAATTTTTCCAGTGTCCATTCGGTATTTTTGAAATCCTTTCTCTGAATGTGATGTAATTATTTCTTGTAAATTATCGTTTGTCAACATTTCTTGGCGTTCTTCTATATGCTGTTCCCTGTAACATTTAAATCGATGAATCATTTGCCTCCAACATCTCTTGCTGCTTGAATGATCACTCTAACATCTCCATTGATTCTAGGGAAGATATTCATATCAGATAAAGGCACTGAGCGTTTCTGGACATCCAACGCTGTTTTGATGTAAGTTATTACATCAGTGATATTGAACAATCTCTAGCATTGCCTGACATCAAAATCAGAGGTTTGAATTGATAACTACACTAATAATTTTATACTTGGCATGTGTATGAGGCCTTGATACATCTAATCACACCCTGCTCAAGCCTCTGTATTATCACAAGTGTGTTAGGTTGAACATAACAAACACTACTTGAACATTTTCATTCTCAGCGCAGAGGGTCTGAGGATGGCCTGGAGCGTTGTCTAAAAAAAATAAAACTCGGAATGGTAACCCTTCCTTCTCTACATACTCCTCCATTTCAGGTATAAAACATCCACAAAACCATTCAGTAAACAATATTGCTGTACACACAATACTGTCTACACTTTGCAGTTATGTTGGCAGAAAAAAGGAAAAATATTTCTATTAAAATGTTTTAGAGGGCGAGGATTTTTTGCTCGGTAAATAACACCAGCCGTGATCATATGTCCAGCTGCATTCCCATATAGTAATGGAGTTAGTTGATCCTTCCATGCTTTAAATCCAGGAGCTTCTTTTGCCTTTCTATGAATGTATTGGGCATTTTCTTCCAATAAAGTCCTATCTCATCGCAGTTGATAACTTGGCTAGATACATACCCCCATCCTCAATAATTTTTTTAAATGGCCAGAAGCACAACTGCAGCTTTCTCATCAGCAAATGCAGCTTCTCCTATTATTTTAATGTTTTAAAAATTATATAGGTTCCAAAACATACACAACTACCCTTGACTTGCAGTAAACTGCATGGTCTGTTCTTCTGTACCATTTTCTTCCAGAAAATCTTATAAACTTAATGCTTTTGGTTGTAACAAATTTCTAGCAACATCGTTCTCTTATTCATATCTTCCAACCAGATATTCAAGGCCTTTTTCATTTTCACTAAAGTCTCATTGCACATTGTACCAGTGACTTTTGCACTTTCCCAAATAATAGAAAATCTTGAATGAATTTTATTACCATTTTTGAAAATTTCACGAATAGACAATTTATTTTTGCTATACAATCTCGCAAGTGAACAATTTTCTTTCAACCTCAATAATCTTCAAAATTTTCACCTTTACACTTAATGAAAGAACACTTCAGCATAATGCACAATGCTACAGCATAATAAACAACTAAAAGCTGCTGGGGGTTGTGTTAGATCCCAAATTTTAGTGTGTGCACATGTGGATTATGTTTTACAAAGATGTGGAACTATACTAAATGCCTTGAAATAGGTAGCCAGCCATATCTGGGGCACAACAACATTGAAGTTTTTCTATCTCTTGTTTGTGAGGTCAAAGGCCACGCATTGCTGTGAGGTATGAGGTTCTTTGGCTAAAACACACATAATTAAAATTTCAAGCTATTCGCTCAGTGGCAATTCGCCTCTTCCTGAGCTGCACCAGAACAACTTCAATGTTATAATGGAAGCCGAACTAGGAGTGGAACATATTGAATTTTTCATTAGAAGACAAATGTGAAAGAAATTTCAAAAAATCAAAACTCTGACAATCAAACACCAATTGTACAACTTTGATACTCGTAGGTGTAATATTAAAACTTTATTCCCCAACCAAATGAACGATCTCTTTAGAATGATTCCGCATAACCAACCAGAACAAATACCACTGTTGTGCTAGAAACCACCTAGGATCTGGCTGGGCATTCAAGAAGTATTGGAACTTCCCCCAAAATGTCCCTAAAAATGATCATTCCGAAATTTTGAGAGCAGTCATGGCAGAAATGATCAATGATGAGTACTGTAGTCATATAAAAATTTTTACAATATAAAACAAAGGATCTTAAATTTAAATTATTTGCTATTTGTATACAATAAGAAAAGGATTAAGTTAAATCAATGTAAACATAGTTTTGACCATATTTTAAATAGAATACCTAATAACTGTATAAAACAACTGTGGCGTAATGTTTAATTTAAATAAATAAAACCTCTATACCACAAATGACTTTTTCTTTTATTTATAACATTATGTACATTTCAATTGCATAGCAATCATACTCAGAGGTAATTTACAATAAAAAATAAAAAATTTTATTTTTTGTTTTAAATTACCTCTGTGGATGATTGCTATGCAATTGAAATGTACATAAGGTTTTAAATAAAAGAAAAAATCATTTGAGGTATAGAGGTTTCATTTATTTAAAAGAATACCTAATACTTGTAAATAAAAAAAAACAATTAAAATTTAAGATGAATAATAAGTAAAAAATTGTTATTTTCCAGTTAGATTTTTGTTTTATTTTATATAAAGTAAGTTTTACAAGTTTTTCAATTATAGTCTTCAAGTCAGAAGTGTCTCTCAAAGAATCCATAACCCCAATTAAAGGCAAAAAGGGCTTATAGGAGACTAATTGGATTATTATTACAAATTCAGGAGTTGGTTCTCCTGAGAGGTTTATTCCTTGAGCTACAGGTATCGGACTCAAGGGATAAACCATTACTTTCCTTCGGCCAAGGAGTGTCTTAACATTTTTGTAAAGAACAGGAAGAAGATGAGCTGGCCGGATGTGTGATAATAGAAGAAATGGGTTTGAGGTTAAAGGGTGGAGAAAAAGCACCGTGTAGGAGGCTACCACCTGAAGTTGAACATCTGTATGAAGAAGTAAGAAAGAACACTTCGCCTTCTCTTAGACTTAGCACTATCAGATGCTTCATTACTAATTCGCTTTGTGGCCATTATTGCCTAAGAGAAGAATATTTACAAGATAAAAACAGGAATACTGTACAACTAACATGAACAAGTGCAGCCAATAGGCTTCTGTAACAGCTAGAAGCAGACTGAAGAGATTTCTTAGGAAACTTAAGTCTGTGGAACTCAATGACTCAACAATCAACAATGAAATGCTATAGTCTACTGTATATAAACAATACGGTACTATATACATAAAAACAAACTGATTCAGAGATGAGCAATAACGAACGGTTGAACATCAAGTACTCTTCAATTCTCAGCATTACAGCATATTGTGGTAATTGAAATCTTGGATATGGAGGCACAACTGTATATGTATAAAATACACATACCAAAAGGGTAGTATTTAATCCACTGCCTAACATTGGCGAAGCTATCTCGTTCCTACAAAATGTGTTTAGCGGGTATACGGACATTGGTTTCTCATCATTGCTTCATGAAACTACATCGTTAGTTTGTTGAATGTTTAGTCTGCTTGACCCTTGGTATTATGTTATTGTCACTCTTCAAATAAACATTAATGCTTTATTAATGCAAATAAACATTAAGTAACTATTAATGCTTTGAACCCTAAAGTGAAAATCTTAATAACTGGTTATCCAGGATGGAGACATCTTATTTTGTTGCCAAAAGCAAATTTAAAGGAACTTCAAAGTAGAGGAGTGTTTGAGCAAGTTTGAATCCTAAGTAAAAGTTGTAAAATGCTGAGGTGTTGTAACCGTACTAGATTTACAACCGAAATCTTGTTGCTGTTCATGATGAGCTGGTTGTAAATTACTTTAGTAAGATTACAACATTGTCTGCCAAGGAAAAACCAGAATAAAATATATTTTTTGTACATTTTCAAAATTAATAGCTACATGAATTTAAAACAACATTCTCCTCACTGCTTAAATTTTGTACACTTTCATAAATTTCCAACTTATTGACTATTTAATACTCTCCAAAGTAAATGTCGCTTGATCACTATCCTTATTAATTTGTATAAATGTACTTGATTGGTTTAGTTTACTGTATAATCTCAACATTAATATGTCCTTGTAAAGTACACCGTACTAAAGGATAGTATAGAACTTCTTATCTATTACCCAAACATACAGAGTTGATATTCAGAGGGATCCTCCATTTTCTATAGTTTGTCTGCGATATAGAAGGTATATTCTCCCTTCTGCAGCAAGGTGTTTGAAGGAGGCTTGTGGCTCTGTTTAATTTGAAATACATTTTTAGTTTACAAAAAAGTAAAAAAACATGACTCATTTTTGTCTCCTATTAGGCAGATTTTTAGTATGGTAATGTTACTTAGTTATTCCTCTCCAGATTAGGTCAGTACATAATTGTTATTATTTTTAAATATGTAATTTGTTTCATAGAAACACATTTTTTTAATCAACAGTCTTGAGTTCAACTAAAAACACATTCATTGAAAAATAAGTTTTAACTAAAATAATAGTAGTTTAATATACAATTATAAACTATGATTATCAACACAACTGTGGGTGACAACAATGTGTCATCATGGCAAAGTCCCTTCCACATAGGTAGGTGGCAACTGGTTCTTGCCCTTTCATTCTTTATAAAGTCTCTCCACAAGGTCTAAAATGTATTAATGGTATTTGGCTAGTGACCAGTGCATCATGGGAAGTCCCTTCCACATAGGTAGGTGGCAACTGGTTCTTGCCCTTTCATTCTTTATAAAGTCTCTCCACAAGGTCTAAAATGTATTAATGGTATTTGGCTAGTGATCAGTGCATCATGTGAAGTCCCTTCCACATAGGTAGGTGGCAACTGGTTCTTGCCCTTTCATTCTTTATAAAGTCTCTCCACAAGGTCTAAAATGTATTAATGGTATTTGGCTAGTGATCAGTGCATCATGTGAAGTCCCTTCCACATAGGTAGGTGGCAACTGGTTCTTGCCCTTTCATTCTTTATAAAGTCTCTCCACAAGGTCTAAAATGTATTAATGGTATTTGGCTAGTGATCAGTGCATCATGTGAAGTCCCTTCCACATAGGTAGGTGGCAACTGGTTCTTGCCCTTTCATTTTTTATAAAGTCTCTCCACAAGGTCTAAAATGTATTAATGGTATTTGGCTAGTGATCAGTGCATCATGTGAAGTCCCTTCCACATAGGTAGGTGGCAACTGGTTCTTGCCCTTTCATTCTTTATAAAGTCTCTCCACAAGGTCTAAAATGTATTAATGGTATTTGGCTAGGGATCAGTGCATCATGTGAAGTCCAAAGATTAGTCAATGTTTTTTACAATTTGATTCTACCTTTTTTTGTTTTTTCATTTTGGTTGATTCTCTTGATGCACACAGTTAATAATGCTTAGATATCTATTATTTTCTAAAAAGCCTTTTACAGTCAACTCCCGATTATCCGGGATCGCATCAACCGGGTTGCGGATCAACCGGGATCGTCAGCTCCACTTGAAGCAGTGGGGCGGGAGGAGTCAAATGTGAACGTGGCGGACGGATGCAAGCGCGGGCGGTCGTTGGAGCGTACAGTAACCTTTACGGAATAATTTATAGACTGTCAACTCGCCCGCAGTCGCCAACCCGTGTCCTAAATCCTTCCTACCTGTTTCCGCACGACGCGCACTCGCGGTCAGAGTTTCGGTCAGCACGTCTGAGTTTACGTTATATTTCTTGTTGTCCTTTTATAAATTCACGCGGTTCTATGACGCACGAATCCCTAATTACGCGTTATCTCCAACGTCCAATCAGATTAGAGCACATCAAAGCATCGAACGTGATGCATGGAGGTGCGATAACCCCGAGCGCGAGCGGCCGTTTTTCGGTGAATTATGCGATCGCTCGAGTCGAACATAAACACTACCCTTCCTCAGTGGTCAGTCTATGCGTTGCTTCTGATCAAAACGAACTGTACAGTAGTGACGGTACAACAGGAGGCGCTACTATTTATCAGCTGTTTTTACAGTCATTGGGTAGAAGTAGGGGTGTGGATATTATGGTATTTGTTTTAACCGTGATTTCGCATTATCCGTGACGGCCCTGCCGGTAATTATCCCGGATAATCGGGAGTTGACTGTACTTCATTTTATTTTGAAAATATAGCACCTCAAACACAAACAACGCAAGTCAGAAATTAGGGAGGTACCACAAATACTCAATTTTCTTTTAACTAAGAAGGTTAGGTAATTAATAAAATAAGATTAATGACAAACAAGTATATTTTTGTACGGGCATGGGTCAAAGATGACTGGAGTAAGATTGAGCATTGCATAAATTTTAAACAATTACAAAAATTGTTTACAAATATGTAAAAATTTGTATACAAAACTAAATAGAAAAAATATTGACTTTATTTTTAAGAACTTACAACTTTTTTAGTACATAAATATTGCTTTATTGAGCAGGTAGGTTAAGTTTTTCACTTATTTATAAAATAATTTTTATCAACATAATCAAGATTATTACAATAACCGATTTTAATTTTAGTAAGTAATTATACTTAGAAAAATATTTAAACTTACCAAAAGAAAGTGTTATGATTTTGCCTTGTTATTCGTTGGCTTGTGGCAACAACTCCTAGAAACAAACTTCACTATGTGAGAGCTGATCAAAACCAAAGAAAATAATCCCTAACAGGAAGTTCTACAATGTTATTAGGAATAATACTAGAAAAATAAATGTTTCCCATGTATTTTGCTAAAATAAAATAAATTCAGAAGTTCATCTATTGTTAAACAACTGGTAGCTCAATGAGTTAACAGGTACAATGCTGACAACAAGTAGCATCACTAGTTTAATTTGGTAAGAACAAATCTCATGTCCTTTTTCCTTGTTGCACCCTTCAATTGATGGTTATCTGTCATACAGATCATACAGTCTTTCTAAAAGTTAAACTTATTAGTTTAAGTCTATATTTTTTATTTTCTTTATTGATTTTATAATGGGTAATAATAGACCAAGAACGTCTTGTGGTTTTGGTCATACTACTATTAGTGAAAATGACAGAGAATTAAATTGAGTCAGAATCAATGCATGAATAGTGTGACAGTCATATTCCTGGTTAGAGTATTGGGATGCAGACAGTTTCAGTCATGACAGTGGAGGAGAGGAACATTACTGTCCTCGCAAATGTAAAACAATATGCAGGTACAACAATGTATGTACGTTTGCATATTTTACAAATGGCAATTCAAATTCATTTCTGCAGTTTTGTCAAAATAATATAGTTTTGCTAACAATAGCAAAACCGACTTTTAAACTTGAAATAATTAGGAAAATTTTCAATGCTTTAATTAACTGTGATCAGCCATTGGCAAATATTACAGAAAACCCTTCAAAAAAGTTCCCAATGGGAGATACAGAAAGAAGGCTTAGAAAACATTGTATAATAGGTTGCAATAAAAACTTTTGCAAAAACATCACCTATCAATATGAAGCATGTGACTATTTTATAAATCACTACAAGTAAGAAAATGAAAGACTAAACAAGTTAACATAAAATATTTTAACAATTGTCAAAGCATCATGATTAAATCCAGTAGTGAACAGGTAGTTAAGTGGTACTAATATTTTAGTTGTAGATTATAATAACTATCTAATAACAATAATCTAAACCTATTTAGTTGTAAGTTATAAACTTAGAAAAAGAAACAACTACTGTTTTTAATTATTTAGGCATAGAAGACAATCTGATTTTTATCTTAAAGAAAAACAGCTAACTGGATCTGCTTTAGATTTGAAGCTTCTAACAGAATATAACAACAGACTCAATATAATCAGAACATTTTTTAAGCTCTATTCACATTAGCGGTCTCGGTTCGTTCTGGTCACGGTCAAGTCAACATCGGTAGTACGTAATCCAACGGCATTGTACACACTATTGATCACGGTCAAGTCGCGGTCAGGTCCGGTCAAGTCTCGACCGGTCAATGCATGATCTAGATCGCAGCAGTCACGAGCTTTTTGATCGAGACCCCCTAGTGTGAACAGTCAACCGCCGTGCTAATGTCGGCCATATCCATTGTTTGGTTAGCTTAAAAAATATAATTGATGTAAAATTATAAATTTAAAAAAAAACTGTGAAATGGACGACGAAATTATAATTGAATTTGTGAAAATAAAGTTTTATATGACTTTTCACACAAAAAGTATTGTGATGCGACTTATAAATTCAATTTATGGAAAGAAATTGGGGAAAAACTTCAACAAGGTGAGTTATTTAGTTTTGATTTACTATATGTTGAAATTTTAATCCATGCATAATAGGTATATTGTATATATTATAATTTATGTTAAATATTACAAAGTTTATCATACCTAAATTAATTAATACATATAATAACTTGACTGATTGTGACCGGTACTGAGAAATGTACATCATAATCCCTGACTGTGACCGGACCGAACCAAGACCGCTAATGTGAATAAACCCTTAATATCTTACAAAACTAGATAAAGAAATAACATCATAAAAGCAATATCAATCTATATTTGGTATAAGTATTAATCTAATATATTATTAATTTATAAATACTCAAACAAACATAAATATTTCAGTTTTAGTTATAAATAAAACTGTGCATAAATAATTAAATTAGTTATACAATGAAACAATAAAATAGTTGTGCAAATTCATCAAGTTACTCTTTTAGTTTACAATATCACATATTAGTTACCAGTATTTAAAAAAAGATAAGGAATGTATATAAGTAAACAAGTTACGTAATATTAATATATTTTTTAAAATGCCTTTTGTATCACTTCTATCACAGTGCGGTATCTTTCCACCATTGGATTGTAAATCTGGAAAAAATTAAAGGATTATAGACATTTAAATTAAACAAATAAAATGAATATTCAAGAGTCTTGGAACTATACAGGATAAAGGTAGGAGCATGTAATTTCATCCAGGAGGTAGGAGCAACTCGGAGATCGATGGATCATTTTCTGTGATTTTACTTCGGTTCTTATGAATCTAAACCCAGGAGGTAGGAGCAACTCAGGGATCGATGGATCATTTTCTCTGATGTTACTTCGGTTCATGTAAATCTAAATAACTGGCAAAAACCTAAATAAAATGCTTTGTTTTAATTGATAACATAATTAAATATTGCATAATTATAATGTTTTTATTACTTAAAATATAGCCTACTAAATATTTGAGTAAAAAACTGGTAAATATGCTAAACTTTTGTTGTGTTTTAAAATTTACCAGGCATAACTAACAGTCATAAAACTACTTCCCAACGTGTATAAGCACAAAAATTTACCTCTGGCAAGAGGGTTTTATGGTACCCATTTACGAGTAGTACATATGCTCTGCCTGACCCTCATTCTCGGTTATAATAAGACTCAATAAAATGTAAAAATAACAATTTATTGTCATATCAATTTATTGTGTTTAAACCAAAAACATGAAATATATTCATTTTTGTAGAAAATTTTACTAAACAGTATGTCTCACCTTTGTTTATTGGTGTATTATTTTAGAAACTAGTTTTCTATAAAACTACCTAAAATATTGATTAATAAAATATTACAAAATTAAATTATATACAAATTTTAAAATTAAATATATTTATATAAACAATTTCAAAGCTATACTAAATTGCAGATCTCACTTTTTTTTAGGCATGTTATTTTTTTAAATATTCTATTCTGTATAGTCCAGGTATGTCTGGGCAGATTATACACACAAATACAGTCTGCTTTCTTTGTCCATCTTTATTGCAGTATCTAAATAATTTTCTCTTCCTTTCCCTCTTAGCATCTCCTTCGACATTTTCATCCAGTCGGTGTAGAGTACATTGTTCTGGTATTTGTGATAATGAACCAACATGGCAAAAGATTTTCTACTAATTCAAGCGAAAAGTTGACTTATTTTTTTTATCAGTGTTATGCATATTTTACAGATAAAATGCTTTGACCATGTAACACATTTAGAACACTATTTTATGCCATCTCAAGATTTTCCTTTCACAAGGGTAGTAAGATAGCAACTGATCCAATATGGCAACCCCTTTCTAGTGGGTGTTACAAAACACAATTGGTTTCTGTCTGTATGTTACCTGACCCTGTGGAAATTCATTCTGACCATTTGTGGTAAGGCCTATCACGGATGGTCTAGACATGACATTGGAACAATGAACATAGACAGGCCAACCGCTCAACATACTCCTAGTCACAACATCATATCTTTCAATGATTGTTATACCACCAAAATAAATAAGGCCCTCCCCCCTGATTGCAATTCTTCAGAATTGAGAAGATGGGAGTTATCATACCAGTGGTACACCAAATCTAGAGAGCCTCCTAACCTCAACATCAGATAAACTCCTTTTACATTCCCCCAAACTTATATCATTTTTAACAACTCCATTTACCTTCCTTCTGACAGATTATTAATATCTAGTTTCAAGTAATCAATATTGACACAAATCACATATAGCACTATATCATAAACTATAAATCTGTGAATCTGTAACATTTGGATATTTATACACATCTGTGGTTTACTTCAGTCTTTTGTTTTTCTCTTTCTTGACTGATGAAGATAATTTTTGAACGAAATATTTCAATAGTGTGTTAAGTTTTTATATGTGTTTATTTCCAAGAGATTGCAGTTTTGGACTATTGCCATTAGGTAAGTCTGTCATTCTCCTATATATATATATATATATATATATATATATATTAAATGTGGTGATATGTTTTCTTGTATATATAGTTAATAAATTTAAAATATTTCAAACACAAGAATACTTTTAATGAATATATTTATTCAAAGCTTTTCGCCGATAAAAAAGTATCAGCATCTTCAGGAAAAATAATTATCTAATAAAATACTTTTACAAAATTCTTTTGTAAAAGTATTTTATTAGATAATTATTTTTCCTGAAGATGCTGATACTTTTTTATCGGCGAAAAGCTTTGAATAAATATATTCATTAAAAGTATTCTTGTGTTTGAAATATTTTAAATTTATTAAATATATATATATATATATATACATATATATATATATATATATATATATATATATATATATATATGAAGTTAATATATTACTATGTGAGTAATTTTATCCACCATTAAGTGCAATATTTTACCTTGAGTGATGAGGCACCTTTCGGTCGTTGACCATTGTCGAATCACTGATTTTACTCTGCTGTCGACAGCAGAGTAAAATCAGTGATTCGACAATGGTCAACGACCGAAAGGTGCCTCATCACTCAAGGTAAAATATTGCACTTAATGGTGGATAAAATTACTCACATAGTAATATATTAACTTCATAAAGTCAGTGCAACGGAAAAACAATGGATAATGTTAAATATCAAGAATATATATATATATATATATATATATATATATATATATATATATATATATATATATATATATATATATATATATATATATATAGAGAGAGAGAGAGAGAGAGAGAGAGAGAGAGTAATCTTTCTTATTCTTTAAATTTTTAATTCCTTCTATTAGCTCACACTCTCCTGATATGTATATCTTGTACAAATTTTCCATTGTTAGTAAAATATGTTTTTATTCATCCAATAAAGTTCAAATATAATTAATTTAATCTATAGTGGATGACAATTGATCTCAGTAGAGTTTCTTCAAATATTTATTCAATAATTTAATTAGAAAAATTTGGGCAGTCTAGGTCGGATTCGAACTGAATAGTTTCATGCTCGAAGTAAAGGGCTTTGGCACTGAGATGACTTTCCCATAGCTAGAAATGTACTTATCCAAGATGTATATGAATTTTTCTTTTGCCCTCATCTGGCTGTCGTTAAAACCTCCATTGCTCAACCCTAAATTGTTGCCATGGTTACCATACAATATCATAAATAATGGTCCAGGATTAAAAATGAACAAAAAGAATAAAACAAACAAACTGGATTAATGGGATTGATCCTTGCTTCACAAATGGACAATACGAAAGGAAAAGAAACTACAACCCAAGGGACGAAAAAAGAAAGCATATAAATAGTAACACACAAAAATATTAGTCCAAAACCATACGTAGAAAGGAAAATGGAAAATTGGAAGGAAATTTTGCCACTTAATACTGTTATTTTGACTTATGTATTTATATTAATTGTAATTATAAAATATAAAGAAACTAAAGTAAATTTATTTTTATTGCTTTAAGTAGGAATTGATTAATTTTTTTTTATATTACTTGTTACAGTAAAAAATTGATTTAAACTACTAGTACTCACATTAGCTGAGTCATGATATGGTGTGCAAGCTAGTGTTGGAGGTGGAAGGCATTTTGTCATTTTATAAAAAGTATCTTCTTCATTTGCTAGCCCTGAGCTTAACAACCCATGTTTTGCTTGATATGCTGCTCCCAGTACTGCAGAGTTAGCAGCTTTCTTAAAAAAGGAATGTAATAATGTTAAATATATATTACATAAATAGTATGAGAGATTGTATAATCATTCATTAGAACTATAACTAATAAATTAGACCAACCTAAAATGTAGTAACCATGAAGGCACTAAATGGACTGCAATCGAGTATCCATGTAAATGTTATTTCTCTCAGTGAGAATTAAAATAACACCAATACACTTCATTGCAACACAACATCTTTAGCAACTTTCAGAAATTAAAAAAAAATTTATATTTTCTTTTGTATTTTCGGAAATCATTTGTCTATTGATAATCATACTTTCCACCTTCAACCAACAGTCAAATTTATATAACCTGGTAATTATAATATCCTATATTTCTGCTAGGTTCATTGTACACAAATTTAGTATGAAGCCTTACTAAGCATAGTCAAATTATTATTTGCTGACATGTTTCAGATATCCTCCATTTAAGAGAGCAATAAATAATCATACTAGCATTAATTAATTCTAGTGTTATTATTATTATTGTATGCTTCTTATCATTATTAATTATTCTTGAATTTTGTAGTCCATTAAGTTCGGCAAAACATAATTAATCACTTTTACTCTAGTTTAAGACTTTCTGAACTTTAAATTTTGTACATTTGTAAAAACTTACTGAAATAGAAAGTTTTCGATCAATCAGTGGCGATCTTCATCAGTGTCTCTTGGGTCTTTAGGATGTTGAGGGTTTTGGATATGTGTATGTGGGTGTACATGTTTGTTATGTCGAGTGATGGTAGTGTTGAATTGTGAGGTATGTTTATGTCTTTTATTTTATTTTGTTTTTTATGTGTGTGTCTGTGTTCAGGTTAATAGATTGTATGATTATTTTATCCATGTATCTTGCTAGTTTGTGTGCAGGGGCATTTTAGTAGTTGATGATGGCTAAGACGGGAACATTGAGTTTATGAATTTCAGGGAGAGCACGGAGAGTAGTTGTTTTAGGATGGATTTGTTTTAGGTTGTATTTTTTGTTTTTGCTGATAATGTATTTGGAGTTATTAATTAGTTTTTTGATCGTTCTGTAGTATTTCTCAGTTTGATCTATACGTAGTTGTATTATATTATTATTTATTATGTATTCAATGATTTTGTCATTTAGGCTGTTTGTATTAATAATTACTGTTGTGTTCCCTTTGTTTGATTTGGTGAGTGTGATGTTGTTTAGTTGAGCTTTTTCTTTTGTTTGCTGAGATTTTAATTTCATTGTTTACATTTTGTTGTGTGAATTTGGTAATAGTGAGGTTAACTGTACGCTGATAAAATTTTTGTGTGGGTTGAGAGTATGTTTTTTTGTTTTACATAATAGTTGAATAATCTTTTTATTGTTTATTTTTAATGCTTATTAGTTTATTTGTTGCGCATTTATTAGTGTCTAGTATGATTTGTAGTGTGAGTTCTTATGACACTGATGAAGATCGCCACTGAGCGATCAAAAACGTTCTGCCTCAGTTAGTTTTTACAAATTTTAAAGCTTGGATAGTCATAAACTTATGTAAACGTGATTTGTTATTATTATTACATTCTAGCAAGAATTAAATTTAAATAACCTATTATTAATATAAATAAATAAATGTTAATAAAAATGAAATAAATAAGAAAAATATGAGTTACTTGTAAATTCACAGAGAAAGAGATCTATAAAATTTGTGTAACAACGCAGATCATCATAGCAAGAAACTGGCACTAAATGTGGATGATGCAAAATGCTTTTCTTACTTATTCCCATTTTATTCCTTCAGTGTAAGATGGGAAATTGCTAGAGAAGGTTTATATCGTATTTACGAGCTATGCTATTCTTGCCATAAATTTTGGTCCAATTAATTTTCTGATAGGTCGATAGCAAAAGAAATGTTAACAAAAGAAAAATTGTGTTCTAGGCACCCCTACTGATTTGTTATTAATACATGAACCTAGACAGATCCATATACTTTGTGATATATATATATATATATATATATATATATATATATATATATATATATAGATTTTTTGGACTAGGAGACTGACAGACTTACCTTGGTAAGAGTCCACACTGTAGTCTTGAAATAGAAACACATAAAAGCACTTAAACAATGATATATTTCAACCACACAGTGGTCTTTGTCAATCGAAGAGAAAACACAAAAAGAAATATGAGAGAATGAAATAAAATAAATATTTATTTCATTTCATTGATATTTATTTTATTTCATTCTCTCATATTTCTTTTTGTGTTTTCTCTTCGATTGACAAAGACCACTGTGTGGTTGAAATATATCATTGTTTAAGTGCTTTTATGTGTTTCTATTTCAAGACTACAGTGTGGACTCTTACCAAGGTAAGTCTGTCAGTCTCCTAGTCCAAAAAATCTAAATCATCTTTACCAACCAAAACTAACCTATATATATATATATATATATATATATATATATATATATATATATATATATATATATATATATATATATATATATATATGCTTGTGAAACAGTTGTGGTCCACAGCCAGAACATTTATTACTAGATTTTTAAATTACCTTTACAATTTTGTTTAACATGTTTAGAATAAAATTATTAAAACTAATAGCTTGTTTTAGATAACTGAAAGCTTACTAAAGTGTACACAGGTGCATTGAAGCAATCAGCCAATACTTGTAGTATAGCGTTATTGTTAGAAGCTCCTCCTGTTGCTAGGATGCGCGTATTTTCACCTATAATCATAACCATTAATTTACTTGAATTTTGTAGTCTATTACGTTCGGTGAATCTTATTAATCACTTAAACAATAGTTTATGACTATCCAAGCTTTATATTTAGTAAATTTGTTAAAACTTACTGAAACAAAACGTTTTTGATCGCTATGTGCCGATCTTCATCAGTGTCTTCTGCTTGGAGATGTTGGGTCAAGCTGTGACGGTTTAAAATGTAGGTACTTAAACAATAGTTTATGACTATCCAAAATACAAACACAAAATACAAACATATTAAACGAACAAACACAATACAAATCACACATACTCTTTGATACTATCGAAAACCTACCTTCAAAACCGCCACCGCTTGACTCAACATCTCCAAGCAGAAGACACTGATGAAGATCGGCACATAGCGACTGAAAATGTTCTGTCTCAGTAAGTTTTAACAAATTTACAAAATTTAAAGTTCGGATAGTCATTAATTTACATTGATGTTATTTTATAAAACATAGTTAAAAAACAAGTAATAGCTTATAATGAAGATAGAAGTAATAATTAGCAGCTAAGATACAGCACAAGCTCAAATTTCATTTTGGCATTCATGTTGAAAATAATAAATTGATTTATATAAATTAAGAAAATAATTAAAACATAAAAAAACTTTATTCCAAGTTTTTCAGAAAAATTTTATAAGTTGTTAAACTTGTGAAATATTTTTTACGCAAGATCCAACATCAATATAGGTTTATTAGGCATGTTTTACAAACTACTAACTACTCATACAAAATAGAGCAGTGATGTATATGAACATTTAACGTTCGAAGTTTGGTATTACTCAAATTTTTAAGTTAACTCTTTATGATTAATTATTGTCAAGTCAATGTTTGTCAATGTAAAAACATAGAAAAAGTTCTTTCTATGCTTGCGTTAGAAATCGGTAACGTGATAAAGATTTGTAGCAAATTAGACTTTTTAATAAATTATTATTCCAGTTTCGATAACACTTATAGCTAGAGAATATTATTAATTTCATAATAAGCTATTATTATAAAAATGGTTTATTAATTAATATAAGTAGTTATTCTTCCAACACGAACAATTCCGCAGTCAACTGCGAATATTACGCTTGCAAAATTACGTATTGAAAATCATATGTTCGAGACTAAACTTCACTAGCGCTATCTGTTGTTAAAACGTTTAGAAGTTTACGAGGGTATGCCGAGGAAACGCGTCACATTTTCAAATTAAAAATTAAAATTTTTTTTTTTATTTACAATAAAAGACGAATTAACTTAAGTAAAAGTCTAATTTAATAGAAAGTCCTAAATTAATAATATATTGTCAATTTTTAACCCAAAGTTCTTGAGGGTTGGGGGGGGGGGCGATCCCCCTTGGATACGCGCCTGGTTTGAATATAATTGCATTAATAATGAGAAATGTTTCTAAGCAGTTAATTATGAAGGTTTTCGTGATCAACAAATGTATTGCTAAATTAACCATATATTTAACCAAATACATTGCTTGAAGCCAAATGTCTGTTTTATACAAACGACTGTTCATTCGGTGTATCATGATGAATGATATGTCGATGATATGATACAAGTTCACACAAACTGAAATACACGTCAGCTCTTTACTCAACAAAAGAATTCCAAATAAATTTCAGAAACAATAAAAACAGGTCTCAAAACACTTATAACATCAAAATAAAACCATACCTTAGAGTCAAATCCAAAATTAAACTAATAAAAGAACTTATTTAGTTCACAAATTAAATATTTTGATATGGCTAAAAGATGTTTTCATTGCAACAAATAACGCATAAAACATTCTACCTTATAATATGAATTAGAACTTACTATAACTACTTCAGAAATTATTATTTTTATAAAAAGACAGTCAAGCCAAACACTTATATTTATTACAGAAAGAGTTAGATCTACCTAGGTACGCACTGCTCTCCCTCATACATACACACACCCACTGAAACGCTTAAGTAACATCTTCCAATATATAAATTTAATACATTGGGATCGTTTTGTTTTATAAATAAAATAATTAAATTAAAAAGCAGCACACAAGACATTTTAAAAAAGTTAATTGATTTAAATAATGACCAAATAATAATAGAATCAAATTGATAAGTAAATATATATGTTTGAGTATAGTTTTCTGTCATTCCTAACGATTCAATATTCTCTGTTATTGACAGATTTCAGAGTGACTCCATTTTCAAAACTTAAATTGTACTCTCCATTATTCTTAAGTACGATTTTAGTTTTGAAAATGGAGTTACTCCGAAACGCGTCAACAGAGTAGAATATTAAATCGTTAGGAATAGCAGAAAACTGTACTCAAACTTACAGAAATATTCCTCTAACAGAAATGAGGATAAGTAAATCATAAATCAAAAACAATATAGGTCTTTCTCTGGGTTAATATGCAAGGAAAACAAATATTATTAAAACAATTAAATTAAAACAAAATAAATTAATTACATAATAAACAATATCTCTATGGTGATTTAAGAACTGAAACAAAATTGAAATAGATTGAATAAATAGCCACAATATGACTAAGGAATTGAGGTATCACAGAAATCCATAAATCCACAGCTGGAGTTCATAAACAAATAGGGGTAATACACACATAGAGTTGTACTTGAAATGCAAATTCAAGGTGATAAAAAATGTCCACTTCAATACAATATGTCTACACACATTATAAATATACATAAGACTAAAAGAAATTGATATGGATTTCCAGAATATATATAAAGTAGGGATGCGCCGATTCCTAAAATTTTCGATTCCGATTTCGATTCTAAAATTTTCCGTTCGATTCTCAATTCTTTAGTCGATTCTCGATTCTTTCAAGTTATAATAGCTTACATGCTAGTTCTCTAATAATTAATTTAGTTAACATCTTGGTCATATTGCAAAACCTTTTAAAAGTTCTGTTTTAATGTAATAGGCTTACACAAAACCTTCAACCTTGATTTATCAATAGGAATTTTTAAAAGCATAAAAACATATCAGATAAAAGTAATGACTTATTTTAAAGTTAAAAATGTGAATTTTACACTATTTTATGATTTTGAAAAAATACCTAAGCCTATTTACATTGTCTCTCAAAATAAAACAACCATTAAAACAAACGAATAACATAAAAAGTAAAAAATTAATACAAAGACGATCGATGTCAAACGACCAGAAATGGTTACGATCTTGATTGCTGTTGCTTCATAAATAATAATATTTTTGTTTACTTTTATCATTTAATTCATTCAAATCAACTAATACATAAATAAGACATAGCTGGTAATTAATTATTTTTCCAATAAATTACTCCACACACATATTTTAATAAGTAACAAAATAGGAATCGGAATCGACACTTTTAGGATGAAAAATCGAGTATCGACGATTCCTCGATACCACCTAGAATCGACGATTCCTGGAATCGAGAATCGGAATCGGCCCATCCCTAATATAAAGCCATTAGTATCAATTTTAAAGCACACAAATTTATTCATTATAGAAATAAGTACTACCAGTGCTTGATTTGTAAAAAAATAGGTTCCGGTACTGTGGGCTAGCAGATGGTGGTGGGAGATGGGATTATGGAATATTGAAATATAGAATTATAAAAACGATATTTTTATCCTTTTATGAAAATTTTTAAAAATTATTCAATGGAGAAAACAGCAATCTAATTTTGAATAAATTAAACTGAGACTGCTGTAGCAACATTTTTTTTTACCATAGCCTCTATATTAAATTTCAATGTAAGCCAACTAGGCTACCACTGAAACAATGTAAATTATTTCAATTTAATTTCTGTGCGTAGTTTAAACACTTAAATACATTTGGTTTGAAAATACACACATGTTTACCAATAATCTTCTATTTCTTGTTTTATAATTTTGTCTTTACAGTTTTCTGAAATAATCATTTATTAAAAAAAGGTTCTCTACTTAAACTAGTTTTTTCTTATAGTTTATAAAATTGTCCAATGTTTAGAAATGTTTTTCTTATATGTGCCTCTTCTCTCTCTTACCTTGATGTTAGTATAAAGAGCAGTAGCAGCAAAGATTTCACATGCTTTGAAGGGTCAAAAGGAGTGAGTGATATGAGCCCTTCAGATTCAGGAAAAGTAGTGAGGAGACAGTTTCTGTTTATAAAGGCGCTCTGGAATGAATTATGATCAGGTTCATTTGAGAAAAGCCTCTCTTAAATTTGCTTGAAGACACTAGAATTGTTTTGATTGCAGTTGTCAACAAACATGAATTCTCAGGATAGTTAGATTTTTTTACAGTTGCCACCTACATACTCAAAGTTGTCAAAAACATTCTCACGAAGCGCTTCAAGTATCTCACGTTTGTTCAATTGAAAGCGAACAGCTAGTGACTCAATATCTTTTTCTCCAAAAGTATTATCTTTAATGTCATTACGTTAAATGCATGGGTCAACTATAAGGGCCGAATTAGCCAAAGCTGCGTCTTCACCACTCAACATTTTTTTGTTGATTGCTTTTGATAGTTCTTCATACAAAAAACAACAGGGTCAATTGGCCTTTTCATAATTTTTTTAAAAAAGTTCAATTCCCATAAATCTTTTGTTGTTGACAGATGTCACAGCTTGGTAGTAAAATGTTCCCTGGCTATCTTTCCAGCAATAAATGTGTTTGCCAGAATCTGTAAACCCTTGTTAGTTCTGAACAAGCCTACATCTTGGTTTTCTTCACTAACATATTATAGTTCTACAATTGGATCGCACATTACAGCTAAATCTAGAACAAAAGCAGTGGATGTAAGTTTCCTAAACAGACCTTCATACTTGTATCTGTCTGGACTATCACGGGTTTGGTCTTCCTTATAAAACGGTTTGCTAGAATTTTGTAGTTTTCACAAATTGGTGAAACATTTTGGAAGCTGGAGGCTATTCAACATGTATCTAACACCCTTCCTATTTTCAACATTTGAGGTTTAAGTTCAATAGCAACCAAATGCAATTCTTAGCTCTTTGGTGAAGCATGGAAAAGAACGTATAGTTTATCTATGAACATTTTAAAGCGAATGATACTGGCCACTTTCTTCACATCACTCAAACAAAATTTAAGCCTGTGATTAGAGCAATGGCAAGTAATGATTAGAGGAAACTTGTCTTTCAACAAGGCACACACTCTATCACATGCCACATTAATTAATCTATTTCCCAAAAAATTATCATCTAATTTAACCTTCATCTTATTATCCTTACCAATAACAATCTGGGAATTTAATTGTAGGTTGACAAATTCCAAGAGAGGTCATACTGTTAACCTCAACCAGGTTTAACAATAAATTCACAGGGATTCCTTATTTAAATCTTTTAGGCAAACTATAATGTACAAAATCAGAATTCTTTGCTCAAAGTTAATGATTCATTGATGATGATTGCAAACTTATCGGTTATTTTGATTATTTCCTGTATAATGTGCTTGCTCATATCTACACTTATGGGATGCGACCTATATTTAATCCATTGAACTCGTATATCGATTTCTGACTCAAAGTCCTTAAAGACTGATAATTTTTGCAACATTACAGGCAGTTCGGAAAATTTTTGCTGTAACATATTTCTCTTTTGATAATGTTTTCAAACACACTTTTTCCATACTTTTCAGAGTTTTTTTCTAGTTTTGGTTTACTAAAATATCTAGTTATTTTATTCATTGTATAGGCTTGTACACATACAACAACATGGAATTAGCATCATTTATGCACTTTGATTCCAAAACACTACACGATTAAACTTAACAAAACTGTAGAACAGTGACAAGACTGCCCAATGTTCTGATTGCACTGACATTGACAGCAGTCTAGTGAAAGATGATCTGTTGCTTTGCAAGGGAGGGGGAAGATGGGTCAGCTAGCACCTTGTTACACAGCTGGAAGCTCAGTCCAGTCAATGAAGTTGATTTGCAACTAACTTTCCACAGTTCTAAAAATTATGTTATATATCGACTTTCCCCCCCCCCCCCCCGATCTGAGGTCTCAGTATGGTCTACCGGTATGTAACATCACAAATCCAGCCCTGAGTACTACTATCTCAAGAATTAAAAAAAACATGAAGAAATTTAGTTTAAAAAAATTAGATAAACTCAATAACATAAGATGTCAAATAAAAATGTGTATTTGACTTTAGAAGTTTTAAAACAAGGAGTTTTTAACACTTTTTTTTAAAAACAATATGGATATGGAAGTTTTATTAATATAGTAACCAATAATTTTATTAACAAAAACATTCAAGAGTTTATTTTGTAAAATGTAGCTTATTGGTTGAATAATGATATTTATGGCTACTAACCTATAACAAATCCCAAATCTTCTGCATGAGCTCTCTTTGCAATAAACTGACCCTCCAATAATGCTCTCACTTCCATTTCATTGTTGTTAAATTTGTTGAGTGGATTTCCAGCTCTATCAAATCTAAAATCTCCTTGCACAAATGGAATAATCTCTTGCGTATCATAGTATAGACCTATGTGAATACATAATCATTAATAATTACAATAGTTATTTATTTTTAAAACATTTTCTAAATTTTTGTTTGTAAAACAAAAAAATGGAAATAATTATCTCTTAAAAAATATCATTATAAAATTCATAGTATCTATTTCAATGAAAAAAGTTAATCTCCCAAATAAATACAGTAACTTTCAGGTTGCTTTAGTAATGTTAAGGTAATGAACAAAAAATAAATTTTTCATTAAACAAACAGTCATGACTGGACATGACAGAAGTCTACAAGGACTTCTTACTACCACATAACCCTATGCCCGGGCATACTACGTAAGTGAACACTTATGAATGTCTCATGGAATAGTGATAGTCTTCAGTAAAACGTTTGGCCAAACTGAAGGACTGGAGAGTCAAGACCCAAGCATCAGAACGGTTATGCATCTACAGAATGAAGAACAACAACTGTTCTACTTAGTAACTAAAGACTAGTCTCAGCAGAGACTGACATATCAAGCTTTGTAAGGAAGCTTGGTGTACTGACAGGACCATCTTCTTTGTTTGAGGACCAAGAAGCTTGTTATCCTGAGACTAGGCTGTGGATTTGATGGTTAAGAATGGAAAATCATGAGAACTTTAATGACTCTGATGTGAACAACATGGTCTGTACCTTCAATCTATAGAGTTCCAAGGAGGAATGGAAGATTGAGGATATTCCATTCATGTACAGGGAGCGGCAGAAATACCTGACGATTTTCAATCGCGTATAGTCGAGCAGTTGTGTGGAGGGGTGGTGGGGAGCGGCACGTTGACAAGGTCATTCGATGCCATTTCAGTACCGATGGAGTGGTCCGGTGTACATCGTGCATTTGTCATTGAGACATATTTTAAAAGTGGTGATTCGGTTGTTGCTACACAACGTCAGTTTCGTAGGCATTTTAATGTGAGTTGTAGAGGACGCATCCCATCACAAAACACAATCAAACTGAGGGTGTATGGTTTTAGAACAACTGGTTCATCTTTAAAACAAAGGCCTACAGGCCGTCCAAGGTCAGTGGGAACACCGGACAACATTGAGACAAGCTGTGCTAACAAGCCCGCATAGACCGGCGCGTAGACAAGCTGCCGCTCTTCAAATGTCTGATCGCACAGTAAGACGTATTTTGCACTGAGATCTAAACCTTCATGCGTATAAAATTGCCATCGTCCAAAAACTTCAGCCTCATGACTACGCTAATCGCCAGGCATTTTCAGAGCAAATGATCAATTTGATGGATGACCAGAAATTCTTCTAATGAGTGATGAGGCTTATTTTCACCTTGACGGCTATGTTAATAAACAGAACTTAAGATATTGGTCAAATGAGAACCCACAAGAGTTGCACGAACACCCTTTACATAGTGCTAAAGTTACCTTGTGGTGCGCAGTAACTAAGAAATGTGTCATCGGGCCGTACTTTTTTGAGGAAGGACAGTCAACCATGAACATTATCTACGGATGCTAGATAGTTTTTTTGATACCAGAACTAAAAAGGAAACGTTTAGCTATTAGAAAGATTTGGTTCCAACAAGACGGAGCCACTTCTCACACAGCAAATGTCGTCATGGATTATTTGAGGACCAAGTTCCGTGGCCGTGTTATCTCACGAATGGTGACTTTCCTTGGCCCGCACGATCCCCTGACGTCAGTGTGTGTGACTTTTTTCTTTGGGGTTACCTCAAATCAAAAGTCTACACAAACAAACTCTGTACACTGGAGGATTTGAAGGTAGCCATAACTAAAGAAATCGCCTCCATAACAAACGAGATGTTGGAAAAAGTGTTTTGACAGTTTTATTTCAAGACTGGAGGAATGCATGACGAAGAATGGACACCACTTAAGTGATGTTATCTTTAAGTAATAACAGGTTGTATTTCCGTGTTTTTTTATCATGATATTGTGTTTTTCATTAATTGCCATCTTTTATAATGTGTAACAAATAAAAAACTTTAAAAAATACGTATAAGTACTGATTTAAAAACCGTCAGGTATTTCTGCCACTCCCTGTACAACCTGAGTTCAAGAGTAAGGGACTTATAAGACAAAACAATCATAAGGAGAAGCTAGTGTAATCAGCAAGGTCCCACCAATAATTCATAGCAAAAGGTTTGACAAGTACAATTCTTTTCACACTTAAGCAGACACAACATTACACTATCTTGTAAGGCTAGAACCTTCTACTGGAAGTGGGAAAAACACTCTTGAGTGACAGATCAGCTACATTATTCTAAAACCTTCTAGTAGGAAAAATTAGAAGAATTACAAGTCAATATAAAGCATTAGTTAACTATGAAGAAATGGATTGTTTTACAATGTAGTGAAAGGAATAAAATCGTTTAATGTCAGAGTGAAAGTTTGTGCATATTAAGTGTGAATAGACTATTAGCAACTCAGTAGTTATTGGTGGTCCTAATTAAACCGTTATTTGAATGCTTTTATAAATGTCAAGTGTGTAAATAATAATAGCCATAGAAGTCTGTAAATGAATAAATAGTTAATTAGTCCAAAATTGCCTTCTAATTTATTCAACCTCTGTAAGAACAATACACTAACTATTAGGGGAAAATTAAATTTTTATCACTATTTTTTTATTTAAAACTTGCCTAAAACCATATATCATTCAGCAGGCTAACTCTGCCCAACTCAGTAGACTAACTTTTTGATATTATTACTCTTCAGTAATAATAAAATCTAGTTTGGAAATAAAACGATTATTTTCGATTTATTACTTTCAAGAACTGCAAAATGGCAATGTGGTAATTTCTATAATTCCTACTAATATTTTTTAAAACACATTCAGCTGCAGGATCCGAATTCTTTATATTTTTAGTAAAGTCAAAAACAGTTAAATTCCTGTAACCATTTATCATGTTTGCGCATTTCATAAAAAAATTGTAACTGTCTAACTGAATGTAATACTCGTCAATATGAATTTACTGCTATATGTGAATTTTATTTGTTCATTTAAAGGGTGATTTATTACATGAAAATATTGTGTTGCTTAGTATTAGGATTATAAACAATATTTTTTGAACAATCATAACCTGCTATGTCACACTTAAGTTCATACATATGTTTTATGGGTTTTGTATAGATATCATTTAACTCCCATTGGTGTCATAAATGTATTTAATTTTTATTATTCTGACACTCCTAAAATAAGGAGTTTTCAATTAAAACTCTTTTGAAACCATGAATTTACTGTTATTACTTAGCAAAATAACTTATTGATAGTACTATTGATCAGTACTAATAAAATGTAGTTTCTAAAGAATATTATTATTTTAAATTTATTACTTTCAAAAACTAGTAGCATGAACCGTACAATACAGTAACTTACTCATCTACGTTGAATAGTTGAACATTCCTTGCATTTTAGTTGACAAACAGTGTAAAGGAAAAGGAATAGCTTCTCACTTAACAATGATTAACATTAATATAAATATTTTATGCACCTGTGTTGTGTAGTCAGGCTATGACACTGCCACGCTGCATTTAAAAATGGATATGGACTTTGAAAGCACAAAATAAAAACTCTAGCAGCCATCTTGAAAAGCACAAACACTGGTGCAAAATTAAAATGCTGACAAAATACTAAAATGGTATTATACCCCTCAAAAACCACATTTTAAATTATTGCTATACGTAGTTACTGATTTTTCAAGAAGGAAAAGATACATGATAGAGTAGTTCACAAAAAATATTTTCCCATTAAATTCTCACTTTTGAAAAATGTAACTTGTTATATTTTTCCATTCAACCAATTTCACCTTTGGCAGAATTTAGTGCAAAATTTAAAGATACAAAACTGGCATAAAATTTTAAAATCCATAGAAATAAAACACAAATTAAAAAATGTTAACCCCCTTCATGGCATACCCTTCCCCAAAAAAACATTAAAGTAATATAATAAGCGGACAAGTCTAGATAAGAAAAACTTACTTATCTCCTTTACTTAGTAGTGCAGTAAAAATAAACTATATACATAAAAGCCTGTGAGTGTAGATGTGTGCATGTATAAGTGTGTGTGTATCTATTTAATTAATTCTATATTTATAATTTTAATAATTCTAATTAAATTACTTATTATACTTTTGCTATTATTTGCGACCAGGCTTTTTGTTAACTGAAGGTTGTTAAATTCTTAACTTACACTTGGAGGAAACATTTTCATCTTACAACTTCTTCAGCCTCGTATTTTTGCCGCTAGGAATGCTGTAGATGTGCTTCCTTGAATACGAGGCTGACAAAGTCGTAAAACGAAAACATTTCCTCCAGGTGTAAGTGTAACAATTTAACAACCTTTAGTTAACAAAAAGTCTAGTCGCATGTAATAGCAAAAGTGTAATAACTAATTAACAACCAGCTTGTCAAGAACAGCAACAAGATTTCTATATCTAATTTAATAAAATTGTTTCTAACATAATTTTAAAAAATTGTCCAAGTCATAATAGATCTGTTGTTATTAAATAAATCAAACGTACCAAAGTTGCCCAAGTTTCCTCTAGGAGTACTTTCTAACAGTTGGTTAAATTTCTCCCATGACCTATCAGCATACTTATCTCTAATTCTCTCTCTTGTTAGTGATGCATTTTTGAAACTGAAAAATATGAATTACCAGTAAGTTATTTCAAAAATTTTTTGACGTGAAATATTTAGATATTTTCTAGGTAAACCATACAGTATAAATGGTACATGATTTTGCAAAAGTAAGACATTTAGGAAACAATTCTAAATTTAATTTGATTTATATTAAAAAATAACAGGGTAGTGACAACTTTGTGAAACAAATCACTAAATAGTTGAGCTAGTTTTTATATGATAGATTGTTTCAAAATTTTACCAAAATTGTTATCCAGATATTATTTAATTTGTTGAGGACAACTGTTTGGGTGAGGCTAGTAATTTACTTTTGAAAGTTGACGCTTAAGAAAATGCCTTTGTAGCATTCTATTACTGCACTTCAGCTTTTCATTTTGAAATACTCATTGTCTGAGTTATCAGTGTCTAAAGTAGCACATGAATAATGGTTTTCCAGAGTTCAAAAAGTTTAGTCTTGATATTTTTTCCTTTTTTTCTTTCAATAATTGAGCTATAAAATGTGGTAGACTGTTTCCAATGGTTATTCATAATTGTCATTAAATATAAAATAATTCTGGGCCATAAATAATTAATTTTATAAATTGATCTACTTTTCATTTTCAACATTGTTTAAATAAAAAACTGTTGTAAAAACTTGATTTCATTACCTAAACACTGAGGAATACAGAAAAAATAGAAGACAACATTTTCATATTTTGTTAGTTTAATATATTGAATTGTTTTTATAAACTCAACATTTTTTTAATGAAAATGCAATTAGGTTTTAAACTTTGAAACTTACTAACCAACCATTTAATGTAAGATAAGTTTTTGAGTCAATACATTGTATACAAAACAAGGTATGAAACATTGAATGTAAATATAAACAGAAAACATAAAACAGAACAATTTGATTTTTTCCCACAATTTTTTCTTACTCTACCTACATTTGATTAATCTTGAATATCCTTCCCTGTCCTTCTTCCGGTAGTAGGATAAAACTATCCTAGCTGGCCAAAAAATAATGGTATAAATTTAAAAAACTTGTAGGTAACATAAATTAAATATATAGTAGCTCTAAATTTACATATGCAAATGAATAAAATATTAATAAACTTAATTTTTTAGATATTAAAACTACATCATCTCCTGATAATTTGTGCTAATTCATGCCAGAACTTTCATGAGTTACTGAATATGAAAAAAATTTAGAGAGATGAACGTCTTAGCTTTTCATGGATTTACCGTCGGGGGCCGAGTTCATCGTGTGGGAGAGGGAGTAATCCTTAGGAGCCCCGGAACTTGTGATTCTGGATGTAGGTTTAGGAGGCTTTTTTGTGATGATCATCAACACTCACCTTTTCAACTTATCCTCTCTATCTACCCAAATTTCATAGGGGCCTGCTAATTCAGCTTTAGATACTCGTTGTAGAGAGATTTTTCTGGTATACTTCTTGCTTCCTTTTCTACTGAATAGAAATTAACCATATAGTAATTTTTGGTTAGTTAATTTTAGGTCATAATATTTATTAATTTTTATTGTGTGGTCTTTGGGTATGTTTGTTACCCACGGTACTGTTAGAAACCAGGATGATATGTTCAACTTCTCTAGAAAAAAGGAATACATCCTGTCTAGATAACAAAATACCAACATCCTCTAGAATTTTGTAGTGTTTTTCCCCATATGCATTAGAATAGTATCAAGTACAGGACCTAGGATTGAGTAGGGCTTGCTCTTACAGTTTAGAGTTGCACCTGCTTTTATAAAGTGGATTTCTCCTTGTGGTTAATTCCTTTGGGCTCTAGCTACCGAGAGACTTACAGCTTCACGTATGATTTGAAGTACTTTATCATGGTGACGTGAGCAATGACCCCTATCAAGAAGCACCTTACATCCTACCAGTAAGTGTCTGGCTGTACCTATTGCCTCAGCACAAGTATAGCAAGATTTTTCAAAGGCTTTTCCCCATCTTACTAAGTTACTCTGATCTGGAAGGCTTTAAAGTAAAAGTTCAATAGGGCTGGCGACCAGTCTTGTATTAAGGTATGTCTTTAAGAGCTAACGGGATGCAAAACCTGCCAATGGTTAACCACTTACTCTGCATTTTTAAGTTTATTGGGTACAATCTGTAATTGTCATTATTATTATTTGATTTGTTACCGACATTATTTGAATTAATTTCAGGATTGATCTTAGTGCCCTAGACATTTGGTAACTTAGTTGGATATCGTCCATGGCTTTGGCTTTATGAAGTTGCTTTATCAATTTATTTTTCTTTCTCCGCATTTTGATTTTAATAGTATTTTTTTGTTTTCTGAGCAAAACAAGTTGGTGGTGGATAATCCTCACAAAAGTATGAATATACTGTATCCTGAAAAGTATCTATTTGGCTATTTAGGTCTTGGTATTCAACTTTAAAAAAAAAACTGTAGTGTGTGTTTTATAGGTTTACTGAAATAAATAATCTACTCACATTTAGTCACACATTGCAGTATAAATAATCACACATTTTTCACAATAAATAAACACACGTGTAACTAAAGAAGTCGTTTTACACACACACACACACACACACATATATATATATATATATATATATATATATATATATATATATATATATATATATATATATATATATATATATATATATATATATATATACACACACAAGTTGTTATTGTTAATTGTAAACGAAGGTTAATTGCACGAAGGTGCAATTATTTTTACCTTATATGATGAAGCACCTTTCGGTCACTTGACCATTGTCGAATCACTGTCACAGTGTTTTAACAATGGTCAAGTGATAACACATGTACTTGTTCACTCATACTCTCAAATATTTCTGAATCATATATAAATAAATCATGGCAATGAATTCCTTACTTACCAAAGTAAAGCCATGTAAGCCTGGCTGTCAATAGGGTTGATCAGGATATGGCCTTCTGATAATGTCTTTGGTTGTTTTAACCATAAAAACAAAGTATCACTTGTGCCCAAGCTAACAGCAATGTCTGACTCACATAAAGTCATTCCTGAAAAAATTTACTTCTAAATTTATGACACATACAGAATTTATCTATTTTTATAACAAGTTATTATTTCAAGTTCTTTTATTAATACTAACATGTTCACTTACATGTTAATTCATGTAGCTAGGTTCACACGAAGTTTATTTACAAACACCAGCGATTGAGGACCCGCTTGTAGCTCATATGACAACTTGTAATACCTTGAACCTAAATGAGAGCTCAGGTATTTACAGAGATGACTGCTTAGCCGGATAATTGTCTAATACATTGCTTTTGATCAGTTATCATGCTTGGTTCCCAGCTATTATAATTAATATATGTTTCATCAAAGTTATTGTTTGCCCAGTATATATTTAGTAAATAAACCCATTACAAGAATATAGTTTTATGAACTTTTAGCACAAAAAAATTAATAAAAATTAATTTTTATAGTGAAATAGAAATATACATTAAAAACACAAACGATTATTGATGAAGAATGGCAATGTTTTCTTTTACCCCAGACACTAACTGTCAGCTTGTGGGAACAAGTGCAGTGCAACGGCCTCCTGTGGCAAGGGTAGTATGACAGCATCAGGTCTGATCTGTCAACTTCCTTCATGTTTACATTATACTTGATAACAGGTACTGGCTTCTCTCATAGCACAACATGGTTATTCCTGCTAAACCCATCGTGTTCTCAAATTCAGTGCTCAGGATAAAACTCCTTCTACGTAACTTGTTAACTCTACACCAAGGTCAATGTCACAACTCCGAACTTTCATCGCCACTTGTTGCTATAACCCCCTTACTCAAAATAAGATCTTCATGAGATGTACTCGCCCCTTATTGTTCAATAAAATAAGCGCATAAACACGTAAAAACACAGTATTGCACAATTGCAAAACAAACAATAACAAAATATTGGGCAATCCGGCTTTGGTACTAACACAACTAAGACAAAGGTGTAAACATTTGGCACATGCAGTAGCAACTAGCCCTGTTTACGGCTAAGCTTACACTGATTCAATGTATTTCAGTGTAACTGAAACCAATATTTGTCAGTGTGAGCGCTTGACACGTTAATATTTTCAATATTAATGTAAACCAAACTTCATTAACAGAAACCTTAATTTATTAATATTTAGCTACATAATATTCAGTATTCTTACAGGTTTGTTATTTTTTTAACCTAACATTCAGTTTAGCCATGGTTTTATTACTATCATTGCTTGTGATAAGTTATAGAAAACTAATCGTAACACATTCGTTGTAGCAGCAAGGAGTTACACCTGACCTCAGAAGTTACATATCATCTTTATCCATGCCATTTTCCTCAATAAGCAAAACTTTTTGGCCGAATTTTGGTTAGTAGTAATGTAGAAATTACTAGTACAGTTCTTTTTTTTAGTTTTATATCCTCTGTAAATTACGTATATTTAAAAAAACCTTAATTACTGCTTCAATAACAAACAATTATTATTAAATTACCTTCATAGAATATAATAAAATACTACATTATAACTAGTTATTTTTTGGCTTCATCTCTATAGCAGCTTCTCTAGCATATTCAATGAATTTCTTTACAGGGGCACAGGTACTTTTTACACTTCATTAGTTTTCCCACCACCTTAGCCGATCTCAGAAGGTAGATTATTTGGAAAAGATTCTTTCTTTTGTTCCTGGCCACTACCTTATACCTACTTGTAATTGTTTTTTTGTTTTCAACATTTGTTATTTTATCAAAAATTAAACTATAATATAAACCTTAAACATCTTGGATCATCTCTTCATGAAAATATGGTCCTCCAATTTTCTAATAAGTCAACAGATAACTTAGGAATAGTATTTAAAAAAAAAAACAAACAAAAAACACACAATGTAAGGAAAATAACTATAATACCCTTGTACAAACCTGGAAATAGTCATAAGATATAGTTTTCAAGGTTTAATTTAGTTCTGAAGAGACATCCTTCACAGTGTATATCTGAATTTTGCCTGGTTTTCTTGATATGAAGTTGACTGAATGACTGCACATAAATTTCCCAAACTATGGAATTTACTTCTATAGTTAGGTGAATTTGGACCCACGAAATTTGTATTTAGACATTATTTTTTAGTTTTACTGAATCAGTATGACTGAAAACTTGAAAAATATTACTAGTGATGAATAATTCACAACAGACTTGTATAGCCACCAACTTGAAATTTACAATTCTCATTTTTAGTATTAAGTGCCTGAAAAAAACAATGGAATTGCTACAAAAAATGAAGGTTTTTAGTATTAATGTTTTAAATATATCTGTTGTTATTAACAGAACCACTATATAGAAAACATATGTTAACATGACATTTTAAATTTGTTTTATTTAAACCAAAAACTCTGTAATAAAATCCTATCAAGTAATACTGCTGTTTATAGTATTGGTATGTACTATTAGCAAAGTACGTATTAAACATTGAACATTCAAATTTGTATACATTTAATTATAAAATTGCATATTATTTAGTACCTGAGTATAATTCTTGAATTTTGTAGTCCATTACGTTCGGTGAATCTTATTAATCACATAAACAATAGTTGATGACTATACGAACTTTGAATTTAGTAAATTTGTTAAAACTTACAGAGACAGGACGTTTTCGATCGCTATGTGCCGATCTTCATCAGTGACCTCTGCTTGGAGATGTTGGGTCAAGAGGTGACGGTTTTAAAGGTAGGTTTTCGATAGTATCGAAGAGTATGTGTGATTTGTATTGTGTTTGTTCGATTAATATGTTTGTGTTTTTGTGTGTCTGTAAATTTCATATTGTTCTAGTGTGTTGAGATGTGGTCCTTTTTTGTTGATGTGTAGGATTTCTAGGTTTTGGTAAATATCTGTGTATTTGTGTCCTGTATTTTTTTGTGGTTGTAAAATGTTGAGTTGGTTTTCTGTTTGTGTTCTTCGACTCTTTGTTTAAAGCTGCGACCTGTTTGTCCAATGTAGAATTTGTTACATTCGTCGCAGTTCAGTTTGTATACGCCTGGTGGTTGTTTATCTTTGTTGTTGGTGTTGTGTTGTATTTTGTATTGTAACTTGTGATTAGTTTTGTATGCTATTTTGTATCCTATTTTTTTAAAATTTGCAGACTATTTTGTTTGTTGTTTTGTTTATGAATGGTAATGTGATGTATCTGTTTTCCCTTTCTGTAGTGTTAATTTTAGTGTTTTTTTTTTTGTATTTTGTACCATAGTTTGTCTATTATTGTGGTGTTGTATCCAAATATCTAATTGTGTCTAGTTCTTTGTTTATGTTTTCTGTGTTCATTGGGACTTCTTTAAGTCTATGGAGCATGGATCTGAAGGCAGCGTGTTTGTGTTGGATAGGGTGGTTTGAAGTGTTGTGGATAAGTGTGTGTGCCGTTATGGGTTTCCTGTAAATGTTGAAACTGTGTTTTTGTGTGTGGCTTTTTTTATGGTTAGGTCGAGAAAGTTTAGGGATCGGTTGGTTTCAATTTCTGAAGTGAAGTGGAGTTTTGGGTGTATTTTATTAGTGTAGGTGTTACCTGAGTATAATTGAAACTACATTTTTCGCTTTCAATTACAATTTAATTTTGATTTTCATTGTTTCAGAGTGAAATAAAACAAACATAAGTAATTACATCAAAAGTAATTTTGGTGATATATAAGTACTCTATAATTCTTTAATTTGTTATTCTCTTAAATTTTCTTCCTCTAGTCACAATATAAGATATATTTTTATACTTACCCACTAAAGAAGCAGGATTATCACCTGTGAAAGTTATAACTTTGCATTCTGGGTTAAATCCAAACCGTTCAACAAAATATTCACTAACTGATCCTAAATTCGTGTTTGAAGGAACAGGGTCTCCTAATTTTCCTTCCAGGTTTGCAGCACATGCCTGAAAAAAAAATTAAATAAAAGTCAGTTATTTTCTTGAGACCAAGGAGTCAACTCAGATCCAAAGTTTCAAACTTCACTGTTATACCGAAGGTGATCAATATAAGTTTGAGACTTTAGTTAAACTAATGCACTAAGTTGAGGGGAGGCAGAAATCACTAGGTACATTTTTACTACACAAATGTGAGACCAGGTTACACAATTTCTATAGTAATTTGAAAGTCAAAATATTTTTTTCTGTTAAAGAACTTCATTAAATGAGTATTTATTAATGAAATAATACGATTCATGAACACGCATGCCTTATATGTGAATTTGTATGTACCATAAAAATAGTCTATATTTGCTCTACTAGAAGTCAGAATAATTAGATGATCCTTTAGAATAAAGCTGAAAAATGTTGGTGAAGATAAATTTTTGTAATAATAATTATTACTAACTTTATATCTGTTGAGAAAATATTTAACTATTGATAATAACAAGCTTAATATGAATAATAAGCTAATTAAAGACTTTTTTTAACTAATAACTAAGTAATTTTTAAGTTGGACAAGCGGTTAGAATACCTATTAAGTTAAAGTTTTGCTGTTCATAATCGGCAGTAAAATACAAAAATAATAAATAACTATAGGAAGAGTGAAGAGCTTACTTATTAAAATTTACATAAGCATTCAGTGAAATCTAGTATGACTTATAGGACTTGGTCATCTCTGGAGGTGAAAGACTTTGGTATACTGAGTCAGTTCTTAAACATACACATTGTTATGGGTTAAAGGTAGCAATAGTTATTTAAATAGTTAGTTTCAACTAATATCTAAGACAATAATTTTTCTGTTTCCACCTTACCTGAAGACATGCTGAAGACCACTTCTTTGTATGTATGTCTAATAAATTCATGCCTGAACCATCTGACCAATCAATAGGGGCATAACGACCCAGAAATAAAGAACACCCAAAGCTGCTCACTAATGATATTCTCTATAACATGAAACCACAATTAGACATTAGCAATGGTTATATAAAGTTCTTTATTAAATGATTATTTGAATAAATTACACTTTTTATAAAATTGTAACAGTGCACAATTGCTTGAATTGTAAAAAGTATGCCAAAATAAGAAATTTGTGGGCAATATAAAATACCTTAATTAATCACTTTACAATAGTTTATGATTATCTGAACTTTAAATTTTATAAATTTGTTACTGAGACAGAACGTTTTTTATCGCTATGTGGCGATCTACATCAGTGTCTTCTGCTTGGAGATGTTGGGTCAAGCGGTGACGGTTTTAAAGGCAGGTTTTCGATAGTATCAAAGAGTATGTGTAATTTGTATTGTGTTTGTTCGTTTAATATGTTTGTACTTTGACTCTTTGTGTGTCTGTAAATTTCATATTGTTCTAGTGTGTTTAGATGTGGTCCTTTTTTGTTAATGTGTAGGATTTCTAGGTTATGGTAAATGTCTGTGTATTTGTGTCCTGTTTCTTTTATGTGAAACAAAACAACAAATAAAATAGCCTGCAAATTTCAAAAAACAGGATACAAAATAGCATACAAAACTAATAACAATTTACAATACAAAATACAACACAACACCAACAACAAAGATAAACTACAAACACCAGGCACATACAAATTAAACTGCAAAAAAGTCTACATTGGACAAACAGGTTGCAGCTTCAAACAGAGGTGAGGAACACAAACAGAACACCAACTCAGCATTTTACAATCACATAAAAGAAACAGGTCACAAATACACAGACATTTACCACAACCTAGAAATTTTACAAATCAACAAAAAAGGTCCACATCTCAACACACTGGAACAATACGAAATTTACAAACACACAAAAACATAAAATACAAACATATTAAATGAACAAACCTAATACAAATCACACATACTCGTTGACACTATTGAAAACCTGACTTTTAAACCTTCACCGCTTAACCTAACAACTACAAGCATAAGACACTGGTGAAGATTGCAACAGAGCAATCACAAACGTTCTGTCTCAGTAAGTTTTTACAAATTTACAAAATTTAAAGTTTGGATAGTCATAAACTAGTGTAAAAGTAATAAATCAAAAAGTTGGTACTTTCTTGAAGTGAAAAAAAAATTAATGTTACAGTTAGTACACAGCATTTTGATTTTAAAGATTTATCAAAGCAGTAATGTGATTGGAATACTTCAACACATATTAAATTTTACAACTAAAAAAAATTGTTTATTACTTAAAACTAACACACCTCTGTATTTGCATAAGCACACGATTTAGTTTGTGCTACTTTTGAAATTTGAGCTGCAGAGAATCTTTCATATGCTTTTGAACCTGAAATTTCAGCCATTTTCTGAAATATAAAACAAAGTAATCAAAATATTGATTCATAAAAACTTCAAGAATACTAAAATAAGTAATTTATGAAACTCATTCAATGTTTAAATTTAAAACATCAAAAATAAAAAATTACAGGAAAAATTATAAAATATTTTTTGACATAATTCACTAAAGGCCCAACAATCTTTTTTTATATGGTGTTACGTACTTTTCTTTAAATTAAAGATAATTTAAAAGACAGTGTAAATGCTTCAGAGAGGGACTCCTTATCGGCCGTTAAATCAATGTTGCCGTTATATGGCAAAATATTTAACATATGGTATTAATAGTTTGATATACAGTTTTTTTACAGATTCTACAAAAGAGACCAAAATATCACTATCTACTTAGATACAAATTTTCAGTATACCAGAGCTGACTTAAAAGTAAAAGAAAAACTACAGTGTACTTATTTCTCACAACGTTTTTTATATGATTTCATTCACTATTTGAAATATCCTAAATTATCTTAGCAAAGATCAACATACAAAATAAAAACTAAACAAGACTAAACTTACTAACAAAAACACATTTTCAAGTCACTATTTCTATTAGACCCTATTATATTATTTTGAAAGAAAATAATGAGTAGGGCTTCCAAGAAATGTTTATAGTCATACGGTTTGCTAAGGAAATGAGTCCGGCTTCCAAGAAATATTTATATCAATACTGTATGGTAATGAAATGAGTTTAGTTTTCAAGAAATGTATATGTATGGTTCTATAAGCTTATTATTTATTTCATTTTTAATTATCTATTTTGTTAGGGTTTATTAAAACTCTATTTTTCCCTAATGCACAGGAACGTATTACCGTGTAATCAAAGTTTTCGGTAATCCGAGGTGGGTCTCTGTACTATCTAACTTGAATTATCATGACTCCACTAAATATATATATATATATATATATATATATATATATATATATATATATATATATATATATTTAGGTTAGTTTTGGTTGGTAAAGATTATTTAGATTTTTTGGACTAGGAGACTGACAGACTTACCTTGGTAAGAGTCCACTCTGTAGTCTTGAAATAGAAACACATAAATGCACTTAAACAATGATATATACCTATTGCCACTAGGTAAGTCTGTCAGTCTCCTATCTAGCCCAAAAATTCCTATATATATATATATATATATATATATATATATATATATATATATATATATATATATATATTTATAGGTTAGTTCTAGTAGAGCTTAAAGTTTATTTAGGAATTTTTGGACTAGATAGGAGACTGACAGACTTACCTAGTGGCAATAGTCCAAAACTGCATTCTCTTGGAAATAAATAAACAGACACATATAACAACTTATCACACTATTGAAATATTTCGATCACACGATGATCTTTGTCAATCAAAAAAGAAAAACAAAAAAAGTCTTTTCTTTTTCTCTTTTTTGATTGATGAAGATCATTGTCTGATCGAAATATTTCTATAGTGTGATAAGTTTTTATATGTGTCTATTTATTTATTTCCAAGAGATTGCAGTTTTGGACTATTACCACTAGGTAAGTCTGTCAGTCTCCTATCTAGATCAAAAATTCCTATATATATTTGAAGTTATGCAACACTGTTTTCTTGTATACACTTATCACTTTCACTTATGTACTTAAACAAGAATCTTACTTGGTATTTATGCGAGCTAACTTTCAATGGCTGGTCGTGCCGTCATCCTCGGGCATACTGGTACATATCTCGGGCATACATATACATATATGTGTGTGTGTGTGTGTGTGTAAGTGAGTGTAAGAGCAAGATTATCTATCAGGGCTTGCTTTCTAGACATATAAATTATTCAGAAGAGCTATACAGCTAAACATTACACATCAACTCGATATTTCTTTTATCAAGCTTTTCAAAGGATTACAAACTTATAGAGTTTTGTTCATTATTACTAGATTATTGTTCAGCATGTGGAAAACGTTTTTACCATAGGTCCTCCAACTTCCTTTTCTAGTTGCTTGCACTGAGATGTTGTGCTGGAATCCATCCATACAGGTGAGCTTGTTAAGGAGAACGCTGAGGCAAGCTGCGTATGAAGGAAGCTACCAGGATTTAGTGTCTTCAATATCTGTTCAGCTCCTGTTTGCCAATAAACAGTTCCATGTTGCTAAAGCAAAGAATGCATCTTTTTACTGATATAAATGCCATGTAAGTTTGCACAAAGTACTTTAGGATTATTAAATGTTCGTAAAGTAATGCATTATTTAAAAGATCATACATGTTTTTAATTTATGATTTTAATAAGTGTTTTTAGTTTTTATTATAAAAAATTCAGTTTTTTTTTTAGGTTGAAAATCCTAAACAGCCTTGTTCTTCTGAAACCTAATTGAGAAACTCTTGTGGAAATTTGTGTGATAAGAAATTTTACCCTTTCTTTATAAGCATCATTTAGTAATTGATCAAAATATGTTAAACCTTAGAATAATGTTTTTGGCAAACTTGGCTAAAACGTTTTAGAGGAGTTAAAAATTGTATCTGCACATAATGGGTTCATTGTGATTGAGGAAAATGACCTTATAATAGAGGGCACCCTGAACTTATAAAATTAGACTGAAGAGTTAAGCTAGCATTATAAGGCCTCAAAACCTCCTCACATTTTTCCACTGGTGTCTCTTAATCAGTTAGAACTGTGGAAGACAACCATAAGCCATTCTCTCTTAGCTTCCAGGTAAGAGAAGTTACATATTTTTAGTTTTAATTCACCATCATGTCCCAATTCTTACCAAGCACTAATAGCTTTAAAATGTTTTCACTTGAAAATAACAGTAATAGCAATAAATAAATTATGGAATTACGTACTTTGAAATTAATTTTTTATATGATTTTCTCCATAAAAATGACATAAATTGCATTGTTTGATTTTATATTTGGTGTTAATTGAGAGATAATGTGATTTAATTCATTACATTATTATTTTCTCTTTCATATGTTAAATAACCTAAATTCCCTTGCACCATAACTTGGTTTTCTTATCCACATTTTATATTACTCAGAAGGCCTATCTATCTTATTGATTTTTTATTATTTTTTTTTTGAGCATATAGGTAATGAACTTACCCTTATGTTCAATAAACAATGTCACTATTTCCTTCAGATTGCTTTATGCCTGCAATGTTCACTTAGATCAGGGAGACGTATGTGTCTTTAAAATGGCTCACAACTGAAGACAAATATGACTCAGGTAATATCACAAATTGTCTTACCAATGGTTTTGACGTTTTTGATGACTTTGAAGTAGTTTTTAACCAAACATTTACACCACTTTTCTATCTAGCTGGATAACCAATTCAAAATTCCTGACATATTAAATTTGTCAAAAGAGAAGATTATAAATGTACAACTATTTCAATATATCCATAAAATTATTTTAACCCTTATTTTTCAGATAATAACTTATTTCATTACCCTTGTTTACTAACACATACACATTTTGATGATCTTCCTTAAAAGAAAGTGCTTTAGTTCATATCATCTGGCTGTATCTGACTGTGATATGTGGTATCTCAAGGCCAAATTAGTAAACAAGTCTACATAGAAGGCTCAGGTTGGCATATCAACTTGAAAGGAACCCCGTTTTGAGAGGTAAAAGTATTAAAACATCTTACCAAGAAGGTTTTAGGAATATGATGAAGAAAAAATTGAAGGACAAGTCCTATAATGTTGAATTTTGTAGTCCATTACTTTTGGTGAATCTTATTAATCACTTAAACAATAGTTTATGACTATCCGAACTTTAAATTTAGTAAATTTGTTAAAACTTACTGAGACAACGTTTTCGATTGCTATGTGCCGATCTTCATCAGTGTCTTCTGCTTGGAGATGTTGGGTCAAGCGGTGGGTCGATAGTATCTCAAAGAGTATGTGTGATTTGTATTGTGTTTGTTCGTTTAATATGTTTGTACTTTGTGTTTTTGTGTGTCTGTAAATTTCATATTGTTCTAGCGTGTTGAGATGTGGTGGCCTTTTTTTGTTGATTCTTTTTTTAGAAATCCTACAACTAAAAAGACCACATCTTAACACACTAGAACAATATGAAATTAACAGACACACAAAAACACAAAGTACATATTAAAGCAGATGACATTAATGAAGATCGGCACAAAGCGATCAAAAATGTTCTGTCTCAGTAAGTTTTAACAAATTTACTAAATTTAAAGTTCGGATCCTATAATGTGTTTGAGCTTTTTGAGGTGAATAGAAAACTCCCGAGAAAAACCTCTGTTGCTAACTTCAGACTGGCAACAGTGCATGACTGTCTGAAGCAGTCAGCAGTATAAAAATATTAGAATCTAACAGGTGCACAATATGTTATCTATTAAGGACAAGGACTACCTCCTGGTCTGCAGTGGACTTGATAAGGAAAGACAACAACGAAGGAACTTACCTGGATTGTATTGGGAGGCACGATCTCGAATGGTGTAAGCCAAGTGAGAGCCATTTCAAGAAAAAGAAGAGAAAACCTTTTGAGAGGTTTTGTGCTTTCTATTATTAATTCCCTCTATGCCAAAATAGGAAAATCATACAACAGAAAGTCCATTCTATAAGACCAAGTAGCACGTGCTGATATAATTATACTTTATTTATACCCAGAATATGGTCATCAACTTTGCAAAACTAAAGAGCAAACCATAAATTTATCTCTGCATCTAACCCCTTTAAATTCTAAATGCTCTTTCTGTAAAATCAAAATTATCAAATAATGCACTTAAAAATTAGGAATAAATTTTTGATCTCAGAACAAACTTCTCTAAAGCTAAAGAAAAAAAATCTAAAGACTTTATCCACAGAGACCTAATCTAATTGCAGAAATCCTCAATATACCATAAAAACTTTGCCTCCACTTAAAAAAAAAACTAAAGTGGCATCATCCACAGAAATTAAGTATGGTAAGAGTTATTCTGCCAGATTTGAACTTGTCTCTTCTCTTATCAGATTTCAAAAACCTTCCATTCTAAAGACTAATTTGAATAGAGCTAGCAAAAGGCAGCACCCATGGAAAAAGCCAAACTCTAAAAGAAATTTTATAGTCCTCTAGTTCATTTCCAAAACAGGAAGGTAAGCTGATCATAATAGTCATTAAGTACCCTTATTATAGGCATTCAGCATTGTGTTATGTCAACATGTAGAAGGAAAGATGGTGTATAAAAAGAGAGTGACAAATAATACCTGGTTCTTTCTACTCTCCTCTTTGTCAACAAACAAAATTATGGCTCCTTATGTGAAGAATTCATAGTCTATCATATGAAGCCATTACTCCCACAAATCCAACCTCACGATCAAACTCATGATTCCTGACCTGTGACGGATGCCAGTCTTGAGATTATGTGGTATCCATATGCAAGAGTCTTGTGACCTTACTATAAAGGCCTGGACTGGTAACCAGCCCACCTCTGCAATGAGACAAATTCCAACCAGACACTACGGTTTCAACCGCTTTTACAGAATTATTTGGACCAGTAGAACCTTCTGAATGGCCAGGTTTCCATATAATTAGTTTGGTCCTGGTAGTGTAATTGAACCTTTATTCACTCTCGATTGGCCTTACCTGACTGGACCCTCAGACTTGGGACTTGGTCCTAGGTGGGCATAACCCATCCCGTTAGTCCTTCTAATAGATAGTGGGAGCCTTACAATATTGCTTGCTCATTTTGTGCCTAAGCATTTAGTTGTTCTAAATGACAAAGCATGCATTCTCCAGGTCAGCAGCTAACAGCTCATTAAGTCAAAACCCCCTGTTTCAATTGTCATTGAAAGGCTCTTTAGTACTTTTTGGTTTATATATTCAGCGACAACCATATACCTATGATCCCAATGCTGTGAAAAATAACTTTTAATTTTGTGTTGTGTTAGTAATTGCTATGTCTCTACCTTTTGGATCTTCACAAGAGTGCTTCTTCCGAAGAAAGATAACTGTCTGTTGAAAAGCTCGAGGAGTGGTAACTTTACTCCAGATAACAAAGAATAAACTTCTAGAGAAAGTCAACAGAAAAATCCTTACATACATTATGTAGGATCCCATTTGGACTAGTTACTAAGTGTCAAGCTGCATGACTTTCTCTGAAGAATCTGTCTGAATTCAACCTTTGTAGGGACAATCTCTTAAAGTTAAAAGTGGTAGGCTTTACATGCTTTCCTCCAATGAATAAGTTTTATTTAAACCCAACAACAATATCAACGACATTTACAACACCACTGGAGTTTACAAACTAACTTGTAGTTCATGCCCCAGTTTTTACATAGGCCAGACAGGGAGGTCATTCTACACACAATAACAAGAACATATAAAAGCACTAAAAAACAATAACTACCAATCAAACTTCGCTGATCATCTCAACTCCACAAAACATGACTACATAGACATAACATCTAACCTACAAATTCTTCATAAACAACACAGAAATAACCGACGCTACACAACCGAACAATACAAAATAAACAGACACTTCAAACTACACCCTACACACATACTCAATACACAATTACATTACAACTCACACACACTTTTTGACATCATAACTCCTAATACACACAAAATATACCCACATCACCAAAATATCCCACCCCCACCCTAACCTACGTAAACCTTGAGATCAGTTACGGTCCGAGTTGACAAAGGGACACATCTCCCGAAACGACCGTCCTCAATAAGCAAAGTAAGTGCTACTATAGGCAAGTCAAAACATTTAAAAGTGTTTATGATTACTAGTAGCTCATGCGAAGATGGAATCAACAAATGTTAAGTTTTATTTCTAATTTTATCTCTATACGGCCCCCATAAAATAATACTGCTTGCTCTTTTAAAATGTTTTCTCTCCCACTTGGAAGCTTCAAATCCCTTCTGGTAAAAGCAAATGGGTTTTTGAAATTTAATTTCATAGCTCCTGCTTTAAGACACCAAGTTCTCAAGTTCATCCCTGGATTTCATGGTTAAACGTCAACCAGTGGCGGACTTCCCATTAGGCACGCTAGGCACGTGCCTATGGGCGCAGCCTCGAGGGGACGGCAGGCGGCAGCCTTTTTTTTGTACCGATGAGTTTTAGTAACAATAGTAATAGTACCTAGTTAAATTTGGTGAATGTCATAATGTGAACCTCAGTTAAATCAGTGGCGGATCCAACTCCCAACTCCAAAACCAGCATTTTTGCCGTAAAATGTAAAAAAGAGAATACTTTTCTCCATCTTTTTCAGTTTTTTTATGACTTACAACAAAAATATTGATTTTATAAAAAAAATTATAAGTATAAAACTTTTTTAGAATTTCAAAATGAATAACTTTTCTATGTAACATTTTTTCCAAAAACGCATCATTATTAAAAGTTAATTATTTTCATATTATGCATTTCTTAGAACAGACATGAAAACGGATTCGTATGGTGAAAAATTAAAAGCATTATATTACGTTGGGACGTTTCCAATAAATTCGCAAAGGGGCGACCTGCCGAGTTGTGCCTAGTTACTGCACATGGCAAAGTCCGCCACTGACTTCAACATATTCCTGTATGTTCTAACTAAAGTATGATTGGCAGAAGAATATCCTGTGGCTCTTGCAAATCTAAGCTTTTTTTCACCTCCCATTTTATTTTTTTTAAACTAACTTTAGAAGAGTTATTTTTTTTAAATCTGGAAAGTAAAAAAGCGATCTGCCAGTCTTTTCTTGTTAGAATAAATTCTAATAAGTTCATTTTGGAATCTGCAGAAAGTGGATAAGTGAAGTTGAAGCAATAAAGAAATTAGTTCTAGAAGAATATATTCAGGAAAAAGAGCTACTTGCCTTAAACTTGCAGATACAAAATGACTGGGTATGTGTTGGTGAGTTTTATTTTCTACCAAAGGTCGATTTGGAGAACTGTAATGCAGGACTGGTTCTTACTTTTTTAAAAAATTCTATCTGAATTCCTTCCAAAAACTTCTATTTGAATAATTTCTGGTACTAAAAACTTGAAGACATTGAATTTGGTGATAAGTAAAAATATTTTATTTAATGTCTGTTAATAACTATTAATTTTTTATATGTCCTTCAACAAAATTCTAGATGCGCCCTGGTTCCATGACCAGCTCTATTGCTAATCTCATATTTCTTTTAGTTTTCTATTATAATTTAGTGAACCCTATTGTATTGTTCTTAAGCAATTCATTTTACACTCTAAATTAAGTTAGTTTTGTTACTATTAAATACATTCTATAAGTCAGTATTTATATAGTTATATTTAAAACATATATATATATAAACAATTCTGGGTTAACCCATTGTGTTAAATGGACAAAATAGCTCGTCACGACACATTAGTGATAGTGATCATACAGAGGCCAGTAGCTTGTCATGATTTTCATTGTTTGTTTGCTTCATGAGAGCTAATTTTTTTATGTCACATACAAGACTATACTGTGCTGTCTAAGGGATATTTATCACATGTTGAACCTTGCAGCATAGATATTAATAACCCATAAGTTGTCCTTTTATTACTTTCTAGGCATGATTTGATAAACATGTGATTTATGTATCATCAGTTTCCATGGCCTGTATAGTTGTTACTAGGTGTTGGCCAGCAGCTGATGTTTGTTGTGTTGTACATGTCAACATGAGTAATTAATGTTATTTTGTGTACATTCAAAATGAACAATAATAGTGGGAAACTAGAATGTAACACAAATTTCAAACTGAAAGTAACTTTTAATTAATTTTTACTAATTATGGTTACATATAACAATCAATTAACACATGACTAACTAAGGATCAAAATAATGAATAAAAAAATGCACTCATATAAATTATATAATATTTAGTGCTTTAAAAGTGAGAATATTTTTGTCACAAAGTAAAACACGATTGACACGAGAAATTAATTCATAACTGAGAGATTGCTCGGATCATGAATCATTTAATCAGAATGGGTTTAAGGTGTTGATTTCTTGAATATATGTATGCATGTTACTTCATTATTTCAGGTGATATTCAAGTGAGGTTGTTTTTAGGTTGTAATTGAGATTCACTAACCGACAACTTCAGGTAATTCATTTTATAGTAAACATCCGTAAATTAATTTAACTCTTTTGTTTACTTATAATTATGTGCATGGTTTATGGCCTAGAGATAATTATTACTTACACTTTTTAAAAAATGTTTTAACTTGCCTATAGTAGCACTTACTTTGCTTGTTGAGGACGGCCGTTTCGGGAGATATGTCCATTTGTTAACTCAGACCGTAACTCCGGAGTTACGGTCTGAGTTGACAAAGGGACACATCTCCCGAAACGGCTGTCCTCAACAAGCAAAGTAAGTGCTACTATAGGCAAGTTAAAACATTTTTTAAAAAGTGTAAGTGATTACTAGTAGCTCACGCGAAGATGGAATCCACAAATGTAGATAATTATTGTTTAAAATATCTTTTAGGAAAGAGAATTCTAAATTTTGTTTGTTTAAGGGAGAGAACCATAATTAATCCTCTAGCTAATACATGTGGTAGATAGCTATTCTGTTGATACTCTGTTCTTCTTAAGTAGCATTAAAGGCTCTCTTGAAGTAAACATCTCCATGGCATCCTCCAATCTTTAGAGATCTTTTTCTAGGTAACAATTTTTGTCAGATGCCAATATATTTCTTAAATTTATTAAAGAACATATTTTAAAGTACTGGACAATCTTTAGATAAAATCACTCTGCCTAATTGTACAATGATGTACAATTGCTTTATTTAGTCTATTCATTTACTTAAATTTAGTGGTGATGAAATATTATATTTATAAAATACATAATTTACCTAGTCTATCCTTTTAAAAATAAAAATATGGATTAATAATCTGATGTGATACCTGAGCAGTTCCTGATAAAGCAATGACTTTAGAAAAGTCTGCACCACAAACTCTCAACTGATCTAGCAGTAGTTCCAAGGCTTTCACCCACATCAGAACAGGAGCTGATACTTCATTTTTCTGTCCTTTAATTACACCATTGTGTGTTCTATAATAAAGAAAGTATATTTAGTTAGTTTAAAAATTAATTATATTCGTAATGAATTAAAAATACAGCTACAAATAAATTGAAAATAAAAATTTTAATGATTATTACACTTAAATATTAACTGAAGTTGACTGTTTCAATAGGGATTCATAGAACACATACTTTTATTTGATGTTGATGTTAATAAGTAAAATATGTTAAATCTATCTGACAATTTTATACTTTAAAGTATAATATTTTGTGGATTTCTATGATTGTTAAAACTACTTTCCGTAAGTAGATCTCAACTCAGAGTTACTGTAGAGCTGATCACAGGCCACGGGAATCTGAAGGGGGTTCCAATACAAAATTGGAAGATCTAAGTCTCCTGTGTGCAAGAGGTGCAATTATGACCAAGAGGAAACCCCAATTTACGTGCTCTGTGAGTGCCCTGCATTGGAAGCTGCAAGAAGAAAGTGGTTTGGGTGGCAGGTATGTACATCAGAGGATACCAGAAGATTTAGCATCAAATGGATTCTGCAAAGAGGCTGGCATCTGAGTTAATCCTGTGGTAGGGATGGGAAGAAAGTTACAAAGGCTGTAGCTAAGTGTTCTACACCAATAATGTCCCTTTGTGTTTATAATAATAATAACAATACAAAAAAAATGATTGCTAGCCATTTTGGAAATGATAATTTTATGATATAAATTATGTTCATGACAATGTATTTTGTAATACAACACCTGAATATACAATAAACCTATTTATATTAAATATCTAGTGGACATGACAGATAGGCTAATCACCACATCATCCATACGTATGTAGTTCTTTTTTTTAAATTTCATAATACCATATTTTATTCTTGAATTTTATAGTCCATTACATTCGGTGAATCTTATTAATCCCTTAAACAATAGTTTATGTTATCAAACAAACTTTGATAGTCTGGATAGTCATAAACTATTGTTTAAGTGATTAACCATATTTTAGCTTCAAAAAATTCAGACAAATGACAACCTTTTATACGAAGAAGCTACAATAAATTTTACTCACATTAAAACAGGACTTATAGGTGTACTATATGATTTGGCTTACCTCAGCTTGATAAATATAGTTCGATTCCCTCATTATCTAAAATCATTAAATTATAAATTTTGTCCCTTCAAATTCTCTTAATTTCATTCTCTAACCCATACATTTACATTTTTTTCATTGTTACTTTTGTCATTTTCCAATTACAAGTATTTCTTTGCCAACTAAGTTCATTAGGTAGCTACACTGCTGACAACTGTGTCATCTAAAAAAATATGTAAAATATATTGTGATATCTACTTTTAATATGTTTAATTTTTTTAATTTAATTTTTCTGAGAGTCTTTTGGCTAATACTTTTGATTTATTTAATTCTGCTTGTTAAATTAATGGGCTTGTTTAAAATAATGCACATTTAAGATCTATAAATAGGAAATAAATGTGTAGTCTGTTTTACTATCTGGTTCTTTTGTCACTCCAAAGTAGGTTTCTCACTTAATTACATTGGTTGTGATTTGCTTAGAACTTCATGGTATAAAGAGGTATGTTTGGTTTCATGGTATAAAGTGGTATGTTTGGTTTCATGGTATAAAGTGGTATGTTTGGTTTCATGGTATAAAGTGGTATGTTTGGTTTCGTGGTATGTTTGGTTATAATGCTCACTAAAGTATAAGTTTTTTAAACTGAAACAGGTTTCTTCTAAACAGACATTTGAAGAAAATTCCATTTTTACTTAAAATTTGTTATCATGTTTAGGGAAATTCTTATAATTCCCAGCAATCAAGTCTCTTTTTTAATTTTTAATATATTTCTCCCAAAGTATTCATACATTGCTATATTATACATTTTGAAAAGTTATCCCAGTTGGTTTATACTGGGAGAGGGGTTTGACTTTAAAACTCAAAGTTTTACAAATTGAGAAGTTCACAATTTACTTAATTAAAAAAAATATACATTTGACAATAACTGACTTGCTTTCAAATCAGTTATAAAAGTTCACTGTATGTGTGTTTGTGTTTTAAATTTTCTGCCCACTTAATTTAATTATTTAAAATAATAACGTTAATTAAAAAATATATATTTGATAGTAACTGACTTGTTTTCAAACCAGTTATAAAAATTCACTATATGTGTGTTTGTATTTTAAATTTTCTGCCCACTTAATTTAATTGTTTAAAATAATAACAGAAATAATATTTTTAAATTTATAATTTAGAATATTAGAAAATTTAAATTAATGCAACTTTTTGGCAAGCACCTAATTCTAATAAACATATTTTCTTCAACTGTATCTGAAATGTATTTCAGAACATAAAATTAATTTTAGTGGTTAAACCTTTTCAACTCATTTAATGTTTTTGCTCTGCTGAAAATAAATATATCGGGGGTTTTCTATCAGCTCTACTACATAAAATGTAACATAAGTGAACTTTGTGGTTTGCTACCTTAGCCGTAAAGTATAGAAAGTTGAGACATTTTCTTGAAATCAGAATTCATCTATTTTTTCATTCAAATTAACAGAGAGGAATACAGCAAATTATCTTTTACAAAATTGATAATGGCATATGAAAGTTCCATTTTAAAAAAATCAAATTTAAAAATTGGTTTTTACATTGCTGAAGCTATTTTTGTAGAAGATTCTTGAGTAAATTTGGTCACTGCAGTGTCTTTGAAAGTTCCAATAGTAACCTGCCACCATATTAGGTCTCTTTCTACCCTTGTAATGATACTTAATACTCTTAATACCTTGATGAGATATTTCATTTTGTTTTACTTATACCTCCCATATTTTCAGTAAAATGATTATTCATATAAGGGACCTTAATACTCAATTATATCCATACCTTTTGATATTTCTGACCCTGCACTTAAAAAGCTCAACATATTTGTCAGGTTTATAGTTACCACACACAAAATCTCAAAAGCAAATATAAATGATCCCTACAATGCTTTTAATTTTTATCCATTCAACTATGTTCCTGAAATTCAAGATATTCGAATATTTTATCAATTGTCTCGTTGGAGGTCAGTCAAATTTCAGCTTTCAGTTTTTTTGAACGTAGTCCATCGATGAGCAAACATATGCAATTAAATAACTATCTTGATCAAGAGCCTTTAGAAATTACTTCATTAGAGTTAGTTTTATGTGCAGTAGTAAAATTTTACCAAAAATAGTAAAACTCAACTATAAAATTTGAGGCAAAAAATATAAATAACTTTTTTAGACTTTTATTTAAAAAGCAACTTCACTACTCCAGTAATACTAAAAAGCACTGTATTTAGTAAAAACGTCACATTTGCCCTCCTCAAACCATAGTCAGCTGAGTACCATGATTTCTATAAACACCTAATTTCCATGTGTTACCCTTAATCTGGAAATAATTTTGAGATAGAAAAAATGACATTTTAAAATGATGCTACCATTACAATTATTTTTAATGATGCTAGCAGTTTGTACATTTAATGAAAAAAACTCATAATTAAACATTATTGAGTTGAACTGTTTTACAAACAATCTGCGGAAGACACAGAAAAAGATTTTAATCTACTGTGAGTAGATAAGAGAATATTTTAACATTATCACTCTATGATAAATGTGTGAATCAATCTATAGACAATACAATGTCTCTATCTTGGACACTTTTTTATCAAAAGTAACACAGAGATGGTGGTGGTAGTTTCCAAAATTTAAATAAATAATAAAATTAATATGAATGTAAATTAATTCTACTACTTAATGCTTTTCATTTATCAGTAAGCAATAACTGATAACCTTTAAAACCTTACCACTGACTATTATGTAATCACCCATGGCACTAACCTTTAATAGCATGTTTAAACAATTGTTGGAGTGTTTTAGATTGCACCTACAATGAATTAGGGAATTCAAGGTTTTACAAAACAAAATTAATGAGAATTTGTCAGTTTATGAATGTGGTTGGTGTGTTCAGTGACAAGAATGGTAATAATGAATTAGCTATAATAATTTACTTGCCAAAATTCTAAATGTTGAGAACATTTCTATCAATTTGTTGTTTTAAAGTGAGCTATAAATACTAAAAATATGTTAAAAACAACATCCTCATGTATTAAACAAAATTAAAACAGAATTTAAACAGAATTGTACTATGCAGGATCAAATAAGGATGTTACTTTTGTATATGATTTCACAATTCAATATTTAAAGAAAACCTAAATCCCAAAACTACCACTATATTGAATGCAAATGGAATCCTATACAATGAAAAACTTTTATAAAAATAAACATTCCTGTTAGATCAAGCACCGTTGCATCCCGATGAAGATCAACTGTTGTCCAATGATACCCATGACTTCTCCCTGTAAAAGTTACAAGCCTAATCCGGATCAGAGTGTTCTGGAATCTTTGAAAAAATACAGACTTTACCTTATGCAATCTCTCTTGGAAGCGACTGAAGGGGAAGAAAGCATTGTAGGTTTTCTTAAAAAAATACAGTTAAGGAAGTTGTGATCTGTACAGCTGAATCATGGAACGATATAAAACAAGATATATTATGTAAGCCAAGGCATAAAGTCCTGAGTCATAATAAAACTGTTGACTGTGTCACTGATCCACAAGAAGAAACAGATTTGACATTTCTTATCAAGAAATATCTAGGTTGTAAAAATGTTGATGATACAAATGTATGTCAATGGATGAGTGAGGACGAACATAAGTAAATAACAATAACACATGTCACAAATATTGAAATGGCACAAGAAACTACTGAAGGCAGTGATGAGGAGAATAAAAATGAAGGTTCAACCGAGACAGTACAAGAAGGGAAAAAAGTAACAGTGAAGGAACGGTCTTCTTGGAAACTGCAAAGTGCTATATTGAATAACCAACACGACACCAACAGATGTGTTTCTGCTAAGAGGTATACATGACACCGCATATCGAAAACGATCTGATAAGCAGACGCAGAAAACACTTTATAACTGTTTCCAAAAAAATGTAGCAACCGTAATGAACAATGTATTCCAAAGCAACATTAATTTAATGTAAGTACTGTAATCAGTAAAGTTCTATACATATATTTTGTGCATTCTTCATTATAGTATTTGGGCTTATTAGAAGACCAGTTTTTTTTCAAATGCACAGGGATGTATTTCCGTGTAATACGAGTTTTCGGTAATCCGAGGGGGTCTCGGTTCCACCTACAGTGAATCCACATATACATATTGGAAAGAACCCTAATACCACAAAAATAATCAGAAATAACAAATAGAACAAGTTACTTAAGATTAAACCCTTATGTACATTTCGATGACGATATCATCATCATCAGAAAGTCTTATTACAAAATTATAATCTAGCAAACAAGAAGTTACAAACTAAAGTGACAAACTAGGTCACTGATGATGATGACAAGGTCATCGAAATATACATAAGGGTTTAATCTTAAGTAACTTGCTTTATTTGTTATTTCTATGGTTAGAAATAGGGTTAGAAGGTTAGAATATAGGGGATTTTTAACATTAGAAATCCAATGAGCTAAGTGGAACTTTTCTGAAAAATTATTAATTTTTCATCAATTTTGATGAGAAATATAACCCTCCTCTTTCCATATGAAGTTGGTTTCAGTATTTGCGGTAAGTTCGGGGGACATAGCTCCCGCGAATGAGGAATCACTGTAATACAAAAAATAATAGTGCTGACAAGAAATACACTCGGCAGCATGTGCATCTGGTTTGATCACATGCAAGTTATGTTCTTAATATGACTTTAAAGTTCAGAGAAAAATATGAACTTTATTTTAATCTTATACATCATGATATTCAAAATGAAATTTAAAAATTGTTTCAGACAAAACTTGGTATTCAACTCTATGTTTCTCATGGAAACAAAATTAGGCTTATGATTTAGTAAAATTTGAAAAAAAATTTTAATTATGCAAAGTTATAAGTCTAAAAGCCCTTGATTTGTGTTCTATGAGAAACATATCATTGAATACCATACTCTAAATTAAACTTACCAATAAAATAAGTAGTTTAAAACATGTACCCTATAATGTAAGTTTTTGGATGCTGGATCAATGTCGATAAGCTTTTAAATGTTCACTATTTTTTGCGGGGAGTCACCTAGAACCCCATTTGATACCCCTAGGGCAATATTGTGCCCCCCAGAACAAAACTTACGACTCCGCCCATGGGTAAAAGATCAAAAGACAGTTCCAATGATTACTAGTGGAAAATGTTCAATAAAACCTGGCAAGAAGTATAAAACAAAATAATATTATACTTTTTTGTATTAACTTGGCAAAATACCACTATACTGATTTATTCAGCAGACACGTTTTGAACTAGGTCACCGCATTATTCAATGCTGTGAATCACTGACAAGACTGTTACTTAGGTGTGTTGTGTTGGTGTGAGTCTGTGTTGTATTTCTGTTCTGTGGTGTGTTATTGTTCATAGAGTAGTTGTTAATTATAAGCTCAGATATAGTATTAGATTTTGAGTGTGTTTTGTCATTTAGAATGTGATGTGGTGTTTAGTATTTAGAATATGGTGTTTGTATAACTCTTAGTATTCTACTGTGTTAGGTTTGTTCCTTTTTTTATATAGTAAAGGATTTTTAAATTGATGTCTATGTCAATCTGTGAGTGTAATGTGTCTTGTATGTGTATCGCGGAATTTGATTTGAGTTGTCTTTTAAACTAAATTTTGCCATACACTACACACTCACAGACTGACATAGAGACCAATCTAAAAATCCTGCGCTACATAAAAAAAGCAACAAACTAAACATAGTAGAAAACTACATGATATATATACATCATAAATACTATTCACAACACATTCTAAATGACAAAACTCACTCACAATCAAATACTATATTTGAGCACATAATTAACAATTACTCTATGAACAATAACACACCGCAGAACAGAATTAACAATTACTCTATGAACAATAACACACCGCAGAACAGAAATATACCACAGACTCACTCCAACACTGCACAGGTGACCAACAGTATTGTCAATGACTCACAGCATTGAATAATGCGCTGACCTAGTCCAAACCCCATCTGCTGAATAAATCAGTAAGTAGTGATTTTTTGCCAAGTTAATACAAAAAAGTATAATTTATACAAAATCTCAAGATGTACAACACAAAAACTGCAAGTTTTAAAATAATATACTTGTGTTGGAGAATGTTGACTAGTGAGTTTATTCAAGGTAGTTTATTTATTCATGTTCAATGCAGACCATATTAGGAATTGTTAGTGGTGAGGATAATTTATGTATATTTCTGCAATATTTTTGTATTTTAAAAATATGCATAAATAAATGCCTAACCCCTCAAAAATATTTATTTTATCAACTGCTTGTTTTAAGGTTTATAAGCTAATCTCTGTTTAAGTGAATGTTTTACAAAAATACTTTAAAGATACTAAATGAATTTAAAGAACACTTAATTGGTTGTTTTAAGGTTTATAAGCCAATCTCTGTTTAAGTGAATGTTTTACAAAAATACTTTAAAGATACTAAATGAATATAAGGAACACTTAATATTAATTTTGTAAGAATAATCTTAAACCTTAGCATATCATAAGCAGTAATTACAGAAATAAGATAGCAATAAGTAAGAAGGAGCTTATGGTTACAGTTAACATAATTTTATGACATTCATATCTTATCTGCACTGTATATTATCAAGTCAAGTTTTTTAATTACTTAACCTAAGACTTTATAAAGAGTTTAAAATATACCGTTTAATTATAAACCATTGAGGTTGAAAAATACAAACATAAATCTAAATTTCAATAAAACAGTAGATAATTTATTTTAATAGATAATTTTTCACAGAAATTTTGTAATGTTGAATTTTTACATTTAAATAGAATGTATTTGTCATGAAACAGCTTTATTTAAACATTGATAACATTAATTTTGTTGATTTTACTGTCCATGACTCTCAGCAAAAAATTTTCAAGGTGAAATTTGTAATCTAACGATTTACGTAAGCCTTGTCTTGTGGATTTTACTATCCATGATTATCAGCAAATCTTCAATGTTTACATTTAAATAATTATTGACCCTTTGATATAAGTAAATTTGTGAAAAACTCACTGATATTATATATAGATATATAAGCAAGAGAAATGTCGGAACTGCGATTTTATGCACTGCAGAATGAACGGATGTACTCCAGATAATTACTATTCATCATATTTTTCCATCCGTGAAGGAATATGTATCAGCATATATATATATATATATATATATATATATATATATATATATATATATATATATATATATATATATATATATTTGTATTTATATATGTATCGGCATATAATTCTTGTATTTGTATTTTGACTTAGTTCTTTATTTATTCACAAGAATACATATTGCGATATATATATATATATATATATATATATATATATATATATATATATATGAAGTTAATATATTACTATTGTAAGTAATTTTATCCACCATTAAGTGCAATGACTTTACCTTAATTTTGCACTTAATGGTGGATAAAATGACTTACAATAGTAATATATTAACTCCATAAAGTCAGTGCAACGGAAAAACAATGGATAACGTAAAATATCAAGAATATATATATATATATATATATATTGTAAAGTATCTATAAAACACAATACAATGTACTTTTATTTTATTAAATGAAAATATATTATTTCTATTTAATAACCAAAAAAAAAAAACTACTCAAGAATAATTCATTAACATTTATTATCATTTCATCTCAACATTAAACAATACACAAAACAAAATTTTACAACTTAACAAGTTTTAACACAATATACTAAAATTCGATTCTTTAAATTTGAGTTACAAGGTTTTTATACCCTTGGCTAGTTTAAGATCTCTTGATATCTCGGGGTTATAGTATGGGCTATATTTTTAGAAATTCTTAGGTTAATTAAATAAATTTTGAACAAACAATATTAAATTTTGAAAATGCAAAAAGGCCAAACTATTTGAACTGGATTTATTTCTTACTATTAATTAACTATAAGATATCCTAATATACAAATTTAACTTCTCTACTATCTTAAAAGTCCACTAAAGTTATTTTTATAGCGCTATTTCTCAACTTAATAAATATCAAAATTTTGCTGGTCGCTTACGTAAATTCCCGTTCTCTCCAATTAAACAATTCACACACTTAAATCCGTTTTAGTTCTTTCAAATTATATTTTCACTGTATTAACTCTTTCAATTTTCTTATTCCTGTTTAATCTGGCCAAGTTTACTCACAAAACTGTATAATTTAGACGAACTCTTTCCAAATAAATAGAATTTTGACCGGTCCTGGCAGGTCCCATCTTAAAGCGTCACCCACGCCATCCAACTACTAACTACGCGTCCTTTTTTTCTTTTAAAATGTTACCAATATGGCGGCTTTCTTCTCCAAAAAACACATATGGGTTATAATTTAGTTCGATTTCTTTTTCTTCACTACAATCGATTGTCACACTGACCTACATCTGTTTCACAGCTGACATACCAACAAGTTTGTTTTCACCAATTTTTATTTCGTTAAACTTTGGTTGAAACCCGATTGAAACTTACTGTTTCAATTTCCTGTCGTCAACAAACCTTCCAGTGTTTATTTTATTAATATTATTAGTGTGTGAAGTGTCTTTGTGTTTTACTTTTTGAAATAGTTCTGAATTGTGTGTGTTTTGAGTGGATTCATAAACATAACCTTACATTGTTTACAATCGTTTTTTCACTTTTTCCTTCAAGTAATTACTTAGCCCTATGTTCCTACAGTTTACAAATTTGTTTACACATAACTATTATTAGATTATCTTATTTTAATTTATGTGTTAGGTTATTTGATATAACAAATTTCCTAATACATTTCCAGTTCAAAACCCTTGTTTACAATTCCTAGGCTTTTACCAGAATTTAGTTTCAATTTTAACCTAACCAATCTTTTAATGAATTTTTGTTTAAATTTTGTATGAGTTATTTCTAATTTATTTTCCAATTCTTAAATAATATTATATAGCCCATTCTATAAATGTTACAATGTCCCCTAATTTAATTTAAACAAAAAAAAATAATCCTAATATCTACATTACACATTTTTTTTACATTTTACAAGCTTGCTTAAATATACATATTTTTTTTTTTAAATTAAATTTAAATTTACATTTATTTCCTACTTGTACATTTTATTTAATAACTACCTGAACACATTTTTATTGAGTACGTTATACCTCAACACTTTGGCTGACTTATTGTCCATTGTCTTTACCACTTTTATAATTGTCCACTTAAAAGTCATTTATACCTTCATCTGTCCACTTTCGTCCATTTATACTTAATTCTATAATACAATTTTATCTTAACTCTTTACCAATCAAATACTGAGCTGAAAACTTCAAGCTACTTGTCTTACATGGTTTATACTAGTTTAAAACTCGCATAATACTATTTCATTAATTTTATATGTTGTTATTTATTATTCTATTTACTATCTCTTTTTTCGCATCCTCCCAACTATTCATCATAAATTTTTTTTTTCAATTAAAATTAATTTGTCTTAACCTTGCCTCAACCTCACTTCAGTTATAAATCTATCAACTCTATCTGAACACAACTATATTAAATTTAACCCCAATTTCATATTACTATTATTTTATTATTATTATTATTATTTTTTTTTTTTTAAACTCTTTATTATACTATATACTTTGTTACATATATATATGACGGTAATTCACCTTACCTCCACTTATTAACGTAGACATTTATTTTATTTTAACATATTTTCGACGACATCAACATCATTAACACCCTTATTCACGTAGACCTTTATTTTATTTCACATATTATCGACGTTATTTATATATTTCATTTTATTTTCAAATTCCCCTTTTTCCAAATTATATTTCCCCTTTTTATATTGTTATGCTCATCCAGAATATACCTATCTTTATCTTTACATTGCACCCTACTTGTACTCCTTCCGTTTTTATCCCTGCTGTCTCTGTTTAATTAGGTTATTTAATATATTTTAACTTATTTCCCCTTGTCACTACTCTGTTTATCATTTATCTCATATTTATTTTGCTTTTAGCTTCATCTAACTCTCAGTTCGAAGTTAGTATTTTATCTCTTCTTCCAATCTCACATCCAGTTCAATTCTTTTCTTATATCATTTCAGTTTATTTTGTATGAAGTTTAACATCTAATATTTTTAAAGGTTGCAATTTCATATCCTCTATTTGATCATATCTATAGTTCCTTCGATTACACTATCCCTATATCAACGAATATAAATTTTGTTTTAATACTTATTTATCAACGCAGATTCTCCCTTACAATACGACGAAGTTTAAATATACAATTACCATATTTTTATTACAACGATGCTTTAATATTTATTATCATAGATTCATATTTCTTTTATAATATATAATATATACGACGAAGTTCCATTATTTATCAACGCAGATTCTCCCTTACAATACGACGAAGTTTAAATATATATAATTTTATCTTTATTCGACGAAGTTTCTAATAAATTATCGTAGATATAGTTACCATCCCTTAAAACTTATCTCCTGCTAACGTTTTCTTATACACATAGTCACCTAGAGTTTATTCATATTGCTTCCTTTACCTATATTTAATATCTCCCTTCCTATTTTATTTAAATTTATATATTTTTTCTTTCTTTATTTTTTTCAAGTGTTTGTTTAATTATTAAGTCATTTCTGGTCCATTGTCATTTCTGGTTTATTTGTTATCTATCCCTCCTACATTCGCTTCCTTCTCCTAATACTTTTATATCCTGAGTCATTCCTGTTGTTTCCATCTTATTATCCTTTGTTATTTTCCTTTCTCTCGACTTCTCCTTGATACATGTCATATTACTGCCTGTGTCTATTAATGCCTGTAAACTTGTTTCCTCTATTTAATTTCTATTCCTGGGTTTCCTATGGTCTTAGTTTTCCGATTGACTGTGGGCACCATGCTCTTTTCTTGTCCCCACGCCTGTCCTTGCCTTAACACCATTTACATCTCCATTGTATCTCCCATCTGCTTCATAAGTTCTATTTTCTGTGTTACTCTCATATTTAAATTCCATTTCCCATTTTCCAAACTTGAGTTGTGCCTCCACATCCATTAACATATCCGTACCTATGATCATTTCTCTCAACAAGCTTTGTACCACTATGCATTGAAACGGATATTTAACTCCTTCCATTTCTCCTATTACCATTTTCATTTTATTAATCTGTTCAGTCTTCCTTTTAGTTGCGGTTTGAATTGTTATATTTTTTATTGGCAGTACCTCCATCTTTCCTACTTCATTTCTTAATTTTAACTCTCCTAACTCTTCTGTGTTTTTCTTTGTTACATTTTCTACTTTCTCTACCTCTTTTTTATTAATTTCTACCACATCAGCTATTATTTCTTTTGTTTCCTCAAAATTTGTCTTAATCTTCTCCTCTAATTCTCTATCTTTCTCCTTTAAGTCTCTTCTTACATCCTCTACTACAGCATTATTCTCTGTCCTCCACTGTTCCCTCATATCCTCTATCATTCTCCTATTTTCTTCCTTTAGGCTCTCGAATTTCTTATACAACCTATTCATTTCCAACCTACTTGAGGCAAATCCTCTGTTCATCTCTTCTCTCATCTCCTTATTTTCCTCCTTTATCTCTCCTTTTACTTCGTTTATATTCTCCTTTAATTCCTTTTTTAATTCGTCCATCTTATCTAATTGTCTATTCATATTCTCACTCATTTCTTTCATCTCCTCTTTTCCTTTTCGGCTCATTTCCATGAGAGATCTCATCATCTCCCTTAAATCTTCATTCTCATCATTTCCCCATTTTTTTTTTTGTTGGGTTTGCATAGGTAGTAGTCCCCTAGCTTCTTCTACCTCAATGTTTCCTATTGGCATATCTGTGCCTTCCATTTTTATTTCTTTCATTTCCAAAATTGTCCCTTTTTCCTAGTCCCCTACAACTACCAGCTCGCCTATATTTTTTCTTTTTTTAGCTGTAAGTAAACTTATTATACACATAAACCATTTTTATATATACTATAAACCTAGCCTTGATTCGATTCAACTCAGTGTTTAATTTTACAAAATTTTGTCTAAATCTATTTCCAGTTCAAATGGTTTTCATATAAAAAGTTCTAAATTAATTTTGATTCAAAATCCCTCTAAATAAATTTTTTTTCTTATTATAAGATATTTTATTTCTTATTAAAAACACAAACTCCTGAATAATTTATTCTTTATTATTATTTTTCTAATAATCGTACCCCACGTTGGTGTGCCAAATGTAAAGTATCTATAAAACACAATACAATGTACTTTTATTTTATTAAATGAAAATATATTATTTCTATTTAATAACCAAAAAAAAAAAACTACTCAAGAATAATTCATTAACATTTATTATCATTTCATCTCAACATTAAACAATACACAAAACAAAATTTTACAACTTAACAAGTTTTAACACAATATACTAAAATTCGATTCTTTAAATTTGAGTTACAAGGTTTTTATACCCTTGGCTAGTTTAAGATCTCTTGATATCTCGGGGTTATAGTATGGGCTATATTTTTAGAAATTCTTAGGTTAATTAAATAAATTTTGAACAAACAATATTAAATTTTGAAAATGCAAAAAGGCCAAACTATTTGAACTGGATTTATTTCTTACTATTAATTAACTATAAGATATCCTAATATACAAATTTAACTTCTCTACTATCTTAAAAGTCCACTAAAGTTATTTTTATAGCGCTATTTCTCAACTTAATAAATATCAAAATTTTGCTGGTCGCTTACGTAAATTCCCGTTCTCTCCAATTAAACAATTCACACACTTAAATCCGTTTTAGTTCTTTCAAATTATATTTTCACTGTATTAACTCTTTCAATTTTCTTATTCCTGTTTAATCTGGCCAAGTTTACTCACAAAACTGTATAATTTAGACGAACTCTTTCCAAATAAATAGAATTTTGACCGGTCCTGGCAGGTCCCATCTTAAAGCGTCACCCACGCCATCCAACTACTAACTACGCATCCTTTTTTTCTTTTAAAATGTTACCAATATGGCGGCTTTCTTCTCCAAAAAACACATATGGGTTATAATTTAGTTCGATTTCTTTTTCTTCACTACAATCGATTGTCACACTGACCTACATCTGTTTCACAGCTGACATACCAACAAGTTTGTTTTCACCAATTTTTATTTCGTTAAACTTTGGTTGAAACCTGATTGAAACTTACTGTTTCAATTTCCTGTCGTCAACAAACCTTCCAGTGTTTATTTTATTAATATTATTAGTGTGTGAAGTGTCTTTGTGTTTTACTTTTTGAAATAGTTCTGAATTGTGTGTGTTTTGAGTGGATTCATAAACATAACCTTACATTGTTTACAATCGTTTTTTCACTTTTTCCTTCAAGTAATTACTTAGCCCTATGTTCCTACAGTTTACAAATTTGTTTACACATAACTATTATTAGATTATCTTATTTTAATTTATGTGTTAGGTTATTTGATATAACAAATTTCCTAATACATTTCCAGTTCAAAACCCTTGTTTACAATTCCTAGGCTTTTACCAGAATTTAGTTTCAATTTTAACCTAACCAATCTTTTAATGAATTTTTGTTTAAATTTTGTATGAGTTATTTCTAATTTATTTTCCAATTCTTAAATAATATTATATAGCCCATTCTATAAATGTTACAATATATATATATAGTTATTTATATTATGATATATATTTTTATACATTCAATGAGACTAGGGAATCTTCATCAGTAACTCAATCATATAATTTAATTGAAAGTAATTCTTTTGAAGTAAGTTTTAAAAAAATTAATTGAAACTATTGTTAATTAAAATATTAACTATGTAACTAACTAACATGTTAAGAATGACAATGTAGACCAAGCATATTTCATGATTTTAAGAGATAGACCCAATGTGAAAATATACCATGAAATGTTTATTGCATCTATAATAAACATAGACCGTAATGACTACATTAGAAGAATATAGATCATACTTATTCAATAACAATACATTAGTGATATTCAAACTCAGCTATTACCAATATTTATGTATAAATTATAAAAGAAAGTTATCAAAATGTTAATAAGAACTGGAATATAAAATCCATACTGATGTATATGGCCAGAGACCTAGAAATGGTTTGTAATGTGGTAAAAAAATATAAGTACTCATCCTTTTCATTTTGGTATGATCCAAAGTACATATTAACTCGATTAAAGAGGTTCATCAAAAAAATAACTTATTGATGGAGCACTTCAAAACAAAAACGGATAGATGTCCAAATTAAAAAATAATCATCCAACAAAACATTTTTAAACATCATTTTAGAATTTTTAGTCTACCATTACTGTATTTGGTTGATTACATATAATAGTCAGTAAAAATTTGAAACAACCTTTAATTAGTTTTTAAAGCATTGCTTTACATAATTATTTAAAAAAATAATAATAAAACATAATAAAAAAAACACTTTCTAGGTAATAAAATGAATAACCTTTGAGCTTTGAAGAGAATTCAAGTTTGAAATCAAAATCCACAGTAATGTTTAATACTAATAATAGGTTGTTTCAGATTTTACATTGTCTATAATTGGTCATAATCAATTAAATATTTTTCTAATATTGTGTAACAAACTCTGAGTTCACGATAAGCCGTTGATCAGATCAAAGAAACTAAAAATTGTGACACTTACTTTTATTAACTCAGCTACAGTCTAAGTTGACATCTCCCGTAACAGCTGTCCTTAATAATTATAAAAGTAAGTGCTACTATAGGAAAGTGTAACATTGAACAGGTGTTTTTAGTTAAAAACTAGTAGCTCACGTAAAAGATGGAAACAAATAGTGGATTAAATTAAGAAGACAATGTAAATTAACATAGTATAGATTAATAAACAAGTTCACATTGTTAACTTAGAACTTGTTTTTCTTCAAGGTTTTTTGTAACAGTTTTATACTTTTAACATATAATAATATGTAAACACTTCCCTTACAGTAGCATTTAACATCTGCAGTTTTTGTTATTTTTTGAGTTAATAATCTTGAGATTTGTTTAAAATTATAATTTTATAAACAGTAATTATTTTTATTGACATTATTAAAAAAAACTAACCTAATTATTGTTAAACAATGGGAACATCTCCTGAAACAGCCGTCCTCAACAAATATAAGTAAGTGCTACTATAGGTAAGTTTATAAATATTTATAATTGTTTAGTGAAAACTAATAGCTCACGTGAAGATGGAATCAACAAATACTAATTATTGTATTATTGGCGAAAGCGATTTCACGAAATTTCTCACATTATAACTAGACTGTAACTGACATCTTGGTTATTTAACAATATTGTGGGTGGGGAAATGGTGTTTAAGGATAATTATATTTGGTCTTTTTTAGGGCTAATAATGTCAAAAACTGTGGTATTCAGATGTAGTTGACTGTTAAATGTGTGTGTTGTAATATGAAATGCTTGCATATTTTACACTTGCTAAGAAACCTTTTCAGACCTATGTTTAGAGCTCCTAAAATATTTTCCTATCTTCATGAATTGCCCTTTGTTTATATATGTATATGTTTCTTAACTTAAAATAAACTAAAATAGTTTAACCTTATTTTGAGATTGAAATTAAGAGATGAATGCAAATCATATTTAGAAAGAAAGACTGCTGTTAAAAGGGTATAGAATGAAGGTAAAGAAGATTTTACAGCTACTATAAATCATAACTAACACTACCTAACATCAAGCAACAAACTGTAGCTAGTGCAAAACGTAATTTTTTTATGGTGTTGTTGTTAGTTCTCAAGCATTACTATATTTGGAAACAAAAAACTGTTAAAAAAAAAATTATATCTTTAAAACTTGTAGTTTTGCCTTGTACAATTTGAGGTTTTTCTTATAAATTACACTTTTGGTAACAACTTATAATATATTTCAGCAGACACATTTCACACTAGGTCAGTGCATTGTTCAATGCTGTGATTCACGAACAAGACTGTTGCTCAGGTGTGTTGTGTTGGTGTGAGTCTGTGGTATTTGTTTTTATTTTTTAAAATAATAACATTTAATATGTAGTACTATCCAATAATAATAATTATTGTATTGTAACAATACAATAATAACTTATTGTATTATACAATAAATTCTTGTGGTTTTTGTTGTCCATGACATTCAGCAAATATTTCAAGTTCGAACCTTGTAATTTCATAAATAGCAGAAACTTATAATTAAAGTAATTTTTTTAAATTGATTGGGATATTACGTTTTTTTACTGCTTTAGGTTTTTTCAGAGTCAAGGTTTATATACCTGTAAATCTATATTGTGGAATTCTATGATAAATATTTTATGTTCAATTAAAGTGTATGGTACCTCTTTTACCTTCCTAATTTTATATTGTTTGCATCAAAGTTCTACAAAAATTTACTTATTTTAATTGTTAATTTTTATCTCGCCTCACAGAATCCAAGTACCCCAAGCATTGATGAAATGCATTAATTTGTACACAACAGGCACATTCACTTTGCTATGTGATAATGGGTTGATTTTGACGCGCTTGCGTCGCGTCCCGGCATGCCTTGGCAACAACTACGCTCAGTTACAGCTGTGTAGCTAACATGTGCGTTGTGTTCTGTGCTTGCAAAATGTTCAAGGTTATCGAATCGCCCACCCCTTACGAAGTTCGTTCGGTTATACGGTTTTTGTCGGCAAGAAACATGTCTGCTGCAGAAATTCACCGACAGATTTCTGAAGTTTACGGTGCTAATGCCATGTGTAAAGGAAAAGTGCGTAAGTTAGTTCGAGAATTCAAAGATGGCCGCGACAATGTCCATGACGAAACTGATCTGGTCGTCCATCTTTAATGTCAGACGATTTGCTGGCTTCAGTTGAGGTGAAAACTCGTTACAACAGACGCTTCACGATCACTACTCTCTCACACGAATTTCCGGAAGATTTGAGGTCTGTGATTTACAAAATTGAAACAACAAAGCATGGAATGGAGACACACGCAATCTCCCGTAAAGGTCAAAGCCAAACAGACTTTGTCACAGCGCAAGATCATGGCGTTTGTGTTTTGGGATAGGCATGGTGTTTTGCTGGTCGACTTTATGGAACGAGGAACGACAATAAATGCAGAAGTCTACTGCCAAACTCTGAGGAAGAACGATTTAAAACAAGATACGTGGCATGGTCACAAAAGAAATTTTGTTTCTGCACGATAATGCAAGTCCTCACACTGCCGCTCAGACCCGAGCTGCATTGGACTCTTTTGGCTGGGAGGTTTTGGACCACCCACCCTACAGCCCTGACCGTGCGCCGAGCGACTTTCATCTCTTCTGTCATCTGAAACATCACTTGGGCGGCAGCCGTTATGACGATGACGACGAATTGAAAACGGCAGTGAATTCTTGGTTATCAGAGCAGGCGGCAAGTTTTTATGAAGAAGGTTTCCAAAATTTAGTTGTGCGATATGACAAGTGTTTACAAAAACTTGGAAACTATGTAGAAAAATAGATAAAAGTATGTAGATTCCAAAAATAAAATTAGTTTTTGCAAATTTCTTTTTGTTTTTTTTAAATTTTCAAACGGCCCTTACTTTAAGAATACCCCTCGTATTACTGTTTTCATTACTGAAGGAAAGAGAAAGTATTCATAATAGAAAATATCTACGACTTTGATTTTATAACAAGGAATGGTATACAGGAAGAGTTGGTCAATGGAGGTGAAACACATGAACAAGTGAAGCAACCAAAGACTAAATGAAGGAAAATATCTTTAGGCATATTAAAGCCACAGATTGAAAGGAAAGAGGAAGTTATAGGAAAAACTATGACACAATGATAAGTTTAAGTTTATTATTTTTAAAACTTACCTAAACTCAGGTAAGTGTGTATCAAACTGAACATGCGTTTCATGCAGAATCTGGAGCTTATCATTTATAATGACTCCTTTTAGCTAAAAAAATGAAATAAAAAATTTAGCCTAAGTTTTATTGGTACCTGTAAAACAAAGGTTTATTAAAAAAATAGTCTTTAACACACTGTCTAATATAAAAATTGCAGTAAAATAATTTATAAATGTTACTCTCCAATAAAGCTAATACAACATATATGTATTAATATCCGGCTAAATAAAAGTCCAGACTAGATTTTATAAATAAACCATACATGTAAAAAATCCATTCAAAATTTATATCTTCAATTTATCCTTGAGATTTTATCATTTCAATATTTTAAAATTGAATAAGAATTTCCAAATACTTTTTTCAACATTTCTCACTAGCTCTGTTATTTTATCAACTCTTAATGCTTTTTAGGAAATCCTCATTTACTCTATCATAATTCATAATTTACATCTCAAATTTATGTAAACTGGCCGCACAGTAGCCTTTACGTCAATTTATTTCAATACTAAATTTAAAATGTAAATATTTTACTTTGAGGACAAAGTTGATATTTGTGTTCTACACATTGAAACAAGTAATTGTTTTAAACAAATTATAAATCAACGTCATACCATATTTTTACCAAATTATCTTGTAAAATATATAAATCATCTTTAAATTTTCATAAACTACCTTTACAAAAGCGACGAGTTGATTTTAAAAAATTTGTTTAACTAGAAATTAGGTTATAACTTTATAATTATTTCTCATAAACTTTGTCAAAAAGTACAAATATTGATTTAGAAAAGACCATTTTCTAAAATGAAAACATGTATAAGTAAAATATAAAATACCAAATAATTTTTCTTTCTAGTCATTGTTATCATACAGCAACAATAAAAAAGGACCAGAAAATATAGATTACTTATAAATATTAAGCCACTGTATTTTTCAAACTTTCGTGAAACAGAATATTTATGCAAATGTATACGTTTCTCAATATATTAACTGAATAAGTTATAAAAGCACCTGAAAAACACTTTCCCAGTTAAGGCATTTATTATGGGTTAAAGGCAGCTAAAGTAAAATATTAATAGTATTAACAATCTTTCTTTATCGTAGCTCACGTGAAGATGGAATCAACAAATATGAATCTTTCTTTGTTTTATTCTTGCAGAGTATTTTTAATTGTTTTATAGTATTTTTTTTTTTTTATTGTGAATAACCTTGGAAAATTGTATACATCTGTTGCATGGTAGCCCATATTCTACATGGCGGCCCATATGAAAGTTTTCAGAGGGGCTGGATGTGAAAGCATTGCATACTAAAAAATTCAGTAGCTAAATAATTTGTTTTTTTAACCTTTTACTACTTATAAAGTACTAGCCCACGGTACTTAATTTATAAAGAAAATAAACACATTATTCTAATTACTAGTACTTGGTATTAAAAAACAATAATATGTAAATATTCAGACAACACACTTTTTTGTAAATATAAATATTTTAATCCCAGATCATGTCCTATAATTCAACAACTTTTTTAAATAACTCGCTGGAAAAAATTTACTGGCCTACAAATGATTTAGATATTTATTTTGTATTATTTTTAATCTGGGGGTAAGCTGGGGTAGGGCCCCCTTTTGTCCCAGTTATGGGCACCCATGTTATTCTAGATATGATTTTTCCACTTCTTATCTAAAATATGACACCAAATAAACTCAACATTTTTATTATTATTCTAATAGAAATATTTTTTATCTGAGACCAAGCCAAACCATATAAAATTTTGAAATATTTTTTCAGTGAACACCAACACAGTTTGAATAATGTATACACACCTGTTGAGTACTGAAATCCAAACCTAAATACCTTTTGTCGTCATCGCTAGCTATCATTTTTAATGATATGATTTTTATATCTGGTAGATGAACTTATCTGTTTTTAGGTTATTATCTTTAAAATAACAAATAACGTTTCACTATACCTGTTTAACAGGCAGTAAATTGACAAATGAATACAATAATGGGAAACCATGGTGACAGTCAGCTTGACACACGGTTGGTCCCAATAAATTTCCCTTCGAAATTTGAAATAAAAAAAGCAAGGTCAAGTGTCTAAAGTAGTTATACTTCTTTAAAAACCTGATATACCTACTTGTAATAACTACAGTATTAACAGTCCACGATTTATTAACACGATAATTAAAATTTTACAAAAAACAAGTATATACTTATATATTTATACTCATTACTACATTTGAAAAAATCGTCTAAAATAAAATTACAATCAACTAACACATTCACTTTTTGCATTATATTAGGTTACAGTAAAGCTATAAATAATAACATTAAGAGCTATTCGACCACTGATAATTTTCATACTTTAATACATATTTATAACTGTGGATCTTAAATACTCTATTGTACAGTAGTTTCATGCTGATTGTATGCTAAGAATTAAATTATTTATGTGTTGGCAAGCTTGCGAAATACATAGTATACAACTAGCCAAACAGAGCCACTATTTTTTAAAGGACCAATTAGAGTTCACCATTACAACGGCGGTATTTTTAAAATTTGTTACAATTCGTTCTTTTATGGTTAAATATTTTTAAACATCAGAAATTTAGGAAACCACGCCGATTTTGATTAAATTTTCCATTGTTCTTTTAATGTGTAAAAACTATCATTTTTACATTAATATAAAAAAACTGGTTTTAACAATAATTTAAATGTTATTCATGTTTGAACATGGTAAATAAAGATTTCTTTGTTATGAAATTTATTTTATAATACATAACTTTTTCCAACCCTTAAAAACTACCCTTTATCTCAAAATTTTCACAAAAAAATGTTTGATGCATCTTTAAATGATTTAATAATATATTTTATTGTGAATTAAAATCTATTTAATATTCAGTTTTATTTCTCAACTAATAAATAGTTCAACCCTTATAAACCACCCCTAACAATAAAATTCTTGATTTTTTTGTACTTCCAATTTTTTAAATGGTCAATTTATGACAGGTTACATTTATTTTGTTACTTACGACTATACCAGGAATCTGTGAGTATATATAAATGTTTTGAAAAACACAGGTATGTTTACACATATCCTACTTGAAATAATATTTTTATTTTGATCTTAAATTTTTAAGCGATTCTTAATAGCATCTACATGAGATAACATATCACAATTTTTTACAGCTTCTTTAATTTGGGTAACACTCATCACTCCATTACAAAACGTTATATATCTCTTCAATCACTTGATCAATATTAGTAAATATTTCATTATTTTGTATTGAAATACTAATTTATCACTTCAACATTAGTTTATGACTATCCTAACTTCCTAAATTTTGTAAAAACATACTGAGACAGAACGTTGTTACAAATTTAAAGTTCAGATAGTCATAAACTAATGTTAAAGTGATTAATTAAGTTTCACTGAACATAATGGACTACAAAATTGAAGACTGAAATACTAAGTTACATAACCAATAATGCATAGTGACATATGTTTGATTCAATTTAAAATTGAACATATATTTACAATATTTTGATGTTCCAGTACTTCTTAAGTCAATATTAATTTATTTTTCATCGCTTTAGACAAAATGTAACAAAAGGTTAATTTTTTTTAACAGCAAGTAAATGTTTACATTTGTAATAGTGCTACATTTTTCACTACCTTCTACTATAAAGTACTAGTAGAAGGCACTACCTTCTACTATCTCATACTCTCCTTATATATTACTTGTACGAATTTCAAGTACAGCTCACAGTATAGCTGTTGCTTTTTACTCTCTTTCATCTAAACACAAAATTCATTTAGTGAATACTTACCTCTTTACAGTAGCCAAGTACCCATATTATGCTGAATCGCCTGATGTCCTCTGGTGTACCTACATCACTCCCAAACCACTTCCTTCTGGTGGACCCCAGTCCATGGCACTCGCATAGTACATGGATTAGGTGGTTCTGCTGCCTTATGATGCATTCCGATTTCCCCTGCACAGTCTGTAGATGTGGTTTCTCTTGCATCCATCTTGAGATGATATACCTACTGCCCTCAGAAACAAGGCTTGTCCCACTTTATTGGTTAAGGCATCTATTCTCTAATTTCTTACATAGCTTAAAGCTGGCTTTATCTAAAGCCATCAGAGCAAATCTACCTCTGAATTGTGGTCCTCCAGTCGTAGATAGAAACTACCTCGGTTCACTAATGTCAACTCCAACTCCCCTTTTTAAGTTAGATCGATTCATGAATAAAATTTCAGCATCTTTGGGTCTACAATTCCTATATTTCAAAAATTTGGATTTTAAACTTCCTTTTTCCTCTTGAGAGTCAATGTTTCATACTGAGGTTCCTATTCAGAATTAAATATGACATTCATATTTTGCTAACCAGAGCAAACGGTTAGCTAATCGTTAATTATTTTGCTAATTAATAAAAACAGGTATCATTTACACATATATCAACCATGACCTACAAATATATATTTGTTGATTCCATCTTCACAAGAGCTACTAGTTTTGAACTAAAAACTCTTGTTAATTGTTAGACTTGCCTATAGAAGTACACGTTATATTGTTAGGGACGGGCGTTTTGGGAGATGTGTCCCATTGTCAACTCAGACATTAACTCTAACTTGAGTTATGGTCTAAGGTGATAACAGGACTCATTTCCTGGAACAGCCGTCCTCAACAATATAAAGTAAGTGCTACCACAGGTAAATGTAACAATTTACAAGTGTTTTAGTTATAACCTACAAATTTTCTATATTAACACAATAGGGCCACATTTCAACAGAATAAAATTTACAAACAATAACAAAATAAAAAAAATATTAAATGAACAAACCCAATTCAAACCATATACATTTTTTCAACACCGCTTCCGTACCAAACCTAGACAATAATGAAAATCGCTTAGCTTTAACTTCAGGTTTTTGTATAATGTAGTTGTCCAAGTTGCTTCTATAGTTTTTCAATTTGCTTTCTTGTTAATCATTCAAGCAAATCACATATCAGTTGAAATACAAGTTTTTCTGTTTTTCCAAAAATACTAATACTATATTGAACGGAGAGAGAAAATACTAGTTTTATTGGTAAACAAAATTAAGGTAAATACATTGGTCGTCTGTTATAAATTTAAAAAATAAATAAATTCATCTCAAAGGATAAAACACTAACTCCAAAAATTATTTTATCCCTAAACTGAACTAGTTGTTCTTGGCAGCTTTTGTACACAGGTAAATTAATTATTATCCTCAATTTAGTTATATTTTTGTTTATGTTGGTAATAATGTCATTTTGCGTTAGTGATGCAGGCTTTGTTTATTTGTCGTTATAACTATGCATGTTTCAAGCAGCCAAGTTAGTTTCATTATCACTGTCATGCTGTAAATCATGGCTGCTCTGCTTTCTATTTGCATCAAAGAAGAGCAAAGTTCAGTGATCCATTTTTTGTTTCGGGTGTATCGGGATCCGAAATTCATCGAAAACTTTTGGTACAGTACAGTAACAGTGTTTCACCTCAACGAAGGGATTGAAAATATTTCAATGGTCGCACAAAAATTACACACAATGGAGCTGGACCACACAATGACAGTTTTCAGCCACAAATGAGGAAAACATTTAACGTTGATGTGAAATGGTTTTCTTAGGCAGACGAGTAACTATTGACGAAGCTGCTCGTCTGCAAGTTAGTTACGGCTCTGCTTACGAAACATCCCCAACAGACTTGGTTTCATAAAGTTTGTGCAAGACGGGTCCCAAATGAGCTTACGCAGTTGAATAAATAAACATGCTCGGACATCAAATAAAACTTTTTTTATTGCTATGGTAATGAACAGGACTACTTCTTAGACGGGATCATTACTGGTGTCGAAATATGGATTGATCATTACGAACCTGAGTGTAAAAAAGCAGAGTATGGAATGGAAACATCCAAATTTGCTGTGCAATAAAAAGTTCAAGACCCTACCGTCCGCAGGAAAACTAATGCTAACAATTTTTTAGGACTCACAAGGTCCAGTACTGGAACATTGTGAGGAAAGGGGTGGAAACAATAAAGAGTGTATGTTACAATAAGATGCTTACTGCCAAGCTAAAGCCTGCAATTCGTAGCAAACGGTGAGGACTGCTGTCAAAAAGTGTTGTGTGACGACAAACCCTGTCCTCATACTGCTGAAACGCTACAGAAACTTGATTTTGAAGTACTGACTCATCCTCCATATAGTCCTGATTTTGCCTCTTCTGACTATCCTTTGTTTAGTCCACTCAAAGAAGCAGTGCATTTCTGGCTTACAGCTCAATTGAAAACCTTTTATGAATGCATCAGGAAGCTTGTACAATGATGGACCAAGTGTGTTGAAAAGCAAGGGGACTATGTTGAAAAATGATGTGCATATACATTTTATATTTTATTACAATATCATTTTAAAACTACATTGCGGATAATAATTGACTTACCCTCGTATTAGTTTATAACAATGGTAATGTGTTGTGATCATAGATTTTAATATGTATGTTTTTAAAAATGTGTTAGACAAGTAGTGTGTCAGTTAGTAAATAGAAACCAAAACCAGAAATCTTATTTTGGTAATCATTAGATTTATTTATACTTCTATATTACCCAAAGTGTCCTTGCATGTGGTTTCCTTTCATTACATTTAGGCAGTGTAAATAAAATTGTGTCAAAGATATTAATAAGAAAACTTGCAATAATAAGATATTATTATGAAATTTATTATATTTCCAAATTATCCATATTTATTGTAAATGATCTCAATGAAGACAAATGTTTTTAGGTACTTGCGTATAATACAGAGATCACTAAATTATACAGAGGTAGTTATGTTGTATAAAATTACAAAGACGTAATGTAGTTCCAACTAAAATGTGAATAAATAAACATAACGTAATCTAACTTTAAGCGTGTCTTCCAGAGTTATTTTGCGTCTTGGTTCAAGTTATTTATTTGAATTTATTTACCTATGAAGTATAAAGTCAGGATAGATTTGGTTGTAATTTATACAACATTACTACGTACCTATATTAGTGGCCTCCATATAATAAATAAGTACCATTTTTTACTACACCTTGTTAAGCTGTATGAAATTCCTTGAAGATTTTCAGATCTGCATCTTTGAAGGTTAAGTTATGTCAGATCCATATTCGCAATATTTCATGAACCAATCCTTACACATAAGCCATACTAATTTTAAAGGAATAGAAATAATACAGAAATACAAACACAGTTAAGTTTAAAACAAAAATGTAATTACCTTACTCATTTAACAATGTTTAATATAAGGAAAAGAAAAACTGAGACTTATTAACAAATTTAATATATCATTTTAGTTTTTAACAAATCCAACAAACCTTATTTAAATTTTAACAAGTTTATATAATATGTTTTCATCTTCAACTTTACATATACTTATACATTTTAACATACACCTAGCTTATAAACTATGTGCAAAGTAAAAAAGGTGCATTTGTCTAAAAAACTAATTTTAATGGAAAAGCAAAATATTCCCTAGTAATTTTAGCCATTTTATTTATATTTTGGAGTTTTTAAAAAAATAATCAACCTTTTTTGTTTGAAAAATATATTCATAGATCCTATTAAAACATATTATGTAATGATTTAAGCCATGTAACATTTTGAAAATTGACTAAATGTCATTATGGAGTTAATAACATTATAGTGGCATTTAGTCAATTTTCCTTATAATGAAAACTACTTATAAAAGGACTTCTGGTACTTAGCAAATCTTTAGAGAAATAGGATTAATTTTGGGTGAAAGTAGTATGTTATCCACATCGAAAAAATTATTCACTAACTTTTACTGTTTTTTTTTTTACAGCCTAAATAAGACCAGAAGTTTAGAAGACAAATTGCCCCCTTTCATTATCCATACTTGAAAATTATTTCATTGTTACAATACTCATATCTTTAATGATGTTACATCCAATTGGCTGAAAGAGAACAAAATAAAGGTTCACTGTAATTTTGTATAGTATATAATTAATACCTTACAATTTTACTTCTTTTTTTAAATAAACAATTGAGAACTGCAATAATTAGCTGATGTTTCTTCTTTCATATAATTTGTTTACACTGTTTCTTATGCTGTTTATTATGATTATTAATGATCCAAAATGATTGAAGACAAGATAATATAGTTACAGTCTTGAATTTTTACACAAACAGAACACCAACTTTTACATTCACATAAACAAAACAGGACACAAATACACAGGCATTTACCATAACCTAGAAATCCTACAGATCAACAAAAAAGAACCACATCTTAACACAGTAGAACAATATAAAATCTACAGACACAAAAAAACACAAAGTACAAACATATTAAACGAACAAACACAATACAAATCACACATACTCTTTGATAGTATTAAAAACCTGCCTTTAACCGTCACCGCTTAACCCGACAACTCCAAGCAGAAGACACTGATGAAGATCTCCACATAGCGATCAGTAAGTTTTCACAAATTTACAAAATTTTAAGTTCAGTTAGTCATAAACTATTGTTAAAGTGATTAAATTGTTACAGTACTTAATAGTTGTAGTTTAATTACTATTGCTAAGGTAGCTACCAGGTTTATGAAGATTAATTTTACAAACAGAATTATTTATTCTGAAAATGATTCAAGCAGTTACAGCGATATTGTGAGGTACAAGACTGTACAGAAGATATTGGTGGCAGCTTGCCTTAGGGATGCTCCGTCACTAAATAATACCATAGAAGCAGGTTTCTCTAGATAACCAATAGTTACAAAGTGATGAAAGAATTAAATGATGAAGTAAAAGTTTTTGAATATGAATATGATGCTGAAACCCCTCTTATTCTACCAGATGATGTTCAACATGGCTATAATAAAGTTAAATCTGATAGAGCAGATAAGAATACTAATTGTAAATTGTTAATAGACAGATTGTGGTTGGACAACTGTTATTACTAGAAGTTTAGCGTTAAAGAATTTGTTCAAAGGCCTTGAATTGTGCTGAAACAGATTATTAGGAAAATTCTGTAAGTAAATTAGATCAAGCTACTTTGCAACAGCTCTATTGTTTTATATTAAATTCTACTATGGTTGCAGAATCTCACAAAACAAACTTTTTGAGTCAAACCCAAATCTAAATATTTATTTGAAGTATACCCAAATATTTATATATTTCAAGATAAAAAGGCTTAAATTGTTTTAAAAAATCTATGACACTGGTTTTTGAAACAAGGGTAAACGTAATGTAACAACAATAAAAAAACTAAATTTTCAAAATCTGAAAAAGTTAGTTTTTTTTTGTTGCAAAACCAAGATGAAAAAACTATGCGTTATTATCTGGGCAAAAAGAGTGATTTACAATTTTATTACTATTTCATGAAAGAAAATTTTGGTATATGAAAAACATGAAACATCTTTTATAGAAACTCATGTAGAGAAACTAGTTTTACTTTAAAAGTTTTGAAATATTTGGAGGAAACAAACTTAATTTGCTATACAAATCTAATTTATATACCACTTATAACATTTATACATCTGTGGTAAATTTAGTGTTAGCTACTGAAGAAGAGAAAAATTCCAAAAAATGAAAGCTCACCTTCAACTTCTTTCAAAAGAAAGAAGCTATTACAAAAACTTTCTTTAGAGCTGTTGTCTTCATTCATACAAAACGTATATGGTAATACAGGCAATTTTCATATAATATATGTTAATTTGCATAAATTCAACAAGTTTCAACAAGAAGCAAAAATTTAACAAATCACAATTAATTCCAGATAACTAATCTACTATTTATAAGAACTAATTACATTGATATGAATTAATAGTAATACTTTATTATATTTACTGCTAGATATACAATACTTTTTCAAATAAACCTTTTCATTTAATACAAATTAGTAGCTATTGACTTACACCACTTTTTCTGCCAGGCTCATTCGTAATATTGTTTAAACAACTGAGAATTTTAGGTAAACAATAGATATAACTGTATAAAACAACTGTGGTGTAATGTTTAATTTAAATAAATCAAACCTCTATATACCACAAATGACTTTTTTTTCAATTTAAAACCTTATGTACATTTCAATTGCCATGCAATTGAAATGTACATAAGGTTTTAAATAAAAAAAAGTCATCTAAGGTATAGAGGTTTCATTTATTTAAAATAAACGATAGAGCTTGAATTATTATAAAAATTGAAATTTCTACAAAAGGTTTGAGTAGGAAGGTTTAATAATGTCTGCAAAAATGTATCTAACCCACTCTAACAAACAAGATTTTACAGTTACATATTTTAAAAAAAAACAGTGAAATCTGACTAGTTTCAAACCAAAAAAGTAACTGTGTGTGTCCTAATCATCACTCCATTTGTTAAAATAAATTGAATAAAAATCTATTTAATTGAAATCTAAGAAGAAAATAGTGATCTTAATGCTTAGCATTTGTAGATATTTTGATTTGGAAATAAAACAGAACATTATTGTATTTACTACAGTACACAGGTTGTATAATTTTAGACAAAGAGGTAAAATTGAAAGTTAGTAAAATTTGCCGCCTTCAATGAGAAATGCCATACAGAGAAAACTTAAATACCTATTTAAATAGTTTACTGACAGAGCTTAATGGTAGTTGTAACCTGCTTTTCCATTAGATCTCAATAGGTGACAAAAAATTAGCTTTGATGGAGAGATTAAAAAAACGTCTGTAATTTAACAATTACTGTTTTTCAGACTCTGGCTTTCAGAAACCTTGTCCTCCTCATAGACTATAAGTACAAACCAAATCTTGATCTGATAACAAAATTTCTCAGGTCTTGGATAAAGAAGGAAGAGGCTTCAAGCATTTGGTTCACCATTTTGCTAAATTAAATGAGGCCAAATTGAAGGGCATTTAACTGAAGTGGATGTAAGAAAAGTAAATTAAGATTCTGAGTTTGAGGACAAACTTAACAAAAAGAAAATATCTACATGAAAAGCTTTTGATAAAGTAGTTTAAGGTTTTCTGGTTAGTGACAAAGATGGAAATACTAAAAAATCCTGTACAAACTCTTACTAGCACATTGAAAGCCGTGGAGGGCCAAATGTCATTAAAGAACATTTTCTCAACTCCCATTTTGATTTTTTCCCAGAACATCTTGATGCAGTCAGTGATTAAGAGGAAGTACGCTTCTATCAAGATTTCAGAACAAGATACCAAGGCCGATATGATCCAGCTATGACTGGTGACTCCTGGTGGTTTGTGAAAAAAAATCATTCGATATCCGTAAGACAAAAATATTAAAAGAGAGGTATTATCAACCTAATTTAATTCCATCTTTCTTCTATTGATTAAATATGTAAAAATGTTTTTGTCTTATTAATTTAATCATCCTTTAATAATATATCAAAAATATATATTTCGTATTTCACAACTTAAATTTCCCTACAATGAATAAAAAAAATATATGCCCTACACTATTTAAATGTCATTTTTTATTTTACTCCAAAAACCATAAGTAATAGCCTCATGTGTCATGAAAACAAATTTTATTTGCACGCCAGTGTAATACAATCTAACTAAAATGCATGCAACCCCATTCAACTGCGCAAGAATGGAATGGGTAGAAAATAAATAGATAGAAACAAACCTAGATTAAGGCTGTTAAAAGCTCTATAGTTACAAAAATTACAGTTATAATCCTATCCAAATCAATTGTTAAAATTATATTAATTTAATAACTGAATGCAATTGGAAACAATTAGCCATATTTCATACAGGTCTGAGATACCAGGAAATTTGAAATATGACTTATTTAAACTAACAGGGATGAATTTGAACTAATTGATCTCAATAAATTGAAATTAGTATAAATACCTACAAATCTGTTAGTGAAGTAGCTATAATGATTAAAATATAATTCTCAAAATACTGCTTCAAAGACAATTTAAATTTAAAAAAAAACAACATAAACCTAAGAGCTTATGCTTAAATTAAAATAATAATACTTTCTATGCTTTTTATGCTATAACAAAAAAAGCATATTTTATTTATATAAATTTATTTATATTTTATATAAAATATAAGTTTAAATTATCGACAGTATTAATGTTATTTAAATTATCGTCAGAATAAATAAGCATTACCAATTTCTCTGTACCAAAGCTCTAAACACATAGGCTGATATAAGAGGTACTCACGGCTCTATTAAACCTACTTAATTACTTCTTTGTACTAAACTTAATTTATTTCCTGAACCATTAACCAAAATATAATATTTTAATTGTTATTGAATGTTACACAAGTTCTTTTCTAAAAGAGGTAATATACTCTTTTAACCATTATAAAAAGAAAAGGCAAATAAGAAGATTATTGAAAAAAATAATAGGTAAGTCTTAAAATAACACTTAAATATATTTACTATGATATATACAATGGAAGAAGTTACAGGTTTAGAAACCTGAAACAAAATATTACAATAACATTCTGTGTTTCTGCTAAGTTATATATTTTGAGTGTCACAGTTATTTGCTACTCCTGGGATTGTCACGTTAAATAATGTGACAATACTAGAAATGTCAAAATGTTGAAAAAAATTCAACCAAAAGATTGGTTCAAAAAATGAGACAAAAACCTTTATTTAATTAATTACTTAATATAATTCTCTAATAAATACTGTATAATATAACAAGTATAATAAGATTTTCCTTATACAATTTTAATATCTGTAACTATTAATAGAGGAGTCTTGTTAATATCATGAACTATTAATAGAAGAACCTTGGTGTACAGGATCTTGTCGTTAACATGTAACCCAAAAGATTTATAACACTTTATAAAATTAAAACAGAGAGTGGGATTTATTTTTTACAAGTGTTTTATACACTAGTTTTTCTTTCAATCCTTTAAATCTTCAGTTTTTCATTGATGTGTTGTATTCTTAGCCTTGCAAAATAGAACATGGACTTAATTTGTATACTGACATACAACAAGTTTTTAAATTGCATCATATTTTGCTATCAAAATGATTACACAATATCAACATCCAGCAACTGTGTTGGATTATTAAAGCTCTACTATATTAACTTAATTTTAATTTCTTCTAACCCTCCAGAACCAAAAGAAATAATTTGATTGTGATATTCAACTAAATGTTGAACTATTTTTTGTTCAATTTCCAAACCTTCCTTCACTTCTTTTTCGCTCAGTATGATGTCTAATTGGTTGTCAGCAGTTACAAATACAACTTTGTATTTGCGAGATGAGAGAATGTTTCCAATAACAAGCTAAACAAAAAGAATTGTACATGCAAAAATACTTCAAAATAATCATCTATAATAAAAATTAAGAAGATTACATGCAACAACTACCCCTGCTTTTACATAGGGCAATCAGGGAGAACGTTTACCACAAGATACAACAAACACATAAAAGACACAACCCAAATTAAATTTTACCATACACATATAAAACACACTATACTCCCATACTAACATAGACACCAATCTAAAAATCCTATACTACATCAAAAAAGGCAACAAACTTATCAGAACAGAAAACTACGAGATATACAAACACCGTAAATACTATCCACAACACATTCTAAATGACAAAACACACTCACAATCAAATACTATATTTGAACTCATAATTAACAAGTACTTTATGAACAATGACACACCACAGACTCACACCAACACAACACACCTGAGCAACAGTATTGTCTGCGACTCACAGCATTGAATAATGCCCTGACCCAGTACGAAATGTCTCTGCTGAAAATATCAGCAAGTAGTGGTTAATACCAAATGTGTAATCCAAATGTCTGTATCATTGTCTCTCAAGTTAAATAATGATCATTCCGAAATTAACATCAGTCAATTTTTTACATTCAATAAAGTGTGCTTAATTGTGACTGTATAACTGACATAGTGAGAGATTCTCATGTTGAATCAACCATCAACGAGTCAACTATGTTTGTCCAGTATGAAAACAAGTAACTATCAACGATTTTCTGTTTGAATAAAAGCCTCCAAGGACAGATAGTATCAATGATTTCCCTGATTTTAATATGATCCACAAAATTACTACTACTTTTCATTCCATACCCAAAAGAGTATATACTTAACTACAAATAAAAAATGTGAATACAATGATATGTTATGCATGTTGTTTATTTGTCTGCTTCAGCTTCATTGCTTAAGTCTTTCAGAGTTTTTCTTACAGACCAGGCACTCAGGAAAATAGTACACACCATAATTGAAAACTATTTATTGAAAAAAAATGTCTCTTACTAAAGGAGTACATATTCTGAGCAGCCTGCAAAGCACTTTAAACATTTTGTTCAGTTTACATATCATATGATGTGCAGGTGCCTTAAAGCTGTTTTCAGTACGCACATCAATTGAGTTTTTATAACAGTATGTTATTAAATATACACATATTCTGATGCTTCCAGTGAGAGTCTTGTGAAATTTTTTTTGAAAGACTTTATGCATTCTCTTTGTCTGTATATTGTTGTTTATCATATGATGTGCGTACTACAGCTGGCCGTTAGGTTAGAAGTAAGATCACTAACATTGCCCGTTCACTTGCGGTCTGCTTCATTGCTTAAGTCTTTCAGAGTTTTTCTTACAGACCAGGCACTCAGGAAAATAGTACACACCATAATTGAAAACTATTTATTGAAAAAAAATGTCTCTTACTAAAGGAGTACATATTCTGAGCAGCCTGCAAAGCACTTTAAACATTTTGTTCAGTTTACATATCATATGATGTGCAGGTGCCTTAAAGCTGTTTTCAGTACGCACATCAATTGAGTTTTTATAACAGTATGTTATTAAATATACACATATTCTGATGCTTCCAGTGAGAGTCTTGTGAAATTTTTTTTGAAAGACTTTATGCATTCTCTTTGTCTGTATATTGTTGTTTATCATATGATGTGCGTACTACAGCTGGCCGTTAGGTTAGAAGTAAGATCACTAACATTGCCCGTTCACTTGCGGTCTGCTTCATTGCTTAAGTCTTTCAGAGTTTTTCTTACCGACCAGGCACTCAGGAAAATAGTACACACCATAATTGAAAACTATTTATTGAAAAAAAATGTCTCTTACTAAAGGAGTACATATTCTGAGCAGCCTGCAAAGCACTTTAAACATTTTGTTCAGTTTACATATCATATGATGTGCAGGTGCCTTAAAGCTGTTTTCAGTACGCACATCAATTGAGTTTTTATAACAGTATGTTATTAAATATACACATATTCTGATGCTTCCAGTGAGAGTCTTGTGAAATTTTTTTTGAAAGACTTTATGCATTCTCTTTGTCTGTATATTGTTGTTTATCATATGATGTGCGTACTACAGCTGGCCGTTAGGTTAGAAGTAAGATCACTAACATTGCCCGTTCACTTGCGGTCTGCTTCATTGCTTAAGTCTTTCAGAGTTTTTCTTACCGACCAGGCACTCAGGAAAATAGTACACACCATAATTGAAAACTATTTATTGAAAAAAAATGTCTCTTACTAAAGGAGTACATATTCTGAGCAGCCTGCAAAGCACTTTAAACATTTTGTTCAGTTTACATATCATATGATGTGCAGGTGCCTTAAAGCTGTTTTCAGTACGCACATCAATTGAGTTTTTATAACAGTATGTTATTAAATATACACATATTCTGATGCTTCCAGTGAGAGTCTTGTGAAATTTTTTTTGAAAGACTTTATGCATTCTCTTTGTCTGTATATTGTTGTTTATCATATGATGTGCGTACTACAGCTGGCCGTTAGGTTAGAAGTAAGATCACTAACATTGCCCGTTCACTTGCGTGTGTTTTTTACTTTATGTATTCTTTTATGTTATTATTACATGATAAATAATGTTGTTTCAAAAAGGACTTGATCAAGAAAGTGACTTCCTATATGTGTGAAGGATGCACTGTTCCATTGTGTATACATCCGTGCTTCAAAGATTATCATACCCAAAACATTTTTTGAACTCTATTATTTGCACAAGTATAATGTGATTTCTCGTAAGGCTGAAATCTCTTCTAGCACGAGAAATCACGTATTTACAATATTTTGTTTATGGAAGTCCTAATTAGTTCAAAGTCCATTACAATACGTGACAATGTTTATTTGGTGTAAATAAACTCCTCTGCTACGGTTATTGTTCTTGGCCACATGCTACCGATCCAAATTCTGTTGTTTAGGCCACCAGGCGCCATTATGTGGTCTATGCATGCGCATATGACGGGTATTCTCGGCAGGATGCAGCGTCTGCCAATTGTCGTATTTTGTGTTGGCATTGTGATTGCTATAGTTGTTTACTGTTTACGTGAGTGACTTTTGTTTGTACTGTAAGAATAATTTATTGTTTATGATTTGGTGAATAATAATTTTAGTTACTTTAATTTTATTTTAAATGGATTTATTGATATATTGAATTACATAGTTTAAAAATATAAAAAATTATAACAATTACTAGTTTATAATTGCTTTGTTCAAATTTCATCTTTAGGAACACAGAACTAAATAGAACTTTGAACATTTCGTAAAAAAGTTTTTTTTATCTAATAGCACGTAATCTGTTACTTGCGCTTTATATGTCCCGCGTGCTAAGGGTTAATAGCGTGTCTTATTTATAATATGTGGACTTTTAGTTGTTTGATCTTAAGTTATTAGAACTGTAATTTTATAATTTTTGAAAATACTATTTGTTTACATTGGTTTGCAATATTCTATTACTTTGTTCACATCATATGATGTGTGTACTTTAAAAGAAATACAATTTAAAAAGCAGATTGTTTTCTTGTTATTTTTGTTTAATTTGTCTAAAAATATTATTTATTCATTTAAAAATTGAAGAAAATTCCATTTTTGAAAACTAAAAACTCACTATTTAAAGCCCATCTCTATTATAATGACTCACTGACCAGAAGGTTAAACCCGGAAAACCCAAGATAATGAAGAGATGTAATTTTGAGTGTTGATAAGCTCTTGAAAATGGAAAAACGTTCAGGAATAAAAACTCTGTAAACTGAAGACAATGTATAGTACAGGTGTGTCCTGACCCATAAAATGTTAATGATACACCAACGCATTCAGTTTCAAATCAAACATTAAAATAATCCTTATCTTATTGAACTTGGTAATTTCAATAAGTTTTTTAAAAATTCTGGAAGCATTAAATAACATCACAATTATTGTTCTATATAGACATTGGAAGAGAAAACAAAACTATGCATTTTTATACCTTCTATTCCATCTTAAACACATATACTTTACAGACAGCAGTAAAGGAGACACCTTTATTTGAGAGAGATATTTTTCAAATAAACATCTCTGTTTATGATAGTAATTGTTGTTCCCTATTTCCAGTACCAAGGTATTATGTCTGTTGTTTAGTACTATACTCCTTGTACCACTTATTCTTTTTTCTATATTATGGTGTAATGAAGTAAGTTAATTACTCTCTGAGTAATTAGAGTAAATCATGGTCACTTCTCATCTAAGGGACCTTACACACAATATTCCTAATACTCCCTATATTCTACGAGGGTAATTCATAAAATAAGGTTCCCGTGTTTTTTTAATTATAGACAGCTTTATTTTTGTTCTTAACGTAATACATCATTTTAAAGCTTAAAACTTATGCTATTTTTCCACATAATCGCCATTTCTGTCCAAACACTTTTGAAAACGATGCTCTACATTTTCTATCCCTATGTTATAGAATTTGCCACTAAACCTTTGAGGAATTGAGTAGCCTCTTCCTTGACTTCAACATCGGTACTGATGCGTAAGCCACCCTAGTGTTCCTTTAATTTTGGGAATAAATGATAAATCACTTGAGGCTAGGTCCGGACTATAGGGGGGGGGGGCACAACAGTCCAGCCAAAACCTGTCAGCAGTACTAAAGTTTGGTGTGAGACATGAGATCGAGCCTTGTCATGGATAAGCCTCACACCATTGGACAATCTTCCTCTTCGGCAGTTCTGGATCGCAAATCTCAGTTTTCTTAATATGTCTCAATATCTGTCAGACTTAACTGTTGTTCCATGAGGCAAAAAGTCAATAAAAAGCAGACCTTTCCCGTCCCAAAAGACAGTTGCCATGACTTTCCCAGCAGACTGTGTTTGTTTATACTTCTTCGCTTTGGCAAAATTTGAGTGACACCATTCACGTGATTGCTGCTCGGTTTCGGGGGTAAAGTGAAACGCCCATGTTTCATTGCCTGTAACAATGGAACCCAAGAATTCATCTTCGTGTCTTCACATTGTTGCAAAAACTGCTGGGCACACTCGATATGTTGCTGTTTGTGGTTTTCTGTAAACATTACATGTATGTATTACATTACAAGTATGTACCCTCAGGGCACACACTTTGTGATAGCTTAATTTTGTTGGTTAAAATGTTATGAATTGTGGTGTTGGAAGTCTTAGGAATACGCAAAGCAAGTTTGTTAATATCAATCCTCCGATCTTCAAGCAATATTCTTTCAACTTTATCAACAATTCGATCTGAAACTAAAGGCCTTCCGCTCCGGTCTTGATCATGAATTTTCATGCGGCCTTCACTGAGTTCTCTACACCATTTGCGAACATCTTGAACATATATACACTTTTCCCCATAACCTTCGATTAACTGACGATAGATGTCAATAGGTGAAATCCGTTTTGCATTTAAAAAAACGTATAACAGCACGAATTTCGCAACTGTTGGTAACAGCAATGGAAATCTCCAACTTCAAAGGCTGCTCGTCTGGTACAGAGCAATGTAGCGAGGCAGGAGTGGTGGAGATAGAGAGGGGGGAGTTGATAAGGAAGACGGTGTTACCACATTTCTCCTAGCACGTCCCATTCTTTTTTAGCAGCATAGGGATCTTATTTTATGAATTACCCTAGTATATCGGACTATTCTAGACTAGACTCTTACCTTAATCCGGTATGTATTCACAATCATAGACATAGACTTCATAGTATAAATAAGTAGCAGATTGAAGTGTTCTCAATCTATACATTGATTAAATGCATATCAGCCAGATAGAAGACATAGACACATTTCTATGGCAGTAATGGAGAATAGGTTTAATTTCCGTAAGGCACTCTGCTCATAAAATGCAATAGGTTTCCTTATTCCCATTATTAGAGGATAGTTGGATATCCATTCTTTAGTCCTTTCTACTGTTGCGTCCAGCTAATCGTGCATTTGCTCACTCCTACTTTCTTGTGTACCACTTTTGAAAACCTGTTATATTTTCAGAATGTTCTATATATCAACAGCTTCTGCATCCTATATGCCTAGATATATTTCAATATTGTTTGTTATTTCATACCGAAGCTAATTTATCACAGAATTTATATAATATTGACTGTCTCATGTAGTCAGTGTTTTGACAGTGCTAATCATGTTTGTAGGAAAGTATTTATACCGACTCAACGCAACCTTCCACCTCCTCTCTTGCCTGTTGCAATCTTTCAAGCCCATCTAGTCAGGTTAAATGGTCCCCACTATACATTTGTTCCCCTACCTCTTCTTTTCTCATTCTTCATCCAATGTTGTATACATATCTTTCTAACATTTTAGGCCAAGAAAGTTTTATTTATATAACTATCTACTATCACCAGTCCTTTCTTTATCTTTCATAAACTATAAAACTCTTATTATCTATGCGTTAAAAACCCCAAAAAGATGATTCAGCAAAAAACAAAAATAACTAACCGGTAACTAAAACAAACTACTTAGCTTTGTTATGTAATTCATGATTTGGAAACATGGGGATTCACAAAAGCTCTATAATTTTCCTTCTTATGCGTCAATAGAATCTAGAGCAAACAATTAAAATTTTACTTTAAAAATACTTGTACTTTTTTTCTTCTTCTGTATCTAGCTTTTGTAATCATGTTCTTGTTGATCTTTTTATACAAATTTTGGAAATTTACATACTATTCTACATTTTTATTAAAATACTTACCTCTTCTACCACAATAAAAAAAAATTTTTAGGAGAAGTTTATGTATTTTTTTTATTGTGAAATTTTCTCCTCTTTCAAGTCCAATATTTTCCTTAGAATTTTTTATTTTATGTTTCTCGTTTAGAGTAAGAGGTCATTGTTGTATTCTTATAATAGAAGAGATTTAATTACTGTATAATACATTTCAACTGTCAGGATACAGGCAAATATTAAAACTAATGGCGGTGCATATGCTCCAAGGTCAGTAGCAACCCGACTGCAATGGAAAATCCAGTTGTGAGGTACGCAGTTATACGTTTTTTTACTGCAAATAAATAAAGATTTATCGCAAGTTATGTAGTATGTGTGGTAACAATGTAATGTCTATCTAAATGGTTTGTTGTTCGTGACAAATGTTTATTGAAGGCAGGGAAAATGTTCATGCTGAACAGAGTGGACGAGCTGCAACTTCCCACCAAGCCGATGTCATTAGAGCTATCTACAAAGTTATTGACTCCAACAAGGTATCCTCTACATAACCTTACTACCACCAAATATTGAAATTAGTCGATCCTCACTTCACAACATTATGGTTGAAACCTTTAACTTCCATAAGTGTGTACATGATGTACGATGCATTTACTGTCAGACTTCCATGCAGAAGCATTTAGCAGTTGCACAATGTTTATCGGAACTGTTTAAGATTGAAGATGACTTCATATTTTTAAGAATAGTTGCTTGTAATGAAACATGGATTCATCATTCAATCCCTATAAATAAATGTCAGAGTATGGTGTAATTTAGTCTGGCTACAGTTTTTTGGGACTGCTGTGGTGAGCTACCGATTAATTATCTGCCTCGAGGAATAACAATTAATGTATAGTAATACCTCGACTTTCGCTACCCCGTCTTAAGCAATTCACAAGTTACGCGGTTTTAAATCACACTGTCTGAGTTATGCAGAAACTGGCCTGTTCTGGTAGAAGATGCTTATGAGAACTCTTATAACTCATGAAAAGAAAATTTTTCAGATTTTAAGGCAACCAAAGACCGATTGTCAGTGATATTTGGCGCAAATATCTGTAAGTTGCAATCTCTCATAGTTTATCGCTTAGAAAATCCAAGGGCACAAAACATATTTCTAAAGCTAGTTTACCCATGATTAGGAAGTTGAATCGGAAGGCTTTGGTAACAGTTTTTTTTTTTTTTTGAGGACTGGTTTGGTCATCATTTCATACCTCAAAACAAACATTATTGTCAGTTTAAACAAATTCCTTTTAAACCAATTCCTATTAATTGACAATGCACCTGGTCATCCTCCTACTACTTTAACTAATTTCGACACACGCGTGAAAGTGATATTTTGCCACTAAACACAAATAATTTGCTTCAACCGATGGATTAGGGAGTCAACAAAACATTTAAAGCTTATTACACAAGAAGATCTTTGCATATCTGCATGGAGCTATGCGATAGAACAATGAGCTCTCTGTTGAAGGTTTTTGGAAACAATTCAATGTTTTAGATGCTCTGAGAATCATTGGACAATATTTGAATGAAATTTCCCAAAAACCTTTGAATGGCTTTTGGAAAAAGCTGTCTATTTTTTTCGTCACTGAAACTCAAGCGGAATCAGTACCATAATCTGATGAAATGCTGATGTGATTGATTGAAGAAGTTGTCGGTTTTGCCAAATGACTAAATTTAGAAGTGGATAGTGATGACGTCCGAGAACTGCTGGATTTACACAACCAGGAGCTGACAATTAGTTGATGAGTTCATAGAAATATGAGAGCAAGAGCAAGACCTTGAAAACGCAGATTCTTTAGACCCAGTTTAGGTAGAAGATAAAATGATGGTTAGAATCTTGACAAAAGGAATTAGTTTAATCGAGCAAGGCTTACAAATTTTGGAAATCATATAGTCTCCAACCATGAGTGTATTTCTGCCATATAAAAACAAAATAATAATAATAACAAGTTACGAGGAAATTCTCAGTGAGAAGAAAAAAATCTTTAATTTTTCAAACGAATTCACTAGATTTTATAAAGCTTTCTATGTCAAAATAACTTCTGTTTACTTTCTTCTTTGCAATATGTATGTATATAAAATATTTATTTGTTGTATTATGTATTTAAAATTTTAATATATACACATTTTTCTTTTAAATTTTTAGTTTATTTAGTCTTTGGTTCCAATTACACGATTTCTATGCGATTGTATGTAAAATTATACCCCGAATTACGCAAATTCAACTTACATGGTTATCGCTCGGTCCCACCTATTGCGTAAGTACGAGGTATTACTGTATACTGTTATGGTGAAGTACTGACCAATCTTCATCATGCTATTCAGAACAAATGGTGGTGGCTTTTGTCACACAATGTCCTATTCATTCACAACAACCCCTGACTACACTCTGTTCATGCAACAGTTGACCTCCTTAATAAATTCCAATGGCAGATTTTTGATCATCCTCCATACTCACCATACCTCGCTCTATCTGCTTTCACAGCTCAAATACCCTCTGGTGGTCAGCGCTTCACTGATGAAGATGAAGTGAATCCTGAGGTGGAAAATTGGCTCATGAATTTGGCGGCAGATTATGATACAGGAATAAAAAAATTGTTACCAAGATACCAAAAATGTGTGGAGTTAAATGGAAATTATGTAAAAAAGTAAGTGCTTGTGTGTAAAAATAAATAAATAATATTTTATAATTTTTAGCTATTTTGTCTACTGTTTCTTGATGAGGGAAACTTACTATTTCGACACCCCTAGTATTTATTCAACTTATCATGCATTGCAACAACCTTCATTATATGTGTTCAAGTACAATAGAATACAGATTTAACGAACTTATTTTTCAGGGAAAAAGGTTTAAATAAAGTGAAGTTTTACATTAAAAATAAAGATGGTTAGTACAAAAACTATTTATAATTAAATTAAAATTATATTCTACAAAAAAAAATCCAATAAAGCTTTAGTGTTATACTTACTTTGTGTTTATACTTATCTAGTGCTGACCTAGCTTTACTTATAAGAATGTTTTCATCAGTTTCCAATTTAAATGAAACTACAAAAGCTCGAGGCACCCAGTGAGATACTAAAGGCGACATAATTTTTGGGACTAATTGAAATGAAATAGTCGGAACTCCATCACCAGATTGTATTTTATGCTCATACTAAAAAGAAAAACAAGATTTACAGAAATGATTTCAACCAAAATAAAAGTACAGTAATGTACAGTCTATAAACAGGCACATAATTTCTCTATCTCCTCCAGAATTTGGGTCCATTAATTCAGCTATTTTCAGGAATTAACTATGCTCCAGCAATCAATTTACATTGAAAAAAATGGCGATAAAATTAAATCTTTCTTAAAAAATTAGGAGTTTAAAAAGTATAGATACATTGTAGACAAATATTATATACACATACACAGAAAACTAAAATTTTTTTTTAAAATGTTATACGGAAAAAAACCTTTACAGGTTCGTTTGTAGGATATATTCTTAATCCAAGTCACTTTCAGACCTTTTATTTCAAACAGATTTAATTTATTACTGATTTATTAAACTGCTTGGAATTTTTGCTTGTTATTAACTTATCTTCTATTGGTCAACCAATTGTTTGAATGATAAATCAAGATAAATGAACCTATGATAATGTAAGACTGATTGGCACTTTTGCTTGTACCATATTTTCTACATGACAACCCCTTCTGTGATAAATAAATGTATAACATATCAGTCTCCTCCAAACAAATCACTTTGTGTAAACCAAAATATCCTTTTTGTATCATCATCATCAATGTTTCTAGTACAATAGTCAAATATTATCAAATCAACAAGTATCACCCATTTTAGATTAATATCTAAACAATACATAGCCAACACATTAAAAAAGACAGGTTATGGATGATACTGATTGAAAGTGTGTAGCTAGGATGAAATAAAAAGACTGCATTGGCTATTCAGATGTAGAGAATAAACTTGTACTAAAATCAGTAGTAAATATGTTACAACTTGCCTATAGTAGCACTTACTTATATTTGTTGAGTACGGCTGTTTTGGGAGATCCATCTCATTGTCAACTCCGACTGTAACTGACCTCAAGGTTTTGTAGGTTAGGTTAGCGGTGGGATATTAGGTTGGGGATGAAGGTTTATTTTGGTGAGTATTAGAAGTTACGATGTCAAGAAGCGTATATATGAGTTATAATGTAATTGGGTGTTGAATATGTGTGTCGGATGTAGTTTGAAATGTTTGTATATTTCGTATTGTTTGGTTGTATATCGTTGGTTATTTTTGTTTTGTTTATGAAGAATTTCTAGGTTGGATGTTATGTTTGTGTAAACATGGTTTGTGGATAAGAGATGTTCAGCGAAATTTGATTGGACGTTTTAGTTTATTAGTGCTATTATCTGTTTTGGTAGCGTGTGTAAAATTACCTCCCTTTATGGTGTTTAATTCTTGGTAGTGTACTTCTTTGTTTAACGGTGTTTTAAGCAGGCGATATATCATGGTGTTGTAAGCAGTTAATTTATAATGGTGTGGGTGTTTTGAAGAGTTGTGAATGGTAATATTGGTGTTGGTGGGTTTTTGATATACAGTAAACTCCCGATTATCCGTGGAATAGGGTGGCTCGGCAACGCCGGATAACGAATTCCCCGGATAATCCGCTATGAACCAAGAGTATGCAAAACGATCGATAATTGATTATTATACCATAAGTTACACAAATAATGACCCCGGTTAATGTAATTCACTAATAATCTTCAGAGGACAAAATAAATAAAACAAAATAATTTAAAATGTTGATGTATTTGACGAATTATATCATGTACATTTATACGTCTAACTATTTACAATACGTACATAAGTATATGTCAAAAGTAAGTATGTATGTACATATGCAATTTCCTTTACACATAATATTTTCACTTTTTAACAAAAAAATCTGTCACTTTCGTTTATTATTTTGTGAGCATTGATTTAGTTTTAATGTGCGATCTAAGTTTCTTGAGAACCATTTTGTCGCACAATGTCTACTTGTGTCACATGTGTCACAAAGCCATAAAGATCAGACATGGATAATGCATATGTCACGTTCTAGACTATTTATAGCAGAGATTAGCTGACATTTGTTTACAATCTTATGATACACATTAGGTTTTCGGGCGTCCAAGTATTTTGTCATTGTCTATTATATATAGTAGTCTGCTCCCCCCCTTTTATTTTGCTGGCCCACGTCGGGATGCTTCCCTTTCAATGTAAAAATTAGTATGTACATATTTACATATCTATTCCCTTCATCTTAACTTCTATTAAGCCTTATATGTATTTACGTCGTAATTCACCATTTTGAAATTTAAACACATGAATCTGGTTGGAATAAAAATTGGATATTTGTAAAACAATGGCAGACCCCGGATAATCCGCAAACCGGTAAATCGCCCACGGATAATAGGGAGTTTACTGTATGTTGAATTTAATTTAATTGGTTAAGTATTTAATGTGGTACTTACTTTAATACCATTTAGCCAATGGAAAAATACTTGTTTTAATAAATAGGAAGAAATTCAAGCTTTAAATATGTTAGTTCTTAATAGGAAATGGTCAAGTATTAGGAATGAATTATTTATTTGGCTTTTTACCACAAAACTTCAATCTTGTGCTATTTTTGGTTTTCGAAAGGATCAGATGGTTTTGTTTTGATTCTGGTACTTATTTTTTTTTATTATTTCTAAGTTGATCTTAGTTCTCAATACTGTATGATAATTGTGCCTTTTTTTGCTTATTTAATTGGTATATTCACTTCATTCTGATCCATATAATGCTACATTATTATTCAAATAGTTTAAGGTATTTTAAATATAACTCTTATTTAACTCAGAGTTACAGATTTAAGGTATATTTACAAATTTCAAATGTTATGAAATAAACACAGCTGATTTCTTCAATCCACTGCAGTTTACGGCCTAGGTTAGTTAGTCACAACAATTTATTAGTAGCGGGTGTAAAGACTAGTCCAGCTAGTCATGAATGTTATCATTGTTTGACTGATTTGTTTGTTCAAGAGTTTATTTTTTAATATGTCATGGACAAGACTAGATCTTTGGTTTCTAAGGGATATTTATTGATTCTCGAAATTTTCAGCATAAATAACAAAAGATATTTATGGTCCATTTTGTTAGACACAATATAGAATATTTCAGCAGTTTTTAAATAAACTTTAGTGAGGTCAGTATAAATTTTACTTGTTGCTGGTCAGTAGCTGATGTTTGTTGGTAGCTTTTTATAATTAGTGTATTCCTGTGTACATACAAAATGAACAATAATAATGGAGTCCTAGAATCTAAAGCAAACTTCAAACCGTAAGTAACTTTTAATTTGTTTTTAATTTAATTAATTATGATTACACATGACAATCAATTAACAAATAATAGACAAGTACAAAATAATGAATAAAAAAATTGCACCTATTAAAAAAATATATTTAGTGTTTTGCAAGTGACAATATTTTTGTAGAAAAATACAACTCAATTGACGTGAGGAACTAATGCATAAGTGCTAGTGTCTGTGGCGAACACTTAATTAGATCAGCAATAGGTTAAACTCATCAAAGTGATAATCAGTCTCAGCTGTTGTGCACTAAAATTGTGTTTGATATAATTGTTACAACTGACTCATTAATTTGCTTCAACTTATGAAATATTAAAAGCAGAGTATAAAAAGTTTTCAAAATAAGATTTCAAAAAACATCTTGTTTTTTTGTTAAGGGCCAATTCACGCCTTGGCAGTTTTAGAGCTTAACTGGATATCTTTTAAACTATATGGATTAGGAAATGTATCACTGAGATGCATCAAACGGAGAGGCTATTTGGGGGGGGGGGGGGATATTGTTTTAACAAACATTTTCTACAGTTATAGGTTCCATGAAACTGAATGGTTCTATTGCCCTAAATGAACATTAAAAAGTCTACTGTCTACCTCATTCACTTAATGTTGAAGCCTCCAGTACAGTTATAGTCAACAGAAATTATAGAGATTATACAAATTATCATTAGTAAAATAAAGTAACAGTAATTTGCATCACCTTTTTATATCTTATTATTCATAAGCAGAAGAAAAATTGCAGTTCTAGTATAGTTGTGGTTTTATTACTAAATTACAATTATTTTATTGTTTTTTTTTATTTTTAATTTTCACTCTTAAAGTTTAGCAGTTATAATCTTATCTGATGCCTTATTATTTTTAAGCATCAAAACATTTTATTTAGTGCCTTACTAAATAAGCAGGTTTGTGTTCCCAGTAGTATTTGTATGCTCATAGTTTGTTGTTGGATTTGAGAAATATGAGTTCTGCCTCAAAAGTATTTGACCTGAATCAGATAACTGGCTGTGCCTCATCCAATCAACAGGTGCAATAAACAGAGTTAGGTATTCAGCACTTGCTTGTTAATGCTTAACACCTGTATTGAGGCATTCTTAGGTTCATTGAGGTTATGTTCATGCATTAAAGTGGTAGGAATGGTGTAATTTTGTGGCATTTTGACGCACGAAGTGGTCGACTCGGGAAAAATCGTGCTTGTCTCTCCACTCCACTCAACTTCCTACGTAGTGGCATTGAGATCCGCAGACGGGTCGTTTTGTGGTTGTCAACAACTGAGCAGTTCCTTGTCCTCTGCGTTCCTCGTCTGGTGCGATCGGTAGTGCACGGGATTTATTGAGAGGATCGCGCGATTCTACGTCATGGAGGTAATTATAATTTCATTTTCTTTCTTCTTTTTTGCGCTTCATTATTTTTACAGATTTTTTTAATGATCGGTGAATGTTATGTTCGTTGATTGTAGTACTCATAATTTAAATTATATTAGTTTAATTTTTAATTAGTTGTAGTAATTATTTATAATATACAATTCTGAAAAGATTTAACTTCTGGTTCTAGGTTTTTAATGTAAAATTCGTTAGGGAAATCGAACAACATCCTGAACTTTATAATTATACGCTTCAAGGTGTATAATCTTTCTTTTAATTTTTTCTTGGTTTGACCTATGTAAGTTTTATCATAGTTTTCGCATTCTAATTTATAAACACCACCATATTATTTGTTTTATTAATGTTATTCATTATGTTTATTATTAGTTTTGTATACAATTTAGATATTTGTATTTTTAAATAATTCGGTGATATGTTTTATTGCCTATAAATAAAAATGAAGTCCATATTGTATTATTATAATTTTAATTTTTGTAAATTAAATTATTGTTTATTAAAAATATTATAATTAAGTTTGTCAACAGTTATCTTTTTATAACAGTTTTCTATTGCAATTTGATAAATTATGTTTTTTTCTCTTATTTTTTCCTCATTCATGGGGATTTTATGCATTCTATATAATAAGTTATATAAAGCAGCCATTTTTTGGTTATAGGGATGGTTAGAATTATTTGGTTGGACATTTTTTCAGGTGATTATTTTGTGAATCAAGATTTGGAGGACAACTATTATGTGCTGTTAATAAAAGTAATATGTTTTTAATACTTTAATATAAGACTTAAACACTACGCAAAATTATTTAACGAAAAAATGAACTGCACGAAAATAAGAAATAATTTGTGCAAAACCGTGTTGTTTTTAGGACAATAAGAAATAACTGTGTACTTAGTAAGTCGTATTATTTCTTATCGCAAATTGGCTATATGCTCATTGATGTGGATAACATTGTATGGAAAAAGCAAATACAATTATTCTTTATTGTCTCAGTAGTTATTTTTTTTCATGTAATATTCCTATCACAAAATTATAGAACATGATAAATTACTACAAACAAATAGTACCATGTAGTTGATACAAACTCTCTCACATTAATACAAAAGATAAAATGTTCTATTTTTAATAATAATAGATAACCTTCAAATTAACTAGTTAAATACATTTTAATTTGTATGTAAACATGTAATTATTTACATAAGTTGAAATTATTTCAATGAAGAAATACTTTAAAATATATGTATACAGGAACAAGGCCCCAATCTACGTACGAGTATAGGCCTGCAGTATTCGGCGAAAATGTGACGCGCAGCGTTTAAAAACTTTTTACTTTACCACTTTACTAGCAGCAAACCAAAGGTCCTACCTACATGAAATAAAAAGAATAATAAAATATAACTAATTATCTCAAATTTTTACGCTTACAAAAAGTTTCTAACCAACAAATAAGAAAAATTGTCGCTTACTAACTTTTTTATGTTACTTAAAGTGCATCTCTTAATAAATGTAATTTTTTAACGGTCTTTCAAACAAAATATTACTTTTATGATTTAATATTCTGAATGAGGGAACCATGCTGCTTATACCTACCAAATTTCAAAATTTAATTCCCACTCTAAGTGCTTTAAACCTTGAGTTAAGTGAAAGTTTTTATTAAATTTTGTGCGCTGCACAGCGCGGTTTTGGTCGACCAAAACGTGAAGTCGACCAATGTGCGGATGGCAGACGCCTGAATTGCAGATATTGCACACGACGAGAGTGACGTGCGAACCTCTCGAAGAGTCAACAATCGACCCATGTGCGGAGGCTCTTACACATCTTGATACAGGTGAGCAGTTTAGATATATGATTATGTTTTCTCTTTATACATTTAACAGTATGTAAACATTTATTTTATTACTATAATTAAAAGGTATTTAACTAAGTGAATATATAATGGCTTACTTGTTTACGCGTTTCAAAACATTCGTTCTTTTACTAAGCTAACCCTCTACTTTTTTTATATTATTCCACTTCAATATATTATAGTGGTTAACATTTCCATAACCGAGTAATATGATTGGTTTCCTTTTTTTACCAACATTTACAAACTACGGTAGTTTTAATAGTGATACCCATTTGGGGATCATGGCACATCCTGTGTATTTTACCTAGGCCATACTACATTTTTTATTCCGATTGCAGGCATGGCTGAACGAGAATTCTTGAGTCTAAACCAACTAGTATAACTTATAAATGATGAAGAATTTTTGGATGCTCTTGATGATGACAGTGAAATACATATTGTTCTTTGCCACCGGATAATGTTGACAATCTTTCTGACCTATGGAAGATCCATGAAAATATTTTAGATGATACTGTACCTCGTTTTCTACAAACTTGAGTGGTTCACTACTATGCCCACTATTTCTCAAAGCAATTTATACATGGGAAACCTATCAGAATTGGCTTCAAACAGTGGTTATTAGGTTATGGAGAAGCAGGCTACTGTTTTCATGCCGAACCTTATGTGGGGGGGGGGGGAAAGTACAGATATCTAATGCTAAAATAACCCCTGTAAGCTCATTTGTTATTATGTTCAAAGTTTCTGTTCCTAATACTCCCCAAAATCATATTTTTTAAATTGAGAACATTTTACAAGTTTTGATTTGATAAATAACATGATGGAAAGTAGTATTTGTGCCTCCGGGACAGTCTGAGACAATAAAATGAAATATTGTCCTATCAAGTCAGACAAAGAAATGAAAAAAGAGGAACACGGTGCAAGTGGCTATCATTTTGATGAAAAGAACAAGCTTTTTTGTCATTACTTGAAAAGATAACAACAATGTAAAAGTTTTATCGAGCCACAGTAAGCTGTAACTAGCTGGTTAAAACTTGGTAAGAAGATAAAAGTTTCTCAGGTAAAGTTCATTTCACCTATAATAAGTCCAAGGGTGGAGTTGATAAAATGGACTAGTTTATAAATAGGTACAGGATAAAAACTAAAGCTAAAAGATGGCACTTTCCTATATTCACAGATCTTATTCACATGACAAGGGCCAATGCTCACATTCTTTCTTGCATATCATGGCAAACGAAGTCAATGGCAGGCTTCAGGAGAACAATTGCTAGAACTTAACTAACACGTACCTCTTTATCCAACCCAAAAAACATTGGCAGACCTGTTTTACCGAATCCTTGTAACAAAAAAGTTTTAGAAAATGTAAGATTCAATCCTGCAGGAAATTACACTGAAAAACCAATCAGTGGAAAGCAAAGAAAATGTTAAATATCCAAGTCAAGAGTAAGGAAGCAATGCTCCAAGTCTAATGTTGGTCTCCATTTTGAATGTTTTCAGGTTTTGCATAAGAGACTTCAACAACTCTGAACTAAAACCACTTTTATCCTATAAATATATTCTTTTGTTTGTAAAATATACACTTTTTTGTGTTAAATATAGTATTTTCTTTGTAAAACAATAAATAATTAATTTGACTATATCTTCATGTTTTTTTTTACCCATATATGCCATGATACCCATTTGGGACTTATAAAATGCAGTATAAACAATTGAAATGTAAAAATTGTAACATTACCCTTCATATCACTTTAAGTTGCTTGACTGGATCTTATTGGACTGGTATGGGTCAGCTGGGTAGAGAGAAGGTTATATTTAAAATTTAGTTAATATTTTCAAAGATTCTTCTGAAGATAATTTCTTAGCAATCAAAATATAAATGAGGATTTTAGTAATTAAAACATTTATTTGCAGTTGACAGGTTTTATTTACGTACACCACAGTTTCTTCCAGTTTTTTATTTAAGAAATAAACTTATTATTTTATTGAATTGACCTGTTAGAAAGTTCTCAAGTCAAACATGTCATTGCCATACATGAAACTGCATGTTGTAAACATATGACGTTTAAATATAAACTGTATAATGTTCTCAACATGATAAATCTGTTCACCTGCCTATCATGGATCTTTATTTGTGTTACTTATTTTGTTAGAACAATGAATTTTAAGTTGTCTATGCCTTCTTTCAGGGTTCTGTGTAGCATCCACATAGTACCTTTCATGTATCTATTACTAGTAAATTTATTAGTCCCCTTTTTGTCTGCGAGTAATATACATAACTTACTTAACTTTTATACATAAGTTACACTTTGATAAATTACAATATACAATTAAATTATAAATTTTAGAGAAATTGAAAAATATATATAGAATTTCCAATTTGTCACTTACCATTTTATCAGCAGGAATGTAAAAGTCAGATACAGCAGCAGCCAAATATAGCAAAGCTAGAGCACCATGATCAGCCAAGTGCTGGCATGCTGATCTTAGCAACCATAAGTAATCTGAGAGTGAAGTAAAACCTAAGCTGAGTAGCTTGTCTTCAGATAAGGCAGATTTGTAAGCCTTAATCACAGAAAGAATATTAGGTACTTTTTCTTCTGTAACTGGAATAAGATAAATATTTTTCTAATAATATTTTGAAAAACAAAATTATTAAGATAGTTAAAATATATTCTAATAGGTTTACTTTATTTTGAATCTAAAATCCTCTCTCTAGACAAGGGCTTCCCAAACTATGGTCCGCCAACCCTAACTAGGGTCGAGAAACTTTAGAGGGACCCTAACTAAGCCTTCGAGAAAAATTAATACATTCTTACAAAAAATACAAATGGAGCGAATAAATAAAATCAAAAACTTAAAAATTCATTTTACAACAAATGAAAAAAATAATAATAATGATTACTGAAAACAAAAGTTGATGGGTAAAATAGTAATAGCAAAACTAGGCTGGTCTGTTATTCGCTTTCCCAGAAATTTCAGAGTTCTTGCGATATATGTTCATTACCATGAACTGATGTTTCTCGACTACTTTGGATTTGTCCCTTTATTAATTATTTTATACTCCAATCTAATATGGATTGAAGGCTAAAGGCAGGATCTCTGAGAAAGCAATCAGTTTTACCTGCACAACAAATTTCTGTTGAGAACATTACAGATGGAGATCAAAATGAATCTCCAATTGATGCAGCAAGTTGAAGCGTTCACAGATTCAACTACATAAATCTCCAAATAATTACAGTTCAAACAGTTAGGGGAAGTGAAGTATTTAAAAAACGTATGTACCATGACAGTTACTTAGATTTGGGATTTGTAGAGTGAACTGGCTGCTTCTCGAACCTTAATCAAAACTCATGCAAAAACTGTTTATGAAAGTTCTTTTAAAGTGACTTATTTGATAAGTTATCGAGTGGCACAGGAAAGTAAAGCTAATTTCATCGCAAAAACTCTCATAAAACCGTCTGAATAATGTTTCTTGCAAGCGTGACAATAAAACAGGTAAACTCATGACATCTGTGATATTGTGAAACAACATTTTATAAAGGAGGACACTTGATTTATCAAGTGATGTGAAGGAATTGCTGGTTTCTCGCATCAAACACGTGTCACTTTCTCTACAAATAGACTAATCTACTGACGTTGTGGGGTTGGCAATTTAATTGGTATTTAGTGCTGCTATTACTATGGATGTTTCGAAGATGATCTTTTTCTGTGCAAAGCACTTCTTGCCAATATAATAGGAGTAAAAATAATCTGTTAGTTGGACGATTTTTTTTATGATGAATGAAATTCCTCAGAGTAACTGCATTGATGTATTCACAGATGGCGCAAAAGCAATGACTGGCTCAACAATTGCAGTAATTACGAGGATGGAAAAAAATCTGAAAATTGCAGTAGCAATTGTTCCAGTAGATATTGTTTCCATGAAAGGGCCCCATAAACCAAAAAGATAGGGAAGTCCTGCTCTAGACTATTTGCAGGTTGAATTTTAAGAAATATTACAAGATAGTCACTTAATATATAACAAAATAAATATCAACAAGATTCATAATACTATTACTTATTGAAAGAAAGAAATTACAATATTTGGTACAAGATCTTTTAACATTTGTAGCAGTTAATGAATTTCCATTATTTGATTAAAAGTTATGTTCTCTAGTCAAGCCCATAAATTATTAGTTTAACTAAGGCGGCCATAGTTGTGTAACTCAAGAATGGGATAATGGGATAACAAGGAGGAAACGCAGGAAAATTTCCCATGGGGAAAATATAAAAACTTGAGTATCGAGGAAACACATTTTGGCATATAAAAATAAGTAGATCAATGGGTTGAGACGATATTCTGGGGTTTCACAGTGGCATAGATCCGGGGTCTTCAACCTATGACCCGCGGAAAGCTAGCTACTGAAAAAATTTTTATTTGATAATATATTTCCTTTTAAGCATTTTTATAATTAAGTATGAGTACAGTACTCGTCTCTCACTTGCTACTTTATTTGACCACTTGGAATATTGTTAGAACTTGAGTGCACTAACCACTGCTACCTTCACCAAGGATTACGTTTTAGAAATCATGTCTAAACTACGTCAAGAGTTTGAAAACCGCTTTGAAGGCTTTAACTATGTAGCAGAAGACATTGAGTGACAAATTTTGCACTCACTCATCTCATTTGCAAATTATCGGTTAAAATGCTTTGAACGGAACCATATGAGATGCTAAGATCTTCCAATAGCTCTCAAATAGTCATTCGTCTGTTTGAACGAACAATTGTTTCTACTTTTTGCACATTGTCGACTGTTTTTGAGGTTAATAGACGTCTCGAACGCTACTCGTATTCAACCGACTTATTTCCGCTTTTAAATCTGTCATATCACTTGTACACAGTCTTCAGTTACTACATTATCGCCATAAACAGAATTTAACATTTCTTGAGCTTCTTAGGCATTCTTTTGCAACTTAAAACAAAACTTAATGTTAATTCGTTCTTCAAAATCCATGATGCAGGACTGAGATGATAAACACAACCTCACTCTAGCAGCTCTGGCAGTCGACTGATAAGCTCCAGCATGTTGAAACTTGTTGCTGCCTGTATCAACAGATCAAGCTACTAGGCAAATTACATTATATGGATGTAGCGTCAGCAGTTGCCGCTATAAAAATTCATTCACCGTATTTGTTGATCGCCCCTACATTTCAGTTACCAAGTAACCATCCTCAGAGACATGACACAACCTATAAGTAGGATGGTTACTTGGTAACTGAAATGTACATGAGACTATAATAAAAATATTTGTGGTTCGATGTGTTTATGTGTATTATTTATTATTGATAAACCTCATATACATGATAGAAAACATCCGTTCTGAAGCTCACAGTCAGTAGACCTCCTACTCCTGTTTTTGTCTCCATTTCTCGCATGTCTCATGAGCCTTAAGAGATTTTTTATTGGGTAGTACCATTTGGAGCGCAACCCAGTAGCTTCATCTTTCTACAGACATTAAATTTCCTCATTTGGACTCCAGAAAGGCGTTTCAATTATTATGGATTTGACTCTACATCTCCACCAAAGTCTACAATAGCTGCTCCTCACTGGAGGCAAAGGATAAATATGACCACATAACTGTGAAATAAACCTACTTATTATTTTTATAAAAATTTCCGTAACTATTATTTCAACTTACCTCTTATGCCTATATCTTTATTATCTTCAGTAACAACTTCTAATGCATCTAAAAATACTCTTCCAGAAAAATGCCTAACAAATGGTTCAAGTGATTTTAATCTGGAAAGCAAAAGTAACAAATATTTTAAAATTGTATTTAAAGATATAATTCTGTTAACCATAAAAGAATAGAAAGATAAACAAAAATGATTTGTACCTATTGATGAGATTAATATTCCTCATGTTGACCCAATTAAATAACATTGTTCACAATAGAAAACAAAACATCAATACAAAAATATTCTCGTTACATACTCAATTTTACCCATTTTTTTAACTTGGGAGGGGGTTTAAACTCCCCGAAGCACCGCTACCTTAAGGTATATTGTACTTACCTCCCTGATCTAGTCAAAGTGCCCCTTCCCTCTTACCAGGTTTAGGAGTTTCCTGACTAATGTTTTACCTTCAGCATCCACCAGAGCTGTACTATCTCCAAAGAGGTTGAAGCGCCTCTCGGCAAGTGCTTCACATCTATAAATGATGTGTGTGGCGGTCTCCAGTTCTTGCCCGCATAATCTGCACACTGGTTCATCTTTGAAGATACCCGTATTAAGCAGATGTTTCCAGTAGACCTGTGGCTATCCTCAATTCCTGCCTAGACAGATAGATGAGACTCTCCTGCAGCCCCAAGAAAGGTTTCCTAAGGTTTAGCTTACTGTGTCTCATTCCTTCAGCCCTGACCCAGTGCTCACAGTGTCTTTCAGCCATCCACCTTCGCACTGCAATCTTGACCATGGATTTGGAAATACCTACCACCAGCTCCGGTCCAATTAGAGGAGTTGAAGACCCCTCCCTGGCCAGCGCATCTGCGGCTTCATTTCCAAATATTCCCCTATACTCTGGCACCCAACCTATCTTGATTTGATTGTGCCTTGCCAGGGCTTCTAGGTTATTTAGGCACTCCCTAACTATGGCTGAGATGACCTCATGTCCGTTTAGTGCCTTAATTGCTGCCTGACTGTCAGAGAAAATAGCAATCCGGGTCCTGTGTATTCCCCTTCTCGCTATCTCTCCCAGACAGGCATTTATAGCATATATTTCGACCTGAAAGACAGAGGTATGCCTCCCCAAGGAAAAAAAAACTAGCTTTACCCTTGGGTTTTTACAATACACCCCCGCTCCAGTGCCGAAGTCCATCTTGGAGCCACCTGTGTACCAGATCTGAACTCCCGATGTTACTGACCCTGACCATTCCATCATAGTTTGGTGGGCCTGGTCAGGTGCAAACGTCCGAGAAAGGAGGTCACTGCCCATCTCTAAGACAGGTTCTTTGACCACGAACTTGATACTCATATATCCCGAAACATCTGGGAGATTAGCCCAGTTGTTCAAGTATGCAATCTCCATGCTGGGGTTTGGTGCTCGTGGTTGATTGCTTCCCACCTGTTGCACCTCACCCCTCACAACATCCAAGCCCTGGATGTTAACATGCTCGGCTCGGTTTTGGCCTCCCCTGCATTGTGTGCTCAGGATTATTGGCCCTCCCGCTGCTCTCACCTGATCTCTTCGGAGCTGCCTTCTGGCCGCTCCACTCATACGCTTTCTCCGTAGAGAAAGCGTGCTCAACTCTACAACCATTTCACTGGTTTCTGCAGTCGGCAGCTTGGTAGCCGCCCCCGCACCCCCAGTGGTGGTTGCCGTTGACACATCTGCTACAGACTCACTGTTTGCCGTCTCATTGGCTCCCGCTGTCTGTGCAGACTCAACATCAATTTGTGTATTTACCTGGTCCATTAGCTTCGCAAGTATGGGGGAAAGAACGGTCAACCAGAGCAGAACCCCCACTGCCCTGGCAAGGCAACATACAATTAGGTCCTGGTTCCTCAAGGGGATCGTGTGCTACTGCATTTTATACCCTGCAGCCATTCATCCATCGGCACGATGCCTTCCACCTTGGATTGGGTATTCAGTCACTGACCTTGAAGCACACCCCAAGTTCAGGACATTATTAACTGATGCTCATGGAGCGAACAGCCTGCTTTACTCTCTTTTGTTACAACTGTGTCGTTAGGGTAGTTTCCCGCCCATACTTCACAGTCGCATTGCCCTTAGTTCACCTGGGAGGTGAGAGTAGCATTGTGAGGACATAATTCCCAGCTACCCCAGTCCCCAGTTATTTCTACCACACCCAACCGGTTGATTGACGAGGTGGGATAATTCCTCACCTTTGAACCATTGCCTTGTTCCGGGCCTGGTTATTCAGAAGCGTTCCGGAATCCTTATTCACAAGTAACCTACATATCTGTAGGCCGTTCCACTATCCGCCACCTGTGGATCCGCCCGGTTGCTCAGGCCAGCTATCCGGGAATTTTACCCTTACATCATTCTTAGGTAAATAAAAATATGTTAACCATAAGGGAGGAACCGATAAAGCTTTAGTAGTAGCAAATAATTGTTGAAATAAATAACACTTAAATGAGCTAAGTTAAAATAAAAACACTTCAAATTGTATTAGTAATATTCATCAGTGTCTTCATAATCATCACAGATACTTATTGAGATCGCTAGGACAAAATAAATTCCCCCTACTCAAGTTTTTGATCTCACTTCTTTGTTTAAGAATACAGAAGGGCTGTATTTTTTAATATTTCCTTTAATGGAGTTTTCTAAAAATGTATGCACTCTCTCTTCTGTTAAAAATTTTACTACAAATTCTTCTGTTAGTTATTCCAACAATTAAATTATCAGTAGTTATTAACAAATTTCTCTGTTGTCTAAGAAATGTTATTAGAACAGATGTTGTAAATTACTGGTTTGATGGTACAAGAATGGTAATGACGCTGCTATTTTACAGTTAATGAAAATAAAAGTTCATTCCATGAGAATTTTTATAAACGAAATTAATATTTTTCTCGACCTCTAAGATATATTTGTGGATCCTATTTAGACAAATAGCCATCACATGCATTGGTACTAAACATTGATACTATGTGATGTATGTGTGTGGCTTGTGAACTATTTGTTGCCCTTTTAAATTGGAGCAAGGGATCAGAAATTTATGTTGCTACTAAATGTTAGCCCTCTGTGCCAGTGCTAAACATGGGAGAGCTCTTCATTGGTGATAAACATCAGAGCAATATATCAGCACTAAACACACTGTTTGAGACAAGTATTTTTTGTAGGTGAAGAATAAAATAAGCGTTGAGCAAAAAGATTGAAAAATGTGCTACCAAAAACCCACAATTGTTAGTAGATGGTAGGTAAAAATCTGAAAATAACTATTTGTTTCAATATGTGTCCTCAAATACCAATTCCTTTTAAAGAATGTTTAAAACCCTTTCACAATCAATATTTTTAAAAGAATATTATTAGAACAAATTAATTATATCTAATAAGAAAAGATCAAATATTTTCCTTAATTACATCTAATAAGAAAAGATCAAATATTTTCCTTAATTACATCTAATAAGAAAAGATCAAAAATTTTCCTTAATTACATCTAATAAGAAAAGATCAAAAATTTTCCTTAATTATATCTAATAAGAAAAGATCAAATATTTTCCTTAATTACATCTAATAAGAAAAGATCAAATATTTTCCTTAATTACATCTAATAAGAAAAGATCAAAAATTTTCCTTAGTAATCTTTTAGAAATAAAAAATATTTTTCAACAACAATTAATTGATTCATAGAAACAATGAACTTATTATACCTTATTTGTTTGGAAAAATAGTAATAGAGGCTTATTATATATATGATGTAACCTGTCTTGCAATTTCCCACAGCTATCCTTGGTGAGTCTCTTACTAACATACCCAATAAGTAAATTAATTTTCTTACCTTAATTACAGTTTATAAATTTGTATCAAGTATTTGAAAAAAACACATTAAAAATTAGAAAATTTATAACATAATTTGGCCTTTTCTGTAAACTAGAAACATATACTGGTATACTTCTATAAGTATGTAATTTAAGTAAATAATACTTAAAGAATATAAGAACTGGGATGTTTTTTTGTGGAAACAATCATCAATTATAACAAATTATATTGTGTTTGGTATCATTCTTCTAATATTTTTACTTATTTCTCAAAATACTATTACTTTCCTAGATTATACGTAGATAGTGTCAAGATTTCTTATCAATTTAGTGAGTTGGTTGAAAAATAGAGTTTAGTTCAATGTGATTAAAATGGAAATAGTAATGATGTACAATGCTTGTAACAGAAAATCAGCTTAGTTAAGTTAGAGGAATCTAATATAGTGATTAAATCAGGTTGTTACAGTGATTAACGACATTTGTTGATTCCATCTTCGTGTGAGCTACTAGTAATATAGTACGTGAGCCACTAGTAAAAAGTGTAAGTGATTAACGACATGATTTTACATTAGCAATAATTTGTTTCTTATGAGTTCTTTATATGGGTTATAATTTGTTCTTACTGCTACCCTTCAATTATTTTCTAGTTAATTTTATCCAATAATAAATACAAGTCAGTAATCAATAATACATTCTTTCAATAGGTACTATATACAAAATAATAAAATGAGTTTTAATTTTATCAGTTTTAGTCATCTGTAATTCATTAAAAGTGATCAGATTTTTTAAAAACAACTATCAACTGAAAGTATTATTTAGATGGTAAAAAGGTTTTTGCCAGGCACATAAAATTATAAAGTTCCAATATACTTAAAAAATTGTAAATTATGAACAAATTATTCCAGACTAATGGTTACTAATAAACATTTCTCTAAATATGTATTTTAATAAATTAAATTTTACAATGGAAATTAGATAAATTATGATATCCTAGCTAGGAAGCGGCAAAAATACGAGGCTGAAGAAGTCGTAAGACGACAACGTTTCCTCCAAGTGTAAGTTAACAATTAACAACTTTTAGTTAACAAATGTCTGGTCGCAAGTAATAGCAAAAGTGTAATTTGTAAATTATGATGTTCAGGGAGGTTAATGAATTTAATATATTAACCATACCTGCCTTTACAAAGGACTTGTAAGCTTACATTTCCATTATTAAACGAGCTTTACTAACTTTAACCATAAATCTAACCTTTTGATTGAGTGCTAATTAATTAACAGTGTCATTTTAAAACATTTCTGGTAACAAACTGCTTATAACCTGCTTGGTTGTTGACAATTAAAAAAATTATTAATTATCCATAAGACCAGTATATCAACATATGCTTACTCTAATTAGAGATACACTTTTGCTGAAATTTCATTATTCATAAGTTTATTAAAAACAATCAGTATATGTACTTTACCTATATATAAATATAACGGCATAACCAGACTGAAGAAAATATTCAGTTGATGCAGAACCTCTAGTTCCAGCACTGAAATTATCTACGAATCTCACGGTATTGTGTTCCATTGGAACTATTGTGCCTCCAGACTAAAAAGATATAACAAAATAATACCAAAGTGTAAAATAATTAGGTACATTTATTATAAAATAATCAGCCTCTGAAGAAGTATAATTATGTAAAACAACATTAAAACAAATTAAATGGCATAAAAAAAACTTTGTATGCTCTTAGTAGTTTCTTCAATACTACTAAACTATAATCCATGTACTATTATATTGCATGCCTAGTTACTGGTGAAACTTCAACTCTGTTTCAAGATTACTCCTTTGAAATAACCCAACTCTTTATCTAATTCATAATAAAAACTCTATCTACTAAAGATACTTGCAGTATCTAAAGGTTTGTTTACACTAGTAGATAAGGTCAAGTGATTTCTGTTTTTAGACAATGTCTAGATACAATCGAGCAATTGTCTATAGGCATTAGCAAGACAAAAACCATTTCTATAGACATGGCTTTGGAAAAAAATCGCAGAACTTTGGTCTCCCAATAGAGACTAGACAATTGTTAGACAATGTTGTGCAACATTTTGTAGTGTGGACATGTTGCGAGAAATTGTTGCCAGTTATTATCAGTGAGTTGTGAGGAATATGTATCAATCAATTGCTTTTGTTTTGATTCTTATTCTTTTTGTTATTTAAATATGTGGCCTACAGAAAAGTTTTGTTTTTCATAACAATTTTTCATAACTGTTTTTCACTGTAAAAATTGTTTATGGAAAGTTACATATCTCAATAATAAAAATCCCAGTAACAAACGAAAGGTGATCGAAGTACTGGCCAAAAAATTTAAAATATCCGTAGCGGATGTGGAAAAAAATCCATAGCTTAAAAACGGAGTTTCGGCAAGAACACAAAAATGTAAATGAAAAGAAAAGCGGATCATCTCCACTCAAAACGTCTTGGCTCGCATATGAACATTTACAATTTTTACTTCAAGGAGCATAATCAAGAGGTAGCCAAGCACCAACTTTGATGAGGAAAAAAGGAAGTGAATCAGGAAGAATAGAAAACACGGTAAGTAGCTACTTCAAAAATATATTTAATTTAACTTGAGAGTAAATTGCAGCCAAAACTAGGCCCCTCTGTAAAAATTTCATGCCTACACCAACGACTTCTCTTTTGTTTTTTCATTATTCAAAATTATAACAGCACAATCAGCAATCTCAAAAAGGTCCGGAATGACTAGCAACTAAATAAAAAGTGTGTATGAGCATCAAAGTTTCTAAATTAACTACATAGATTGTCTATAAACATCCCTTTGACATGACTATAGACAATTGCTTGACTTTGTCTAATATTTATGACTATCCGAACTTTAAATTTAGTAAATTTACTAAATTTAAAGTTCGGATAGTCATAAACTATTGTTTAAGTGATTAATAACATTCACCGAACGTAATGGACTACAAAGTTCAAGAATTTGTCTAATAGTTTGGACAAGAAGTAACAAACATTTGTCAAATCTCTAACAATTTTGAATTAATGTTTTTTGTGACTATCAGACAGTGATTACATGAATTGTTCTTGCACACATCCATCCAGTCCGGTTTGTAGAATAATGGCCTCTTGTTCTACTCGGAAAATTTTTTTTGAAATGATTTACAATAACAAGAATGCAGACTATATAGGTAAACAAAATAGCTGATGTGTACATTGCCAGGTTATGCTTTTGTTTCCATTTTTGACAATGAAAGAAATGATGTTTGACAAACCTTTCCTCAAAGCTCACAACAAAAATTCATTTCTTTTACCATACTAATGTAATTTCCAAGAAAAATAATTGTATGTTGTAGTTCAACATAATTATTTGTAGAACTGAGATCTAAAAGCATTAAAACAATATTAATAATGTTACAGTCATGGGATATTGATAAGTTGTCCATAACATGGAGCAACAACATCAAAAGGAAAACCAGGGAAAATTTAAAAAAAATTAAGACAAAAAAACACTTTGAGGGAGTAGTCAACCTTCAAAATAGACAATTATTTTAACATAATATTTTGGTAATTCTTCCGATTAGCCGTTTAATGGATTTCGGTCGAAAAATTTTACCGGTCAATGCAGGACTCATAACAAATAGCAAACAAAAATTTTAAAACTTGCCCTCACTTCATAAACAATTAAAATTTTGGGAAATCTATTTTACCCCCTCCAAGGTCACCTAAAACCTCACAAAGTCAATGTTAAGATGAAACTAGGAAAATACCTAAAAAACAATTTAAAGTTATTGCTGACAACAAAAATTACAATTTTTCAAAATATCACCCTTAACATCATGCACCATTTACGTACATGTTTCGGTACTTCAATATTATATACCGACTACACACCTACAGGGAATGTAGGACATTATTGTACTATTTTATACAACATTACAATATTCCTATATAAAATATGCCTATAAAGTATCCAGGTAGTATAGATTTGGTTGTAAGAAATCTAAAAGTTTAAAACCGTACAAACACTTATTCCACAGTCATATTCATTTCTAACTTTGGCCTAAAAGCGCAATACGGTGTTGTGTTTCCTGTGAAATGTGTTGTATGTAAATAGTATTTTGTAAGAGATATTTTTTTTTTAATTGTAATTTATATTGAGCCACCAGTAAGTTTAATTACATTTTGAAGTATTTTGCTAGTTTTATGGTAAAACACTGATTTTGTAAGGTTTTAGGTAACAGTGGAGGGGTGGGGAGTGGAATAATTTTTGTCTGAAATTGTAATTATTTGGAACGTGAACGGAAGTATTAAAAATTTTTCTTTATCATTTGCTATGAATTTCTGCAACATCGGTAAATGTTTTTGGCCAAAACCATTTGGGTGGCTAAACAGAATAATTACCATTTTTGACCCTGAAGGCTAGCTAATCTATGTACAAATTTCTGTAGGGATCAGTTTTCTGGTGTGCAGTATTAACGGCGAAATAAAATTAACCTTTTGTGGCAATAACAAAAATAATAATTATCAATATAGCTTCAAGACATGTTTATCAGTGATTTTATATATGTTACGGGAAATCGTGTAATCTGCATTTTCACCTTCCATTTTACTAAAACTTTTCTGCATCGACAGTAATAAATTTGTTTGTTAAAAAATGACATCTCTGTATAACGGCTGTCACATGCTAAATTTTTGGGTAAAAATATAGTCTTAAAGAAGTTGGTTTAGAATTTTTTTTTTTAATGACTTGTTTCAATGTGTAGAACACAAATACTTTTTTTTCTGTGGAAAATACGGAAAGTTAATTTTTTCACATTTTAAATATTAGTCTGTAATGGCATGTAGGCTTATAGCAAGAACCGGGTGCATATTAGCTACAGCGCATTCCACTACGTCTAGATTTGGTTGTAATTTTATACAACATTACTATATTGAAATATACCTATGAAGTATCGAGTTGGGATAGGTTTGGTTATAATTTTTTTCCCGTGCCCATATGTACGATTTGAGCAAAAAAAATTATACCGAAAGTCATCAGGGATACGAAAAAAATTATTACAACTCTCCTTCATGCCCCAAAAGTTAGAAATTTTGAAAAATTGTAATTTCACCTATACGTAGTGCTAATAGTGTTCGTAAAAATGCATACGGCCCACCCCAAATACAATGCTTATAAAATTATTCAAAAACATATCCCGAAGTTATGTTGATAATTATTATTTGTTATAGCCACGGAAGGTTAATTTTAGATAGCTATGAAGTATCCAGTCAGGATAGATTTGATTGTAATTTTAAACGTTTAACCAAATGTACACATGTAAGGCTAGAATAGATATCATGTGACATCACCTGACAAAAAGTATTACTCCACAGAAGTAGACGTCTAATTAGGTAACGTTGTATAAAATTACAACCAAATCTATCCTGACTGGACACTCTACAGGTATATTTAAATATAGATATATAGTAATGTATAAAATTACAACCAAATCTATCCTAACTGGAAACTTTAGAGGTATATTTAATCCGCTAATATGCAGACGTAGTACTTTATACTACTCCATACTGAATATTTTATCCAACTTTATTTGATAAAATGGTATTTATTTCCATAAGTGAAAGTTTTAGTTATTTTTTTCGTATCCGTGATGAAATTCTGCTTCGGCGGGTGTAATTTTTTTTTTTGGCAAATTCATAAATGTGTCCACGGGAAATAAATACCCAACATTACTATACAACTATATTAAAATATACGTATGAAGTATCCAGTCAGGATAGATTTGGTTGTAATTTTGACCAAAAGTTAAATATGTACATTTTAAGTTTAGTATTAAAATAAATTGATTTTGATGTAGTGCAGTGCCCTGTAGCTACTGCGCGACCGGTTCACGCTTACATGCCATTATAGACTAACATTTAAATTGTTTTTAATCACTTAAACAATAGTTTATGACTATCCGAACTTTGAATTTAATAAATTTGTTACTGAGACATGTTAAATTTTAACAAATTTACTAAATTCAAAGTTCGGATAGTCATAAACTATTGTTTAAGTAATTAATAAGATTCAACCGAACGTAATAGACTATAAAATTCAAGAATTTAAATTGTGCCAAAAAAATTAAATTTCCGCGGAAAAAAATTTGATATTCATGTTCTACACATTAAAATGAATAATTAAAAAAAATTAATAATAAAAAACCCAATTTCATTATTACTATATTTTTACCAATTTTTGTATAGTAATATCATTTACATCTATTACCTCTCTAAATACTTAATTACGATTAATTAAAATACGTGATCCACTCAACATTAATGCCTAAATTCTTTAGAATTTTACAATACTTACAGATACTAGTACTACTTTGGAATTAGCATGCTTCTTGCAAAACTGGCAAAGCTTTTGTTTATTATTCTCGAAATCTTCTGGTGCAGGATTAGAAGCGTAAAATTCTTCCCAGTGTTCCATTCTTAAATTTAATGCCCAGACTATGTTCTTAAAATTAAAATATCACGTTAACAATACATTAAAAGACAAATGCAAAACTATTTCCAAAACCTATCTCAATTAGTCATAACAAGAGTTGTTTTAAACATCAGGCGATCAGGCCATATCAGAGTTGCCACAGTTGTGGAGTTGAAATTACTGACAAAAAATAACCGGTAAATCTCCAAGAGTAGCATAAATTATAGCCCTTTGTCAATCAGCTCCCCAGTGTCTCAACAATTTTCTGATACAAAAAGCATAACATTGGATATTGAAAATGATTTTATGATTTTCAATATCTTCTGAGTGTTTACTACCACATTTGTGGTTTATACATAATTAATAATAGCAGAAACATTAACGGTTACTATATTTTGGTTATGAAAAACTATGAATCAAATGGTCATATTTAAAGTAAGCCTTTTCTCCAAGCAATATTAACATCCTAAAATGATTGAAATTTGATACTTTAACACCCTTACGGAAAAATATTAAATGAAAAAAACTAGAAGTTGGCTACCTCATAAAATTGTACCACTCTAACATCGGTATAGTTGTGTGTATATATATATATATATATATATATATATATATATATATATATATATATAATAAATTTGTAGATAAGTTTTCTTATAATATAGTTAATATATTAAAAATATCAAAAACAAGAATAGTTTTAATATATTTATTTTCAAAGCTTTTCGCCGATAATACAAGCATCTTCAGGTATAACAATATATTTTTACAAAAATTAAATCATATATTCTACAAACCGCCATATGTTTATAAGTATTATACTTCGATGTAATTTTTTACACAAAATCATTGACCATAAGGTCATATGAATAGTTTGGGCTGTAAAACACTTGTAAATAATAAGAAAAAACTTCAGTTTAGTTGCGACTACTGAACACAGTAAATTGAGCAGCAACAGGAAGCAGCAGCACTAATTTCAATTCGTCAAAGCAGCTACTCTCGCAGTAGTTGACCTCTCTTGTACTGTTTCAGGAGTTCGCGACCCACTAGCCTTTTTCAAAGCACCCAGCGTTTTTCATGGGACGTTTTGGAGAGAGATTACCGACTTGGATTGAGGAGTACCGGAAACTCTAAGGACTGGTCTGCAATTTGCGGGCTATATTTTGTGTACAGGCTTCTATCAAACCTCGTCAGTAAGGAACAGGCTGCACTTACTGTGAGGAAGGATAGGCTGAGTGAACAGAAAAGTCGACCTTAGCAGTAACCTCGTGTTTGCTTCCTTAGCGTAATCTGAGGGATGTAACGTTGGCTTTAAGAGACCTAGGGCCACCCAATGCCAACAGGGAACGGCACCAAGGGAACTTCGGCCGGCGAAGCTAATTATGCTCAGGGTGGCCTTTTTCAGGGCCGAGACTCTCCAATGGAGGGGAAACCAGACTTGGCACCACCCGTACTGGCAAGCCAGACTTGGCACCACCCGTGGCGATGACTGGCGATCCTTTTGAGGGCCAACCTATGACGGACTGTAACAACGACACCGACCTAAACCGCACATACTACAACACCATCACTACGGACTCTGAGGCTAAATTCCTCGCCAGTCACGCCAAATACAAAAAAGTAGTCCGGCGAAAGAGGCGGCAGCAGTCCCGCTTGTCTGACTCAGGGAACGAGGCTAAGAGTAAGGCCTCTGGAGCTACGGACGAGACGTTCCACCGTGCTTCGCCACAGCCAACACAACACTCACAGACAACAACCTCAACAAACACACGGACAGCGGCTATACCAGTCATAACTATCTACCCAGACCAATAAAGAATCATTGACATCAGGGACTTCCAGAAGAAGTACAACCCATACTTCTACATAGCCACCAAGTTCAGGGATGGAGTCAAGCTCCAGACCTCGACCTATACAGACTACATAAATTTGCAGATGCCCCTGAAGGAGGTGGGAGTACATCACCACGTCTACCGTCTCGAAAGAGAAAAGAGGGTAAAAGTAGGCGGTACGACTATGATAATAAACATGTAAAGCATTTTGAATTTCAATTACCCGCACTTACACACATTGAAGCGACAGCTGTCAAATTGGAGCTCAACTACAACCTAAAAACACTCATATTAGCGTACAACACCCCAGGTACACATGGGTACACTAGCGATCTACCTGTCCTTCTTCTACAGTCTTCCAATAGGGTAAACCTCACCGGAGACCTTAATTCGTAACACACACGTTGGGGCTGTAAAGCAACCAACACTGGTGGCCAGCACCTACACCGATACATATAAACAACCACAGCCATACCGCTGGCCTCCACAGAACCAACACACTACAGTACAAGACACACTGAAGACATACTGGACGTGGCAATTGCGAAGGGACTCCTGGTCTCACCACAGCTTCGCGGGAACAGGGATCTGAATTCGGATCACTATCCCGTGATAATGACGGGATAAATAAAATACTTACTTGTATTTTCTTTAATAAGTGTCTTTAGTCAAGTGATATTAATAAAAATATGCTTAAATTGTGTCTTGGAATTGCTTACATGTGGAATAAATAGATTTACCATTATTTTTATTTGGGAAATAAATCATCTGCACCTCTCTCAGTTTCAATTTTTGATCTTTCACATGCTCATTGCATAAAGTAAAACATTGAGCTGAAAAACGGTGGTGTAGCATGGTTTAAAACATCTGTAATCTGGAGTGGTACAGCACATAGTAGCCTCCTCTCGTAACAACCTTAACACTATCCTATTACTACTAGTCAACCACCCGATTAAACAATAATTGTGCAGTACAGTGTAATATATTTATAAGAGGTAGGTTATTTACAATATAAAATGAATTTGAACTACAATTTTCCAACGCGTCTGAATTTTGTGCGCCCTAGAAGACTTTTGCTTTGGAACTATCACTCCTAGGGGACGTTTTCATAGGGATAACAGATATTATGTTTCTCCTGTCTACTATTTGTTCAAGAGAGGTGGTAAAATGATATAGGGATTAAAAAATGTTTAAATTTCATTTTCTGCCACCAGATATTAAAATTCTGCATCGTAATAATCATACTGTTATTTAAAATAAGATAGGTTCCTTGCTAGTAGTAACTTATAACTCTGTAGTACATTTTTGTAACTTAATATTTACTATAGCGCAGTGATACCCTGTCTTCAATAACAACGTTAATTTTCAAAGTTCAGTTATTTGCAATTGCGTTGGTTACGTGAAACGTTGTTTATTAACGCTAGAACTCTGTATATAAATGTTCGTTATTAAAGTTTGTAAGTATTAGAATTTAATATAAAGCTTTGAATATAAATCACTATGGTTAATAATATAAAATTAGTTAATTTTTTAAATAGTTTTTATAACTAATACAAATAAGAATTCTTGATACTATTTCAAACTAGGCAGGTTGATAAATTTAGAGTAGTAAATTCAAAGTTTTGAATTCGAATTAAGAAATATATATTTTTTTATATAGACCCTCTAAATGTAGCATAAAGCGTTTGACAATTTAAAAAAATTATATCATTTGAAAAACCGATTGGTAACATTTTATGAAAATTTGTTTTATTAGGCTTTCATTGGTAAGGTGATTAAAACTTATTAATAGTAAGGTTGGGACTATTAAATAGTCTTAATAACGCCCGGTCACGTTACCTACATGCAATTACAGCCTAACATTTAAAATGTGAAAAAAAGTAACTCCGTATTTTCCGCGGAAAAAAGTTAATATTCGTGTTCTACACATTAAAACGAGTAATTTAAAAACAGAAAAAAATGTGAAAAAAAAGTAATTAAGACTATATTTTTACCGTTTGTGTCTATCGGATCCAAACGAACTTATTTATTGGTATTTGTCTATCATTAATTTTTTTTTAAATGTAATTTTGACAGTTATATTTAAAAATTGTTGTTAGTAATATTAATTTTCAAAATCTTAATACAATTCTATTGCTATTAATTGAGGTAGTTTTTGATAAAGGTTTTGTGAACACAATTTGTTTTTTCCATTAAAATGAAAATAAATTTCAAAGGAGAAAAAAGGTTAATTTTTACATTCTACCTGTATTTCATATTCATACCAAAAATTACTAAGGAATGCATAATTCTTCAAAAATATGGAAAAAATAGAAACCCAGGGCTTATTTAAAATTTTAAGATACAAAAATAACTTGACTATGTACACAATACGTTTTAAAATCAAGTACTTTTTTATAAAACAGCATCATGCTATATTGCATTAGAATATAGATACAAAGTATTTGCTTGGTATAGACTTGTTTGTATACCAACCAGGTAACTTAAATAAAATAACCTCAATTTCAGTATACGGTTTTTTATCACCAAACAAATATGTGTTACAAATGTAGTTTATAACCCTTTTCACTGAGAATTAATGTTGTTAAAAACGACAACATGGACTATAGTTGATTTACCTAGTTAGTGGTAAGAGCTATTAAATCTACTGTAGTCGATTTGGAAATTATGTTTATGGGGGATCACACAAAATTAAAATAGAAATTTATTTGGTAATTATTAAGATCAGCAACTACCGCTCTGATTGGTGAGATTTTTTTTCTTGATCAATTTGACCTTGCTGAACATGAATCTGAAGTTTCTTTTACTGCAAACACATATTTACATTATAAAAATAACCCAACCCAACCTGACCTGACCTAACTTCGGTGCTTGCTAACGCTCCGTTCAGCAAAATTCTTTTTCCTGATAGAATTGACCTTGCACGAATCTAAAGTTATTTTTAACAGCAAACACATATTAACGTAAGAAAACCAGGTCAGGTCAGGTTAGGTTAGGTTATTATTTTTTTAAAATGTGTTTGCAGTAAAAAAAAACTTCAGATTCGTGTTCAGCAAGATCAAATTGATCAGGAAAAAAATTTCGCCAATCGGAGCGGTAGTCGCTGATCTTAATAATTACCATTTGTTGGAAAACATGTCTAAGGACTATAAAATGTGTTTGCAGTAAAAAAAACTTCAGATTCGTGTTCAGCAAGATCAAATTGATCAGGAAAAAAATTTTGCCAATCGGAGCGGTAGTCGCTGATCTTAATAATTACCATTTGTTGGAAAACTTGTCTAAGGGCGATAATCACAAGGATTTTTCTAAATTTTATATGGAAATCTATTTTTTATCAATTTAAAATAGGGTAAAAAATACAGTGCGTAGTAGTATGTTATGCAAGTTCCGCAGAGTGATACAGTGACATCACGCTATCTCTATTCATACCTTAATGTGTGTAAGATGTTTGAGAAACGTTTTGGCTTAATTTTTATGGTTTTTGCATACATATATTTGAAGATACCTATGAAGTCTCAGTTGTGATAGATTTGGTTGTAATTTTGTACATTACTTTATACGTATATTAAAATATACATATACAGTGTTCAGTCAGCATAGATTTGGTTATTTTATTTATTACCTGGTTAAATGTATAAAATTACAACCAAATCTATCCTGACTGGATACTTCATAGGTATATTTCAATAGATATATAAAATTAACCTTCCCTGGCAATAACAAAAAAAAAAAAATAGTTATCAATATAGTTTCAGGACATGTTTTTGATTCAATTTATACACATACCATTGGGGTGGGGATACTGTGTATTTATCAAAGTTTAGATTCCTAAAACACCAACTTCAGTTGTGACTCCACTGTACTCCACTCTACTTTACTGTATGAACTACATTACAACTAACTACTCTGCACTGAATTTTTTATCCAACTATAAATTGATAAAAAATAACTTTCGGTGTAATATTAAAAAAAATTCTTACATATTGTCCTAGAACGTGTTTTTGAACAATTATTTATTTTAATCTCAGGTGGTCCACAATACTTCAACTTCCCTATATTATAATATTGATAACATAGGTCTCTGTTTTATTAAAAAAGAGCATTTTGTTTATTTTTAAAAGAGTTGTGTATAAAGCGAAGTTATTTTTGTTAAGAGTTGAAAATTTTGGGGTCGGTTAAAAATTCTCATTAGGGTTTTTTTCCTTATTCCTAGGGCGTTTTGCATCACCAGTCATCAGAAATAATTTTTTTGCCAATATTGATTACATGAGGAATGTAAATAAATACTGGAGAAAGTATTTTAAAATGCTACCAACTATTGATAATGTTATTTTTATTTTTGAATTCTTCAATTTTGTAGTCCATAAAGTTCGGTGAATCTTATGGATTCATACTAATAATAGTTTATGACTATCCGAACTTTAAATTTTGTAAATTTGTTAAAACTTACTGAGACAGAACGTTTTCGATCGCTATGTGGCGAACTTCATCAGTGTCTTCTGCTTGGAGATGTCGGGTTAAGCGGTGACGGTTTCAAAGGTAGGTTCACTTTGAATAAGATTCACCGAACGTAATGGACTACAAAATTCAAAAATTCAAAGGTAGGTTTTCGATAGTATCTGGTTGTGGTGAATTAAACTCACTAGAAAAATACCAATTTATAAAAACACAAGCAACAATTTAATGAACCTACAGAGCACATATACAGAAGACATACTATATAAAAACATCATACACGCAGATCAAGAGAAAATGCGTCAATAAATACCAACATCACGGACCGAACATCTACACCAGGAAAATAATCAGTGATTCGACAATGGTCAAGTGACCGAAAGGTGCCTCATCACAACAAGGTAAAATTATTGCACTTAGTGGTGGATAAAAGTATTTACTATATATAAAGTTATTATTCTTACTTGCAAATAATTTTTTTCCACCACTAAGTGCAGTAATTTTACCTTATGTGATAAGGCACCTTTCAGTCACTTGGCCATTGTCGAATCACTGGATTAATTTTCTCTATTTTTCTGGTTTGGATGTTCGGTCCAAATAATGGACAATGTGAAATATCATGATATGTATGTATATATATATATCTTGTTCAAATTTTCAATTGGTAATAGAATATTTTTTATTAATCCACTTAAGTCCAAATATATTTTTTAAAACTTCAAGTGGACGATACTTGATGTTAAAACAGTTTTAAAAAATAATTATTTTAGTTTCATAGCAGGGAAAAACTTTTAACAAAAGGGGTAAGGTTCGCAAAATAGTTATTTCGTCCCATTTGACTTAAAATAATTGATAACACAAGATATGATATCATAAAAAAACTCTTGAATTTAGTCCATTACGTTTGGTGAATCTTATTAATCACTTAAACAATAGTTTATGACTACCCAAACTTTCAATTTAGTAAATTTGTTAAAATTTACTGAGACAGAACGTTTTCGATCGCTATTTACCGATCTTCATCAGTGTCTTCTGCTTGGAGATGTTGGGTCAAGGGGTGATGGTTTTAAAGGTAGGTTTTCGATAGTATCGAAGAGTATGTGTGATTTGTATTGTGTTTGTTCGTTTAATATGTTTGTACTTTGTGGTTTTATGTGTCTGTAAATTTCATTTTGTTCTAGTGTGTTGAGATGTAGTCCTTTTTTGTTGATGTGTAGGATTTCTAGGGGTTGGTAAATGTCTGTGTATTTGTGTCCTGTATCTTTTATGTGGTTGTAAAATGTTGAGTTGGTGTTCTGTTTGTGTTCTTCGACTGTTTGTTTAAAGCTGCTACCTGTTTGTCCAATGTAGAATTTGTTACGTTCGTAGCAGTTCAGTTTGTATATGCCTGGTGCTTGTAATTTATCCTTGTTGTTGTTGTTGTTGCGTTGTATTTTGTATTTTACCTACCTTTAAAACCGTCACCGCTTGACCCAACATCTCCAAACAGAAGACACCGATGAAGATCGGTACATAGCGATCGAAAACGTTCTGTCTCAGTAAGTTTTAACGAATTTACTAAATTCAAAGTTCGGATAGTCATAAACTATTGTTTAAGTGATTAATAAAAAAACTGTTTAGTTATAGGTTATGTGGTAGAACAGCTGTTTTAACTCTTAGGTTATATTACTTTATTTATAATAATTGTAAATATTTAATAAAAAGTAACTAAAATAAAATTTAAGTTTGTTGACCTAAGTAGGAATTGACTTTAAAAACTTTTTGTTTATTTTACTTGTTTAGAGATAACAATAATAGATTTACCTTTGTAAATTAACAGTTATTTTATAATTATGTCATCTAAATGTTCAAATAATTTATAATAAGATACAATGACAAAATTGTTGAAAACTCTATAAAAATACAGTAATACCTAATTTTGATTTAGGAAGATGCTTGACTAAGATGAGTTTTAAAGAAAGCCTATTACTTTCACAAACACGATCTGGACGTGTTTCTCAGCTACCAAAACGCATGACTCAAGATTATGAAGTAAAGTGGCTCAGTGGTGGATATTTAAAATCTGAAAATAATTTTAAGAAACAGGCAGATTTATATGAAACCATACCAAGTATGTAATATTTCAAGAAGCTACAATAATATTATTGATAGTGACATTATATATTATTTTTTAATAAATATTGTACAAGACAATTTTAATGTATTTAATATTTTTGAATTTGATAGCTATTAAACTGACTTTATTCTGTATTTTTTGTATTATGTAAAATAGGTATTAAAAAAAAGGTTTTCAATTTTTTTCTCAGAATATATCGAGATGGCTTGGCATCTATTATAGATTTGTGTTAATTATTCATTTAAATACAATTAAATAATAGTTCAATTAAATAATGGCAAGAAGGTAAATAAGAATATGCTGAATTTCAGGTGACGGCCAACTTAACTCGCCTGCAAGTCCCAATCATCCGGCAGCAACACGTAGTTCCTTTCATGATCACAACTTACCTGTAAAAGGTTCTGATGCAGGTAAAAATTTGAACAACCATTTGTGACTTAGTCAGAACCTTACTAATGTTTGCGAAATTCTTCCAGAGAACCAGGCACTGGATTTTATGTTGAAAACCGTAACTTACAAAGAAATAATCCTTTGGGTTTTAATTTTCTGGAGAATGAATTCTTTGAATCATTATAGCTTAATGACCATGGCTTAGAATTATCTATCAATATTATTTATAAATAAAAGCTATTCAAGTTGCAAATTATTAAAAATAAGTTTTTTTTCAAAAATTAAAATTTACCACATTTTGCAAAATTTATTATTGTCTAACGTTTTTAACATTTTTACAATTTCATTTAAATCGGTTTCCTAAACACTTTCAAAATTTTCTATTGAAATGTTTACATTTGTTTGCTCTATTCAAACCTAGGTCAATGTTTTTGACATGTTTAAAAATACACATTTAAAGTCATATAGTTTGTTATGAAACCCCTTGATAATAGTATAATATAATTGAATATTATATTCTGAAAAAACATACATATTTATATCATAAAATTTTATCCTAAAAACTATACATATTTATAACATAAATAATCTAACCTGAAAAACATATAAATATATTTCGATAATCTTTACCATATGTGATCAACTAAACAATTTTCCAGAAATCTGAAATTGGTATAATATTTCTTTGAATTATTTCCAAACATAGTGAAGTTCTCTTATTACAATAAAATTTATATTTCAAAATAAAATTTCATTTACTTTAGTTTATAAATTTTGATAAGCAACTCTATTTCTTATTATAGGTCAATCCTATAATTCATATATTTAATTGTAGGCGAGGAATAAAGCACAAAAATAAGCCAAACCTATGATAATTGGTGCAGTAAGTCGGATTGAAATGCGGTTTTTTGCATTCGATTCAGGAAGCCACCCCGAAAGTTTGTGAACATAGCCACTTTATAAGAAATCAAAATTGCATCGGTGCATAAGAAAAATGCATTTTTTAAAAGTGTATTCACTGGCTCGATTAAGAAAAAAATGTATAACTCTGTGAATAATCACAGAAATGGGCCGAATAGTCAAATAAATAAATAAGATTGTAAAAAGGAGATGAAACTCGTTACTCCAGGATTTTTGGGGTAACTGAATCCTGAGTCTTAGGTTCTTCAATGATTATCACCGATATTTTATTCGTGTTCAGCATCCCCAAAAACCCCTGAGTACTAAAATTCGGCCCATTTCTGTGATTATTCACCGAGTTATACATTTTTTTTTAATCGAGTTAGTGAATGCACTTTTAGAAAATGCATTTTTCTAATCCACCGATGCAATTTTGATTTCTTATCAGGTTGCTATGTTCACAAATTTTCGTGGTGGTTTCTTGAATCAAATGCAAAAAACCGCATTTCGATCCGACTTACTGCACCAATTATCGTAGGTTTAGTGCTTTATTTCCTCGCCTATTGTAAATACCAAGCAATAAAATGAAAGCTTTATTCTAAATTGAGAATCTACCCAAAATTAGTTATTAATTTAAATTTTATAAATTACTATCTTCAATCCAAACAGTGAATATTCTCTACAGGATTTGAAACACATTGGGTCCAAATTTAAATGTTTATAATTTCATTCATTTACAGAATAAAAATTAACTCATAAACTTTTACTTTTGTCTTCTGAAATAATTTACATAAACTCAAATTTGCTTAGTTCACTAATTTGTTTTCTATGGCAATTGAATTTATGCCTAACTAACATGTATCTTACTGCATAAGAAATAAACCGAGTTTATGCATTAAATCTCTGGAATAATTTTTTTTACAGTCTTTATAACCACGTACTAAAATAGAACAACTTTTCATTTTGGATGTATATTTTAAAAATTTTATTAATTGAAATTACTTAATAACTTAATTATATGGAACTATATAGTAGAGTCACAATAATTCGAAATTGAGACCTCCTTGGATTACCAAAAACTCTGATTACACGGAAATACATTTATGTCAGTGGCGGTTTGTCCAAAAGGGCTCTGGGGCGCAGCCCTCCCAATTACAAAAATTAATTTTTAATTAATATTCATTTGTCTTAAATTAGGTTAAGAAGAGCTTAGAATTATTTAAGCAATGTTAAAACCATAAAATATTTAGCAGTTGACGCATGAAATTAGCCGCAAGCTCCGCGCGGGGCTCACAGCGGAGAGCCCCAGACTAGTGCATTGAGTGTGTGTGGAATAAGCTGAAACAGCCAAAACCGTTCGGTGATGTCACTCAATGCGCGTGTTACGGTTGGCCTGGGATGGAATCCCGTAGTCATGCGCATGCACTGAGAAATGACTAATCAGTGCTGCTACTACAATTCTATATGATTTAGGAAACAGCATTGTAGGTTTATTTGTAATGTTCTCACAATGTTTCCATTTATAGATCCTTTGATGCGCATACACAGTGGTCTAATATACTTTTAAAAGTTAAACTTGATTCACACTACTCGTTGAGTACTCGACGCTTTAGCATATGTAATCACTTAACTACCCAACCTAGCAACATTTTGTAAATCACACCGTAATACGTCTATTAGTTATAGCAATGTTAATATATTAATCAATAAGTATAACTTAATAAATTTGTAGGTGCTTAGAATGTAAAACGAGTTAAATGGGTATCAAATTTCAAAATTGTCTCCGCACCTCGTAAATCTGTCTAGACCCCTTGTCATGAGCCCCACCAATGTAATTGGGCAGGAGCCGCCACTGATTTATGTGCATTAGAAAAAATTGGAGTTTTAATGAATCCCAATGCTATTGATTGATTAAAAATGCACTAAATAAGTTTATTGAACTTTTTTATAAACACTGTTTGGATGCCTGACTCATTTCCTTTGTTTACCATATTGATTTAAACAGTTCTTGGAAGCCCGACTCATCATTTTCTATCAAAATGATAAAGAGTGCCCAACAAATAGGCTTGAATTTAATGGAAGCTCGAAATATCAGGACTCGGAATTTTAAGACTCTAATGTAACTAAAAATTTTCATTTTCTGCTGCTAAATTTGTATTATCTCTTTCAAAGCATATGTAATACAATGTTCCTCTTTGAGAAGAAACTAAAAAACTTTTCCCTTTTGTTTCAACCATTTTTAAAAACACCTTTAAACTTTTGAAATGTTTTTTGTAATTAATTTAAAACGCCATTATTTAATTTGGAAATGCTAATTAAATGAATTTGACTTTATTTCCTAACTTTTGTTTACATTTCAAAACAGTTTACAGATCCGCCATATTGGTTCAGAAGTAAGCAAATATGGCTGCTACTAGTTTTATATAATTTATATTTATATTAAAAGAATAAAGTCATTACTTATAACTATTATACTTACTAGCCAATGCCCAACCATGGCAGCACTTATAACTATCCACAAAGAACTACTTTTAAAGATTAATTAATGTTATATTTTAACCAAACAAAAATTTAATTAATTCTCTCATTGTAAAAAAAAGAGAAGTGGGTAATATACATTGTACATTTATATACAATATAATTTATGTATATACAATATACATTTTATACATTGTGCTGAATCCATTTTGGAACTGCTTAGATTCGTTAAAGTTCACCTGATGTCTTCTGTGTCGGTCCATAGTATTAGAAAGATGCTGGAGGCCTCTTTCTTAGTATGATCATGTTGTTTTGGCTTCTTCATTATTTTAAACTGCCTTGTTTCCCATTCATGAAAATTTAAATTTTAAACTTTAAAGCTCATTAAATTTTGAATACCTATTTCTTCATGACTTTAGCCCTTAATTCCGAATTTAGTTTTTGATATTTTTTACACTTTAACGTTTAATAAGGGTTTATATACATTTGAAAATTAGAAAGTTAATTTAAGTTTTATTTCTGGCTTTTTTATAAAAATTGAAATTACAGCTTTCGTTGGGTTTTTTATCTATCTGCCTCTATAGTTTTAAAACACTGCGCCGTAGATGTTATTAATCCTTTTAGGGGAAAATCTCCCTAAAAGTTATGAGAATGCACCGAGTCACTTGAAAACAATATTCTATTTCCTTGTTTTTTGGTGTCTTCATTGATTTTTTGAAGAACACTGATACGAATTTTAAAAGAGTAGGTTTGCTCCTTTTAATGTCTTAAATTGTTGATTGTCCAACACTACATCTGAGAAAACTGTTAACTCGTAACTCCTGTATCTGATTGTTAACTCCTTGATCTAATTAGTTTTCCTCTAACGATAAGAAAACTCATTTTTATTTTAGAAGTCATGGTGAACAACAAAGTGCACTCACAAAGAAAACAATGATCGATGGGAAAGAGTACTATCAAAATAGTAGGTAAAAAACACACTGGCTGACTAATCAAAATTAAATATTGACAGTTGGGCCAGGCCAGCCACCAGGTGACAGGTTACAGTTGGGCCAGGCCAGCCATCAGGTGACAGCCAGCTATACAGAACAGCACTGAGATGGTGACTTAGCATCCAAATAATGTTTTCTTTATACCTACTATATACATTAACTTTCCAATGAAAATGCCAATATCACATATAGCCGGAATAATTATTTGGGAAATCGCAGTATGTTTCCATCTTAATTTGCTGTCTGAAAATCTGGAAGCTATTTGGATATCAGTAATTCAGATAGTCAAAGTTAGGATAATTGGAGTTCTATAATAACAGTAAAAAATAAAAGTTTTACTTTGATATAAAAAGATAACAAATTATCAGTCTCGAAATAATCAAAATTTGAAAAACAGTTACTGATATAAAGAAGAGGTGAGGTGGAATATATGAAAATAAAAATTGAAGTCTCAAGATAGTAATATTACAAAAATAATTACACTTATTCCAATAGGGCCTCTCAAGTTAGATAAATTAGGTTAAAGCTCAAATTTTTGTTTTAGTATTTTTATTAGGGAACTAAATTATATATAAAGTACCTGGGAACTTCCAAAAAATGTCATAAGTAAAATTAATATAAATAGGTTAGAAATGTAGATAAATACAGAACTGAATTAATAACTTTCTCTATAATTTATTGTTTGATTGATTAACCATTATTCTATTTCATTATAATAATACGCAGGTTTAAGTTTTAGTTAGCTAATATAATTTATTAGAAAATTAATAATTTTTACAATTATTATCATTGTTTGGTAATTTTAATCCAATTTATATTTCTAGCACATACCAATGGAAATAACTTAACCAAAAGATGTTATGTAAAGTTAATAAGACTTGATCTTTCGAAAATAACTTCAAAGAATAATATTACACAGATTAGTGAAGGGGTAAGTAAATTAGTTCAATATACAGTTATGGTATAGAATTATTAAATTATGGATAATTTTCTCAAAAATAAAAACAAAATCTTTGTATATATATATATATATATATATATATATATATATATATATATTATGAAATATATATATATTATTGTGAAATAGAGACAAATAAAAGCACTTAACCAATGATATATTAAGTGCTTTTATGTGTCTCTATTTCAAGACTACAGAGTGGACTCTTACCAAGGTAAGTCTGTCAGTCTCCTAGTCCAAAAAATCTAAATAAATCTTTACCAACCAAAACTAACCTAAATAAAATATATAAATATATATATATATATATATATATATATATATATATATATATATATATATATTTATTTATTTATATTTAACTTTGCAACACTTTTTTCTTGTATTCACTTACCATCTCAGTCTCAGTTGAAGCTCGAAAATAGAGACATTAAAGTCTTTAAAAGTCGACTCTCATATATATCAAGTATGAATCTTCTGTAAGTACATTATTGTGAAGTTACTTGTGTAACACACACACTGACACAGTTTTGTGTGTGTGTGTGTGTTTGTGCGTGTGTGTGTATATATGTGTGTTATTTAGTGTTGTCCAAATTTTTCCCGTTGTGCTGACTTTATAAAGTTTTATTGTTAATTATAAATAACTGTTCCACCACTAATTAATTTTAATTTAAATTTAACAAATTAATTTTTACCTTGTGTGATGATGAACCTTTTGGTCACTTGACCATTGTTAAATCACTCATATGTATATATATATACATCTAAATAATCTTTACCAACCAAAACTAACCTAAATATATATATATATATATATACATACAGTAAACTCCCGATTATCCGTGAGCGGATTAACCGGTTTGCGGATTATCCGGGGTCTGCCATTGTTTTACAAATACTGTATCCAATTTTTATTCCAATCAGATTCATGTGTTTAAATTTACAAACGGAGAATTACGACGTAAATACATATAAGGCTTAATAGAAGTTAAGATGAAGGGAATAGATACGTAAATATGTACGTACTAATTTTTACATTGAAAGGGAAGCGTCCCGATGCGGGCCAGCGAAATAAAAGGGGCGAGCAGACTACTGTTTATAAGAGACAATGACAAAATGCTTGGACGCCCGAAAACCTAATGTGTATCATAAGATTGTCAACAAATGTCAGCTAATCTCTGCTCACAAAAAAAAAACAGACGAAAGTGACAGATGTTTTTGTTAAAAAGTGAAAGTATTATGTGTAAAGGAAATTACATATGTACATACATACTTACTTTTGACATATACTTATGTACGTATTGTAAATAGTTAGACATATAAATGTACATGTTATAATCCGTCAAATACATCGACATTTTAAATTATTTTCTGTATTTATTTTGTCTTCTGAAGATTATTTGTGAATTGCATTAACCGGGGCGTTGACGTGTAACTTATGGTATGATAATCGATTATCGATCGTTTTGCATATTCTTTGTTCATAGCGGATTATCCGGGGAATTCGTTATCCGGCGTTGCCGGGCCACCCTATTCCACGGATAATCGGGAGTTTACTGTATATATATATATATATATATATATATATATATATATATATATATATATATATATTATATATTTGTAGTTATGCAACACTGTTTTCTTGTATACATAAGTGAAAGTGATATAAACATTTCACGTTGTCCATTATTTTTCCATTGAACTGACTTTATGAAATTATTATTATTACTTGTAAATAATTTTTTCCACCACTAAGTGCAATAATTTTACCTTATGTGATGAGGCACCTTTTGGTCACTTGACCATCGTCAAATCACTGAATTAATTTTCTCTATCTTTCTGGTATGGTTGTTCCGTCCGTGATGTTGGTATTTGTTGACGTCATACATGTTTCTTCTTGAGCCTCATGAATAATGTTTTTGAATAGTATGTTGTCTGCATATGTTTCCTGTGTAACGTCAGCCGGGGCGCCACATTTGACAGACCCATTTATGTTTTTAGTTTTTTCAGGAATAGAAATAAAGGCTAGAGTTTTTTTAAATTGATAAACTAGTAAATTATGCTCTATCAAATGGTTTTTAATTAGTACAATAAAAAAGTTTTAAGATGTTTAATATTAATTTATTACAATTAAACAAACTTGTAGAAAATTATATATAAGAAGACAAAATTTCATGCTAGGGACAGTAAAACAATAACTATACATTAAAAAATTATCATAAACTATAGGAAACAACGTCATAAAACAAGGGACTTGTTTCAAAAACGTTTGTTTTGTTCTTACAAATCGCCCAATTCAGTGTTTTGGCAGTCAAGGCCTCCATACTGTGCATGGCCTAGAAATATGAATTTTTGGCAGTAATTACAACTATACTTGGTTTTGCTGTCTTTTTTTTTTTAAGGAATACCTGGTACCTAGAGCGAATTGTTCAGCAGTTTTTGAAGTGCCAACAGACTTCTTAGGAGGATCTTGGCTTCTACTTGTATTGGTAGTTGAATTGTTTGCAATGTAAATTATTTGGGAGTAAATGCCTGCCACACTCAATATAGAGTAGAATATAATAATTGGCCACTATCTTGTGCTTCTAGCCACATCGTATGTAGCATACAACTGATCCAGAGTAGCAACTCCACCTTTGGTCGAATTATAAAAAGTGATTATTTCTGGCTTCACGGCATCATCAGTACTCATTACGATCCTCCTCATCTTCATCTGGCTTGTCATCAAGCTTCTATCAACTTTCATTTAGAAGTTGGTAAATGTAGTCTTTTTGAAGAACACTTAGCCATTGTTCAAATAGTTTATACAAACGTATTCGATATAGCTGATAATATAAACACTTTGTTAGAAAAAATCATTCATAAACACTAAGAACAAACATTTTTTATTTATTTTAAATCACAAAATTCAGTAACACAAGTCTGTCAGACCTGAATCACAGTAACACGAGCCGGGGTGTCAAGTCTGTCAGACCCGAATTGTAAATAAACGCTAAAGTGAAATTGGTGAAAAACGGGTTTTTGATTTTGACTGGGATGCAAAAATAGACAGCTAGACAAAGCGTTATGTTTCTGTCGCATTCCTATCAACGGTGGCAACAAAGTTTCCTTGCTCTGGATCTGTAAGACTTGGCGCTCCAGCTCCAGGGTTAAATAACATGATTTTTTTTTTATAAATCATATTATCAGGTATTATCACATGGCATTACAATAAACCTAAACAAGTTTTTTTCAACTTTAAAGTTACATTGTATTATTACATTATTACATTGAACATTCGTTCATCTAATATTATATGTGAGAGCTCACTTAAATGAAATAAATATTTCTTTTAATAAACTAATTTTTGTATAACCAAAGCCTTACAAGCTTTTTAACTAAATTTTAAGATAGCTATATAGCAATGTAGTATAATATAGTGTTCTTTTTTATTAAACAAACTTTAAATCTACATAATTTTGTATATCTTGTTACACTTCTATGAACCAATTATTTCAAAATTTAAATTCTTATGTTTTGTGATTCTTAAAATTATTTGTTTTTTTTATTTGTAATTTATTTTTGTGTAACATTTCTGAAACATAATTTAGAAGAGAAGATTGTCTTCAACAGTGAACTCTAAATAATATTTGTTAGTTGTTTTAATTTGTTTAAAATAAATTTTATACTTTGTTGTTAAAATGAAAATAAATAATAATGGCATTTTTTTTATATCAAATTATTTTTAGGAGAATAATAATTTCCAAGAAACCGTAATACAAAAACTGGTGCAAGAAGTTAAAGAAGAATCACGGTCAGAATTTCCAAATGTCGTTGATAATGTACAAGCTGATATACAGCCAAAGGTATTTGTCTATATTAAATTTTATATTTGTTAATTACATCTTCACGTAACTTATCTCAAGGTTTTTGTAGGTTGGAGTGGGGTGGGGGTTGGTATGTTAGGTTGGGAATGTGGGTGTATTTTGATGAGTATTAGAAGTTATGATGTCGAAAAGTGTAAGATTGGTTATAATGTAATTGGGTGTTGAGTATGTGTATTGTAGGGTGTAGTTTGAAATGTTTGTATATTTTGTGTTGTTCAGTTGTGTATTATTGGTCATTTTTTGTTTTGTTTATGAAGAATTTGTAGGTTATGTTTGTGTAGTCATGGTTTGTGGGTATGAGATGCTCGGCGAAGTTTGAGAGGGTTTTTTGTTTGTTAAGGCTTTTATGTGTTTTTAATAGTGTGTGTAAAATGACCTAACTGTTTGGCCTATGTAAAAGTTGAAGGAGGAACTACAAATTAGTTTGTAAATGCCAGTTGTATATGTTATTTGGTTTAAATTGTTTATTGAGAGTGTTGTGTGTGGAGTAGGCTATTTTGTAATTGTTCTGGGCAATTTGTATGGTATTGTTGAGTATTTTATGGGTTTGTCGTGTTGTGTATTTGTAGCTGGGTTATTGAGTTTGTTTTTAGGCGGTTCTATAAATTGTCGATCATTGTTGTGTTGTATCCATTGGTTTGTGCTATATGTTTTATGGTGTTTAATTATTGGAAGTGATCTTCTTTGTCTAACGGTGATTTAAGCAGGCGATATATCATGTTGTTGTAAGCGGCTAGTTTATGTTGGTGTGGGGGGAGGGGTTTGAAGAGTTGAGAATGGTAGTATTGGTGTTGGTGGGTTTGTGGTATATGCTGAATTTATGTGTTTGTCTGTATGTTTAATTGTAAGATCCAAGAGATTAAGAGAGTTGTTTTGTTCTGTTTCGATAGTGTATGTTTGTTTTGGATGTATGGAATTAAATGTTTTAAAAATATGTGTGCTCAGCGTTTATTGCCTTTGTATAATGTTATAATATTGTCGATGTATTTATACCAGTAAATGATGTTGTCTACGTATTTATTGTTATGTAAAATGTGGTTTTGTTCAATGTGATGTATGAATATTTCTACCAAAAAGATGGGATCCCATAGGTAGGTTTTTTTTTCTCTGTAGAAGGGTTATTGTAGGTAAAATAATTTTGAGATGTGATTAATTTTATTAGGTGGATGATTTTGTCAATGTGTGTTTGTGGTATATTTGTGTCTATAAGTATGTTTTTGAGGATATTGATAATTTTTGGAATGGGAATGTTGTGTACAGGTTTGATATATCAAAGGAGTAGCTACTCTACACAATCTGTGATTACAATTATTTTATTTCATTCTCTCATATTTCTTTTTGTGTTTTCTCTTCGATTGACAAAGACCACTTTGTGGTTGAAATATATCATTGTTTAAGTGCTTTTATGTGTTTCTATTTCAAGACTACAGAGTGGACTCTTACCAAGGTAAGTCTGTCAGTCTCCTAGTCCAAAAAATCTATCTATCTATCTATCTATCTATCTATCTATCTATCTATATATATATATATATACTTGATATTTTACGTTTTCCATTGTTTTTCCGTTGCACTGACTTTATGAAGTTAATATATTACTATTGTAAGTAATTTTATCTACCATTAAGTGCAATGATTTTACCTTGTGTGATGAGGCACCTTTCGGTCACTTGACCATTGTCGAATCACTGATATTTTTCTGGTGTAGATGTTCGGTCCGTGATGTTGGTATCTGTTGACTTTACACGCATTTTCTCTTGATCTGCGTGTATGATGTTTTTATATAGTATGTCTTCTGTATATGTGGTCTGTAGGTTCATTAAATTGTGTGTGATTTTATAAATGTGGTATTTTTCTAGTGAGTTTAATTCTATTGGGTTATTATTTATTTCAAGTATGGTTAGGTTATTTTCGTAGTTAGTTATTTCATGTTTATGTGATATTAGGTATGCTGCAACATTTGATACTTTTGTATTTTTATTTTTGAATGCTCTGTAATGTTCTTCAAATCGTATTTTAAATGATCTGGTCGTTTTCCCTATGTAAAATGCATTGCAGTCGTTACATGTAATTTTGTAAATTCCTGATAGGTTATGTTTTTCTGTATTTGTTTTGTGGTTTGTGTTATTAAGATATTTTATTATTTTGTTGTTCGGTTTGTATGTTGGAGTGTAGTATTCTTTGTTGTATATATTTGTTAGTTTTTCTATTTTGCTATTGGTGTATTTATATTTTAGGTAGATTTTTTTATTTTTATTATTTCTGTGTTCAGGTTGTAGTGTTGTGTTGAGGTTAGGTTTTTTTGTAAATTTATTGTATATGTTTTTTATAAGGTGTTTGTTGTATCCATTTCCTATTGCTATTTTTGTAATGTTATCTAATTCTTCATTTAATTTTTGTTTGTTATCTTGTGTGTATTTTATTGCTTTATTTATAATGTTACTGTAAGTGTTAATTTTGTGTGTCCAGGGATGGTTAGATTTGTAGTGTATTGTGGTGTTGTTGGAAGTAGGTTTTCTGTGTACTGTAGTTTCTATTTTATTGTTATTTATATTTAATGTAATGTCAAGATAGTTAGTTGTTCTGTTTCGACAGTGAATTGTATGTTTTCGTTGTATATATTTAATTTGTTTAGTATTATGATGTGTTCGTTGTGAATGGTGGGTTAGTATATTACCAGTATATCGTCTACGTATCTTGTCCATAGTAAAATATTATGTGTGGTTAATATAGGTTTAATTATTATTTGTTCAAAGTGTTGTAGATATATTTCTGAAATGACTGATGATATGGGTGATCTCATGGGGAGTCCAGTTGTTTGTTGATAGTATTTATTGTTAAATTGGAAGTAATTTTGGTTACATATGTGTTTTGTTAGTGTTATGATACTATTTATTGTGTTTTCTTTTTCGTTATTGTGTATTAGTTTGTTTTTCATTATTTCTATGGTTTCTTCTATTGGGATACTAGGGTACATGTTAGTTATGTCATAACTTATTATTTTAGTGTTGTTGTTTGTTTCTATGTTTTTTATTTTATTAATTAATTTGTATCCATTTTTTATATTGTATGTGTTGTTGATTTGTATTTTAGATCTTATTATTTTGTCTAGTACCTTTAATTGAGTTATTTAATATATTTTAAATTGTTTCCCTTAGTCACTACTCTGTTATGTTTCGTCAAATCCTTATATTTTTATTTTGTCTTGTTTGACTTTATCTCCCTTGCATCATGGTACTTTTTTAGTTCTGTTGAATGGAACATCCCCTTATTTATATCATATTTGTCATCCCATAGTTCGAATGTCGATTCTCCTAATTTTTTGTGTATTCTATATAGCCCACTATAAATATTAAATAATTTCCCCATTTCTCCCTCTATGCCTTTTGCCTGCCAGTTTTCTTTTACTAACACTAAATCATTTAAATTAAATGTGAAAAGCTTATGATTTCTATTAAAATTTTGTGCCCTAAGTTCTGCCTTTTTATTCATTCTCCCTTTTGCCAAATCTATTACATATGGGTATTAACGTTTTGTTCGTTTGAATTTTGAAATTTGATATACTTATGCCAAAACCTATCATCTATTTTTCCTAACTGTAACTGATTAGTTGTGAACCCTGTGGTCTCATGTGGTACTTCATTCAACATCTCATTTATTAAATGTATAAACTTTGCCCATTGTTTATGGTTCCCATGGCAATAGGTGCGAAGACATCTCATTATCTCCCTGTTTACCCTTTCTACTATATTGCTTTGAGGTCGCCTAATCGGTGAAAATATTTGTTTGATCCGTTTATTTTCTAAAAATATTGACCATCTTTTACTTGTGAACTGAGTTCCATGGTCTGTTTGTGCCCTTTTTACCTGTCCATATTTTTCTAAATAATCTTCTATACATCTAATAGCTGTCGCAGTATTTGCTTTTTTTATTTTATAAATTTAGTAAAAATATCCAAAATAACCAAAATATATTTAAATCCCTCACTTTTATGAAATGGTCCACAAAAGTCAATAGATAGTTGTTCTTTAAGCCCCTCTACCTTAATTCCTTTTATCACCCCATAACAAGTTTGATTTGTGTGTTTTACCCTCTGACAAGTGTCACAGTATTTTAAAAGGTATTTAATCTCCTTATACATCTTTTTCCATGTGAATATTTCATTTATTATACTATAGCATTTCTTGGCCCCTATATGCATATAGTACTCATGGCATGATATCACTACTACATTTATTAATTCTCTGGGTACTACTATTTTCCAACTTGTTTTACAATTTTTATATAGTATGTTATATTCAATTTTGAATTTCGAATAGTATTCCTGGACATTTTCAATAATATTTCTTAATTCTAAATCACCCCACTGAAGCTCATTAAGTTTTGTCAATTTTGACACTACTTCCCTACTTATTAGTCTTTCCATTAAACTGATACTAAAATTATTTTGATTCTCTATATGTTTTGGCTCTATCTTATCCCATGGGTTACGACTTAATATGTCTGCCACAACGTTCTCCTTCCCTTTACAATACTCAATCTCAAAATCATATTCCTGCATGAGCAATATCCAATGATATAGTCTTGAATTTAATATTATGCAAGTCTTTATGAAAGTCAAAGCCTGGTGGTCAGTTTGTATTACTACTTTTCTCCCCAGTATAACCTGTCTAGCCTTCTGTAGACAAAACAACACAGCCAATAATTCTTTTTCAGTCGTATAATATCGTATCTCACTACCTTTTAGGGTTCGGCTCATAAACATAATTGCCTGTTTCTGTCCAGTCTTTGTTATCTGGTACAGATGCCCCCCAATAGCATATTCACTTGCATCTGTCTGTAAATAAAAAGTTTTTGAATAATCAGGGTGTTTTAGTATCTATAAATGCTTCCTTTAATTTTCTAAAATTTTGTTCCTCTAAACCTGTCCAATTAAATTTTGTTTCATGTCTCGAAAGTTTCAGGAGTGGCTCTACTAATTTCGAATAGTGGTCTACAAACTTGTTGTAACAATTGGCAAGGCCTATAAATCCTTTTAATTGCTTAACGTTCTTTGGTGTGGGGAATTCCATTACAGCCTTAATTTTGTCCTTATCTATCTCTATTCCCTCAGTTGTCAACCTATAACCTAAAAATGTTATGTTTTCTTTACAGAACTCAGTTTTTGATAATTTAATTTTGATATTATTTTCCCTAAATGTCATAAATAATTTTTTAAAATGGTTTTTATGTTCTTCAAAACTCTGTGACATGCATACAGTGTCGTCTACATATACTAAAGTGAATGGTTCTAATTCATTTCCCATTATCCTACCCATAGCTCTTGCTAAAGCTGCTAATGAAGTTTTTAGCCCATATGGTGTCACAATGAAATGATATGTCTTTCCATTATACTGAAAAGCTGTGCATTTTCTGGATTCTGGCTCCAACTCCACCTGCCAAAAACTATTCGTGAGGTCCATAGAACTCAGGCATTTTACCTTTCTTGCCTTATGTAATATTTCATTAATACTCTGGTAACACTCGTAATCTGGTATTATGATTTCGTTAAGTTTCCTTGCGTCCAGGCACAATCTTATTTCTCCATTATTTTTTATAACAGAAATAATAGGGTTAATATAAGGGCTATTACTTTTTTCTATAATTTTCATCTCCAACATTTTGTCAATTTCTCTTTGTACCGCTTCTTGGTACTTTGTGGGTACAGGATAGTTTCTTTGATAAAATGGTAAATCTGTTCTTACTTTTATCTCATGTCTATATCCTTTACACCAGCGGTCCTCACTAGGAATACTTTGAGAGCCAAACATTTAGCATGCAATTTTCCTGAGGGCCGCAAGTACAAGAGGCACTAAATAACTGACAAACAATATGATTTTAACATACGTTTATTACATTACCAACATAAATAAACTGTTTTGCGCATAAAAAAGTTTGAAAATGTTTTTTTTTTACTTAGTTAATTGTTTGAAGTTGATGGGCGAAATCTTTCACAGTCCTCTAATATGGCATCTATGTTGGCAGGTTGGGAAGAAACTGAAATTCTTAAAATGTTCTCAACATTCTCACTTGTTAGCCTAGATCTGTACTTGTTTTTTACAAACTTCAGCTTACTGAATGTAGATTCACAGACATAAGTAGATGAAAAAACACACAATATTTTCTGAGCACATTCAAGTAAGTTAGGAAATTTGTCCTTTTCAACAACCCTCCAAAACTCATAGTGAGCTTTATTCTTCATCTTTTCTTCAAAAATACTTTTGAGTTCCGTATCGTTGTGAAGATAGGTTAATTCATTTTTCAAATCCCTAGCCTCATATCCAAAATCAGAAAGATGAGCTACATTAGCTGGTTTCATTGCCCATGGATTTTCTACCAAGCGAAATGGTTCCTGATACCTCTTGGCGTCACTAAACCTCTGAGACATTTCTTCCTTCAGGTCTTTCAACAGTTTTAGTAAATCGCAGTTTTAAACTTCAGTAGTTTGAGTAAATAATTAAGTTTAGTAAAACAACGACCGATTTTCAAAACACTCAGTAAATAAATATAATATTTATTTAAGTTATAAAATATTTTGACTTCAATCCTAACCGTCTAAGGGCCGCAAGAAATCGTCCCGAGGGCCGCATGCGGCCCACGGGCCGCGTAGTGAGGATGCCTGCTTTACACACTCAAGGCCTATCCGAAAATACATCCTTATATTGTTTTATTATCTCTACCAACTCCAGTTTTTGCCTATCTGTTACACGGTCATCTCCGATACTTTCCATAATATCTCTGTCACTAATTTCCCCTTCTGTTTCATTTTGTTTCCCATAATTGTGGTCCCCCTGTCCTAAATTATCTACTTTTTCCCATTCCTCATCAATTTGATCGAATTCGTTAATTACATTATCTTCCTTTTCTACATTTTGTACTTCGTTATTATTAAATCTTTCATCATCATTTTCACCCTCCGTTTCTTTCATATCTATTTTAATATAGTTTTCCAAATATTTCAATTTTATACTCCAATCCTCACAACTTATATCAGCCTTTGAATTTTTTTAATATATCCATCCCTATGATCATTTCTCTCAACAGGCCTGGTATGATGAAACATTGAAATGGGTAATCAATCTCACCTAACCTTCCCATTATCAGAACAATTTTATTAATTTTTTTACTCTTTCATTGCTGTCCTAATGTTCATTGCTCTGATTGGCAACGTTTCTACTCTTCCTAATTTTCCCTTATTTATACTATACCATTTTTCCTGGACATACAAGGTGCGGTAGATAAGTAATGAGACTCAATCTAGAAAAACAAATTTATTGATCCGATTTGTACAAAACGTTAATATTCTTCGAAGTAGTCGCCTTGGGCGTCGACACATCGTTGCCAGCGTGTTTTCCAAGCTTCATAGGCCCCACTGTAGTCCGCTGGAGTTATCCCTGTTAGTGCCTTTGTGACAGCACGTTGGATGTCCGGAATATCGTCAAAACGATGCCCCTTCAGGCATCTATTTACCTTCGGGAATAGGAAGAAATCAGGAGGACTCATGTCAGGGCTGTACGGTGGCTGTGGCAGCACTTCAACTCCAATTCGGGTCAAATAGGAGGTCACGAGGAATGCTGTGTGCGCACGAGCGTTGTCGTGGTGGAGACGCCAGCGTTGAGCAATGTCCTGTCGCTTCCGTTTGACGGCTTTGTGCAATCGCTGAAGGACTTTGTACAATTCGGCATTAACAGTTTTTCCCTGAGGGAGAAACTCTTTGTGAATTAATCCCAGCTTGTCGAAAAACACAATGAGCATTGTCTTGACGCGGGATTTTGACATTCTTAATTTCTTCGGCCGCGGGGATGCCGATGTGTGCCACTCCGAGCTCTGGGCTTTCGTCTCTGGGTCGTACTGGAATGTCCACGATTCGTCGCCTGTTACTACGTTATCTAAAAAGTCTGGATTATTTTCCAATTCATTCAACATCTCACGGCAAACGTTCACTCGTCGTTGCTTCTGTTCGGCGGTGAGCACTCGGGGAACCAATTTTGCACAAACTTTCCTCATCATCAAATCTTGTGTAACAATTTGGTGGACCGTAAATTTATTCACGGAGACCTCATCGGCGATCATTTTGAGACTTAAACGACGGTCGGAGTCCAGGACTTCTTTAACTTTGGCCACCGTTTCATCCACACGACTCGTTGAAGGGCGTCTAGATCGTTCCAGGTCTTCAACGGATTCCCTCCCGTTTTTAAATTCATTAAACCACCGGAACACTTGAGCTCTTGATAGGGCATCCTCTTTGTAGGCCTCCGTAATCAGAGCAAAAGTTTCTGAAGCAGTTTTGCCCAAGCGAAAGCAAAATTTGATTGCACACCGGTGTTCTATCGAGCGAGTCATCTTCAGCGTTTTCACAAGTGTAACGGGCACGCAAACAACGTATACGCGAAGGTTGACCCTCACTGCGCCAGAGCTACGACGCGACTACGAACCGGTTCTATTGTTAGCTCAGATCCCCCACCATCATGTCTGCCGGTGGAGACCGCACTGCGAGCGACTGGGGCGCAGCGCTGCGGCCAGTCTCATTACTTTTCTGCTGCACCATGTATGTAATATTGCTACCTGTATCTATTAAAGCTGTAACCCTAACCTGTTTAAATTCTATCTCTATTTTTGATTTTGTTTTGCTCTAAATTCAAATTTCGCTCCTTCCCCTCACTTTCCAAAAATTCCCTATCTATTAATACTTTGTTAATTATTCCTAACCCCATATCTGTATTTTCATTAAATTGATTGTTACCCTTATTCTTGTCACAATTAATATTTCTAAGGCTTTTTAGCACTGGCTTTGTCTCTTCAACATCCCCTGTAGTGTTCCCATGATGCAAAGAGATATCATCAGTGCCCTCTAGTTTTCCGAGGCCCCCTGGTCTCCCTCAAATTCTCCACTGGTCGATTCCTTTTGTCGTATCTGTATGTTATTTACTTCTTTATTAGGCCTATCTTGGCTTCCTAAATTCCTTGGATCATCTCTGTGACCCCTGTACCCTATTTCCCTGATCTGCGGTTTTATTCTTTCCGGTCCCCTATTCATATGGTCATCTATCCGTCGATTATAGAATTGAACGGTCGGTCTAAATCAGTTTCCAAATCTATTTCTTTGTTCGGTTATTCCTCCCCTATTCATTTGTCCCCCAAAACCATTCTGGTTTGGAAACCTTCTGTCCCCCTGTGGCGCTCTCCCTGTCTCTAATGCCCGCTCTCGGTATCGGCTCGGTTCTATTCTCATGGGTGGTCTTTCCCATGGCCTATCTCTTTGCCTAATAATTCTATTCCTATCTTCTATAGAAATATCCTCCTCATTTAGAAGTCTTTCCATCTCTCTGACCGTTCTAATGTTCTGGACCCTCTTTGCGGCTTGTATTTTGTCATCAAAATGTCTGCTCATTTTTTTTACTATTTCCTCTTCGCTTAGGGGAGGTACCATATTCCTTAATAGCATTACTCTTTCCATGAAGTAATCTGTTCTGGCTAAATCGCCTCCTCTGTTTTACCTTCTCCTTCAAGTAATTTCTTATGCCCTATGTTAATAAAGTTTACAATTTTTTATATTTTTATTATTATTAGATTATCTTGTGCTAATTTTATTTGTTAGGTTATTTGATCCAATAAATTTCCTAATGCATTTTACAGTTACAACCTTTTCTAGGCTTTCACCTAAAATTAGTTTTAATTTAATCTAACCAACCTCTTAATGAATTTCTCCGTTTTCATAATTTGTGTTAGTTATTTCTAATCTATTCTTCCAATTCTTATACAACATTATATAGCCCATTCTATAAATGTTACAATATATATATATATATATATATATATATATATATATATATATATATATATATATATATATATTCTTGATATTTAACGTTATCCATTGTTTTTCCGTTGCACTGACTTTATGAAGTTAATATATTACTATGTAAGTAATTTTATCCACCATTAAGTGCAATAATTTTACCTTGAGTGATGAGGCACCTTTCGGTCAATTGACCATGGTCGAATCACTCTGGAGTGATTCGACAATGGTCAATTGACCGAAAGGTGCCTCATCACTCAAGGTAAAATTATTGCACTTAATGGTGGATAAAATTACTTACATAGTAATATATTAACTTCATATATATATATATATATATATATATATATATATATATATATATATATACATATACATATACATATACATATACATATACATATACATATACATATACATACACATACACATACACATATACATACACATACACATACACATACACATACACATACACATACACATACACATACACATACACATACACATACACATACACATACACATACACATACATATACATACATACATACATACATACATACATACATACATACATACATATATACATACATACATACATACATACATACATACATACATATATATATATATATATATATATATATATATATATATATATATATATATATATATATATATATATATATATAATTTTTAGACTAGATAAGAGACTGACAGACTTACCTAGTGGAAATAGTTCAAAACTGCAATCTCTTAGAAATAAATAGTGTCAGTTTTGGACTATTGCCACTAGGTAAGTCTGTCGGTCTCCTATATATATATATATAGGAGACCGACAGACTTACCTAGTGGCAATAGTCCAAAACTGACACTATTTATTTCTAAGAGATTGCAGTTTTGAACTATTTCCACTAGGTAAGTCTGTCAGTCTCTTATCTAGTCTAAAAATTCATATATATATATAAAGAACATAAGTCAAAATACAAATACAAGAATTATAATTGAATTTACAATTCAAAGCTTTTCGCGGGGTAACAGTACCAACATCATCAGGAATATTATACAATTAAAATTCGTATTTTGACTTACGTTCTTTATTAATACACATGAATACATATTGCGATATATATACATATATATATATATATATATATATATATATATATATATATATATATATATATCTTGATATTTCCATTGTTATCCATTGTTTTTCTGTTGCACTGACTTTATGAAGTTAATATATTACTATTGTAAGTAATTTTATTCACCATTAAGTGCAATGATTTTTAATATCACATAAACATGAAATAACAAATTACGAAAATAACCTAACCATACTTGAAATAAATAATAACCCAATAAATAGAACTAAACTCACTAGAAAAGTACCACATTTATAAAAACATCACAACAATTTAATGAATCTACAAACAACATATACAGAAGACATACTATTCAAAAACATTATACACGAGACTCAAGAAGAAATGTGTATGACGTCAACAAGTACCAACACCACGGACCGAACATCCACACCAGAAAAATTGAGAAATAGTAATCAGTGATTCGACAATGGTCAAGTGACTGAAATAAAAAATCATTGCACTTAATGGTGGATAAAATTACTTACAGTAGTAATATATTAACTTCATATATATATGTATATATATATATATATATACATACACGTATGTATATGTAGAAATAACATACAAACTTATCACTCTATTGAAATATTTCGATCACACAATGAACTTTATCATTCAGTCTTCAGTCTTTTCTTTTACTCTTTTTTGATTGATAAAGATCATTGTGTGATCAAAATATTTCAATAGTGTGATAAGTTTTTAAATGTGTCATTATTTATTTCCAAGAGATTGCACTATTTTGGACTATTGCCACTAGGTCTGTCAGTCTCCTATCTAGTCAAAAAATTCCTAAATAAGCTTTATGTTCTCCTAGAACTAACCTAATATATATACAGTATATATATATATATATATATATATATATATATATATATATATATATATATATATATATATCTGTTGTTGTTCTTTTATATACAATTAGAATAAGGACTTAGGTCTAGTTTATATTATTATTCCTATAAATTCTTATTAATAATCCTAAATATATTAAAGCAATGATTTCTTATGTTACAATTAAAGATAGTGATTTGAAACAATTTGTCTGATTTTCCCTTTTTCTTAAATTCAATTTCACCATGTAAATATTAAACAATAAATTTTTAATTAATCACTTCAACATTAGTTTATGACTATTTAAACTTTATTTAACTTTTAGGAGAAAGATCTTGATGAATTAGTCAGTTTTTTTATAAAACAGTACAATGAAAATTCGAAGAATGAAGAGGCATTTTGTGGATTAAAACAGTACAATGAAGATGAGAAAAACAGTTGTATAAAGGGAGAGATATTTTGTGAAATAAAACAAGAAAATGAGGATTTTGAGATAGAAAAGAAGTTTTATGTAACAAAACAGGAAATGGAAGGTGTGAAGAAAGAAGAAGGATTTTGGGATATAAAACAAGAATGTGATGATTTAGAAAACAAAGCAGATATGTTTAGATGGGTTAAAAAAGAAGAGGAAATGGATGATTTGAGGTATGTATAAAAAATTTTGCTGCTAATAATAGTTTTATGTAATGTCTATTATAAATTAAATATTTTAATGATGCAATACTGTTTCAATTTTAGTCTAAGAGGCTTGAGGTAAATAATGTTAATAAGCAAGAGGTAGAATTGTATTGGTATGAATATTTCCAAAACATAAAAGTTTACAGTTGCATTCTTTCAAAGAAAGAGAATTTACATAGTGACCTCTAAAATTACCCTTAGAATTAACACTACGTAATATTTTTTCAGTAAATACAGACTGCCTTATTAAATGACTCATTACAAACTATGATAATCAGTTTTTGTATCCGTGGTTCTTAATATTTAATTTTTTTCAAAAATAATTTTTACCAATCTTGGCTTTACTTGTCAACTTTTAAGTAGTGCATGTTAACTGACATTCAAATATTTTTGGGTGGGTGGGTGCGTGCGTGCGTGCGTGCGTGCGTGCGGTTATTTGATCATATCGATTTATATTATATTAACAAATTCATCTAATCATTTCTGAAGGGGAGATTCTCAATCAGGGGGGAGAGCCTTAATTATTTTGGTTGTATAACAATCATTCAAAGATATGATCTTGTGATTAGCAGCGTGTTGAGCAGTTGGCCTGTCAATGTTCATGGTTCCAACGTCATGTCTGTGGCCATTCATTCTGATGCTCAGAACATCCGTGGTAAAGCCTATGTACTGTGCTGGGCAAAATTTACATTGCAACTGGTGTATTACAGTTTTGGATGTACACGTATGATGATCCTGAATCTTGAAGTCCACATAGGTTGCTAGGCTATGGAAACAATTTGTTGGGATATGTATTGAACATGTCTTGCATCTAGGTTTATTGCAAGGAAAGGAAATATAAGGAGGTTTAGGTGGTTTTTCAGTATTTGGATTTGGTCGTTTTGGATGTATTTAAATATTTTTCAAATTAAAAGGTTGTCTGAACCAAATATGTGGTGGATTTGAGAAAAGATCCTTTGGTATGGGTGGAAGCTTGAAGAATCTTGAAGCCATCCTTTAATATTTTGTTCAGCTTCTGTAGTTCTGGATAGTAATCTGTAATTATAGGCAGTTTGTTGTTTTCCATAGGTGGCCTGGGTTCATCAGATGATTGAGCCAAGCGGATTTGATCCTCAAGTTGTTTAGGATATCCTGTTTTTTGGAAAGCTAGTAATATCTCTCTATTAAAGTCCTCCAATTCTCTATCGTTGGAACAAATTCTCTTGCCCCTGATTGCCTGTCGTGGTATAACAATCATTGAAAGATATGATATGGTATAACAATCATTGAAAGATATGATGTTGTGGTATAACATCTTCTTTTTCTCTTCTTTTTCTGTTTTTTGAATGATAAATATCATTGCAGTTTTGGACTATTGCCACTAGGTAAGTCTATGAGTCTCCTATCTAGTCCAAATTATATATAGTATTATTACTCTATCAAACACATATGTAAATAAAATTACTTCCAATTTAACAATAAATACTATAAACAAACAACTGGACTCCCCATGGGATCACCCATATCATCAGTCATGTCAGAAATATATGTACTACACTTTGAACAAATAATAATTAAACCCATACTAAACACACATAATATTTTGCAATGGACAAGATACGTAGATGATATACTTGTAATATACCAACCTACCATTCACAACAAACACATCATAGTACTAAACAAATTAAATACATAAAACAAAAACATACAATTCACCTTCGAAACAGAAACAAACAGAACAATTAACTATCTTGACATTACATTAAATAATAATAATAATGAAATAGAAACTACAGTACTCAGAAAACCAACTTCCAACAACACCACAATACACAACAAATCTAACCACCCTTGGACACACAAAATTAACACCAGTAACATGATAAATAAAACAATAAAATACCAAAAGATAACAAACAAAAATTAAATGAAGAATTAAATGACATTACAAAAATACCAATAGAAAATGGATACAACAAACACCTTATAAAAAACATATGCAATAAATTTACAAAAAACCTAACCTCAACACAACACTACAACCTGAACACAAAAATAATAATAAAAAAATCTACCTAAAATATAAATACACCAATAACAAAATTGGGACTGTTTGTTTAGGAATGAAGATGGATTAAATGATAGTGACACTCCTATGGAATTTCCAAGAGAGAAACATGTAAGTATTTTGTGTTTCTAAAATTGTATTAGAGTTTAAATGAGGCTATAAAATTAGTATAGCTTGTTATTATTTTCAGTCAATATTGAATAAGAAAATATTTTTTTTATTGATTCTTATTTTAACTTGTCTTACATATAGGTAGAGATCTCTTAGAACTTAACTGTGAGATCTCAATATTTTTTATTTTATGCTATCAATTATACTGTTAGTTATTTCCGCTAACGTTCTTATACAAATTTAAAAAGAGTTCTAGAATGCCTTTCAATCTAGCTATAAGATGTTCCTACCACAACAGCAGATTACAAATTTGCTAGATCACTTTATTACAACCCTTAAAATCTAAATAGAGCAAAATAATTGATATAGTAATGCAAGTTCACAATTTTTCATGTCTACACAGCATGTATAAAATATCTGAACATTGACATCTGGCATGAATGTAAGTCACTCTGTGGCAGCAACAATACATTCCTCTTTAACATACTCTAACCCATAAACTTGTTCTTTTTATCAATGCTCCTCCTACTTTTGGAAACATTCATTGAACTCATTTTTTGGAATGGCTATTAATTCATTTGTTGCATTTTGATTTATTTGTTCTACAACATCGTAATGGAATCCTTCATTTGATGGAACATTTTTATCAATTAAAAGAATGAATTCAATAAAAATTTCAATAGAGAATGAAAATTGAATAATTAATTTTATCATGAGTAGAGGAAAAGCATCTAGTATGACTCATTGATGGTTTTCCATTCTAAGGAAGAGTGATGATTTTATGATCTTAAGGGTACTGATAGTTGTCATTATGATTTACTTCTAGAATTATCTATAAAATTACACTATTTGGATCTTATTGTTATATACATACCCTGAAGTATGTTATTTTTGGGACTTTTATTGATTTTCCAATGGAATGTAAATAGAAAGAAATATTTTTCCTTTGCTCCGTGTGAGGAGGATTTTCAAAATCCCTGCATGTTTTATTGAAAAATGTGAATGTAGAAGATTCTGGAGATTACCAGCATTTGCTTCACCATCCATAAAATGAGTTAGAAGATTAAATCCATGGATGATCAGTATGGAGAAGACACTAGAAGGATGAAAGTCACTCAAGTATGAATTGATTTTTGTATTGAAGATCTGATAAATATCTGTAGAGTGATTCTATTGTATGCTTATTTTGCTCTATCTATCTATAGTATTTTGATCAAGATTATCTGTAGTATTTGATACTGTTTCTAGATCATGTAAATAAACTCTCACCTGATTGACTTGTACGACCTTTATAAGATACCAGTTGTTTTGTATTTGAAAAGAGTAATGTATAAATTGTTACTTCTTAAAAAGGAAAAAATGAATGTGATTGTTAAAAATATTTAAGAGATAATTTTTATAAACCTAATAATTAAAAAAAATTATGTTCAATTACAAAGTATATAAAAAAGAAAAAAGGAATATAAGTTTTACTAATATTAGTTGAAAGTTAACAAGTAATTGATGGGAGCTACTTTTCTAGTTTCTGGAGCCTAAACACCTGTTGTAAGGTTTGTAAAAAATGCCTTTAATTACGGTTTATTCTCAGCAAATCATATAGGTAATTGTTAAAATTTATGTTAAAAACTAATAATCTACATTCAAAATATTTTATTATTATATCTTTAGAAACATATATGAAAATGGAGCATTCAATAAAATGCTATGGCCACTTTTTAAAGAAGGATGTGAATGTAATGCATGTAATAACTTACTGTAACAAATTAGATCAATATTTTAAAACTGTTTTTATCATCACATAAAGAGGTATGAAATTTACTATAGCCACATTTACAATAAGGCATTTGTTGTACACATTAAACTTTGTAATCACAAAATGTCATTTTAATTAAAATTCAAGCTCTTTCAGTATTTATTTTTAAAAATTTTCTTCTTATGTTTGCATTTGCACATACATCTTATGTAGATTTTCATCTGTTTATTATTATCTGAAATAAGTTTTATTTTTAAATAATATTGTTAATAATTATATTATTTTTGCTTTTTCTAATCTTTACTAACACTATGTTTCAACATTTATTAACAAACACCATACATTAGACAAACACCTTTAAGTATTTTGGGATTAATAATCATTAAACACTTTTAAAATCATATTTTAATGATATAATCTTATTATGTGTAGTACATTTTACATAAAGATGCTTGCAATTGATTTAAAGTAATGTAATATGTGACCCCAGATCGAGTTGCAAGATTTAAGTACAGGTAGGCAGTTAGTTTTTGCCACGCACTTTATCTAGTCTGCTTGTTATTGTTTAAACTGATGAATTGCGTACTAAAAAATATTAAAATTTTTTTTTTGTCGAACTGCACCAACGATTTATTGAAAATAGGTTTTGTCATTGTAGCATGTTTGTTTCTACAATAAGTACATGGAAGAGAGTTCACTTTTTTAAAACAACGAAGTTTTAAAGTCTTGCCAATGAATAATAGGTTCAGTTTTCTGGTTCTGTTTCTATTGCAGCAAAATAATGCTGTAGAACGTAGTTTAAATTTCTTCCCACGTTTTCACGTTTTGCCTTTAGTTGCTAACATACAATGCGATAACAGTTGATAAATATACCAGTTTTGTCAGCATAAAAACGGTTTTCTTGGCTATACTCATTGACAATGTTTTGAATGTTTTCTGTTCTCCATGCGTTAGCTTTATTGATAGGACTGCAAATTTGTAGAATTATTCTCCACAAATTGCCTTACAATGTATTACATATCTGTCACGGAATCGATTAAGCCATCATACACTTGCTTGATAATCTTCAGAGCTAAGTGATGTTGCAATATCTTAGTGCCTTCTGATTTACAGCTAAATTGTCCAGCAATTAGCACATTATTAGACCTGACATCAGCAAACCACACACAACCAGACTTTGTCTAAATCATCATGTAACGTCATGTCTTTTTTGTGTACTTTATATAAGGCGTTAAGTGTTGCTGCCTCTTGTTTAATTTGTGTAAGGTGTCTTTTTTGTTTATTATGAGTGTGCATTTATTTATGTTATTTTCTTTCATGTGGAATTTATTTGTCTGTAGGTGTTTCTGTGATGTCGTTGCTCTTAAGATATGTTTGTACTTTATTATGTAATTATGTTTCGTGTACCTGTGTTTATATTATATTTTGTTTTGTTGTTTTTGTGATGTATTTAGTTTTGTTTAAATTACGTATTGTATGTTGTAAGAGGTATTCCTGGGCGTTGGTGTCTGTGGTTTGTATGGCTGTTTCAAAGTCAAATAATATGTTTGTGACGTTTATCTTTTGTATGGCGTAGATTGACTTGTCTGTGACTCAGCATTGAACAATACACTGACCTAGTGTGAAACGTGTTTGTTGAAAAATGTCAGTAAGTAATGGTTTTTTTGTCAAGTGATACCAGTGGTAGTAGTTATGATAAAAAATTTGTTATACTGAAAATTTCATTATACTGGTATTCGTTATAATGGGATTTGACCTCTATCTAAAAAATGCTCAAATACTAAAATGTAGTTTCTTTGCTTAAAAATATTTTTTATGGTAAAAACTAATTGAAACTGACATTTGAAATTTACACATAAGTGTGAGAAATTGCATGCTTTAAAAAAAAGACTTAAAAAAAGTCCAACTTTATTCATCTTATAGTGATCTTTGGATCAATTAAATATCTTTAAAATCAAAGAAGGTATCGTTAAATAGATATTTATGTTTTCCTGAGAATTGTTTCAGAGTGTATAAATATCTTTGATTTCAACTTTTTTTGAGTAGCAAAAACACGTAATCTCATCTTATAATTCTTCTTATGTTATATAACATTCTTATATTTAGGTATTAATTTATATAAGAGATATTATATTTTAAATTGCTTGTAAATAAATAATGTTTGTTTCACATTTTCACACTACAAGATTGAATTTGATAAAAATTAAATGTATTTATTAAGTTAACCAAACAGTATTTTCAAGAAGCATCTTTAAATATAGTTTATTTAATGGACCAGCCAAGTACAAGTAGCAGTATGGATGATACTGATGTACATTTTTTAAATTTTACCCTAAGGGGTAGTTCTAAAGAATTTAATATTGTAATATATGTGAAATAATATTCCAAACATAAATACATTTGAAATATATTACAAATAAATCATTACTAAATGTATAGTAACTGAAAATTATTTTTTACAATATTTTGAAAGAAGGGGTGATTTTTAGAGGTTGAGTTAAGTATTTGAGAAATATTAAAAATAATGAGGAGAGAGTGATTGATTCTAAACTCAACGTTGAATAGTTTGAAATAATAATGAATAATTTTTTAACACTTCATTATAAAATGTGGTTTTAAAGGGCTGCGAAAATTGAATACGAGGTCTGCTAAAAAAATACGCAGACTGAGGTCATAAAAAAAAGTACTCTATTTGGAAGTTACACGTTTGGGTTTCCTTTAAAGTACTCTCCTCCCCAACGCACACACTTATCCCAACGACGTTTCCACTTGTTAAAACAGCCCTGGTACGCTTCTTTTGAGATGGCGTTCAGCTCCTTCGTCGCATTTGCCTTAATCTCCGAAATCGTTTCAAATCTTCTTCCTTTGAGGAGTTTTTTGAGTTTTGGGAATAAGAAAAAGTCACAAGGAGCAAGGTCAGGTAAGTAGGGGGAGGGGGGTGGTAAAGAACAGTGATCGAGTGTTTGGCCAAAAATTCATGAGTTCTGAGTGAGCTAGAGCGTTGTCGTGATGGAAAAACCAGTTATCACTTCTCCACAGTTCTGGCCATTTGCGTCGGACGGCGTCCCTCAGACGTTTCAGTACTTCAATGTAGGTAATCTGGTTGACTATAGAGCCTTCAGGGAGGTACTCGTAGTAAACAACACCCTTAACATAAAAAAAAAACTGTCAGCATCACCTTGACATTCGACCAAACTAGGCAAGTTTTTTTGTGTCTTGGGGACGTTTGACTCACCCATTGGGATGATTGGACCTTCGTTTCAATGTCGTAACCATACACCCTTGATTCATCACCCGTTATAATTCTTGACAAAAAGTTCTCATCTTCATTTGAACGATCAAACAGTTCCCGACAAACCCGGACTCGATTGGCTTTTTGGTCGTCGGTCATCAGGCGTGGCACAAATTTCGTAGCGATGCGCTGAATCTTCAATTTTTCTGTCAAAATCTCATAACAAGATCCAACTGATATGCCACACTCTTCAGAAAGCTCTTTAATGGTCAGACGTCGATTTTCGCGCACCAAGGTGTTGATTTTGTCAACGTGTGGGTTTTCAGTAGACGTTGAAGGACGTCCAGGATGCTCATCATCAATCGACTGTCAGCCACCCTTGAAACGTTCATGCCACTTGAAGCATGCAGTACGCTTCATGGCAACATCGCCGTAGGCCGTGTTAAGCATGGCAAATGTTTCTGTTGCAGATTTACCTAATTTTACACAAAATTTTCCAGCAATTCGCTGCTCCTTCAGGCTGTCCATTTTACAATCCGACAAACGAAAAAAACACTATACTAAACTGCGTGTAACTCATCAACAAATGAAGATATCTGCGACTGAAATACCGCGTTTTAATCAGCTGATTTATACGAACCTAGCCACACCAAGCGGATTCTCCTGAACTTAACTAGAGCCGCGAAATTCAAACAGTCCGAGTATTTTTTGAACAGACCTTGTATACCACAAAATAAATTTGTAAGTAAGAAAATAAATAATCAACAATAAACAATACATTTAAAAATTTGGAGGGATGAAAAACTTTTTAAAATAAATTTCTTTGTAAGGGGTAGTTTATAAGGGTTGAAACTATTTAATGTGTAAAAAATAAAACTATGAATAATAGATTTTAAATCACTATAAAATGTAAAAGCTGCAACAAACTATTTTTTGTGTGCAAATTGTGACACAAAAGGTAGTTTGTAAAGGTTGAAAAATAGTTATTTATTATAAAATGTATTCCATAGGATAAATAGATCTTTATTTAACGTGATTAAGTTTAAAATTTTTTTTAACGCATAAATCTGCGGTTATTAGTTTTTGAAAAACACAGGTAGTTTCACCCCTTGAAAAAAAACACATTTTAATCATATAACTATTGAAGAGGAAGGTAAGATAAGTTTACTTTCAAAATATCATCAAAACCGTTGGGTAAAATTCTGAAGTTTTACAATATTTTACCATGAGACAATTTTCAATTTTTGTCAACTAGCATCCTTCATATTGCACATAAAGACAGTTATTACGGTTCGTTCATCTAAAATGGTTTTGCTGTATTTGTAGTTTAATTTTGGGAAAAAATTTAATAGAAGAGAGGTTTGTTTCTGGTAGAAAACCCAGATTTGGCATAAAACTATATAAGACTTGAATGATGATAATGATCATATTGAATAAATCAACAAATTTTAATTTTTAAAAGGTATTTGAAAAGGCTGTTTTGTAATACTATTAGGTTTTTCTAACATAAATCTAGGTTACAGATAAAGTTAAATTAATAAATATTATAGAGGATAATACTATTTGTGCAATTGAACAAATATTAGACCTGTATATAACTTACCAAGGAAAATAAATCTTGAATACTTCTAATAATTAATGTAAAACTTTCTGCATTTCTCATTTTTATGATTTAAGTTCAGATATTAGTTTTTAAAACACTTATTTTAATATTATTTTGAAAGACTTGTAGTATAATATATTTCTACAATAATATAGAATATAATATATCCCCCTTTCTTAAAATTAAATGTAAATACACTTTTGTAGTAAGGATTAGTTAATTTTTGACTATTCAAAATAAAATAACACAAATCTTTACTGTGTAATGAAACTCCACAATAATTTATAATTAATAATACAATGGATCTATTCATATCATTTTGGGGGGTGACTAAAAAAATGTTTAAAAACATGTTTTTGGGACATGGACAAAATTGTAAAAGAGAACAGATACCCTTCAAAGGTATATTGAGTTTAATTTTTCAGGGTGTAGCCTTTAAAAGTTAATATAGGGTATATACAATTTTGGTTACTTGGTATATTGATTATGTAAAAAAAGATTGTTCAAATTATAACTCATATTAAATAGAACACAATATCAAGAGCACAGTGGTACAATATATTACAATGAAAATATTGGAAAGGACCCCAATACCACAAAATAATCAAAAATAACAAATAAAACAAATTACTTAAGATTAAACCCTTATGTACATTTCGATGACCATGTCATCATAATCAGAGGGTCTTATTACAAAATTACAATCTAGCAAACAAGAAGTTACAAACTAGAGTGATGATTCTTGTTTGCTAGATTGTAATTTTGTAATAAGACCCTCTGATGATGATGACATGGTCATCGAAATGTATATAAGGGTTTAATCTTAAGTAACTTGTTTTATTTATTATTTTTGATTATTTTCGTGGCATTGGGGTTCTTTCCAATAATTTTATTGTAATATTAAATAGAGATAAACCAAACTTTATTACAAACACTAAAATAGTTATTAACGAATATAAACACCATTTAGTTGTATAGCATTTTGTTAAAAAACAACCTTGGAACAGCAATTATTTTTTTAATTGAAAAATTAAATCATGCATTAATATTGGATAACAATGGGTGCTTGAAGCATAGTGCTGGCAACATTAACTTCTTGAATTCTGTCTCCCCCAAGTAAGACAGCTTTCCCACTTATTTTTTCTAAGCTATGTTGATGGTATAAAATTATCATTGCTATTATTATTAAATCATGTATTTGTTTTGTTGTAATTAGTTATATTTCTATGTGTCACAGAAACTAGATACTGAATTAGAGTTAACAGCTGCAGAAGTTACCAAGAATTCTTCACAGGGAAGTGGTAAGAAGTTTTTTTTCATTATTTTATCTGATATTTTACCATAACCTCCATTATAAACTCCAAATATTGGTAATGCAATATTACCAAGTAAGTGGTAATGTAATTAAAATTCACATTAAAATATTTATCATTGAATAATTTCTATATAAAGTTTTTTTTTGTTGTAACAGAAAAATTTTTGACCTGTAAATGGATATTTATTAAGAGTTTTATAATTTGTTGAATTTTGTTATGTTTTATATAATGTTATGTATTTTATAAATTTTAAGTTGTATAATTGTTTAATTAACATTGAGCTCTTGAAAAGGAATTTCGAAAAGAAATTCGAAACGTTGAGTGTTTTAAAAAAGCAAAATTGTCTGTGATCTATCATTAGCTTATATAAAAAAATTCTATATAAAGTTCAAAAAAGAAAGCAAAACTAGACTAACTACATATCACGTTATTTTGAGTAATAATTTAGTTTCTGGATTATAATTTTAATATATTAAATTCTGAAGAGTTTCCTTCCTTTCTTCTATCCACGTTGATAAGTAGAGTTTATTCCAGGAATGTTTGTGATTCAAAATCGATATAAAAGGTTGAGATCACTTGATTTTGGTTGTTAAGAAAAATTCTCCAGCAGCTTTATACTTTAAACCAGATCAATTGTCTTTTACTTTATAATGGAATAAATGCGACCTGTGTGTGCTCTGAGTACATTTTGTGAGAAATTTTGAAAACAAAGGAAACACTAAGTTTTGGTTAAGCAATGGGCTCAAAGTTGTCAGCTATTCAAATATTTTTTTCATGATCTTAAAAATGAAAATTTGAAATTTTATTTGAATTACTTGTTTAAAAATCATAATTTGATACAGCTGAAGAATTCAAACGAAGTTACTAAAATGTATTGTAATACTAATTGTATTACATACAATGTAAATGAATGGTAAAGTTCAAGCTTAAAGTTAAATTACAGAAAATGTAACCCAAGATTTTGATGCATTGTGTAGTCTATGATTTTACAAGTACCATCAGCAGTAAAACTAATCCCATTTTGGATTTGAAAAATATACTTGTATTGATTGATAGTTAAAAACAACAACAGAAGTTCTTTTTCAAAAACAGGGCAAAGAAAAGACCAGTCCAAGAAGTTTCATTCCATCTCCTTTACAAGCATTTACATAATCATCAAATGCTTTCTTAAAGCTAACAATAAATAAGGATATCCAATAGATATTGAGGTTTATCAACAGTTTAATTATATTTTGTCAATGTTTTTTGTTTATTTATGTATAGTTTTGTTGTTATTTCTTTAAAATTACTTTGGCTTCCCTTTTACTCTTGTCATTTTTATGTTGTTGAAATTGTTTAATTGAATTTTTAGTTAATTATATTATTAAATTAATTAAGCAGTCTTAAATTTAATCTTATTAAATCAATAACAACCATTATTATTTATCAAAATATGTTTTGTAAACTATTTCTGTTTGTATGTGTGTATCAGGTCTAAAACAAAGTGATGTAATATTTTTATGTAGTGAAACAGATTTCATTATTTAATAGTGTTGCTATAATAATTTTACAAGAATCAATATACTGTTCACATGAGAAGCTTTTTTAGAAAACCAAACCATGTGTATTACTTATAATCTGTTAAGATGCTTGGTTACATACAAAGGGAGTCATGATTAGTATTAGAAGTTTATTGAGCAACTCCCTTGCCTAGCATATGTTTGGTTCATACAAATTTATAACTTATTCTTTTCAAAATTTGAAAATGTTTTCTTTTCTTTTCTTTACAATGTTTAGAAATCATATATGTATAGGTTGTAACTTATAGAAAATGATAAAATTGAAGTAGAAGTTTTTGTGGTTGCAATTTTATATATAGAGATTTTTATATATAATTGTCTATTTCTCTTATATTTGAAACAAACCTTTTTAATTAACTATTGGCCTAACATAGATTAACCAGATCTGTGAAGTTTTGTAGATCCTATAGTGCTTGGTACCTGGCTAGCCAATTATGACTAAATACACAAGTACAATCTTAACTCTAGTCAAATTAATTTTAGTGTACACTACGGTTTTGATTTTCACCAAGAAAAGTGATAACATTTTATTGATGATTCAGTTAATTCAAGCGATGTCAAATAGAAATATTTCTTATTAAATATCTTCCATCATTATTCTAAAATAAAATTTATAATCATTTTCAGGAATTCCTAAACCAGATGCTGGATCTACAAACCTTGTTAACAATCAAGAAGGCAATGAAGAGGATTCATTTTTAAGGCGATCAACATTGAGATCATGGAAAAATAGTAGTACTTCTTCATCAAATGATTTGATGAATACTTCATCAAATGATTTGATGAATATTTCATCAAATGATTTGATGAATACTTCATCAAGTCATTTGATGAATACTTCATCAAGTCATTTGATGAATACTCCATCAAATGATTTGATGAATACTTCATCAAGTCATTTGATGAATACTCCATCAAATCAATGGATTTATTCACCAGTGATTTCAAGTTCATCGATAATGAAAAAAGACAGTGATTCAGTAGTATTTGTTGATAACGTTTTTCTGTGTCCGAAATGTGATTATAAGGTTTCAAATTCAGGATTAATTTCAAGACATGTCAAGAAAGAACATAATATAGACAAAGCATTTGTTTGTAAAGTGTGTAATTATAGATCTGGTTTACACTCAAATCTTCGGATACATTATAAAGTGACTCACAGACAAAAATCATTCAAGTGTGGACAATGCAAATACACTGCCTCTAATGTGATTCTACTTAATATACACTGCATTAAAGCTCATTCCAAAGAGGAACCACACAAGTGTGTTAAATGTAGTTACTCTACATCTAAATTACATTTTCTGAGAATTCATTTTAGATTACACAATGCCACAAAAAAAGAGGGAAAAGGGAAAAAAGTGAAAAAAGAGAAAAAAGAGAGAAAAGAAAAAAAAGAGATAAAAGTAAAAAGAGAGAAAAAAATGAAAAAAGAGAAAAAAGAGAGAAAAGGAAGAAAAGAGATAAAAGTAAAAAGAGAGAAAAAAGTGAAAAAAGAGAAAAAAGTTAGAACAAAGATTAAAGTGAATAAAAAGAAAAAAGATATAAAAGTGAAAAAAATGAAAAAAACCTACTGCTGTTCAGCTTGTAATTATTTTACAACACAAGTAACAACATTCCGGAAACATATTGCAATGCATGTTAGACAAAAAAAATCTAAAACCCATCTTGAATTATCAGTAAAAGAAAAACACACAAACAATGGAATAGCAGATGAAAAACACAGAGAAGAAAAAAAAAATGAGGCATTGAAAAAAAAGAGTTATACATGTAATATTTGTAGATTTACAACTTCCCATCCATCTTTGTTAATAACACACACAATTTTGCACAGCTCAGAACACACAGAATTGAGAGAACGAATACAAAATTGTTTCAAGTAAATGGGTAAAATGAGAGGTACCGTAAAATAAGGTGAATAGGAACACTTTTGAACTTTGGAACTATTAAATAGGTAGTAAATTTAATAACAAATGGATCATACCATACTCAGTTTTCTGGTCTTACCTCCTTTCAAAATATATATGGATTTTGTATATACACATTACAAAAAAAAAAAATAAATAAAATATTGGTGTTTCTATTGACCCTGTTAGGCGGGGTGAATAGAAACAGACTTTGTTTTTTAGATTTATTTCGATTCACCAATGTGGTAGGTGATTGGAAACATAATGGTTTGATGCAGAATTTAGACAAACATTTTCTGACTAAAAATTGTATTTTATTGAACAAGCTCTGCAAATACCATAGAAAAGATCAATCGTTCAGTAAATGAAAGTCCAGTCAGGTCATCTTCCTCAAAAGATATCATGTTATTATATCGGAAAGAGCCTAAAGCTGTGACTGGTAAACCAAGCTTCTTAACAACATCTATCTTTCTTACAAAAGATTCTTCCTCTGTAGGAACAAATTTCTTGGCAAAAGGAACTTTCTTAAAAAATTGACAAATGTAGCCACCTTCTTCATAGTCTTTAACTTTAGAAATTTTAATGTTTAATTGGTCATCATCATCTGACTAAGAAATGCATAAGTCATCGTTAGTATCTTGCAGGAAGTAGTCAAATGAATCGTCTTCAGAGGGTGGTGCCGATCTTTTCTTTTTGTTGTCTTAGGAGCACTTATTTTAGGTGTAACAGTACCGGTACTGGTACTTGGTTGGGATTCTTGGATTGCAGGTTCTTCAAAATCTTTGGCAACAACACTTTTTCCAGCTTCAACTGATATCTTAACCCTTCCTTTTCTTGTCTTTGTTGTATCAGTTCCTTGTCTGAAGTTTTTCAACAGTTCTTTAAAGCAGTCATCAATCTTTTTAACAGATGATTCAGATTTGTTGGTACTACATGTTGATTGGTTCGGGGTGTTAGTGAAGGATGTCTTTGGTAGCCTATCAATAGGTTTTTTACGATCTAGAGATTAGATTCCACATTTTTTAAAGCCAGATAACACATTCTCAGATTTACAGGTTTCAAACGCCTTTTTCAATAATGAGGGGAATTTGTCTTTTGGGATTGTCGCTTCTTATCTACCAGGCCCAATTTTCCATTCTTCAAGGATCTTCCGCCAAGACATCTTTAGAGGACGGAAAAAAGCCACTCCCAGTGACTGAGAATATGAGTCGAGTTTTTGGGTAGAAAAACTGATATTATTACCTTCACATTTTTTTATTATGTCAATGGATAAGTGGCTAGACAAGCTGTCACCAATGAGGTATTTTACTCCACTAAGGCGTCTGAGATAAGGGATAGCTATAGTTTCAACCCCATTCAGAAAAAGTAAATAAATCAAACCATCCACTTTTAGTTCGATTGTATCTTGAATTGGCTGGCCCTCCTTCCCTCCAGCTCTCGTATAAATGCTGGGCCTTGTAAAAAATGTAGGGAAGCAATATGGTGCCATCACCACTTGCTGAAAACATGACTGAAGTGAATGCTTTTGAGTTTATTACTCTTACTGGATATTTGTGTCCTCCAGGCTAAAACTTATTTACAACCCGGGTCGTCGGCCAGGTTCGTCACATCATAATTAACAATATTTGATGCAGGTACATCCTTCAGCTCAGTTTGACAGTTGTCAAAGTGATCGTTAATGACTTCTTCGGATATTTCTGCTCGTGATCTCTTGATGTTTCGACACAGCCTATGCGACAGCTCAGGTTTATAGCGTCGTAAAAATGAATGAACAAAGTCTTTGCCTGGGAGATTCTCCTTAAATTTCTTCACAGACTTACCCTTTCGATCAAGAAAATCTTTTACTAAAAGTCCTAATGTTAAAGAATCGATGGAAATTTGGAGGCTATTTACAATTAACTTCTCTTCTTAACTTGATATTACAGTTTGACCACCTTTTTGCTTGATAGTGTTGCCCAATTTCTTCCGTCTAAACAGCACAGTTAAACTTATACCTGTAGTTTCTGCCGCTAGTCTTGAACTCATTCCATCATTTACCAATTGCAGGGCTTTATCAATTTCTTCTGGAGAGTAAGTTTTGTGTTTCATCATACCCTGGTATTTCCTCGGCATCCTAAAAATAAAAAAAAGAGTTAGACCTATTATGAACACAAAACAAACAAACAAAAAAAAAAAAAATGAAAAGAAGTTGTATGGTGTGGAGTGAATGGGAACACAACAAATCTCTGTTTCCATTCACCTCACTATTTGAAAAATGCTGATGTGATGACGAGAAAATATTCTACAATGGTAAATGATGGAAATGAATAGTTTTAAATCAAGTGAATAATTTTATAGGTAATTATTAATAAAACAAATTACAAAATGGTTGCTATACAGATCTTATTTATGGTACTTACATGAGAAGTTTAGAAAATAACAAAATGTGAGGTTATTATTTTGAGATCTGCTTTCCTCATCACTACAAGGAGCTGCAGTGTTACCAACAGGCCAAATCTATTTTCCCCTGTAAATATGAGTATTGCCCTAAAAGAAAACCAGATTTATCTAATGGTAATTAAGTTTTGTTCCTAGTTGATAAAATATTGAAAATTTCTTGAAGTTTTGTTTCTATTCACCCCACTGTTCCTATTCACCCCATTTCACGGTATTAAACGATATTAAAATTCATAGTAAAATTGACTGTTTGCCATTTTGTTCATGTTTAGTGCTATATATTAACAGTAAAAAATATAGTATACCTAGAGATGATTTAAGAATTAGTAGTTACTTTTTACATTTTATACAAATTTATTAATAAATATTTATGTTTTTTAGAAGTTAAATATATAGCAGTTATACATACACTTGTGTGTATATATATATATATATATATATATATATATATATATATATATATATATATATATATGAAGTTATTATTACTTGTAATATATAAATATAAATATATATATATATATATATATATATATATATATATATATATATATATATATATATATCACTCTTTATCTTTATCATTGGTTGGGCGACACTGGAATTTTTGTTGTCACAAGGTGTGGTGTACTGTTATTGTTCTATTTTCGGATTCACTGCACTGTGCAAGTCTTTTAAGCTTGTTTTGGCTTAATTTTGTCTATTAGGCTGATATAATAAAAGAAACAAATACAAATAAAATGAAAAAAACGATAAATTTTTCAGCAATAACGGTACACCACACCTTGTGACAACGGAAATTCCACACAGCTTACAGTCACCAAGTAAGATTCTTGTTTAAGTACATATAGTGAAAGTGAATACAAGAAAACAGTGTTGCAAAACCTAGAAATATATATATATATATATATATATATATATATATATATTTATCAAAGAGTGCAGTTTGGACTATTGCCATTAGGTAAGTCTGTCAGTCTCCTATCTAGTCAAAAAATTCCTAAATAAGCTTTAAGCTCTACTAGAACTAACCTATAAATATAAATATATATATATATATATATATATATATATATATATATATATATATATATATATATATATACGTATATACATACATACAGTTGAACTTCTGTATAACGAAATGCATTATCCTGATTAAAAAATTATTATAAAGAGGTATTTGTTAATGAAAGGTTGTCTTGTCAAGAATGCTCCTGCGCTATGTTACTGCAGTATAAGATCGAGCAGGCGGTCACAAATCGAACACAGTATAATATCTTGAAGATTTGTAAGGTAATGGGTCAACGTTAAGATGGGAGAACGTTTTATGTTTCAATTTAGTGTTTCAAGATTTATGTAGGTGAAAATCCAAGTGTTTAATCAATGTGTTCAGAATGTTACTTTTGGACTGGATTAGATATCTGAAAGAAATAGGCCTATAGTATGTTCAATACTCATGATGAGTAATCTAATGCTAATGGAAGAATATTGTTTAAATATGGTAATAAATGAGTGTACTTACTAATGTATTTCATTTCCAAGAAGTGTAACTCAAAGCTACAGTAGTTAGTTTTAATTGAAGGGCACTCAGATAATTAATTTCTTAATTGCCTTTATTATTTATTCACTTGAACATTAATATTTTAATCACTGCCTTTATTAATTTAGAGTACAATACACTCTCAACACTAACTGTACTATACACTACACAAGTCGTAATGAAAGCAAAAACAATAAATGAAACACAAATTTAATAAGCAAAGAAAGATTTCATTTATTTCAAGTGTTCAAAGTTTTACTTGAAAAAGTGAGTAGTTTTGTTGCACTTTGCATTTATATAAAACATCAAGTTTAATGAATGTTTCACAAATTATTCAGACAGTCAAAAATGTTGTCTGGTACACCATCTTTTATTTAAAATCCCTGCCTGATGATTTTGAAAGCTTGTAAAACTTCATTGTCAGTAGTTTTTTTCTCTTCAGGTTCATCATCACAATCATCTTCACAGTCGTCAACATTTTCTTTCATAAATTCATATGGATTTGTTATCTGGGCGCTTTAAAGTATGTCTTCGTTGTTTGGAAAATCGGAATGTGTTCACATTTGCAAATAAAATGTTCAAGAGGAAACATCACCTGCATCAATTCACTTAAAGCCATGCTGTCATCATCATTCTCTTGATATGTAAGTGTTGAATCCAGCTTTGGAGATCGAATTAAAAATTGCTGTTTTCCATGCATCATTTGACCACTCTTTTGCCAGTTCAGCAATGCAGTCTTTTAAATTCACAATGTCTGGTTATGGCTATTGTTCTCTACTTTAGTCACAATCTTTTGTGTAGGGTAGTTTCCTATGAAAAATGTAATTTTTCTCTTTGAAAATCGGCTTGTCCAGCTTATGCACCTATTCAATAAAAATTTTGCTCAACATTCACACCTTTTTATTAAATGCGTACTAAACTTCTAAAGACTTAATACCTCAAAAACATCAGAAATTTTCCTTTACCACACAAGCAATTTGAGTTTTTCTGTTCCTAACATGTTAGCTGCCACTAATACGGTATTTGTTTTTTTGCCTGCTTATCCTCCAAAACAGAGGTCGGCTTAAAAAGTCAGTGTCTTGTTAGGTAAATATTTAAAATTCAGGCAGGTTTCACCAGCATTGAACATGATCCTTCGGCGGTTAATCATTTTAAAATATTTTAAACACATTTTCCTTCCAAAATTCACAGTTACCCATATCAATTATTTCTTCTGAAATAATTTTGAATGATGGTATGGCGTTGTTTAAGTTTGTCTATCCTGCCGTTACTTATGGGAAAGTCACTGTATCCTAATGTTGCAGCAGATGCCAAAGCTTTTTCTTTGATTAGTGTTGCCGACAATGGAAGATTTATTTAGATTTTATGAAACCTACAAGATGTGTTTGAGTAAAGTCAAGCAGGATATGAATGACATGGATAATGAATAGCATGGGTAACACGACTGATGGACTGGATGTCGGTCACCATATCACTTAACCGATTTCTAAGAATGTTCGATATTTGTAAACATTTTTTTAGGTCTGTGCTATTAAGTACATATTTTATTGCATGATAAGTTATATAACAATAAATGAAGAGATGATTACAATGAGGGGTTTGATTATAATGTATTCTACGATTCAATGTATAATACGATTCTGTGACTATCTTTAAGTGAAACGATAATAATAACCGAATGATGACATTAAACGTGACGACACTATGCGGTGACTACTGTAATATGCAAATAATCATTATTTGAACTTCTGTTTAACATTGCTTGGGAATGATTCTCTTGGAATCTGAAAAAGGACAGTTTATAAGTTAGCATTTCCAAGAATTCCAAATAATTTGATTTGTATTACACTTATTGTGTATATTATCAGCTTTATTGTCACAAATGAAAAGTTTATTTAGCTCTTTTAATACTGTACTATAGTAACCTACAAGTAAAATACTGTAAATGTCCAATTGATTTCTAAAATGAATAATTTTAATGTTTAAAAAATCCTTAATTACGCTTCTAGAATGAAAAACATGATCAAATGCACTGGTTTGTCCTTCAAAGAATTATCAAAACCTGATTGCTAAATACCTCTTACATAAAGATTGGAGACTCTTCAATTTTAGCTCCTTTTCTAAATCTGAGAATTCAGCATTTGGTTTTGTTTTTCACATTTACTAAATTGTCTTGATGAGAAAATTTTTTACAAGTTTCTACTTGTTTGCTTAAATTAAAGTACAAGATGTTGTGCATATTGGATTCCCAACCAATGTATTGAGGAGATGTATCTTCTAAATAATACTAGTTAAAAATTTCCTAACAATTAGCAAAGATTCATCAAAGAGAATAATAAAAATACATTACTGACAACTACAGTTAAGAGTGTTCTGCCAATCTGTGGCACACCTTTGGTTCAACATTCGGAGATATAGTAATAGGAAAAGTAATCTTTTATAGGCAATTTTCTCTAAAATATTAGGGTTATTCATAACAGTTTGAAAACAAATGTAACCTGTTCCTTTTAGTAACTTGTTACTCTATATATAAATTAATTCTACATTGTCCATCTATGTTGTCTGCAATTAGGATATCAGTGAATCCTTACAAGGGACTTACTGCAGAAGACATGTTTGCAGGTTACGATTACAAAAGTTGGCAACAGTACAAGCCTACACTGCAATTGCAAAGATGGTGAATATTATCTTGTTCTTGTCCATTCTCCTGGTCTCTTCAGTTTTTCATATAATAACAAAAAGTCAAGTTCCATTACTACTGAACATAAATCTCTGTTCCAATAAACTAATATATATATATATATATTTAAATCTGACCTTTGGACCATACAGTCACCATCTAATATTCATACTTCAGTCATTGTCAACTAACTTTTTTCTATATTTAAAAAGTACTTAACTAAATGAAAACGTAATTACTTACTTGCTGGCGCGTTTCAAAACATTCGTTCCTTTTTGCGAAGCTAACCCTCTAAGAAGGTAGAGGGTTAGCTTCGTAAAAGGAACAAATGTTTTGAATTCTTGAATTTTGTAGTCCATTACGTTCAGTGAATCTTTGAATGTTTTGAAACGTGTAAGCAATTACGTATTTACTTAGTTAAGTACTTTTTAAATATTAGTTTAATCAGTGAATTCAAGATGATTACATCAAGAAAATTTAACTTTTTTAATTAAAAATCTGAAGGCGAGAAATCTATCAGGTTTATGTTTTAAGACAAATGTAATTATTATAAGGAATAGCATAATGTTCCCCTACTTCAGGTCGGTTATGCCAGTATGTCATCTGAAAAACAAAATAGATCAGCAATAATTAAGTTAACATAGTTAAAAAAATAATATTTGTTGATCCAGCCAGCTTCCGAAATCAAGAGTGGAATCACATTAAGTTTACCCGGTGAAAACAGTTTCACCCAAACATACTTTAGTATGGATACTCCATTGAAATATAACACCTCAAACTAATTTTCCATTTTAACCCCTTAATGAGTTTGAGCTTTACCAGGAAAGGAGTAGCCTTTCCTTGTTACCGTTACCTTGTTATTTTTAACAACTCCATTTACCTTCCTTCTGACAGACTACTAATATCTAGTTTCATATAATCAATATTTATACAAATCACATATATCACTATATCATAAACTATAAATCGGTGACATTTGGATATTTATACACATCTGTGGTTCACTTCAGTCTTTTCTTTTTTCTTTTTTGATTGACAAAAATCATTTTTGATCATTATATTTTTTTCTGTGGGATATATTACATGGAATAATCTATAATAAAGTCGTAGGTTTTGACTTCTGAGACTAAGTATAGAAAAATTAGAGCTTCACTCTTGTAGAAAAATTATGGACGAAGAGAGGCTACCTAGACATAAGCAGTAGAAAACTGGTGAGGGGTGTTTTGATTAATAACAAGAATTTCTTGTGTACCGTGTATTCTCGTTGCTTCCGTAGCTGAGGAATGGAAAACGGTAAAAAAAACGATGACTGTGTATTTATTTGTTTATTACATTTTCCTTTTTTAAACTTTGCTTTATAAATTTTTTAAAATATTTATAAGTCTTCCTTTAATAACATAATGTAAAAAATTCATTGTATTTTTCATTTCTTGTGGTGTATGGCCCTCTTTAAGGAAACGTGTAGCTACACTGGTATGAATCTATAAGAGATCTGTGCCCATAGGTGTACCGAATATTTTCAAACATGGATTATTACGTTGTTTACAAAATAGTAAAATGTTTCTAGTTTTTGGTTTAACTGTTGATTTTTTTTTAATATTTCAAAAACACCTCTCGTTCATTTTTAAGCAGAGTGGGCATAAAAGTACCGAATTTAAGAAAAATAGGACTAGTACTTTTTGCTGTAGGTCAGGATTCAGACACAGATACATTTTGAAAACACTTTTAAGATAAAGGGAACTCAAGTTTATTTATACTTTTAACACAAGTTTTGTTACGATCAAAATACTTTTTCTGTACCTACTTCAGTATATGTCGGAGATTAAAAGGCCTTGTTACATAATTTTGCTTTTGTACAAATAAATCCTTAACCTCTTCGTAAAACATTTCTAAAAATAGATAATTGTAATAGAGGGACATTAAATTATCTAGTTGAATACATAGCTATTTCTATGTAAAAATGTAGATATTTACATAAGTTAAAATTGCTTTATTGCTTTCTCTATACATGGATACAGAAACAAAAGCTGTCACCTACGTATATGGCTGAAGTATTCGGGGACAATGTAACGCGCAGGGTTAGAAAACGTTTTAATTTAGGGCCATATTATACGATCGCAAATGCGTTGATGCTGCGGGAAACGGCTTCTAATTTCCAAGTTATACATGGCACTAGATTCGGCGAATTGTTACAGTTTCTTTCCACACTATTCGACGATGAGCCCGATTCAGATGGAATGTGAAGGTCTCCTAGATTTGGAGGGAAGCTATACTTTGATTTAAAGTAGAATAGGAATGGGTCTGTGGCAGGGTAGCGGTGCGGTGTTGTCAGTTCGAACGCCGTGAATCTCAACCCGCCATCGCCAGCGGCAGAACGAAGCAAGCTACAGCACTAATAAATTACTAAACCACAGCTACGATTAAACTGAGCGACGAACGAAAGTTTAACGTCGAATTGGCAACAATGCTCACCCATGCAGCAAGATGTCAACTTCTTATTCGTTCAGATTCGTTCGGTATCCCCCCTCCCTCTGGCCAATTTCACCTACGTAGAATGTTATTCTGTTTTAAATCAAACTATAGACGGTGAGGTACATACCCTGTGCTACGTTCAGTCGACAGGACAGTTTCATATGTTTCAAAAACACTGGCTGTATGAAAATAAGTTCTTTAGTTACTACTGAATGTCCGTTGCTTCTTTTGATGAACTACTTGGGGTTATCTGTGAAAAAAATAAGGAAAAAATACAGAGTGACAAAGAAAAGTGTAGAATTGACTGAAAGACTGGTAAGGTAATCAAATGTCAATGATAGACATTTTAAACTTCCCTTCTAAAGTAAAAGTAAAATATGTAATTTATCAACAGTCTTCAACGTGTAGAAAGTTGATCTTGAACAATTACGACAAATAATTAATCGTCTAGTTTTTCCAACAATCAGTTACTTTAAATTGATTTTATACAATGTTACGGAAAATATATTTACATCTCAGGCATAAGAATAAAGAAATGTTTTTAATAAGAAGAAAGGAACAAAAGTCTGCTAATATTTCAAACCTATAATTTAGAACCTATAACCTATATGAAAGTAACCTATATGAAATCAGAAAAATTAAATGGTCATGAGTCTGTACCACTAAAACTCGTAGACAGTTGAGAATCGTCATATGTGTTATTTAGCTGCTCTAGATTGTTTACGAGAGTCGGCGTCGCACGATGCGAATTACTTGGATGTGTGGCGGGCATGGGGAAGAAGCTCTTGTGGTCGAAAGAGGTTTCTGTCTATACGGTAAGTAGGAATATGCTGCATTTCCAACAGCAATTCTGAAAACCTCGGTTATTTGAGCTCGCACATTGAATGCTGATTGCGGTGGGAAAGTATCTATTGTTGGAAGAAAGGAAATCAGAAAAGCGAGGGCCAGTTTTCCACAGCATAAATAACGTCTCAGCATCAAACATGATGTTTCATATCTTACTGGTCAGTTCCACCAACTGAGTCAGCTATGGCAGCGCTACGTATACTTGGTTCGTTCACTGTGAGCCGTTCTAGCAAAGCTGTGCTAGCGAGGCTGGTCGCGTTATTGACGCTCAACGCCGGGTTAACGCGGACTCACTGGTGGCAATGTCGTACGCATAATTTGCTCAGTGTAGTCTCAAGTGGCCCGGCCAACGCAACAGCATTAGCGTTCGTATAATATGACCGTATAAGAACGCAGGTTTTGGCTGGTCACCAAAACCATCGAAATAAAATATGGTAGTTTATTACCGAGTTTTTTTGTGAGAAACTCAATGAGTATTCGGCTTGACAGTGCTTCATTGCTGCAACTACTGATAACGTCGCTACTGGCGTTGTAAGAGGTCACTTCGCCAAGTTCGTCGTCTAATTTTTGGATATCTTTTTCAAGCGCTAAACGTTTAGGCTGAAACAAATACCTTAATGAAGTCTATATAGTTTGATTTAAAAGATAATAGGAATGGGTGTATAGCGGGGTAGAGATGCGGTGTTGTCAGTTTGAACGCTGTGACACTGAGTGACGTACGGAAGTTTAACGTAGAATTGGCAACAAGGCTTGCCGACCCGGCAGGATGCGGTTTTCCATTCGCCCAGACGACGCAGCACCCACTCCTAACAGATTTCACTTTCATAGTCTTATTCTGTTTTAAATGAAACTATAGTAATCTTCATAACGCTTTCATTGTAATTCCATATTTAATCTACTCTTTAGTTGACAGTCGGTTCACTTTTTCTATAAATGTACCTACATTAATAGGTGAGTATTTCTGTGTCTGCGTTCTGGTATAGTATTTTTCGTCTTCGCAATGCTTTCTTTGTATTTCCTTACCTAGTACTTGGTGAGTAGTTCTGTGTTGCACTCTTGTCAGCAACTTTCGCCTTCGCAACGCCTTCTTTTTTGTTCATACAAAATCAACTAAATTTGTGTGATAGAGCTTTTAGTTTGTTTTTTGTGGTACATGTTCATTAGATCCTATTTCGTAAAACTTTTGCTTGTTTTAATCTTTTGTGCCAAGAAAAATTTACCAAAATGTTTATTAACATTTATGAATTTTCTTTATCTTTTATATACGTGTCTATATAAACACTTGCCTATAGTAACACTCGTATTGATTAGTAACATTCTGCAGTAACATATATATTAGGGGGATGTTGCCTGTTTCAATTCAAACCGTAACTAACTTCTGGTTTTTATATGTGGGTAGAACGGGGTAGGTTTACGTGTAAAAATGTATTTTACACGAACTATGTTTAGAGCAGCACCTGTATTACTGTGAAAATGCAATTATTTTTCCATCTGAATTTAAAAAAAAACATTTTTAGTGTTTAATATATTAGGTAAATACATACAGAATTTATAAAGGCATACTATCAGTTTTTTTCAGTTACTTGGATTTGAAACAATAAAGAATTACAAGTAAAAATTATTTCTCTTCAAATTATAAAAACAAATTTTACATTGTCGTTTTTGTACATATTGTTTAGGGCTTGCACATCAAGTTGTAACGGATATTATATATATATATATATATATATATATATATATATATATATATATATATATATATATATATATAAAGAAATAAGACAATTTACAAATACAAGAATATTTTATTGAATATACAATTTCAAAGCTTTTCGTTGGCAAACAGTGCCAACATCATCAGGAATACTAAAGACTTAAAATCAATCATACATTTGCAAACTAGATCACAACAAACAGCGTTGCCAAATTTATTACAATGTTGTCAAACTATTACTTTGCTGCCCTAACATTACAAACACTAAATATAGTATCAAATTTAGATTTTGCTTGTATTTGTTCATTTATTAACTTATTATTAGTATTATATTTATGTATTTCTAAAGCCTCATAAATATTCCATCTTAGGCCTTTGTTAATTTCTTTACAATGTATGTATCATATTATCTATATTAGGAAATATGTCATTATTATTAATACAATGACTAGCAAAATTCGATTTATAAATTTCTGGTTTTTATATGCATTGAATTGTTCTTTATATCTATCCTTAAGTTTTTTCTTAGTTTGTCCTATATAAACTTTATTACAATAGTCACATTTCAATTTATATACACCGTTTTTTTCATGAAAATTAATAACTTTATTATTATTATTTATTATATTTATTAATTTAAATTTAATAAAGCGTGAGCACGGGGATCGCCCAATGAAAGAGAGGGCAGTTCTGTCCTGACGTTTAATTTACAAAAGTTAGACACGGAACGACTCGAGGATTATACACCGACTGACATAGGGTTTTTATCATTAGGTGACGTTATCCCGACTCCAAGGAAGTACCATTTTGGTACAGCAAAAATCCCCACTCTAGTGAGAACGGGTAGTATTGGAAGTGACGTCGTCTCATCTTAGGTTACGGAAAGACGAAAGTCAATTCCGTAAATTTTCATTGAGTCAGGATTCTTAAAGGTCTACTGTAGTCTACTCCACATAATCGGTTCTCTGTATCAGTTTAAGGGGCAGTACTCGTGTGACCTGTTTTCGTCGCTGGTTTCTGGTTTTTGTGATGGTGTGTTTAATGAAATGACATCTTTAGCTCCTTAGAAAATACAATATAGTTAAGGTGATCATCAGTCAATTTGTAAAACCTAAAATTTACAGAACTTTTGAACTTACAAATTTGTAGCAGATAGAAAATTTGGATTTATCTATTTGTGTGTCTTTAAAATAAATAAATTTCTATAAATTACAGTTAATGGTTGTCACTTCTTCATCGTATCATATTATTTTCACGGAAAAAAGC